>CM057343.1:395649982-396884308 GCA_030015575.1 Agapanthus africanus
GGAAATCTGGTATTCCCCAATTTCCTGCTCTGTCTTATAACAATTATAAGTTGGAGCGGGACCAACGTTCCCCAGCTCAGTATAACAACTGGGTTCGGTCAATATTCCGTATTATTATCTTGATTAAGGCGTGATATGGTCGCTACCTAGAGAGAGAGAGAAGAAAACACTCAGCGTGCGCTCTTGCAAGAATAGATTGGTTATTATTTTATCTAATCAGGATGGCTCCCACTGTTTTTATCAAATCTTCCTTCAAACCCTAAAAGGAAAGACTAGCCGGGATTAATTACACACTACAAGTTCACCTATCTTTCAGCCAGGCCAGTGTCGGTACTTTGAGGGAGGTCCCCCATGCTTTCGCACGAACCTAATTAATATAAACCTCGTTTTCCCAGAGGCGTAACCTCGTTAACACCTTTCTAGACACCTACTTGATCGGCTAATTGTAATGTGTAAAACTCTCCCAGGAGTAATAATTACTCGCAGCGGGTATCGGGATCCAACTATCTCATAGAAGGTATGCAATCTCATTGCAAATTTCAACACTTGAAATTCCCGATAATTTTGCCCCTAACCTCCTATGACCTTGACAAAGGCCAACAAACCATAGTATGCTAGTCAAGTTCAACCCGTCATTTCCTGATTGAATTAAACCCACCCGCACGGCCCTTGACAAAGGCCAACAAGGTCGTACGACTACCCTAATCCAATCTGCATCATATGCATAAGCAGATAAGCACCAGTCAGCTACCGCACACTACGCCTTGACAAAGGCCAACAAACGTAGCACGAATACTAACTACTACTTATCTGAAATGACGGAGGGCTACGACAGGTTTTTCTGAAAACCTATTGCGTAATGAACTTGATATCGTTGTAGAATCAAATGATTTTAAAATGGAGTGCTTTTGAGGCTTTTCTAGTTTTGCTAAAGGGGTCACTCCCGGTGAAGGGATCGTCGGCCCTTTCCTCGTCGAATGAGGTGCGGAATATATCATATATATCACTGTGCAAAGCAGAAACTATAGAAGCTATCAAAAGGCAAACCGAGTGTGTAGCATCTGCCAGTTATTGCTAAAGGAGTCACTCCCTGTGAAGGGATCTCGGTCCTTTCCTTATCGAATAAGGTGCAGGATATATCATATATACCGCTGTGCAAAGCAAGAACTGTAGCTACCTGTTTTATTTTTGAAATTCGATTCTACAACATCTTTAGGTTTCTTTTATTTCATTAATCACATTAATGAAATCCCATCATATAAGTACCTAAACATCACAGATAAATACGACGTACACTTATGCCATCCGCATTCGCCTCGATGTCCCCTCGTGCACCATTAGGTTAGGTAACTAACGGCAGAGCAGGGCAGGGCTAGCGCGGGTGTAAAACATAAGTAATATCTATATAATATATCATATATACTATATACAGTATCCATATCACATGATCACATCACAGATATCGCAGCAGAAGAAACATATGAAATATTGGATATACTAAGACGTCCGTGTTTTCAATATGAGCCAGTATAAAACACGGATTCCACGGTCGTGATGAATAGCCAAACCCACGCCCCTAGACCCCTACGAGAGCGGCAAGCAACCCTACCAATTCTAGAGTTAGGAGACCTGGACTCGACTCCTCGAGTTGGTCTCCCACTAGACTCCAGAACCCAGTTACTTGTGCTCCCCTCCTTGGGTCTATCCTAGTGCGGAAAAGTAAATAATATACAAAAGGTGACATCTTCCGCAACCTGGAAGTGCCCCAATAAAAGAATATTATATACAAGTTTTTACATGAATGAAAATGAAAAACACTTATCTCACATAAAAACCCCCGGCTATTCAAACACGACGATCCAATATAACATATCCAGCAACACATAACATCACATGTCATCAACGTAAGTAAATATGCGCATCCCAATTGTCGTTGACATATAGCAACGAAACCGGCGATATCACATATTACACTTACGGTCGCAGAAAAGAAGGTGTAAAACTACAACAGTTGGAATCCGCAATCTGTTTAGACATCGCATGCCTAATCAAATGAAATACTTAGACATCACATGCCTAACAATTATAAACCCCGCATTTTAGTCTCATTATCGAAAACACTTTTCAATATCAAGTCGGGTAATTCAACAAGATTCCCGACATCCCGATCGAATGCTCGTCGCAAAGTTTAGACGGCGGCCGCACCCCCGACGCCGTCGACGAAGTGCACCAAGGCGGAACACCGCTGCCGCGAGCACCCGAACGGATGTTTTCGGTGACGGGGTTCTCCTACAGTCACTTGGTCGGGGCTATGGAGTGAGGCTGTCTATTAAGTTTACCCGGCGAGTATCCGCGTACGCTACGTGATTGCGACGGACTTTTGATCACATCAAAATTCCGTGGCAACCGATCAAGTGAGACTAAAGTGCTATGTTTATAACATTCATTCAGTTATCTCGTAACTTCTTATGAATTCCAATTATTGTATCACATTCCGAATAAGATAGAAAATGCTAAACTTTCCGATCGAACAATCGAACACCCAAGTTTTCCCGAAACAGCTCAACACATGAAATAAGTTCAAAGACATTCACTTCATGCCTCAGTACCAACGGTCCAGCCGTAGAAGGGTCAAGCCAACGCCTCACATGTGGCACGCCGTACTGCCCTAAACTCGAAGGTTCAAAGGACAGTTCAAGACGGTCACATAATCGAGTTAAGGTTTGTTGTCTTTTAGAGGGTCCATCGCGTTACTTGCACTATTTAGAACGTTATTAAACCACGGAAAGATCCAACACTTGGAAATTTCCCGACAGGGGAAAAAGTGGGTATTTGTATCCGGTCGAACTTTTTAACATATTCAAAAATTATCCGGAAAACACATAGACAAAGTTTGAAATTTTCGATCAAATCAATGAAGCTCCAAAACACCCTATAATATTCAACTCTTGAATAAATATTAAAAAAATCCCAGAAAATCCATAACCAAAAAATAGGAATTACTGTGCAAAAATTGAAAAGTGATCTCATAATGTGGCGGCGGAACCGCCGCAGAAGCCAAGCTTCTGCCGCGGTTCCGCCGCGCTTTAGAAGCATCACTTATCAAATTTTGCGCCGTAATTCTTAGAATTTCCTGCTGAATTTTTTAAGAATTTTTAATCTGGAAAAAACCCAGTTTTTGAAAAAAAGTCCAGAGAGCATATTGGAGTTAGGGTTTCGGTTCGATCGGAATTCTAACTCCGTCTACGCATCGCCTAAGGCTCTAGCTAGGCTCTGATACCACTGTAGGGTTCCTAGCACACTAATGAGGTCTCACAAGGCATCAACCATGCCAATTTCAAATTTTACAAGTGCCGGGAAACCCTAATACGGATCGTTGACTAGAGTTTAGGCGAAAAGTGAAACTAGTTAACAACATAACTAAAAGAAAGAGGCTACAACCTTTGTAGATCCGGTTCTCTACCTCCATAGCTCCATGATGAAGTCTCCTTGCTGTCCAAATCGAATCCCGGACTCTAGCGTCGGCTTCATCGGAGAAATGGGCGGGCTAGGTCGTCGACTTCGATGCCGAAGATGATCTACGTCGAGGCAACACTAGATCAAGCTCCAACTTCACCAAGCCATGAAACTTGTGAAGAAAACACCCTATACTACTTGGCAAGTGGTAGAGGATGAAGAAATAGGAAGTGGGTTCACTTTAGAATTGGATTTCTCACTCTTTTTCTCAAGTTGCCATTGATGGAGGCAAGCTTTCTTCATGTTGAAGAAGGAGAAGATGATAGAATATGATAAGTTATTTTTCAAAAGGAAAATAATATGAATACTTATCATAATATCAACCATGGTTAGGTGTAGAGAATTAACTAAGGTTAGATGAATGGTTAGGGTTAGGAGAAGAAGACAAGAATGGTCACTTAGTCAAAGTTACATGAAGCATCAAGAAGCTTCATGAAAGAAAGCAACCATTTTGTTTTCTTTTCTCTTTTCCATAATAAATAAATAAATAAATAGATATGAAAAACAAAGCCCTAACCATTTAAATAACCATGGTTTAATCTTTACACAAACTCAAGTAAGCATGTATCATCAAACATGATACAATCAAGTGCACACAAAATATATCACATATACAATGTGCACAACAAGTGAGAAAATCCATTTAAAGTGAACAAATATTAGTTAATACAAATTAATATATCAAATATATAATTATACATTAAATCATTAAATCAACACTTGATTTAACGATCCGGTCATATCGCATATAACCGACTAATATTCAATGTATCGGCTTATCGAATCAATCTTTGATTCGATAACTAGGTTATATCGCATACAACCAATCGATACATTTATCGCGAGAATAGAATACGGTATCACATACACGCATTATTCTCGGTCCCGCACATATCTCATATGCGGTCCTATTTCGTTTCGCTTGAGCCAGGAAACCTCTGTGTAGGACTCTAAAGACTCGTCAATACGCCGGCAGCAGGTGATGTTCATATCAAACACCCACAAGCCGCAAGCGGTCTGCTAAACGTAACGGCCACCCGGGTATTGAGCGATCAGAATCGACGAGCAAGCCCGCTCACACTCCTGTGAATCCAACCAGTAACACTTACCATACAGTTCGGTCTGATCGTCTGATATGTTGCATATCTCGCCTAGGAGTGGTAAACGTCAGACCCCAATAGCTCGATAAGTCGTGTAGATATGAGGTCTATAACAGTTCGAGAAACTACAGGTAACACTTACCAGTAAATCTCAGCAACCCTGGCCAGGGATTTCCGGTTATAGCCAATCGAACACAGCGCAACATCAACTCCCTATACCGGGAGAGACGAATCCCCTCCTATCGCTCATTGCCTCCATGTGATTCGGGACTGTACCCAAAAACCACCGTTTTGCACGCCCTCTTGGACGTGGTAAGGTGGAAATCAAAGCACAGTGGGAATCACACAAGACTCTATGACGATCTCGGGTCAACAGACTACTTTGTACCAGTGTCACCAGAGAACTGCCATCTGACGTAAGATATAATACCATCTGGGAGTTCTCGGCGAGTCCGTCCAGTGCACCCAGTCTCCACTGAGCACCCGTATATCATCTCTGATGTCAAACACCAATGGATATGGGATCATCCATCGCCCATCTGTATGGGTCGAGAAGGTATACGCTAGTCTACTCTGGTATATCGATGCCCCGTCTCGATATACCCACGACTAGGGACTTTGAAGGATGTACTTATGTACTACCATGTCCCTACTAGTATGATCCGCATCATAGTCCAGGTAGTCAAGTACACATCCTAAGGGCTTTACCAACATGTATCATAGAGACAATCAGTGTACACGTTAAGGTAAAGATCAACCAGATAGCATACTATCATGTCGAGCAAGAAAGTCCTCCCTATATATGTCCAAGCATCCACTACAATATACATCATATGTATAGTAATGGCCTCTAGGGCATACATATAACTAACACATAGTCCAGGTAGTCAAGTACACATCCTAAGGGCTTTACCAACATGTAACAGAGAGACAGTCAGTGTACACGTTAAGGTAAAGAGCAACCAGATAGCATACTATCATGTCGAGCAAGAAAGTCCTCCCTATATATATCCAAGCATCCACTACAATATACATCCTATGTATAGTAATGGCCTCTAGGGCATACATATAACTAACAATCTCCCACTTGCACTAGGGCCATCTGTAGCAGTGGTTGCAGTATCTCATACTCAACCATCCCATAAAAGTCTCTCTCTGGGAAAAGGCCTTTGTGAGTGGATCCGCCGTGTTGTCCTTTGAGTCTACTCTCCTAATCTCGATCACCCTGGAGATCAACCATCTCCATGATCAGGTGACACTGCCTTAGATTATGTCTGGGTCACTGATGGGACCGGGGTTCCCGGGCCAAAGCCTCACTTCTATTGTCACACAATGGTAGGAACCTAGTTCATCTCATGAACCAATATACACCCAAACAGCCTCTTTGGTAGCATCTTAAGTAGCGATGTATCCTGCCTTTATCGTCTAGTAAGCCACGGTATTTAGCTTGGAACTCTTTCAACATACCGTCCCTCCACTGAGGGTAAAGACAATGCCTGTGACTGACATTCAGTCGTCCTTATCACCCTGGAACACTTCCAGTGATTCTCCCCAAGATCAATTGATACCATCTCACTTCAACTAGTGAGAATCCTAACATCCATTTAGATCTATCTCATAGATCCAAAACCCAGGATTTAGTAGGTCTCACTTTGATTCTATGTGGAGAATCATTGTGATAAGCGGAAATTGATCGAGCGTAACATAGGAAGCTCCTTCCCTATCAAGAGTATGTCATCCACGTACTGTACGAGGATCGTCACCATACTCCCTACTACCTTTTTGTTTATACAAGGTTCATCTACCATTTTGATGATGTCAAACTCTTTGACTAATACATCAAAACAGATGTTCCAACTCCGCGATGCCTACTTTATCACATAAAACATCTTGCACACGTTTCCGCTGCTCCTACTGTTTACGAAACCCTCTGACTATGTACTTATAGACTCTCTTTTCTGAAACATCATTTAAGAAAAGCAGTCATGACACCCAACCGGCAGATATCGTAGTCATGGTATGTAGCCGTGGCAAGTAGGATCCTGATGGACTTAAGCATAGCCACTGGAAAAGGTTTCATCATTATCCACGCCTGGTCGATGACGAAAGCCTTTAACAAGTCTAGCTTTGAAAGTCTCAACTTTTCCATCTACACCAAGTAATCTTCTCAAGATATACTTGCTCCTGATGGGGATTTAACCCTTCAAATATAGCAACCAAAGTCCATACTTTGTTGGTGTATATGGATTCCATCTTAGATCGCTAAGCATCCAGCCAGTCTTACAGAGTCCCTACTCTCGATGGCCTGCTCGAAACTAGTTGGGTCATCATCTCATGATGCAATCCTCGCTCCCACTGTCATAGAGAAACAGAAGTATCTCTCAGGCGAGTGAGAAACCCTACTAGATCGGCTGAGAGGCTGAGGTTCGTTGGTAACTATTGAATCCTTTGGTTTTATCAAATCATCTGCTGTAGTTTGTATAGCTGGAACCTTTCCAGTTCTACATTACAGACCTTGCCTCGAGCTTGTCCGGATTTTGCTTTTAGACATAGGCCGGTCAACTCCAAATCTTAACTAGCTTAAGACATGGGCTCTTCCCATACCATATCTTATATGGAGTGGTAGGCATCTGATTTGATCGAAACCCTATTCAATAGGTATGCAGTTTCTCAAGTGCATAACTCCCAAAAGAAAAATAGGAAACTTAGTAGTACTCATCATAGAGCACACCATATCACATAGGGTGCTATTGCTCCGCCCCGGTATACTATCGTGCTACGGTGTATACGGAGGAGTAATGCTGAGAGAGAATCTCATTCTCCTTTAGAATAGTCCAGGAATTCTATGCACAAGTATTCTCCTCCTTGATCTCATCAAAGGTCATAATACTTATACCTGGTTTTTGGTTCTCTACTTCTAACTTATATTCTGTAAATATCTCAAAAGGTTCGGACTTGTGTTTCAACAGGAACATATGTCTGAATCTTGAGAGATTATCAGAGAATGTAATGAAATATAAAGAACCGGTCCTGGCATGTGTAGACAGGGGACCTTGCATACATCACTATGTATCAGTCCCAAGAGTTCACTAACTCTTTCTCTGTTTCCAATAAACGGAGCTATGGTCATCTTATCTTTGTGACATGACTGGCAGGTTTAACAAGATGTAAATTCAAACTGTTTTAAATATGCATCTAAATGCAACTTCAGCCAGTCGGGTCGCATTGATATGACCTAGTCTACATTGCCTCAAGAAGAATTCGTTCATTTCTGAACTCTTCCACTTGTGTGTGTTCCGTATACTAAGAACTGTAGTTTGATTTAGAACATCAATGTTTTTAGATAACGTGCCTGAACCGATCAACTTTTGATATAGGAAATGTTCAAAACATTATCCAACAATACAAAATTTTATCATTTCTTTACTAATAAAGAGACTGATATGATTTTGTATATCAGGTTCGGTATTTAATAACATTCGTTCAGAATCAATGTATTTGGGATACAGGGTGACAGTGTCCAACAGACTTGGCTGCAACACTTGCACCGTTTTCTGTCTCATGAAACTTATCACCCGTTCTCAGTTCTCTACATTTCTGAAGCCCTATGTAACAGATTACATATCTGGGATCCTGACCCGGTATCAAATACCCAGGACGTAGAGGATACAGAGAAACAGTTCTTTGTAATGAACACACCCGAAGATGATGCATCACTATGCACTTTCTTCGTTTGGGCGGCACAGGAATTCTGTTATTCCCCAATTTCCCGCTCTGTCTTATAACGATTTATAAGTTGGAGCGGGACCAACGTTCCCCAGCTCAGTATAGCAAGCTGGTTCGGTCAATACATCCGTATTATTATCTTGATTAAGGCGTGATATGGTCGCTACCTAGAGAGAGAGAGAAGAAAACACTCAGCGTGCGCTCTTGCAAGAATAGATTGGTTATTATTTTATCTAATCAGGATGGCTCCCACTGTTTTTTATCAAATCTTCCTTCAAACCCTAAAAGGAAAGACTAGCCGGGATTAATTACACACTACAAGTTCGCCAATCTTTCAGCCAGACCAGTGTCGGTACTTTGAGGGAGGTTCCCCGTGCTTTCGCACGGACCTAATTACAGTAAACCTCATTTTCCCAGAGGCGTAACCTCGTTGATACCATTCTAGACACCTACTTGATCGGCTAATTGTAAAGTGCAAAACTCTCCCAGGAGTAACAATTACTCGCAGTGGGTATTGGGATCCAACTATCATATAGAAGGTATGCAATCTCATTGCATATTTCAACACTTGAAACTCCCGATAATGGTTTTTACCCCTAGCACCTATGACCTTGTCTAAGGTCAACAAATCATAAGCACTAGTCAAGTTCTACCCGTCATTTCATGATTAATTAGACCCACCCACATGACCCTTGGCTAAGGTCAACAAAGCCACATGACTGTCCTAACTAATCGCATCATATGCGGTGTAGGAAGACATCACTTAGCTACCGTACATTGTACCTTGACTATGGTCAACAAACACAGCACGAATACTAAGTACTCTACTTCCTAAAATGACGGAGGGTTGCGAATGGTTTTTATGAAAACCTTTAACGCTTTGAACTTGATCTCGTTGCGGAATCAAATGGTTTTTAAATGGAATGTTTTTGAAGCTTTTCTAGTTTTGCTAAAGGGGTCACTCCCGGTGAAGGGATCGTCGGCCCTTTCCTCGTCGAATGAGGTGCGGGATATATCATATATATCACTGTGTAAAGCAGAAACTATAGAAGCAATCAAAAGACAAACCGAGAGTTGTAGCATCTGCCGGTTATTGCTAAAGGGGTCACTCCCGGTGAAGGGATCGTCGGCTCTTTCCTCATCGAATAAGGTGCAGGATGTTCTACAAGGAACACCGCGATGCAAAGCAAGAACTGTAGCTACCTGTTTTTATTTTGAAATTCGATTCCACAACATCAATTAGGTTTATTTTCTTTCATTAATCTCATTAATGAATGTCCCATCATTTAAGTCCACCTAAACATCACAGATAAATATAACGTACGCTTATGCCATCGGCATTCGCCTCGATGTCCCGTCTGCACCGTTAGGTTAGGTAACTAACGCCAGAGCGAGGCAGGGCTAGTGCGGGTGCAAAACATAAGCAACGTCTATATAATATATCATATATACTATATATAATATCTATCTGAACAAATCACATGATCACATCATAGATGATGCAGCAGAAAATATCATATGAAATATTGGATATACTAGGACGTCCGTGTTTTCAATACGAGCCAGTATAAAACACGGATTCCACGGTCGTGATGAATAGCCAATCCCACACCCCTAGACCCCTACGAGAGCGGCAAGCAACCCTACCAATTCTAGGGTTAGGAGACCCGGACTCGACTCCTCGAGATGGTCTCCCACCGGACCCTAGAACCCGGTTACTTGTGCTCCCCTCCTTGGGTCTATCCTAATGCGGAAAAGTAAATAATATACATCAACGGTGACATCTTCCGCAACCTGGAAGTGCCCCAATAAAAGAATATTACATACAAGTTTTTACATGAATGAAAATGAAAAACACTCATCTCACATAAAAAAAACCCGGCTATTCAAACACGACGATCCAATATAACATATCCAGCAACACATAACATCACATGTCATCAACGTAAGTAAATATGCGCATCCCAATTGTCGTTGACATATAGCAACGAAACCGGCGATATCACATATTACACTTACGGTCGCAGAAAAGAAAGTGTAAAACTACAACAGTTGGAATCCGCAAGCTCTTTAGACATCGCATGCCTAATCAAATGAAATACTTAGACATCGCATGCCTAACAATTATAAACCCCGCATTTTAGTCTCATTATCGAAAACTCTTTTCAATATTTAGTTGGGCAATTCAACAGGATTCCCGACACTCTGATCGAATGCTCGTCGCAAACTTTAGTAGACGGCCGCACCCCCGATACCGTCGACGAAGTGCACCAGGGCGGAACACCACTACCGTGAGCACCCGAACGGATGCTTTCGGCGACGGGGTTCTCCTACAGTCACTTGGTCGGGGCTATGGGGCGTGGCTGTCTATTAAGTTTACCCGGCGAGTATCCGCGTACTCTACGTGATTGCGACGGACTTTTGATCACATCAAAATTCCGTGGCAATCGATCAAGTGAGACTAAACCGCTAGATTTATAACATTCATTCAGTTATCTCATAACTACTTATGAATTCCAATTATTGTATCACATTCCGGATAAATAGAAAATGTTAAACTTTTCGATCGAACAATCGAACACCCAAGTTTTCCCGAAACAGATCAACACATGAAATAAGTTTAAAAACATTCACTTCATACCTCAGTACCAACGGTCCAACCGTAGAAGGGTCAAGCCAATGCCTCACATGTGGCATGCCGTACTGCCCCAAACCCTAAGGTTCAAAGGGCAGTTCAAGACGGTCACATAATCGAGTTAAGGTTTGTTGTCTTCTAGAGGGTCCATCATGTTATTTGCACTACTTAGAACGTTTTCAAACTACGGAAAAATCCAACACTTGGAAATTTCCGGACAGGGGAAAAAGTGGGTATTTATATCCGGCCGAACTTTTTAACAGTTTCTAAAATATCCGGAGAAACATAAACGAAGTTAAATTATCCGATCAAATTAACGAGTCCCCAATAAAACCCTAGAAAACTCAACACTTGAGTGGAATTAAAAAATTCCCATAAAAAATTGCCAAGAAAGGACCTAAGAATAAATATATGAAATTTCAGGGACTAAGTCCAAATTTCGGCCGCGGAACCGCCGCCAAACCCATGGTTTAGCCGAGGTTCCGCGGTCAAATTATTGACTTAGTGGACCATACATCACAGTAATTCTTAGTTTTTCCTGATTGTTTTTATGAGAATTTTTAATTCACAAAAATCCACTATTTTGAAAAATGTACAGAGAAGGGTTTTGTCGGGGTTTACGGGTTCGATCGGACTTCTAACTTCGTCTACACTTCGCCTAAAGCTCTAGCTAGGCTCTGATACCACTGTAGGGTTCCTAGGCACGCCAATGAGGTTTCACAAGGCATCAACCATGCCAAATTCAAACTTTTCCGGTGCCGAGAAACCCTAATACAGATCGTTAACTAGAAATTAGGCGAAACATGCAAGTAGTAAACAACTTTACTGCTAAGTGAAAGAGACTACAACCTTTGTAGATCCGGTCCTCCACCTTTCTAGCTCCGTGATGACGTCCCTCCGCTGTAGCCATCGGAATCCTAGACTCTCGCGGTAGTTTCATCGGAGAAAAGATCGGGCTAGGTCGTCGACTTTGATGCCGAAGATGATATACGTCGAGGCAACTCAAGATCAAGCTCCAACTTCACCAAGTCATGAAACTTGTGAAGAAAGCACCCCATACTACTTGGCAAGTGGTAGAGGATGAAGAAATAGGAAGTGGGTTCACTTTAGAATTGGATTTCTCACTCTTTTTCTCATGTTGCCATTGAAGCTAGCAAGCTTTCATAAAGCTTGATGAAGATGAAGATGATGATAGAATAAAAAGGATTGTTTTTTCTAAAAAGAAAATCACATTCATTCTTATCATAATGCAACCTTGGTTAAGTGTAGAGAATAAACTAGGGTTAGTTGAATGGTTAAGTTTAGGAGATGAAGACAAAATGGTCACATAGTCAAAGATGCATGAAGCATCAAGAAACTTCTTGTATGAAAGCAACCATTTAGTTTTCCTTTTTCTTTTAACCAAAATAAATAGATAAATAAATAAAGCAATGGAAACCCTAACCATTAACTAAACATAGTGTATAGCATACACACACCCAAGTTTGCATGTATCATCAAACATGATACAAACAAGTGTACAAAAATATATCACATATACAATGTGCACTTCAAGTGAGAAAATCCATTTTAAGTGAACAAATACTAGTTAATGCAAAGTAATATATCAAATATATAATTATACATTAAATCATTAAATCAACACTTGATTTAACGATCCGGTTATATCGCATATGACCGACTAATATCCGATGTATCGACTTATCGAATCAATCCTCGATTCGATAACTAGGTTATATCGCATACAACCAATCGATACATTCATCGCGAGAATAGAATACGGTATCACATACACGCATTATTCTCGGTGCCACACATATCTCATATGCGCTCCTATTTCATTTCGCTTGAGCCAGGAAACCTCTGTGTAGGACTCTAAAAACTCGTCAATACGCCGACAGCAGGTGATGATCATATCAAACACCCACAAGCCGCAAGCGGTCTACTAAACGTAACAGCCACTCGGGTATTGAGCGATCAGAAGATCGACGAGCAAGCCCGCTCACACTCCTGTGAATCCAACCAGTAACACTTACCGTGCAGTCCGGTCTGTTCGTCTGATATGTCGCATATCTCACCTAGGGGTGGTAAACGTCAGACCCCAATTGCTTGATAAGTCATGCCGATATAAGGTCCATAACAATCGTGAAACTACTGATAACTCTTACCAGTATATCACAGCAACCCTGGCTAAGGATTTCCAGTTATGGCCAGTCGAGCATAGCGCAACATCAACCCCCAATACCGGGAGAGACGAATCCCCTCCTATCGCTCATTTCCTCCATGTGAATCGGGACTGTACCCAAAAACCACCTGTTTGCATGACTCAGTAGAGCCGTGGTAAGGTGGAAATCAAAGCACAGTGGGAATCACACAAGACTCTATGACGATCTCGGGTCTACAGACTAACCTGTACCAGTGTCACCAGAGAACTGCCATCTGACGTAAGGTATAATACCATCTGGGAGTTCTCGGCGAGTCCGTCCAGTGTACCCAGTCTCCACTGAGCACCCGTATATCATCTCTGATGTCAAACACCAATGGATATGGGATCATCCATCGTCCATCTGTATGGGTCGAGAAGATATACGCTAGTCTACACTGGTATATCGATGCCCTGTCTCGATACACCCACGACTAGGGACCTTGAAGGATGTACTTATAGACTACCATATCCCCACTAGTATGATCCGCATCATAGTCCAGGTAGTCAAGTACACATCCTAAGGGCTTTACCAACATGTAATAGAGAGACAGTCAGTGAACACGTTAAGGTAAAGAGCAACCAGATAGCATACTATCATGTCGAGCAAAAAAGTCCTCCCTATATATGTCCGAGCATCCACTACAATATACATCCTATGTATCGTAATGGCCTTTAGGGCATACATATAACTAACAGGTACACCGGATAGGACTCATAGGGAATTGTTGGTTGGTATTATACCCATCGTCAGTTAACAGTTCCCAGGTGACATGAGTACAGCATAGTCCGTAGACTAGATACTGCTGCTTCGTCTCGAGTGTGTTCCCACTGTTCTTAGATTGCTACCCTACCACGGATCAAAGGAGTCGTGCAAACAGGTAGCAGTTGGGTGCAGTCATGAAGCATTTGGAGGAAGTGGCAGTTAGAAAGGATTCGTCTCTCCCGGTATTGGGAGTTGATATCGCACTGTGTTTGGAGAGCCATTACGCAAAATCCCTGGCCAGGGCAAACGAGATTTACTGGTAGGATTTCCAGTAGCTTCTCAAGGTGTAATGGGCTTCACTCAGACACGACTTATACCGCTTTTAGGGGACTGATGCTTGCCGCCGCCCTAGGCCCGATATGCGATAGTATTAGACGAACAAACCGGACTGTACGGAGATTGTCACATCAGGCTCAGTAGGAGTTCGGATGGGTTTCCTCATCGGCTTTCTTATCGACATCTACCTGGGGACCGTTACGTACAGCTAGTACCACTTGCGACCTGTGGTTAAACCCACTGCCAGCATAGTGTCGAGTCTTTAGAGTTCCACACAGAGAGTTTCTATGCTTCAGGAGAAACGATATAGAGGTCGTTTGGTTTTATGACAGGGTTCGGACATATACGTGTACTTGTGCACGTATGATGTTCGGACAGTTTATACTAGCGGGCTTTAGTTTAAGCCAGATTCTAGTATTGGATTATTGGATTTATGCAGTCTCAGTATATCCGTGTTTTTCATAAATGCGGATAGGAGGGGCATTCTCGTAATTAGTCAGGAAGCTTCTAGAAGAAAGGTGACTCATTTAGATTTAATTCATTTATGAATTAAACTAAATAAGGTGGATAGCTTATGTGTTATTTGCATTAAATGAATTAGTGACTCATGAGATGATTCATCCAAATGAGTTAATGAAGCATTAATTGTTTTAATGACTCATGATATGATTCACTCATTTGTATTAAATGAAGCATGGTTGTAATTATCTCATATGATTTATTTGATAATCATTATGCTTCATAAAATATAGAAATGAGTTATTTTTCATTTTATTCTCAAAAACACATTCTCTCTCCTCAAGCTCTCCTCTTCTTCAACCTAACCCTAATTCTCTCATGTGTTGAGATCCCAAGGGTTAGAAAGACTAATAGATCCTTAATCCACTTCTATATCTTCTAGGTCACTTGGATCAGCAATCCTAACCACTTAGTTTCCTCAAGTTAGAGGTTAAAGCTTGGAGAAGGAACTCTCGGGTGGATCTTCTATCACATCGAGGAGGCCGACGAGGAGGTGAACAACAAGAACAAGAAGGACTAGTATCTTGAGGTATAATCATCTATCATAGTAGTTTAGCACTTCTAGATAGTTTGTTAGTTAGGGTTTAGCAAAGATCCGTAAAGTTAGTCAATATTACCTTAAACAAAATGATTGTTTTACCTATTCCACCTCTCCACATCTTGTGGGGTGCCTAACGTCGACTTACAGATAGCAGGAATGTGGACAAGACGGGCACTAGAATCCCGCGTCTAGCCAAGCCTGCACTAAGCGGGTTTAGTGCAAGTGGAAGCATGTGTGTTATTTAAAAATTGGTTTGTTTTTGAAAAAATGGGACTTAATACAAATCACACAAAAATGCACAAACAACCCTAGAACTAAGGTTACCTAGGTCAAGTCTCTAGACCGCTCCTAGACTTCTAAAGGACAAGCCATAGGATCAATCCTCTAACACCTCTTTACTACTCTTGTGGCCAGGTAAGTGCCAGGTAAGTAGGAGGTATCCGCTATACGAATCACCGAAAATAGCGGGCCTAACTAAGTAACCACTTGCCTTAGACACACTTGTCTAGACACCACAAAAGTAATGCAGATAAGCGATAGATTACCCACGACCTTCCTCTGTCCTTATTGAGCGCAACAATCCTTAGAGTCTTGTCTAGATATTTTTAAATTAATGTAGGGTTGATGCGAATGCTCGTTTTGTGATTTGCAGGGCTTAGGAAGAGTGATAAAATCCCCACCTAATCTGAATTATGGTCTTGACCCTTAAAATCCGTATTAAAATATGAATAAACAAACCAAGTACAAAACTTTGCAAAAAATATTTTTGAGCGTCGATATTTTGCAAAGAATCCTGCAGGAAAGATATTTTATTGGATTTTAGAGGAGAGAGAAAAAGTTGAGAAATTCACCAGAGAAGTTTGGAACCCTAATCCATCAAATCCGTCGCGCTTCCGCCGCGAATGTGCATTTTTGCCGCGGTTCAGCCGCGAAGTAGAGGGATCTCGTGATGATTTTTGCTACGTGGCCTCCTGTGCTTCTCTGGATCTTGATGAATGTCTTTGTGTCTCTGTATCCTCAAGTCTGTGACTCCAGATCCCCTTGCAAAACTCACACAATAATCGTTAAATATACAATTTGTGTTAGTGTATATGCCCTAGAGGCCATTACTGTATCATACTAGTTTGTATATTACTTAATGGAAGCTTGGGATATTCACAGTTGTATAGACAATCTTTCTCAAAATGGTAGTATGCTACTTGGTTTGTTTCTACTTTAATGTGTGCATGCGTTTCTTTTACCATATCGCCTATACACATTAGTGGAGCCCTTAGGATCTTCGCTTGATTACCAGCGTTGTGATGGCAGTCACACTAGTGGGGGCTGGGTAATCTACAAGCACATCCTTATACAGGTCCCTAGTCGTAGGATTATCGAGATGGGGCATCGATACTCCGGAGTAGACTAGCATATGCGCTTCTCATCCCAGTAGGGGAGATGGTCTGTCCCACAGCCATTAGTACGTCGTACTTGAGATAGTATGCGGGTGCTCGTTAGGTTACTAGTACACTGTACAGGACTCGCTGGGAACTGTTGGTTGGTATTATGCCTATCGTCAGTTATCAGTTCCCAGGTGACATGAGTACAGCTTAGTCCGTTGACTTGACACTGTCACTTCGCCTCGAGTGTGTTCCCACTGTTCTTTGATTAATACCCTACCACGGCTCAAAAGAGTCGTACAAACAGGTAGTAGTTGGGTGCAGTCCTGAAGCACTTGGAGGCAGTGACGGTTAGACAGGATTCGTCTCTCCCGGTATTGGGGGTTGATATCGCGCTTTGTCTAGGAGAGCCATTACACAAAGTTCCTGGCTAGGGCAAGCGAGATATTCTGGTAGCGTTTCCAGTGTTATCTCAGGGTGTTCTGGGCTACACTCCGACACGACTTGTACCGCTATTAGGGGACTGACGTTTACCGCCCCCCAGGCCCGCCATGCGATACCCTCAGACGAACAGACCGGACTGTACGGAGATTGTCATATTCAGGCTCAGTAGGAGTTCGGATGGGTTTACCTCATCGGCCTTCTTATCGACATCTACCTGGGGACCGTTACGTACAGCTAGTGCCGCTTTCGGTCTGTGGTTAAACCCACTGCCAGTATAGTGTCGAGTCTTTAGAGTCCCACACAGAGAGTTTCCCTGCACTGGGCGAAAGGTGTAGAGGCCGTATGGTTTTACGGCAGAGCTACGATCACTTACGTGCACTTGTGCGCGTATGCTATTCGGGCAGACAATACTAGTGGGCTTTGGTTTAAGCCGGATCCTAGTATTGTATGGATGGATTAGTTTTGTCTTCTGTGCATTCGCATTCTACGGAATGCGGATGCGGGTGTGTATGCACGGTTGTGAGGAGCGAAGAAGGAGGAGGTGCCTCATTAGGGTTTTGACCATTGGTTCGGTCAAAACCATTATGAGGTGAGGAAAATATTTACTAATGTTTTTAATGATAATTGTGTTTTGGCTAATTGCTTTGACCATTTGACCATGCTTGACATTTGACTTAGTTGACCATTGTTGACTTGGATCTTTCTCTTGAGCTCTAGACTCTTCTTTTGCTTTTGGCTTTGGATTTGATTTGTGATGATAATGGTCAAATCAATGTAACCATCAACTTTATCATGATAAGAGATTAGTAATTATTTGATATATGGTTCTTTATCTCTTTGGCATTCTCTCTCTTCATTTTAGCTCTCATGTTTTGTTCTTCTTCCTCCTCCTCACTAAGAAATCCTTTAGTTCTCATGTGTTGAGATAATTAGGATTTAAATAGACAAATAAATCCACCATCATATTCTGCATCACCTAGGACATCAAGAGTAGCATACTTGTTGCCCTAGTTACCTCGGCTTGAGGTGGAGCTCGGATTACAAACTCTCGGGTGGATCATCTTCGACTCAAGGAGGCCGCGGAGGTGACCAAGATCTGGATCGATCCTTGGAGCTTGCATGGACGAGGAGGAAAGCGGAGAGAAGACCCGAAGGACTTGGTTCGTGAGGTATAATCTCTTGAGTATAGTAGATAGAACCTCTTGTAGTTTGTTAGCAATAGTTTGGCAAAGATCCTCAAGTTATTAGTCCATGTTACCTTGTGTTAAAAAATTGTTTTTTACCTATTCCACCTCTCCGTAAGCACCGGGGTGGGTAACGTGAATTTACAGTGGTATTAGAGCCTCGCTAAACCATTTCTAACTTGTTAGTAAAGTGTTTGAAATTCGATCGCCGAAAAAAATCGCAAAACACGTCGAAAAATGCACTTTTATGTCGTTTTTAAAAACTGGTCCAAAAATTTTTTAGGGGACCTTAAAAATACTTGCAGGCTTTTTTGGGAAAACTGTAGAAATTTGGGCGCCTGAGTCACTCAGAAGACCGCGGATCCGCGGCCGATCCAAGCGATCCGCCGCGGATCCGCGGCCGAGTTAACTCGGCCGCGCACCAAATTTCTTCTGGGGTTCTCTATGATGGTTTTGTGATTTTTAGGATAGTTTGTTTCTGCCCAGATTTTGCTAAGTACTGTGTTGTGCTTGGGGTAGTTTCAAATCAAGTTATCGATCGAAATTATAAGTACTTTTGCTAATCGGATATTCTGTGATATGATATATGTATTGAACGTCTACTAATCGCTATACGTCGATTAGTGGGGGTTATACATATCTGTGATCTGTGATGTTGGTTTGTGTATATGAACTTGTTGGATTGTCATGGATGAATAGCCGGGGTTTGTGAGATGAGAGTTTCTTTATCTTTCATTTGATGTAATATTATTTTTATGGCCGCACATCCGGGATGAGGTTGTAGCCGCCATTGTATATTATTTCTTTTACTTTTTTTGCTCCTAGGATAGACCCAAGATGGGGTGCACAAACTACCGGGTACTTTGAAGTGCCGAGTGGCCTACTCATGTTGTTGAGAGAGGTTGCTTCACTTCGGGTACTTGGCGAGTAGTTTGCCGCACCCGTAGAGGTCTAGGGTGGGGTTTGGCTATTCATCACGACCGTGTAATCCGTCTTTCGTTGCAGGCTCGAACGAAACGCGGATTCCTAGCATATCCAATGTGTTCATCTGTGATCTGGAATGGCTATCATTGCATCTGACGAATGTATATATCTATATATGACATCTAGTAGGCGTTGCTTATATTTTGCATCCGCGCTAGTCCAGCCCCCGCTCTGTCGTTAGTTAAGTAACCTAACGGGTGATGACGGGGCCCCGTGGCGAATGCTGATGGCATAAGCGTACGTCATATTTTTGTTGTTTTCTATAATAGTAGGATTAACTGATGGGACGCATTAAATTAATGCAAAGAAAACAAACCAAAGCTGAATCGTTGGAACAATTTCAAAAACCACTCGGTTTCTTTTCGAAAACAGAAAACTTTTAAAAATGCGGAGCTTAAACCACTCCTTTTAAAAGCTATCAGGTTCCTTCGATTATATCAAGTTCACTACGTTCACGGTTTCGCCAAAACATTCGTAGCCCTCCGTCATTTCATATGAATATTCAATAGTATTCAAGCTATGTTTGTTAACCTTCGTCAAGGCATAGTGATTGGTAGCTGTTGGGTGTTCATATGTAGCATAGTTAGATGCGTTGGTTTGGGACAGTCGTATTACCTTGTTGACCTTCGTCCAGGGTATATACAGGTGGGTTCAAATTAACCTGGACAATGATGGGTAGAACTTGACATGTGACTTATGATTTGTTGACCTATGATTTGTTGACCTTCGTCAAGGTCATAACAGCATGGGGCAAAAATCCACATCGGGAGTTTCTAAAGAAACTGAAACTTGCTAGTGTTGCATACCATTTGGAGTTTGATAATGTTGGTAGGATTCCTTCAGCATTATCTCACAGTGATATTTGGATCCCGATCCTACTGTGAGTATCCGCTACTCCTCGGGAAACTTTTCACTTAACGATCAACGCTATAAACCAAGTAGGTGTCTAGAAAGGTGTTTGAAGGGCTACGCCCATAGGGAAAAGAGGTTATTTAATTAAGAAACTTCGCGAAAGCGTCGTAAAACCTCCCTCGAAGTACCGACACCAGCCTGGCTGAACGGTTAAGCAAGTATTGTACGGTGAGATCAATCCCGACTAATTCTTCTTTTATGGTTTGAGGAAGGATTCGAGAAACAGTAGGAGCCATCCTGTTTAGATAAACTAAAAACCAATCTAAACTTGCAAGAGCATCATGCTAAGTGTTTTCTTCTTTCTCTCTTAATTGCAGCGACCCAGTGACCACATATAGGTTACATCTAGATAATAAAATGACTGAATCTGACTGTTATGACTGGCAAAGGTCTGTCCAGATGTCCATTACCCATGACAAGCTGGGATACCTCTTAACTAATCAAACCCCTGCCGTCTCAGGACCAGTTTCCACTGTCGCGGATATTGATATCCGTAAGACATCGGGAAAAGACTATGCGAATGCCAAGTGCCTCGTGTTGGTCTCAGTTGATAGTACATACCAGAGGCAGCACGAGAAGATGGGCTTAGTTTCTATCTTCCTCCATAACAAAGATTTATATGGAGAGCAATCTCGTATCGCAAGATATGAGACCTCGAACGAATTGCTTCAAGCGAGGTTGGCTTTAGGGTCATCTGTAGGGGATAACGTCCTTACAGAGACTAGCTATTTTGATAAGCTCACGGACCTGAAGACTGCGTTGATGAACGGGTCAAAAACTAACTTGATTCTACAGTCTCTGCCCTCTACTTATACCCTGAAGGAAACCAGGGAAGTAGAAGGAAAGGGAAGGGCAAAAGTTTCGGGACTGGATGTAGTAAAGGAGGAACGTTCCTATTGTTACGGGAATGAACATTGGCAGAAGGATTGCAGGGCTAGCAAAGCCAGTAGCCAGGATTCGAAGCATGTTGTGGCTTCGACTTCGGATGTGTTTGTAGTAGAAAACTGTATGTCAATTAACCTTACTTCCTGGGTATTGGATACCGGATCAGGATCTCACATCTGTAATTCATTAGAGGCTCTGAGAAACCATAGAGTTATCAGGATAAGTGATATGACTCTCAGGATTGCCAACGGAATGAGCATGGATGCTGAATCCGTAGGGGAATATCATCTTGGATTGACAACTGGGCAGATATTGATTCTGCGTAACTGTTTGTATGTACCTAGTGTGGCTTGTAATATCATATCTGTATCCTTACTTTCTAAGGAAGGATATGATTTTACTTTTGTAAGCGATGTGGTCCACATCCACTTAAATCAAGTTCTGATTGGGTCAGGTACATTAGAAAACGGGATATACATATTGAATCAAGCTCAGGTTTTCAGTGTCCAGAACACACTTAAAAGAAAGTCTCCGGAAACAAATCAGGCTTTCTTGTGGCATTGTAGACTGGGTCACTTTAATGAGACACGGTTAACAAAGTTACATAAAGAGGGATACTTGAATTCGTTCGAGTATCAGTCTTATGCTACTTGTGAATCTTGTCTCATGGGAAAGATGACAGACTCCGTTCACTGGACATGGAGTGAGAGCGAGCAAGCTCTTGGGACTCATACACAGTGACGTGTGTGGTCCAATGTCTACACATGCACAAAGTGGTTATTCATACTTCATTACTTTTACGGATGATTTCTCTAGGTATGGACATGTCTTCCTGATGAAGCATAAATCCGAGGCCTTTGATAAATTTCGGGAATACAAGAATGAAGTTGAAAAACAAACAGGCAAAAGTATCAAGACACTGAGATCTGATCGAGGTGGTGAATACTTGAGTGCTGAGTTTCTGGGCTACTTAAAAGAGAATGGAATTCTCTCTCAGCTTACTCCTCCATACACACCACAACACAACGGTGTATCGGAAAGGCGGAATCGAACTCTATTGGATATGGTTCGTTCCATGATGAGTAAGGCTGAGTTACCGCGATCTTTCTGGGGTTATCCACTAGAAACAGCTGCATATCTTTTGAACAAGGTTCCAACCAAGACTGTGCCTACCACTCCATATCAGATGTGGAGTGGGAAGAAACCCTGTCTTAAGTATCTTAAGGCATGGGGATGCACATCTTTTGTAAAGAAGCAGCATGCGGACAAGCTCGAGGCACGCTCAGTATTATGTAAGTTTGTGGGATACCCAAGAACTCCAGGGGGTATCTTTTCTATTCCGCAGAGGAACAAAAGGTTTTTGTTTCTCAGCATGCCCACTTCTTGGAAACTGAATTTTTGGAAAATCAGATAAGTGGGAGCGCAATAGAACTGTAAGAAATTCCAAAACCACAAGCTATTACTGAAAGCTTGGTAGAACCAGAAGTTTCAGGTTAACCGGACATCCCAGCGCCACTCCGCAGGAGTAGTAGGCAGTCTCATCCGCCCGAGAGATACTACGGTTTTCTCATAGACGGGGATCGAGAGAATTGCGTCATTGAAAATGATGAGCCTACTAGCTTCCAGCAAGCCATTCAGAGCGGTGACTCAGTAAAATGGCTGAATGCAATGCGGACCGAGATGGAGTCCATGTACACCAACAAAGTTTGGACTTTGGACATTGCTCCAGAAGGGGTAAAACCCGTAGGCTGCAAATGGATCTTCAGAAAGAAGATCGGTGTAGATGGGCAGGTTGAAACCTATAAAGCTAGACTTGTTGCAAAGGGTTTTCGTCAAAGACCTGGTTTGGACTATGACGAAACCTTTTCTCCAGTGGCTATCCTCAAATCCATTCGGATCCTTCTTGCCATTGCTACCTTCCACGATTATGAGATCTGGCAGATGGACGTAAAGACGACTTTTCTAAATGGAAATTTGGAAGAGTGCGTCTATATGGATCAGCCGGAGGGTTTCATTCAGAGTGGGAGCAGCGATAAAGTGTGCAAGTTGCTTAAGTCCATCTATGGACTGAAGCAGGCATCGCGGAGTTGGAACATCTGCTTTGATGATACTATCAAAGAATTCGGCTTTATCAAGAATCCAGATGAACCATGCATTTACAGTAAGATTGTAGGGAGAACTGTAGTATTCCTCGTCTTGTACATGGATGACATTCTCCTAATAGGAAATGATATTCCTATGCTATAGTCAGTCAAAGGATTCTTGTCACAGAGGTTCTCCATGAAGGACCTGGGTGATGCCAACTACATTCTGGGGATCCAGATCTATCGTGATAGATCTAAGAGGATGTTGGGACTTTCGCAGTCTAGGTACATCGACACCATACTAAAACGATTCAGTATGGAAGATTCAAAGCGCGGTAATCTACCGGCTTGTCGCGGAATCACCCTCTCTAAAGAGATGTCACCCAAGACTGATTTGGAAAGGGCTCGCATGTCATCTATACCCTACGCATCTGCGGTAGGCTCTATAATATATGTGATGTTGTGTACCAGACCAGATGTAGCATACGCATTAAGCGTTGTAAGCCGGTATCAGTCGAACCCAGGGGAGAAACACTGGATAGCAGTAAAGAACATTCTCAAGTACCTGAGAAGGACTAAGGAGATGTTCTTGGTGTATGGCGGAAAAGACCTCTCGATCGAGGGCTTTGCTGACTCCAGCTTCCAGAGTGACAAGGATGACTCCAAGTCTATGTCGGGTTATGTCTTTACCCTCAATGGAGGGACGGTTTGCTGGAAGAGCTCCAAGCAGGAAACCGTTGCTGACTCAACTATGGAAGCGGAGTACATAGCTGCATGCGATGCCGCAAAGGAAGCTGTCTGGATGAAGAAGTTCCTCATAGAGCTTCAGGTGGTTCCTACCATTGTTGATCCAATACGGCTGTATTTTGACAACAACGGCGCTATAGCTTTAGCGAAGGAACCCAGGTCCCATCAGAAGTCCAGGCACATTTTGAGGCGGTACCACCTGATCAGGGAGAACGTAGATCGCTGGGAGATCGAGGTGAAGAGAGTAGATTCAGAGAATAACACTACAGATCCATTCATGAAGGCCATACCCTAGACTCAGTTCGAGCGGCTGATCAAGATGATAGGTCTTCGATACGCCAGTACATGGCCCTAGTTCAAGTAGGAGATTGTTAGTGTATATGCCCTAGAGGCCATTACTGTATCATACTAGTTTGTGTATTACTTAATGGAAGCTTAGGATATTCACAGTTGTATAGACAATCTTGCTCAAAATGGTAGTATGCTACTTTAATGTGTGCATGTGTTTCTTTTAGCATATCGCCTATACACATTAGTGGAGCCCTTAGGATCTTTTCTTGATTACCAGCGTTGTGATGGCAGTCACACTAGTGGGGGATGGGTAATCTACAAGCACATCCTTATACAGGTCCCTAGTCGTAGGATTATCCAGACGGGGTATCGATACTCCGGAGTAGACTAGCGTATGTGCTTCTCATCCCAGCAGGGGAGATGGTCTGTCCCACAGCCATTAGTACATCGTACTTGAGATAGTATGCAGGTGCTCGTTAGGTTACGAGTACACTGGACAGGACTCCCTAGGAACTGTTGGTTGGTATTATGCCTATCGTCAGTTATCAGTTCCCAGGTGATATGAGTACAGCTTAGTCCGTTGACTTGACACTGTCACTTCGCCTCGAGTGTGTTCCCACTGTTCTTTGATTACTATCCTACCACGGCTCAAAGGAGTCGTGCAAACAGGTAGTAGTTGGGTGCAGTCCCGAAGCACTTGGAGGCAGTGACGGTTAGAAAGGATTCGTCTCTCCCGGTATTGGGGGTTGATATCGCGCTGTGTCTAGGAGAGCCATTACACAAAGTCCCTGGCCAGGGCAAGCGAGATATTCTGGTAGCGTTTCCAGTGTTATCTCAGGGTGTTCTGGGCTACACTCCGACACGACTTGTACCGCTATTAGGGGACTGACGTTTACCGCCCCCCAGGCCCGCCATGCGATACCCTCAGACGAACAGACCGGACTGTACGGAGATTGTCACATTCAGGCTCAGTAGGAGCTCGGATGGGTTTACCTCATCGGCCTTCTTATCGACATCTACCTGGGGACCGTTACGTACAGCTAGTGCCACTTGCGGTCTATGGTTAAACCCACTGCCAGCGTAGTGTCGAGTCTTTAGAGTCCCACACAGAGAGTTTCCCTGCACTGGGCGAAAGGTGTAGAGGCTATATGGTTTTACGGCAGGGCTACGATCACTTACGTGCACTTGTGCGCGTATGCTGTTCGAGCAGACAATGCTAGTGGGCTTTGGTTTAAGCCGGATCCTAGTATTGTATGGATGGATTAGTTTTGTCTTCTGTGCATTCGCATTCTACGGAATGCGGATGCGGGTGTGTATGCACGGTTGTGAGGAGCGAAGAAGGAGGAGGTGCCTCATTAGGGTTTTGACCGTTGGTTTGATCAAAACCTTTATGAGGTGAGGAAAATATTTACTAATCTTTTTAATGATAATTGTGTTATGGCTAATTGCTTTGACCATTTGACTATGCTTGACATTTTGACCTAGTTGACCATTGTTGACTTGGATCTTTCTCTTGAGCTCTAGACTCTTCTTTTGCTTTTGGTTTTGGATTTGATTTGTGATGATAATGGTCAAATCAATGTAACCATCAACTTTATCATGATAAGAGATTAGTAATTATTTGATATATGGTTCATTATCTCTTTGTCATTCTCTCTCTTCATTTTAGCTCTCATGTTTTGTTCTTCTTCCTCCTCCTTACTAAGAAATCCTTTAGTTCTCATGTGTTGAGATAATTAGGATTTAAATAGACAAATAAATCCACCATCATATTCTACATCACCTAGGACATCAAGATTAGCATACTTTTTGCCTTAGTTACCTCGGCTTGAGGTGGAGCTCGGATTACAAACTCTCGGGTGGATCGTCTTCGACTCAAGGAGGCCGCGGAGGTGACCAAGATCCGGATCGATCCTTAGAGCTTGCATGGACGAGGAGGAAAGCGGAGAGAAGACCCGAAGGACTTGGTTCGTGAGGTATAATCTCTTGAGCATAGTAGATAGAACCTCTTGTTGTTTGTTAGAAATGGTTTGGCAAAGATCCTCAAGTTATTAGTCCATGTTACCTTGTGTTAAAAAATTATTTTTTACCTATTCCGCCTCTCCGTAAGCACCGGGGTGGGTAACATGGGCTTAAAATTTGCAGTTTTGTTTATTTTTTAACACGAATAGTAAGAAAAATAAATTACGCACGTATCCCCGGCTACGGCACCATTTGATTGATCTGATTTAAAGAAGTGTTTGTAGAATAACCGCAATCAATAACGGTGTCGCGTATAGCTAGACCGAGATGAGTAAGGATCGTCCTCAGGGAAACGTTGAATCATTTAATCTTACTCTAGGCGTGTTGATTAGGAAAAGAGGAAGAATAATGAATAGTGGAAATAGTTTCTAGATCTACGTTAAACACGGATGTAGATTATAGATCTAGATTAACTACGGATGTAGGTTTTATATTAGAAGGGGGCTTGTAGGGTTCGTTAAGATTTGATAGTTATGGATGATTAATTAAAGATTACTCCTTTTATCCTTTAATAGATTTAAAACTAGATCGACAGTGATGCATTTACATTAGGGTTTTTGGAGGGAAAAGGGTTCCCACTCTTAACCTCTATCTCGACATGGATCTCTGTTCATGTCTAGCCTTTACCAAAACAATCATTAATTTAATCTCTAATCGCGGTCGAGAGTAGCAATAAATTGGTAGCGCGCCCGATTAGGTATTAATGATTCTTTTGGTAAAGTTTATAAAATTTATAGGACGTAAAAAGAGTTTAAAGATCTTCATCATCCATTAATCTATCCTAATCCTACGAACCCTAACAAGCGTAGAATTACTCGCGCATGTTGGGAAAAGAAAAGATAGAAAGGGAAATCATAAAAAAAACTACAAAGAAATAAAATAAAAAACAACTACCTTTACTAATCAACAAGATCAATTACACTTTGTTCCCTTAGAAAATAATTACAAAATACTAGTTTGCTTCTCGATCTCTTCTAAGGAGGTAGATGAACTGTTGATGATCAATCAGGATTCTTGAGCCATCGTGGACTTCATGATCGCGTCGGTGTAATGATTTTTCCAAGAGGCTCTTAGTCCTTATTTATAGTCACAGAGTCAGAACCCTAGTTTCCTAATATGGTAACTAGTTGTTAGGATCCCAACCAAAAAAATCTCTAATCCTAACTTCCCTAACAGGTCGCGGATCTACCGCTAATAGTGGGTTTTGGCCGCGGATCCGCCGCTTGTTAGTGGGATCTTGGGCTCCAATTTCTGGGGCTTCATCTCTGTAGCACTTGGTGATCTTTTGAACATGTAGAAACTGAAAATCTTCTCTATGTCTTTTCCAGAATTGATTTCTTCAATTTACTTTCTTATTTAGGCAGGTTTGTTCTTGCCAACTCGAATTTTCCTTGATTTCAGTCCTGATATAAATTCTGCACAATAACTCAATAAATAATGATATTAGTAGAACTTGTTTTTATTGAGATATTATCTTAACCATTTGTCATGATATTTAGTTTTAAGAGAATTGGTCAAAAATATTTAATAAAGTAAGCATATTAAAATAGTTCAAATATTATATGAATATTATATGCTTACATTTTTTCTTCATAATGTTAATTATAATATATAAACACATGAAAAGAGTATTTTTACGGATAAACCCTTATATGTGTTATATTTATAATAAACATCTTTTATTATATATAAATAGTAAGGAAAATGTCATATTAAAAGTATAGTTTTTTCAACTGAACAGTATGCTATCTGGTTTTTCTTTATCATCCTGTACATACTTTATATGGTACTACATATCACTATTACATGTTGATAGAGCCCTTAGAATTCTTACTTGACTACTGGCATTATGATGGTGATCATATACGTGGGAGCTGCGTGGTCTATAAGCACATCCTTAAATGTCCCTAGTTGTGGGAGTATCGAGACCGGGCATCGATACTCCAGAGTAGACTAGTGTATTGATCGAGACCCCGATGAGGGGAGTTGTCTAGGTCTCACAAACCATTACTATTAGTTTGTTCATCTAAGATAGTATACATGTACTCATTGGGTTAAGAGTACACTGGACGGACCCGCTGGAAACCTGCTAGTTGGTATTATACCTATTGTCAGATAGCAGTTCCCAGGTGACATGTGTACAGATTAGTCTGTCGACCTGAGATCGTCATTTATCTCGTGTGAGTTCCCACTGTGCTTTGATTACTATCCTACCATGGCTCAAAAGAGTCTGCAAACAGGTTTTAGTTGGGAACAGTCCCGAGCCACATGGAAGCAGTGAGCGGATCATCGAGGATTCGTCTCTCCCGGTATTGGTGGTTGATGTCGCGTTGTGCACGGGTGGCCATCATTAGAAATCCTTGATCAAGGTGGTCGAGAATTACTGATTTGGATCAGTAGTTTCTTAGTTTGATGGGCTTCATACCGACACAAGATGTCGTGTTATTAAGGGTCTGACTTTATCCACCCCCCTAAACTCGATATGCGATACTCTTAGACGAATAGACCTTACTTTATAGATATTGCCATGGACAGGCTTAGTAGGAGTCAGGATGAGTTTGCTCATCGGTCTACCTTTTGCTCAATATCTGGGTAGCCGTTACGTACAGCTAGTGCCACTGACGTACTTATGGTTAAACCCACTGCTAGTGTATTGACGAGTCTTTAGAGTCCCATACAGAGGGCTTCCCTGCTTCGAGCGAAACGATGTAGTGGCCGTATGGTTTTACGGCAGGGTTTGATCATATACGTGCACTTGTGCACGTATCATGATTCAGACGGTTTACTAGTGGCTTTGGTTTAAGCCGGATTCTAATATTTGATTGATGGATTATTTTCGTCTCTTCGTATTCGGATTCCTCGGAATACAGATGTGGGTATGTATATACGGATGAGGGGTATTCTTGTAATTTCCTATAAGGTGCTTCTAGAAGATTCCACCTCATTATGTTTATTAACCATTTAGGTTAAATAGTTAATTGAGGTGGAAGATGAGATGTGCTTTGGTATTAATTGATGGCATGACTCATGGTGGTGACTCATGAAACACTATTGAGGGATGCTTAATATTTGTTTGTGTTGTGAGATATTTTCTACACTTGATTCTTTTTCAAACTCTCACAAGACTTAGCCATTTCTTGAGTTGCTTTGCTTCAAGCTTCACACTCTCATCTCTCATGACTTCTTCTACCTCCATCCTAAAAGTCTCATCTGTTGAGAAATCTTGGGTGTTTAGAGATAAATCAATCCATCACTACACTCTACAACTTCTAGGCTATCTAGTTTAGCGATTTAGATACTCTAGTTACCTCGGCTATGAGTTTGGAGCTCGATTCATAGACTCTCAGGTGGATTATCTTCGATGGAGGGAGACAGGCGACCAAGCTTGATCATGGTGGCCACTAGGAGCTTGGGAAGTAGGTTAAAGACCGAAAGACACGGATCATTCGGTATAACCATCCTATCTCTTTTATATAGTTTGCTAGATCAGGGTTAATGGTTGATCCATATTCTAGGGTTGTTTTGACACCAGTTTCTAAAATTTCTGTTCCGCAATCGGCCACGGTTTGATGACCAGGGCACTGGCATAACCCATTAGTAAGCACCTGTATACAATCTTAAGTAAAAACCACCAATGGCTGTGAGACTAACCATCGCCCCTCATCGGGGTCTAGAACGTATACACTAGTCTACTCTAGAATATCGATGCCCTGCCTCTATATTCTTATGACTAGAAACAGTTTAAGGATATGCTTATAGATTGCCCAGCCCTTATAAGTATGACCGCCATCATAACGCTAGTAGTCAAGCAATTATCCTACGGGTTTTATCAACATGTATAAGTAGTACGTAATAATAGATAAAACATAGGCACGTGTTACGATAAAGGCAAATCAGATAGCATACTATCATTTCGAGTAAGATTGTCATGTACATATATACATATCCATAGTATCCATTACAAATAATGGCCTCTAGGGCGAGCGCGCGCGCGCGCGCACACACACACACACACACACACATATATATATATATATATATATATATATATATATCCTACACTAGGTTAGTCTCAGGGGATCCTCAGGAGTTCATAAAAATCTTCTTTTATTTTTCACAGAACCTTACTTACTCCAGATCCAAATCTAACATCAAAAACTTCATGAAAACATAGTTTTAAATCTCAAAACACATTCAAAACTTAATCTTGAAAGCTCAAAATCAACTATGTAAAAAAGGAAAGATTTATTAAGACATAACAAAGTAGGGATCTATACCTCCTTAGGTGAAGAAAGAGAGGGATTCAACTCATGAGATGACTTGGTGAAGATCTTTGAAAAGATATAGGTCTAGCTTGGTGTCTTGAATGATATATTGAAAGAATCATCAAGCTCCAAGGTGATTTGGTGAAGAGAAGCTAGGGTTTGGGTGAGGGTTAAGGAAGTTAGAAATATTTGTGTGAAGATAAACGAGAGAATGAGAGGGATAGCCATAATATGTAGGATATTTATGTTAGATATTTATATGAAGTTGTGGTCAGGGTTAGGTATAATATAAGCTAACATATATTCTCACTCTCTCTTTTACAATAACGCATTAACCTTATACCAAAATCCCATATCATTCTCAAAATAAGATACTTATCATTTTTACAATATCTCATATTTTTATTTTCTCTAAAATAATTATATTTTTATGGATACCAATCCGAAAACCTAAAATCCATACATGATATTATTTTCATAAACTCATAATATCCATATTTAAATTATAAATTAATATTTATAATTTTCAAAATGTTATAGCTTTTTACCTTATGCCTCTCCCCAAACTAAGATATTTTCCTTATCCCCAACCCCCAATCTGACTATTTATCCTACATCATCCGCAATCCCTTGATTTATTCTATTAGCCCTCCTTTACTGTTTTCCTTCTCCCATAACTTCATTTTTACTCTTATTAACCCGCCAAGGCTTCTTGCCTGTTTCAACTCGTGAATCCCCTCTATCTCTCTAATCTCGCTGTAATCTCTTACCATCTTCTCTCTTCTCTCTCATATCCATAGTCGATATCATCATCTAGGACTTGGATCTCAAGAAGAAGGCATTGATAACAAGATTTGAAGGTAAGCATGTCAAAATCCTTCTTCAATTTTTCAACTCCTCTCACTTCAGAACCAATAGTACTTGAGTTCATGGCCACCAAATTGTTCTTCGTCTTCAGCTCAAACCTATAGCATTCTTAGCATTCTCGGCATTCTCTGAAACAATATAGCCACACTCATGATCGCTTGGACTATGATAGATGCGACAGTCAAAGGGCTTCTCGCCGACATTTGGTGGCTTGTGACATACACGTCGAGCAAGAGGAGCGCGGGTGCTCCACAAAAACAGGAATTTGTTGGTTCTATGGATAGGGATGGGTAGCTCGAAGAGGAATCCACGGTGAATTCGTAAAAATCAACTCAATTTCTCAAATCCTAAATTTCAATTTGTAAGAGAAAACTCAATTTGAAATCCTAAAATTCTATTTGGGGAAAAACTGAGAAAGGGATTGACTGATCTGAGTTTTAAAGAAGCCCCACCGAACTTTCGTTAACCCTCTTAACTCCTTCCCAATTGGAGGTTTTTTCACTTGAAGTATCAACAGTTGGAAGGCTGGAGAAGTAATTTAAGGAATTAGGGGGGACGTTGAGGATAATAAGACATATTGGATGGGGTGTGTGTGTGTGTTGGTTGGGGGGATAAAGAAAATATCTCAAGAGGATGTGAGGTAGGAAACCTATAAATAAATGATGAAAAATATAACTACAGAAAGTCAGAGATATGCTTCGAGAAGAGCCAAAAAAATATAACATTTGACCAACATCTTGTACTTTAACTTTAACTTGTGAATATAGTATGAATAAGAGAACACATGGTTTTCATCTCATAGCAAGATATGTTTAGGTTTAGGTAGAATACTAGAGGTAAAGCCCCACGAATGCGTGGGTTTTTAGCATGAACATATGTTAAATTTCATCAGGTCAAAAAAATTGAGAAAAGTGGTGACAGGAATTTGATGGCATTTATTTGCAATAAAGTTTATGGTATTTATTTGAAAAACGGTGAAAGTTTATGGTTTTTATTTATAACAATAAAAACAGTGGTATTTATTTGAAAACGGTGGAAGTTCATGGTGTTTATTTGTAGAACAAAGCATATGGTACTTATCTGGAAATCGGTAATAGTTCAGTGTTTTTTATACAAACAAAGTCTGTGGAATTTATCTGAAAAGGTGAAAGTCCAGCATTATTATACAAACAAAGTCCACAGTAGTTATCTAAAAAAAGGTAAAAGTTCACGGTGTTTATGTGTACAAACAAAGTCCAAGGTAAATATCTGAAAAATTATGAAAGTTCACGGTATTTAGTATTTTATCTGAAAAACTGTGAAAGTTCACGGTGTTTTTTTCTAGCAGACAAAGTCAATGGTATTTATATGAAAAACGGTGAAAGTTCACGGTGTTTTTTCTAACATATAAAATCCATGGTATTTACCTCAAAACGCGAAAGTTCATGATATCTATTTTTCACAAAAAAAATCCATGGTATTTACCTCAAAACACAAAAGTTTGTGGTATCTATTTGAGCGGAGAAAGTCCATGGTATTTATCTAAAAAAATGGTGAAAGTTCATGGTATGTATTTGTAAGTTGAAAGTCTATGATATTTATATGAAAAACGTTGCAAGAAAATCCATGGCATTTATTTTAAAACGTTGAAATGTAATGTTATTTATTTGTAACGGGCAAAATCCATGTTATTATCTAAAAATGTTGAAATTTAATATTATTTATTTATAACGGAGAAAGTCCATGGTATTTATCTAAAAATATTGAAAGAACGTGATAGTTTTTTGTAACAAATAAAATCCATGGTATTTATTTCAAATTCATTGAAAGGTTATGGTATTTTATTGATTGGACAAAGTTCATGGTATTTATTTGGCAAAAGAATAAGTTCATTGTATTTAATGAAAATTCAGTGGCATTTATCTAAAAACAATGAAATTTAATATTATTTATTTGTAACAGACAAAATCCATGGTATTTATCTGAAAAACGTTGAAAGTTCATGGTATTTTTTATACCGAGCAAAGTCCATGGTATTTATTTTGAAATTGTTGAAAGTTAACGTTATTTATTTGTAATTGACAAATTCCATGGTATCCTTATGAAAAACGTGAGTTCATATATTTTTTTGTACTGGACAAAGTTCATGGTTTTTATTTGAAAAAACGAAACTTCGTTGTATTTTAATGAAAATATAGTGGTATTTATGTATAAAACATTTATAACGATCGCAAAATCCATATACTCTTTTCTTTATAATAAGATCTTTTCTTTTGAAACTTGGTATATATGCATTTCTTTTTTAATATATACATGGTCATTATTTGCATTCATTTGTTAAGATGTTGAGTTGTGGTTTTAGATGTCATAGGTATATATGGTTCTAGATGAAACTCAGTATATATGAATTTCTTTTTGAATATATACATGGTCATTACTTGCATCCATTTGTTCAGACTTTGAGTTGTGGTTTTAGATCTCATAGGATCGAGCCTTTGAAATTTTTATTTATTTAAAAGATTTTTAGTTAAAAGGGTTTGTGTATTTTTAAGAAATTATTTTGAAATTTATTTTAATGTGAGTATTTATTTTATAATTTATTTTTTTAATTTAACTTTTACCTTAATTCTATTTTATAAAACCTTTTCTAAGCCATTTGATCTAACCCAAATAAATCTTAGCTCTTAACCTTTAAAACCCTAATACTTAATATTAAAAATAAACCCTAGTCCCTTCATCTCCTCTCTTCTATCTTTTTCTTCCTCTTCTCTATTTTTTTTATTTCCTACCTTCAAAACTCTAGCCTAAAGATTCAAGCAAGAAGGAGGAAGAACTCTAGAGAAGAAAATTTTTAATTCTTACTTTCTTGTTAATACTGATTAATCTATGCATGGTATTAGAGCCATATTTGGCTAATTCCTTTTCAAGGTTTTGAACTATTCAGTAACTTATTAAACATGATGTGTTCTATTATATGCAATACTAATCATATTTTTATGATTGTTACTTAACAGATATCTAAATAAATATATTTGTAATTGACAAATTCCATGGTATCCTTAAGGAAAAAAAATGTGAGTTCATATATTTTTTTGTACTGGACAAGGTTCATGGGTTTTATTTGATAAAACGAAACCTCGTTGTATTTTAATGAAAATATAGTGGTATTTATGTATAAAACATTTATAACGATCAAAAAATCCATATACTCTTTTCTTTATAATAAGATGTTTTCTTTTGAAACTCGGTATATATGCATTTCTTTTTGAATATATACATGGTCATTATTTGCATTCATTTGTTAAGACGTTGAGTTGTGGTTCTAGATGTCATAGGTATATATGATTCTAGATGAAACTTGGTATATATGCATTTCTTTTTTAATATATACATGGTCATTACTTGCATCCATTTGTTAAGACTTTGAGTTGTGGTTCTAGATGTCATAGGATCGAGCCTTTGAAATTTTTATTTATTTAAAAGATTTTTAGTTAAAAGAGTTTTTGTATTTTTAAGAAATTATTTTGAAATTTATTTTAATGTGTGTATTTATTTTAGAATTTATTTTTTTTAATTTAACTTTTACCTTAATTCTATTTTATAAAACCTTTTCTAAGCCATTTGATCTAACCCGAAAAAATCTTAGCTCTTAATCTTTAAAAGCCTAATACTTAATATTAAAAATAAACCCTAGTCCCTTCATCTCCTCTCTTCTCTCTTTTTCTTCCTCTTCTCTATTTTTTTATATTTCCTACCTTCAAAACCCTAGCCTAAAGATTCAAGCAATAAGGAGGAAGAACTCTTGAGAAGAAAATTCTCGAATCGACTCGTACATCGAGCCTTGATGATGCTCGATATCGGTGATCTCCCAGATCAGGACACGTGGCAGATAACGCGTCCGATGGCTCACAAGAAAGGACCTACAGTAGCCGATCAGACCACTCCTGTGCCCGTCCTACAAGCAAACGCTGGCTCACCTCCGAGCCCCCAGCACAATTGGCCTCCTTGGCCTCACAGCTCGTCTCCGAGTTATCACAGGCCCTAGCCTCCTCGGCCCTCTCAGCTCGCCTCCGGGCTCGAGCAGAACTTAGATACCTCGGCTCTCCCGCTCCTCCGTGAGCTCTCCCGCCGAGGTCATCTTCCTCGGTCTCATCGACCGACCAACAGCACCGTTTGCAGGCGTAATCACCATCCCGAAAATCTCGCCATGCGCGAGATCTTCGCCGGCCACATCTCACGTTCCACGCCACCACGATCCCTCATTAACGAACCTGTCTCGCCATTAATGGGAGGTCCCGCTCATCACGCGGGCGTGACGTCGGGAGCGTAACGGCCGGCGTGATTCTCGTGCCTGCCTCGCCTGCTGCCACCACTATATAAACCCCTTCTTCAGATGGTTCAAGTAAGCCATTTTTGCTCCACTAAGCCGTTACTCTGCTCGGATCTCTAGTCTAACTTGACCGTCGGAGGGTCCTCGGTGGTACAACCACCCCGGGACTTTCTTGCAGGTAGCTCGGCAACCGCAACCTCAAACCCATTGAGATCCACACGCTTCAGGAGCGACAGCATCCAGATCCAATCTCAGCCACCCATCGCCGCCATCAGCAGATCAACGGAAGGTAACATCTTGGCGTGATCCAGGTCGATTCGGCTGGTGCCGTCTGTGGGAAATCCTTGATTCCACAGAAACAAAAGTTCACTTTCCGATCTCAACCCAATGGCGAGCGATCATCACGACGATCCAAGCACAAGCCGCCACCTCCCCCTCAACGGAGGCGCGGACGAACCTCCTCCGCCGAATTCCATCAACACCCTCACCGGCCGGATAGACCGACTCACGTCTGTTATAGAGGCGTTGATCCGCGTCCAAACGGCGGGGCAGACATCAGGCCACTCGATGCGAAATCAAAACGATGCGGCTCTGGCGCTTCGCCTCCTCCACGCGTTCGTGGCACGTGTTACTCGCGGTTGTCCATCTTCCCAAAGCCCTCACGAAAGAGGCTGCCCAGCAACTACCCTCCTTGGCTATCCCTGGCCGATAACTTGCCTACCCCACAACGCCAGGGATCTAAGCCCTCATTAAGAGGCAACCGAGCAGCATCACTGTTTGGTTCATCCTTGGCAGGCCTCCCACGGCCCCTCCAGCGCCAAGGATCAAAGCCCTCACCAAGAGGCAGTCCTACAGCTACCCTACTCGGCTATCCCTGGCTGGTAGCTTCCCTACCCCACAACGCCAGAGATCAAAGCCCTCACCAAGAGGCAGCCCTGCAGCTACCCTGCTCGGCTATCCCTGGCTGGTAGCTTCCCTACCCCACAATGCCAGGGATCAAAGCCCTCAACAAGAGGCAGCCCTGCGGCTACCCTGCTCGGTTATCCCTGGCTGGTAGCTTACCTACCCCACAACGCTAGGGATCAAAGCCCTCACCAAGAAGCAGCCCTGCAACTGCCTTGCTCGACTATCCCTGGCTGGTAGCTTCCCTTCCCCACAACGCTGGGGATCAAAGCCCTCACCAAGAGGCAGCCCTGCAGCAACCCTGCTCGGCTATCCCTGGCTGGTAACTTCCCTACCCCATAATGCCAGGGATCAAAGCTGTCACGTCCCGAAAGTATGGAACATGACCGGCACTTAAACTACGAAACGTCTCGAGGCGTACGTAATCCAAGTAAGCCGAAAACCCAGAAATGCAAACCAAGAAAAGTAGTAGAGTGAAGGAAAACCAATTTAAGTAAGTAGTTTTAATAGCATAAGACAAATTATGCGGGTTTCTATAAACATCAAAAAAAATTCCAGAAAATTTCGGCAGAGTCTCCTTTGTAAATACTGGCCCCCAAGCGGGATACAACATAAATAGTATACGAAATCAATAAAAAGGCATCCCCAAGCGGGAGCTAGCTCTTCGTCAATCGACGGTCACAACCACACAAGCAATATAATATACAACGCCAACGGCGAGGATCAAAATTCAAAAGGAAACTCAAAACCACAAGAAAACCACAGAAATATAACGCGCGACTCTAAGTTCGAAGGAATAACATCACTGGTCTCTATCTCAAAATAAATACATGTTTGGTTGATGGAACTTCTAGATACAACAGAGTAATAATATACAAGGTATATGATGGGTACGATACCAATAAACCCACCTACTAGCAAGTCACCCGAACGAAACTGTGCCCGCAAAGCCGTAATGAAACCTGTACGGCAAACCTGCAAGAAACTGGGCACAACGGGGGTGAGTTGCCAACTCGTGAATAGAAAAACATCTACGCACAGAAATCGCATAAATAACGCAACCTAGGTCAATGATCATAATATATCCTCAAATATAAGAATAACACGTAGCATATAACAAGGCTAGGGTAAATATCTAACCCGAGTGTAATCTCATATGCCCGTGTCAGTGCCTCAGGTAGCAATATATCATATGAATGAGGTATAAATGCATGAAAACAGAATACATGTAAATGAAAAACTGTTTCATAAATTAGTGAGATTTCCTTTGTATTTTTAAACTGAGGTATCATAAATGAAATCAGTATCAACAGTGTCTAGTATCGACACAAAACATAAATCTCAATGTCTCGAAATATCAATGTCTCAATCTCAATATCTAGGGCGCCGTCAGTCCAGACCGGCCCCTACCATCCATCTCAAGACCACGACGGTATCCTCCGGATATCCGACGCGTAGGGTAATATCACCGGTAGGTAATCTGTCCCCTGCCAGGCTCAACGTCAACACCACATTCATCTTGCCCCGGGGTACCATACCGGGCCCACCATGTACCCGAAACGGTTCCTCCACTCCTCGAATCGGGTCTCGAAATCCATCAGCAAACTCATGGTGGACGACTCATACATCATAGGAAAACCGCACTTTTTATTTTAAAAGAGAGAAAAGGTTTATTTATGTTTTTGCGGTTTTCCTCCAAATCCAGAAAATCTCATGGAAATCCGAATCCAAAACCTCAATAACACGTAAAATAGTGAATATATGCATGAGAATCCATGAATGCGGCATAACGATGAATAACAGTATGCATGAAGTGACAAGTAATAACTACAATATCTAAGCTGGCATATAAGGTAAGTACACTAATATTATGTCAAACTACTAGCTATCTAGCTAAGTTAAGTAATAATATTTTCTAAGGTGTACGTGACATGGCAATTACCGATGAAGATGTGTGTGAGCCGGCAAGTAAGTGTACGTGGTACATACGCATCATCGGTAATGGTGCTGGTGTCCTAACAGCATAATATCAACAATGCAATATGAAAGAACAATGTAAGTATGCGATGCGGAGCAACAGCAATAATGTGCGGGAGCTGAATACTAGACACAACGATAACTAATCTGCATTACCCTAATATAAGTCCTACAATAGTGCCTTTTGAAATAACACGAATCGCGGTGTTTTGAAAATAAGGGCTACGGTGTTTTTAAGAAAAGATACGTCTTTTGAAATATCCCTTGACATTTCCTTTAAAATACCCACGATTCGTTAGTTTTGAAATAGGTAGGGGTCTAACCTAGTCTAACAACTACACTAAACTATACGGCTGAACTAACAAGCTGAACTACAGGTAAGGAAACCGCCTAACATCTGAGTCGATACATATACATACCTATATATATATTAGTCGGTGATCCCGCCTCAATAATATCATATCCGATACCATATCTATAATCAGACATCCCAAGTAAAGAGTGCGGATCAAACATCAATATATAGCTCGTACGTAAATCCGTCGTACGGCATCCCCAAATTTGGGTACGGGTCAATATCACATTCATCATACTATTCATCTGGTATCCTCTTTATCAAATATCATGATCGGGGTACTGATCCACGTCTAGTACAATACTGATACCGCCTAAGTATGCATGCACGTGTGTTAAACACTATGTCAAAGGACCCGCTACAACGTCATGTCGTATCTCAAATACGAACCCTGCTATATCACCGAATTCACAACCTCAATACAAATCTCATCGACTCATCTTAAACCCAAGTATCATCCTCAAGTCCGTATATGAACACATAGTCCCATACCCATGTGATCACATAACTATATATTACCGTATAAGCACAAATGAAAGAAGAAAGTATGCAAATATGGGTTGGTGTGTGCATGTGTAGTGCGACCACTACTCTAGGGTTTCGCGACACTAAATCAACCAAGAACACCAAATATCCATATTATTATCAATATACTCAAACAATATATATATGTGTGTATACGTATTCGTATACATCACCACGAACTGCGGGGGTGCTATACGCCATCCACCCGACTTCTCCCCGTAGATATAAATCTACTCACCTGGTCCTCGTTCGCCGGTGCCAACGTCGCCACACGCTTGCTTGTCGTCTCGAAGTCCACATGGGGTACCTACATATCATAACGCACCGTATAGCATTAAAACCAAATTCGAAATCGAAACGGCAGACGAAAATCAAATCGGCACGCGTATCACGCATAGATCAAAACCTATCGCCTACGCATGCAAGAATAGTCAAACCAACCCTCGATGTCGATGTACAAACCTCAAACCATCGAGAAAACCCAAACACACTCATTTGCGCATCCACGAACACTAACTATAATATAAAATAGGTTAAAATTCACAAAACCCCCAAATTTACCTTAAAAAGGCATTTTTCCGAAAATCTAGCAAGCAAAAAAATTACCCGTTTTAGTACAAAACTCGACGTTTAAACAAATCCAGCGGCTATAATACTTATTAAACATCTCAAATAAGTCATACAACCCATTTCAAGAATTTAATATCATCAATTCTTATAAAAATAAAAATTCTAGTTTTGCAATTTATCTAATTTTAACAATTTCAACTAAAAATGCACAAAACAATAACTATGCTTGATTTTGCATTGTCCAAAGTTATTAAAACACTCATTATAATATTAATGATGACCTGAAACCTTAATTTAGATTTTAATCCCAATTATAAATCAATTTCTAAAAAACCTAGTTAGCAAAATAGCACATTTATCACAATTTCCAACTAACAATTTGAAACTAGTAACTAGATTAGATTTTAGCAAACATTAACATGTTAATCTACTCATGACAACCTTAATGATGTGATAAAACCCTATCTTGATTTTAATCTCACATATTTCCATTAATCCCACAATTCAAGTTTGCAATTTAACCAAAATTAAACACCAAATTTAACTAAATTGGAGTAATTAACCAACAATTAAGACATGGGTTAAGATTTATACCTCCCAATAAGAGATCTAGCAAGAATCTAAGCCTTCCAAATTGCTCTCTTTTCACCAAGATCCATGCTAGATGGGCCAAGGAAAAATGGGTAGAGATTGGATTTTGATTTTGTGAGGTTTTTGTGTTGATTTTTGGGCATTTTGTGATGAAATTTTGAGGTGAAATGAGAAAGAGAAGAGAGGGGGCTGTTGCAGCAGTGAGGAAGAGGAGGATTCGGCCAATTTTTGGGGAGATTGGAGAGAGAATGAGGTGGGAAAAGTATTGACAAGTCAAAGAAGTCCAAGGTCAACACAACCATACATCTTTTCTTATACTTTTCTTTTTATTTTCTTTTCTTATTTGTGTGGAATAGAGTGGGGAAAAGGGGGGGAGTGCTGCTGAATTTCAGCCACATGGGGATGGGGGTGAGTCAGTGTGGGTGTGGGTGTGGGGGAAAAAGATAAATGTTATATCCCAAACAACCATTTACATTAAAAAAAGCCTTTTTTCTTCAATAATTTCTAAACCGTTTTGGCAAACGATTTCGTTTCAAAAACCACATGATAAAATTTTATTTAATGTTTTATGATGCACAGAATTTGTTTCAACTCATTCCAATTTGTAATTTTCCCTAATTAAATTTATTAGTGACGGCTTAAAATAATAATAAAATAATATTTTTTCAGAAAATTTGAAATTTCACCAGCGGCTCAATACACACCAAATAATAGCAATTACATAGCTAGAATATGTATATTTAATTTTTATAATAAGATATTTGTATTTTGACTTTTTACAGAAAACCCCCTTATTTTACCGTTTTTTTCGAAAATTCACCGAAACGATTTTCAAAACGTTACAAAAGCCCTCGCCAAAAGGCACCGGGAAGCAACCCTGCTCGGCCATCCTTATGGACAAAAAGCCCTCTCCAAGAGGCACCGGGCAGTAACCCTGCTCGGCCATCCTTAGTAGGCCACTTACGGCCCCTCCCATGCTAAGGATGAAAAGCCCTCAAAAAGAGGCAACCGAACCCGCCATTGTTCGATTATCCCTGGCTGGTAGCTCCCTACCCCAATAAACCAGGGATCAAAGTCCTCACAGAGGCAACCCGGACCCGTCCTTGTTCGGTTATCCCTGGCTGGCAGCTCCCTACCAAACCAGGGATCAAAGCCCTCGCCAAGAGGCACCGGTCAGTAACCCTGCCCGGCCCGTCCTTAAGGATCAAAACCCTTGCAATAGGCAACCGGGCCCGCCCTTGCTCGGTTATCCCTTGCTGGTAGCTCCCTACCCCCAACAAGCCAGGGATCAAAGCCCTCACCAAGAGGCAGCCCTGCAACTACCCTGCTCGGCTATCCCTGGCTGGTAGCTTCCCTACCCCACAACGCCAGGGATCAAAGCCCTCACCAAGAGGCATTCCTGCAGCTATCCTGCTCGGCTATCCCTGGCTGGTAGCTTCCCTACCCCCACAATGCTAGGGATTAAAGCCCTCACCAAGAGGTAGCCTTGCAGCTACCCTGCTCGGTTATCCCTGGTTGATAGCTTCCCTACCCCACAACGGCAGGGATCAAAGCCCTCACCAAGAGGCATCCCTGTAGCTACCCTGCTCGGCTATCCCTGGCTGGTAGCTTCCCTACCCCACAACGCCAGGGATCAAATCCCTCGCCAAGCGGCACCGGGCAGCAACCCTGCTCGGCCATCCTTAAGGACAAAAAGCCCTCGCCAAGAGGCACCGGGCAGTAACCCTGCTCGGCCACTTACGGCCCTTCCCGCGCTAAGGATGAAAAGCCCTCGAAAATATGCAACCGAACCTTCCCTTGTTCGGTTATCCCTGGCTGGTAGCTCCCTACCCCAACAAACCAGGGATCAAAGTCCTCACAGAGGCAACCGGACCCGCCCTTGTGCGGTTATCCCTGGCTGGTAGCTCTCTACCAAACCAGGGATCAAAGCCCTCGCCAAGAGGCACCGGGCAGTAACCCTGCTCGGCCCATCCTTAAGGATCAGAGCCCTCGCAAGAGGCAATCGGGCCCACCTTTGCTCGGTTATCCCTGGCTGGTAGCTCCCTACCCCAACAAGCCTGGGATCAAAGCCCTCGCCAAGAGGCGACGAGCAGCTACCCTGCTCAGCGCCATCCTTAGTAGGCCACTCACGGCCCCTCCAACAACTAAGGAACATGAACTCAGCAAGAGGCATCCGGTCTATCTACGTCTTAGCGATCTCCACTTCAACTTCGGAGTCATGGAGATATCGTCTTCGCACCGGTCTTTGGACACTCGACAAACAAACAGGTTCAACTCGATGTGTGATTGCTAGACAAAGAACCGACATAAAACGAAGGCAGTGTTGCACAAATACGAGTGCTTACCGACAAAGAAAAATACAAGCACAAGCACTACTGCAAAAACAAAAATCTTTATTCAAAAAGTCAAAGCTTCTACAAGGGTACTGTGGGCTCCCCAGCCTTACAAAAATGCCCGAAGGCCTACAAAATAACCGAGGCAACAAAAAGAAGAAAAAAGCATGAAGACAAGGGGCTTCAGGCCTCAAGGCCGGGCGTAACCTCGGGAAGCTCAACGCCCACCATAGGAGCCTCGGCGTCGCCCTCATCGGGTATCTCCCCGGGGCCATCCACTTGCTCGTCATCCCCGCGGGGATATTCTACTCGGAGCTCTTCATCAGCAAACTCCGGCACCCGGGTCTTGACGGCGTCGAGAGCCTCGTGCCAGATGAAGGTGGTGGCCGAGGCTAGGACGGTGTAGAACTGCTCCGACTTCTGGAAGTTCTCCACCGCCTTCGCTGCCCTGAGGTTGGCTCTCTTCGCCACCTCTACCGCAGCCCCTAACTCCTTTCGGAGGGTGCTCACTGACTTCTTCATGGTGCCGATGAGCACCTCGGAGCCCTAAAGCTTGGCCTTGGTGGCCTGGGCGGCCTCGCGGAACCTGGCCACCTCTTGCTTCGCTGCCGCCGCCTCCTGCCTCCCGGCAGCCACTTCGCCCTCAAGGGCAGCAACCCTCGCCATCGCCGCTTCCAGCTCCCGCTTCGAGCTCTCCCTCAGTGAAGAGAGCTTGCCCGTGGCTCGCATCGCCGGGGCTATCTCCTCCTCCTCCATCCGGGCGACGATAGCGACGTGCTGGAGGACCTGAAGAAATCGAGGGGGGTCAGAAAGAAAAAGGGGCACCTAATCTCGCAAATGATGATACGACGTACGAACACTAACCTGAACGACCTCGTGGGCGATGGACGCCATCTGAGCCTTCAACGTCCCCCCCGGGACCCGGCCCCTGGCCGACCTCTCCATGTCGTGCAGCAAGCTGTCAGCGACGGAGAGCCCCAAAGGCACCTCAAAGCGGAGCTCCCCCTCGTCCACCAAAATCGGAGATGCTGGGGTCCGCGAAACTATTTGAGGGAACCTCTTGAGAGACGATGGCGGAGAGCTCGTCTCCACCTCCGAAGCCTGGGCATCCTTTCCCCAGGCCCTTTTTCTGCTCGGCACCGGCTGGGCTCCGTGGCACTCGAGCGCTGGGGTGGGATGACTGCTGGGGGAGCCGGGACCGGTGTCTGACGAGAAGAGCTGGCCTCTCCAGCCTTCGACCCCTTCTTCGGCTTGCGCATGGCTGCTCGGAGGAGGTCCGCGTCCATGGTTTCTGCACAAGACAAGATATAATGGAATCAGCGACACAGACAAATTAAAAACAAATAAAAACTCCTAACTTACCGACGAACTGAGCGGGGCTGAGCCCGGCCCAACTGAGGGCCCACTCAGAAAGCAGCACATCAGCCCGAGGAATGGGCTCCCACGCCACCACTCTCACCGCGTCGGGGTCATTGGACGGATTTTCCTGCCAGCACCTATCCCTAGACCATTGGATGGGTACGGGCCAGTCTTCACCCTCTGGCGGACCGACGAAGAAAAACTTCTTCTTCTAATGGTGGATAGAAAAAGGCAAGACGACAACTCCTGACCCGGCTATGCTCCCCTACTACTTCTTAAAGGAGAGGTAAACCCACCTCGGGTCGCCCGGGCGAGTTCTGGGATGACTTTTGTAAATAAGGGAGGAGGCGAGGATGGACAGGCTAAAGGGGATCATTTGCAACTTCAGCCGGACCAGGAACCCAAGGAGAATTCTCTAGGAGTTCAGTACTAGCTAGCCTGGGGCTAATCCAAAGTAATTTAGCGCGGCTACAATCTCAGGAGAGAAAGGCAGGGACATTCCGGCCCAAAGGGCTTCCAGGTACACGGCGATCTTTCTACCCATCACCTGATCTGCCCTCTCTCCTTTCTCGGCCAAGCGTAGCGTGTAGCCAGAAGGAATGTGGAAACGAGCCTGGGCGGTGACAAGCTCGTCCTCATATCTCACTGAAGACGACGCACCAGGAGCGTCCGCCGCCACCGCTCCGGGAACCGCCCCTGACGCGCGACCTCGGGAAAAGGATCTGACCCCAACTTCCCAGAGGGGCTCCAACCCAAGGGAAGAATCCCTAGAATCTACCCCTACGACATCTGCATGTAGGGTTCCTAGGCACACTATAGAGGTCTCACAAGGCATCAACCATGCCAATTTCAAATTTTATGGGTGCCGAGAAACCCTAATACGGATCGTCGACTAGAAATTTAGGCGAAACAGTAAACTAGTTAACATCTTAACTAAAGGAGAGAGGCTACAACCTTTGTAGATCCGGTTCTCCACTTCCTTAGCTCCACATAGGCGTCCTCTCGCTGTCCATCTCGAATCCCGAACTCAAACGTCGGCTTCATCGGAGAATTGGGCGGACTAGGTCGTCGGCTTCGTGCCGAAGATGATCTACGTCGAGGCATCACAAGTTCAAGCTCCGACTTCACAAAGTTGTGAAACTTGTGAAGAAAACACCCAAAACAACTTGGCAAGAGGTAGAGGGTGAATAAATAGGAGGTGGGTTCACTTTAGAATTAGATTTCTCTCACTTTAGCTCAAGTTGCCATTGATGGACTTAAGCTTTTCTTGAAGAAGAAGATGATGAAGAAGAAGAAAGAATATGATAAGTGTTGAATTAAAATGAAAATAAATCAATACTTATCATAAGCTAACTAAGGTGAAGTGTAGAGAATAGACCATGGTAAGTGGGAATGGTTGGGGTTAAGCATGAAGACAAATGGTCTCTTTAGTCAAAGCTTCATGAAGCTTCATGATAAAAAGAAACCATTTTCTTTTCTTTTATCTATTTAAATAAATAAAGAATGGATAAATAAATAGATGAATAACACAAAACCCTAATCATTATCATAACCATGGTTTAATTCTTTGCATAAACCCAAGTAAGTATGTATCATTAAACATGATACAATCAAGTGCACACAAAAGCATATCATATATACAATATGCACTTCAAGTGAGAAAATCCTTTTAAAATGAACCAATACTAGTTAATGCAAATTAATATATCAAATATACAATTATACATTAAATCATTAAATCAACACTTGATTCAATGATCCGGTCATGTCGCACATAACCGACTAGTATACAATGTATCGATTTATCGAATCAATGATTCGATAACTAGGTTATATCGCATACAACCAATCGAAACATTCATCGCGAGAATGAAATACGGTATCACATACACGCATTATTCTCGGTCCTGCACATATCTCATATGCGCTCCTATTTCGTTTCGCTTGAGCCAGGAAATCTCTGTGTAGGACTCTAAAGACTCTTCAATACGCCGGTAGCAGATGATGATCATATCAAGCACCCACAAGCCGCAAGCGGTCTGCTAAACGTAACGGCCATCCAGGTATTGAGCGATCAGAAGATCGACGAGCTAGCCCGCTCACACTCCTGTGAATCCAACCAGTAACACTTACCGTACAGTCCGGTCTGTTCATCTGATATGTCGCATATCAAGTCTAGGGGTGGTAAACGTCAGACCCCAATAACCGATAAGTCGTGCCGATATGAGGCTCATAACGGGTCGAGAAACTACTGGTAACACTTACCAGCAAATCTCTGATCAGCCCTGGCCAGGGACTTCCCTGTTACGGCCAATCGAGCACAGCGCAACATCAACCCCCAATACCGGGAGAGACGAAACCCCTCCTATCGCTCATTGCCTCCATGTGACTCGGTACTGTACCCAAAGACCACCGTTTTGCACGCCCTCATGGACGTGGTAAGGTGGAGATCAAAGCACAGTGGGAATCACACAAGACTCTATGACGATCTCGGGTCTACAGACTAACCTGCACAAGTGTCACCTGAGAACTGCCATCCGACGTGAGGTATAATACCATCTGGGAGTTCTCGGCGAGTCCGTCCAGTGTATCCAGTCTCCACTGAGCACCCGTATACCATCTCTGATGTCAAACACCAATGGATATGGGATCATCCATCGCCCATCTCATGGGTCGAAAAGTGTATACGCTAGTCTACACTGGTATATCGATGCCCCGTCTCGATACACCCACGACTAGGGACCTTGAAGGATGTACTTATGGACTACCATGTCCCCACTAGTATGATCTGCATCATAGTCCAGGTAGTCAAGTACACATCCTAAGGGCTTTACCAACATGTAACTATAAGACAGGTTAAAGAGACTAGTGTACATGTTAAGATAAAGAGCAACCAGATAGCATACTATCATATCGAGCAAGAAAGTCATCTCTATATATGTCCAAGCATCCAATATAATATACATAATCTGTACAATACTGGCCTCTAGGGCATACAAACAACTAACACTGCAGACTCCTCAAAAAAAGACATCTAACCTGGTGGGAAGATGTCCTCGAGAAGAGAAAACGCAAGATCCGACCTAAATGGGAAGCGCCGAGCTAACAAGACTGAGAATGAGGAAAATGTGAAGAGGGGGAGATCCTGGGTCAAGCCTCCCCTCGATTTATGCCACCGCCATCCTCATCCAACCACGACAGTCGACTCCCGCCAAAACAGTTCACTGCTTCCGATGGCCACGATCACTCCACCTATCTCAAGCGCATTGGCAGCATCCCATCGGATGCCAGAAGCCTGCGGCACGTCACATCAGCCAACCGGCACCCAACGCGTGGCCTATCGCTTCAGCAAAAGGGCACACAATCGGGCGCACCCTCTTTAATGCGGAGATCTCGCCCTGATTCGCAGAAATCACCCGGAAAAACAACCAGTTGCCTAGAGACACGCCAAATGACATCTTCGGAAAGGAGCTCACCTCGGGTGACCCGGCAAACCGCTCTCGACCCGACCCATCAACTGGTCAGGACGAGAGTGGGGGGATAATGATGATGCTCGATATCGGTGATCTCCTAGATCAGGACACGTAGCAGATGACGCGTCCCAGAGCTCACAAGAAAGGACCTGCAGTGGCCGACCAGACCACTCCTGTGCCCGTCCTACAAGCAAACGCTGGCTCACCCCCGAGCCCCCAGTACAATTGGCCTCCTCGGCCTCATAGCTCGTCTCCGAGCTATCACAGGCCCGAGCCTCCTCGGCCCTCTCAGCTCGCCTCCAGGATCGAGCAAAACCAACATACCTCGACTCTCCCGCTCCTCCGTGAGCTCTCCCGCCGATGTCATCTTCCTCGGTCTCATCGACCGACCAACGGCACCGCTTGCAGGCGTAACCGCCATCCCGCGAATCTCGCCATGCGCGAGATCTTCGCTGGCCACATCCCACATTCCACGCCACCACGATCCCCCATTAACGAGCCTGTCTCGCCATTAATAGGAGGTCCCGCTCATCACGCGGGCGTGACGTCGGGAGCGTAACTGCCGGCGTGATTCTCGCACCTGCCTCGCCTGCTGCCACCTCTATATAAACCCCTTCTTCAGATGGTTCAAATAAGACATTTTTACTCCACTAAGCCGTTACTCTGCTCGAATCTCTAGTCTAACTTGACCGTCGGAGGGTCCTCGGTGGTACAATAACCCCGGGACTTCCTTGCAGGTAGTTCGGCAACCACAACCTCAAACCCATTGAGATCCATACGCTTCCGGAGCGACAGCCTCCAGATGCAATCTCAGCCACCCATCGCCTCCATCAGCAGATCAACGGAAGGTAACATCTTGGCGCGATCCAGGTCGCGTCAAGCCTCGATCAATTCGATGTCTTTTCTATACGTGTGGATGAACCTAGATCGTCTAACCTGTAAGTCTCTCAAAATCTGAAATACCTAGATCGTCTCGTCATCCTCTTGTCATAGATGATCTTTAATATCTAAAGTTAGTCTCTCATGACTTCTATAAAAAAGAGATAATCGAATAAGATGAATCCCGCTAGGGTTACCATATTATGTGTTTATATACGTTCATGATTCTTGTTGTTATTATATGAAATTTTTTGTGGTGAATCTATGATATTATTTGACTTGGTTTTCTCGTTAAACTTTTATAATAAAAATAAAGATTAGGGCTCATGACTTTTAGCGATAGATATGCCTTCATTAATTTTCTTCATTCAAGCAAATTATTATTTTTATTTCTAGGATATATTTAACCCTAATTGTGCAAGTCATGGCCAATCCAGCGACCGCTCTGTCTCAACTAACTTACGAGCGATGACGTCTTCTCGTGGTTGCCATGCCCAACACAATTTAGGTTAAATCACGATAGTTCTATATTTGTATTTCTTTTTGTATTTTCTTTTGGCTGAATTTTTATTGCACAGTCTGTAATAATTGTGATAGAACCCTAGGTTATGGTGTTCTTTTGAATTGAAGTCCATATAATGAAATTTTCAGTACAAACACATGTCATTTCTCTGTAGAACCTATATCTTAATAGCGACGTTTTACATGAGCTTCCGTTTAAAACAGTTGTATCTTGCTATTCCTGTGACCAAATGACATGTTTCTTTTTTTTCTAAAAAAAATAACAGCACAGAGTTTCCTACAACTTTTCTGTTAAGAATTTTTTCTAATTCTAAACTAAAAGCGATGATAACTGCAGTTTAGTGTTTTTGCACGTTTCTGATCTGTTGCTGGAATTCAGCGACACTGCTGCCTTTAATCTTTTTTATAAAATTCTTCGTATCAGTTTTTGCAAATCCATCTTTTGGGACCTTTATAAAACTCATACTATTATCACCGTAAATTTTAGCGAGACCTACTTATTTAATATGATCCACGACTTTTCTTTCACCCTTTGGCTCTCTGGTTTATCAGAAAACAATCATAGAAGATGTCATTTAACTTGTTATAACTCCCACACAGGACTCCAACATAGACAAACCCTTAGATGTTACACAACACTTAGTGATGAACATTTTCTAAGTTGAGACCTTCATAATATTCTGCACAAAAACATCCTGAAACTGTAATTTCATATCGATGTTATTTTGTGAAACAACGGCTGAAACATATGCGCAACCTGACTTAATGTCACGACCCGAAATGGCACGCGACTGGCACTTGAATCATATGAAGTCTATAGGACCCCTTCTAATTCAAGTAAGCCAAAATCCTAGAAATCTAAACCATTTGAAAAGAGAGAGAAAGAAAAGTTTAGTTTAAAACCAAGTGGTTTAACAACATAAGCCGAAGTATGCATTTTTAAAACCTCAAGTCTTTTCTGAAAATTTCGGCAGAGTTTCCTTTGTAAATACTGGCCCCAAACAGGTACAACACATGAAATATATATATAAAGGCATTCTCAAGCGGAAGCTAGCTCTTCATCAATTGGCGGTCAAAATAATGCAAGCAATATAATATACAACTCCAAAGGGCGAGGATCAAAACTCAAAGGAAACCAATAATATCAAGAAAACCATAATAATACAAGCGCGGCTCTAAGGTCAAAAGAATATACACTGGTCTTCTAAGTCTATAAATATATAAGTCTGGTTGATGGAGTTACTAGATACAACTGAATATAAATAAATATAAGGGTGGTCACGATGCGAGTGAACCCACCTACCAAGCAATCACCCGGAAAGAAGCAGTGTGCCAGCAAAGATGCTAAGAAAAACCTGTACGGCAAAACCTGTAAGAAACTGTGGCACAACAGGGGTGAGTTGCCAACTCGAGAGTAGAAAACATCACAGAGCAGAAATCGCATGTATGACTCAATCCTAGGTCATACGATCAGTAATATCCTCAAATAATATGGCCTGAAGTATGATAAAATGGCAAGGGTAAACATCTATACATAAGTGTAATACCAAGTGCCCGTGTCAGTGCCTCAGGTAGCAACATATCATGTATATGATGTATGAATGCATGAAACAGAATACATCTAAATGAGAAAACTGTTTTCTTATCTCAGCGATATTTATGTATAAAAATCGCAGTATCATCAATGAAATCAACAGAAATCGGTGTCTAACATTGACACAAAATATATATATCTCACTGTCTCAATATCTTAGGCTCCGGCAATTCGGACTGGCCTATATCATCAAATCTCAATACCTCAGGCTCCGGCAATCTGGACTGGCCTATACTCCGATCGGCATCCTCCGAATATCCATCGAGTCACAATAAAATCACCAGCCGGTAGTGCTCCCCTGCCAGGCTCAACGCCATCAACTGCGACATCTTGCCCCGGGGTACCGCACCGGGTCCACCATGCACCCATAGACGGTTCCTCCTCCTCCTCGAATCGGGTGTATGATATCACTCAAGAGCCGAGAAAACTCATGGTGGACATATCTCAAATCATATCATGAGAAAACCTCAATTTCCTATCTTTTAAAAAAGATAATAGGTTTATAAAATCTTGGTGGTTTCTCCAAATCCAGAAATCTCATGGAAATCTGAAATCCCAATCTCAAGGGTAATTAAACAATGAAATACCGGTAATAAGTTCCATAATATTGCGTGACGATAAATAAATGAATGCATCGGATATCAAGCAAGGAATGCAATAATTAAACTAGCATATGGAAGAAATAACATATTGGAACTATCAGCTAACAAGCTATGTCAATGAAATAATATTCTCTAAAGTATACGTGATATAGCAATTACCGATGATGATGTGTGTGAGCCAGCAAGAAGGTGTACGTGGAGCATACGCATCATAGGTAATGGTGCTGGTGTCCTGACAGCATGATTTGAATAACAACTAATGAAAACACAAATAAGTATGCAATGCGATGTGAACAGCAAGAACATGCGGAACATGAATAATAACGCAACATATAAGCGTATACATTTATATATGAGTCATACAGTTTTGACATTTGAAATAACACGAATCGTGTGTTTATAAAATAGGGGCTACGGGGTTTTTAAGAAAGGTACGCCCTTTGAAATATTCGTAGTGTCCCTTGGCCTGTCTTTAAAATACTCACGATTCATTAGTTTTTGAAATAGGTATGACTCGAGCCCAGTCTAACATCTACTAAGTAAACTACATGACTAAACTAATAGACTAATCGAAAGGGTAAGGAAAACCACCTAAGTCTGAGTCGATAAATATATCTAATAGTCGGTGATCCGGCCTCAGTAGTATCACGTACGATACTATATATTCTATGACATCCTTGAGTCAAGAGTGCGGATCTATCATCATAATCATATCACGTACGGTAAATGCATCATACAGCATCCTAAATCTGGGTACGGGTCGAATATCACATTCATCTCATTATTCATCTGGTATGCTTATCATCATATCCTGTATTAGGGGTACTGATCTGAAGTCTAGTACATACTGATACCATCAACATATATATATATATATATATATATATGCGTGTGCATGAAAACACATCGCTTAAGGACCCGCTATAATATCATGTCGTATCTCATAATACGAACGAAATCACATCACCGATCTCGTGGCCTCATGCCCAATCACATCGACTCATCTCCAAATACCATGTACTATCCTCACTATCCATCTATATGTATACATATATATACATATATATATACATACTCACAAACATATATGTGTGTGTGTGTGTATATCCCTATATACGCATAAGAAAGTAAAATGTATGCCAGTGTGTGTGTGTGTGCGCGCGTGTATGCAAATCATTAATCTAGGGTTTCGCGACTAAGAAGCTAAACTAAGTTACTTCTAATTACACTAAACTAACCCATGAACACATAAACCTATCTTGATAATCATCTAGTCTCACAATAAACATATTTATATATAAAGCTATACGTATTCGTATACTACACTACGAAACTGCGGGGGTGCTATATGCTATCCACCCGACTTCCCCCGTAGATATATATATACTCACCTTGATCCTCGTTTGCCGAAGTCGATGTCGCCATCCTCTTCTTCATCTTCAGAAGTCAACGTGAGGGTACCTACATACCATAACATATCGTATCGCATTAAAATCTGATTCAATCCAAAACGGCACACGAATCGTACATAGGTTAAAACCTATGTCTACACCTGCAAGAAAGGCTAAACAAATCCTCGATGTCGATGTACAAATGTCAAACCATCGAGATAAAACACAAATACCAAAATTCAAGTTCACAGAATTCACAATTTGAAATCAGAAATCATGAAAAACACTTCCAGATTTTACCCTATGTGAAATTAGCCAATTTTGCATATGTGGAGGGTCTAGTTTACAGATGAATGAGCCATGAACCAAACACCAAACTCAGAGGTCATGCTCTGGCCGCAATTTGTGTCCAAAAGTATTAAATTTGCGGCCATGGGTTCAAGTCAGGGTCTCGGGTCTTCAGGGTAGCTTCCTAGGTGCCTGCTTGTCTCACCGTGTTTGCAAAATATTTTCTAAGGTCCCCGTGTTATAGCAGTTCTTTAAATACCATCACAATTTCCATAAAATACGATATCGGGGATTCTAAGTTTGTGAATTTAGGGTTCAAGTCTTTGTTTGGTCCAGGTTTTAACACCAAAGGGGGTTTGAAGTCACTAATACACTCAATTACACCCTTCACAACTCATACAATCCTCTAACCTCTTCTAGGAATTTTCTAAGTCCACTAATCTACACATAAACACTTTTAAACATGCATGGAAGCTAAAGTGAATGAAACACTACACTAATGGTGTAAGAATTACCGCATTTGGCAACTCAAGAAAATTCTTCAGTTGCCTCAAGTCTCCAAAATCCAAACTTTCTTGGTCCAAAGTGCTTGCAGTGAGCTTGTGCATGTTTTTAATGAAAGGGAGATGAAGTTTTGATGTGTTTTTAGGGTGGTTGTTTGTGTGGATGAAGTGGAGATGAAGGGAGAGGGCAGCCATGGGAGATGAAGTGGGGAAAAAGATGAAGGAATAATGTAGAAGCAAAGTGCCATGGTCCAAGATTGACCCCTCACCCCACTCTCTCTCTCTCTCTCTCTCTTTTGCCCATACCCAATATTCTAACCTTATCCCTTTTCTTTTCTTTTCTATTTTCCTTTTTCTTTTCTTCTCTTCTCATTTAAAAATCCATGCATGAAAAATTAAAGAAAAGGCCATGTAGAAAATGTAACAAAAGTGTAATATGACTTGGTGCATGTTATGTGCACAAATCAAGCTTAATGCACGATTAGTGATTTTTAGTCGTGATTAGCATTAAAATGGAATATAATTAATCATAAAGAATTTATAATTTGCTTAAATCATATAAAACACCCTCATTCCAGAAATTCCTATAATTTTCCAAATATTTCCCAATTTATTGGTAATTAATTATACCGCATTATCAAAATATTCATGATATTTATTATTTAATTATATAAATTCCCAAAAATAATATTTTATTTTTCTGAAATGTTACAATCTTCCCCTCTTAAAGAAATTCGGTTCCCGAATTTAAATTTAAACCTCTCAAATACTAAAACATTTCAGTAAAATGATCAAGTCGTCGGGGCTCCGAAATCATAAATACATAAAACACATCGTAGCGTAATGCATGCGCATGAAAAACGAGTATATAAACCAAAATCAAAACTCCGTCAAGTATCCCACAATCATCGGAGTCATGGTGAAGACACCAATGTCAAAATCCAATACGAAACAAACATGATATACATCAAACTATACATATAAACATCATTAAAACATCTGAAAGAAATGCATGCCAAACCCTTTCAAGTCGATGCGCGATGCGCGTATCACTACACAGTGGCGGACGTCTATTATAAGAAAATAACTATAACTATAAATATATATATATATATATATATATATATATATACCCTTTGTTTAACATACACGTCCCACCGTTTTGAAAATGCTTTAGAAGGGTTTCCTTAGTTAAATGTCTCGTGTCATCTCGAACACGTAGGTAAATACTGAGACTATAGCTCCTTTTTGCAAATCCCTTCGATAACTATCAATGCATGCAAGAATATATCAGGTACTGTCCTCGGACTAGTCCTGCTCAGCTACTATACCATATAGTAAATATCATAAAAACGTACTGCTCCACAAGAATCAATCGCAAAATATGTATAAGAATGCCACGTGCGTCTGGTGCGCATGGGAATCAAAATCAACAAATGTGCCCTACATGTGCACAGAAACAAAATCTATATGCAACGGGTGTGCACGAAAAAACCTGTCAAGGGCAACGGTGTGTGCCTGACAACAATATCAGGTGCATCTGATATGCATGAAGAATCTCGATTTAGTGCATCTAGCGTGCACCAAAATCGCCTCAAGCGCCTAAGTATGCGCAAGAATCCAAATCAAGTGCACAAGGTGCATGGCACAATCGAAATCGACGGTATACAACATATCTCAATCCAAATCAAGTATACCGTAGTATATAATCTCACAACCATGTGCATCAGCGTGCACAAAATCGCATCAAAATACTAAAGTGCATGAAAACTATGCCGAAAGCACAAGGAAAATCACATGCATACATAGGCATGAAATCAAAATCAACATCTCGAATGACATCAAATCGAATTCAAGTGCAACTGTGGTGCACAAAATCTCAATCATGCAAATAAATCACCCAAATACCGAAATCAAAGATGGAGGAAACAGTCCCGCTCTGGCACATCCTCTAAAGATCTCTGGCAAACTGTCATGGTCATTCATAACATGTCTCACCGACGATGCCGAACTCTGGCCTACTGGGTGTGCGTAATATGACCGATCCTGGGTCCAAGTCTTCTCGTATTGTAGTCCAGAAAGGTTCTATCAAGATCTCTCCCAAATCTCGTTTCTGCTAAACTGCCCGGAAGTCATCATCCTTTACTAAATCTGTTTCTTGTTCCAGAATGGCTGCATACTCCTCATGACTCCTTCTGGAAGATATATACATGCACAACGCCTCTGCATGCGTATCACATCTCTGATGCCAGCGGAGTGGAACGTCATCTCATCAAGATCTCATACGAACCCTTACTCCACTTTTCTCTAATGTCGACTGATTCGGACTCTTCTCTTCATGGCTGCATGGACTGCGCTCCAACGGCTATACTCGTATCTGGAGTCTCCCAAGTAACGTATCCCATCACATGATATCCAAATGACGTCGAACCTTTCGATCGATTCGTCAAAGTTCCATAATCCCCTAAGAGCTCAACTCTCGAGTACAGTTTAATAATATTCAGTATATGCCACAGTACCTATGGACCAACCATAGAAGAGCAAACCTAAGCATCAATAATGGCACCGCGGAACTACCGCAAACCCTAAGGTTTCAAAGCATTCTCATGGTCATTATATCGAGTTAGGGTTTCATTCTTCTAGAGGTCCACGGAATTACTTGCATGTTTTCTGAATACTTCAAACTTGGAAAAATGGGTTCCTGACATTCGATCATCTTCTATCGACTCCCAACGTACCTGCGTGAAGTCGTCTCTAGCTAGAATCAATCAATCTGATGACCTCGCATCGGGGTATGCAAATGAACCATATGTCCTAGTCATTCATCCTAGGTGACTAGCGATCTTCTATCATATCTCTAAGTATAAGCTCGTTTTGCAATAGCTCCAAACATCTGGGGTGATATCTTGTCATTCGTAGCAACAATTGGCTCATTCGTCCGCACGCTGAACAGTGCCTCAATCATCAAGAATAATCGGTGCATTGACGGTCATCACATTCTGGCTGGCCTCTAGCAGTGGCCCAATCCTCTGGTGCTGATCTGCACGTCCGAGAAATCTTGTAAAAGCGATCCATCAAATGCTCATAGCGCGAAAACACAATAGGACGATACATCTATGCAATCCTGTGTCCCTGGAATCATGTCCTAGTCATTCCTCGTCCGTGACGAGCTCGTGCTGACGCAACTCTAGCCATAGCTCTCTCTGCTCGTGTAATCATTGCAGCAAAAACCATAAACTGATATCGATAAAGATAGATCATATGAATGAATATAATACTGTGCAAGGAAATATACATCCTAAGGCTTCTTAAGCGGAGTAGCGTATCGTAAGTATGTCGCGGAACATACACACAGTACGTCACTCTCCTTAAGTCACATACTCCATCAACTAAGGTTAACCTACGCGACAAAAGTTCGGGTCTAATACCCCCTCGACCAAGTTTAATTTCCGTAAGTTCAAGCCCAGGTTCCGAATATATATATATATATACGTCCAAAACTCCGCATAGTCAAACATAGACTCGAACCAAGGTTAACCTAGCGCTTTGATACCGACTTAGTCACGACCCGAAATGACACGCGACTGGCACTTGAATCATATGAAGTCTATAGGACCCCATCTAATTCAAGTAAGCCAAACTCCCAGAAATCTAAACCATTTGAAAAGAGAGAAAAAGAAAAGATTAGTTTAAAAGCAAGTAGTTTAACAACATAAGCCGAAGTATTCATTTTTAAAAGCTTTAGTCTTTTCTGAAAATTTCGGCAGAGTTTCCTTTGTAAATACTGGCCCCAAACGGGTACAACACATGAAATATATATATAAAGGTATCCCAAGCGGGAGCTAGCTCTTTGCCAATTGGCAGTCATAACCACGCAAGCAATATAATATACAACGCCGAAGGGCAATGATCAAAACTCAAAGGAAACCAATAATATCAAGAAAACCATAATAATACAAGCGCGACTCTAAGCTCAAAAGAATATACACTGGTCTTCTAAGTCTATAAATATACAAGTCTGGTTGATGGAGTTACTAGATACAACTGAATATAAATAAATACAAGGGTGGTCACTATACGAGTGAACCCACCTACTAAGCAATCACCCGGAAAGAAGCAGTGTGCCAGCAAAGCTGCCAAGAAAAACCTATACGGCAAAACCTGAAAGAAACTGTGGCACAACGGGGGTGAGTTGCCAACTCATGAGTAGAAAACATCACAGAGCAGAAATCGCATGTATGACTCAATCCTAGGTCATACGATCAGTAATCTCCTCAAATAATATGGCCTGAAGTATGATAAAATGGCAAGGGTAACATCTATACATAAGTGTAATACCAAGTTCTCGTGTCAGTGCCTCAGGTAGCAACATATCATGTATATGATCTATGAATGCATGAAAACAGAATACGTCTAAATGAGAAAACCGTTTTCTTATCTCAGCGAGATTTGTGTATAAAAATCGCAGTATCATCAATGAAATCAACAGAAATCGGTGTCTAACATCGACACAAAATATATATATCTCATTGTCTCAATATCTCAGGCTCTGGCAATTCGGACTGGCATATATCATCAAATCTCAATACCTTAGGCTCCGGCAATCCAGACTGGCTTATACTCCGATCGGTATCCTCCGGATATCCGTCAAGTCACAATAAAATCATCGGTCGGTAGTGCACTCCTGCCAGTCTCAACGCCATCATCTGCGACCATCTTGCCCCGGGGTACCGCACCGGGTCCACCATGCACCCACAGACGGTTCCTCCTCCTCGAATCGGGTGTATGATATCGCTCAAGAGCCGAGAAAACTCATGGTGTACATATCTCAAATCATATCATGAGAAAACCTTAATTTCCTATCTTTTAAAAAAGGTAATAAGTTTATAAAATCTTTGCGGTTTCTCCAAATCCAGAAATCTCATGGAAATCTGAAATCCCAATCTCAAGGTTAAATAAATAATGAAATACCGGTAATAAGTTCCATAATATCGCGTGACGATAAATAAATGAATGCATCGGATATCAAGCAAGGAATGCAATAATTAAACTAGCATATGGAAGAAATAACATATTAGAACTATCAGCTAACAAGCTATGTCAATGACATAATATTCTCTAAAGTGTACGTGACATAGCAATTACCGATGATGATGTGTGTGAGCCGGCAAGCAGGTGTACGCGGAGCATACGTATCATCGGTAATGGTGCTGGTGTCCTGACAGCATGATTTTAATAACAACTAACGAAAACACAAATAAGCTTGCAATGCGATGCGAACAGCAAGAACATGCGGAACATGAATAATAACGCAATATATAAGCGTATACATTTATATATGAGTCATACAGTTTTGACATTTGAAATAACACGAATCGTGTGTTTACAAAATAGGGGCTACGGGGTTTTTAAGAAAGGTACGCCCTTTGAAATATCCGTAGTGTCCCTAGGCCTGTCTTTAAAATACTCACGATTCGTTAGTTTTTGATATAGGTATGACTCGGGCCCAAACTAACATCTACTAAGTAAACTACACGAATAAACTAACAGACTAATCGAAAGGGTAAGGAAAACCATCTAAGTCTGAGTCGATAAATATATCTAATAGTCGGTGATCCCGCCTCAATAGTATCACGTACGATACCATATATACTATGAGATCCTCGAGTTAAGAGTGCGGATCTATCATCATAATCATATCACGTACGGTAAATCCATCGTACGGCATCCCAAATCTGGGTACGGGTCGAATATCACATTCATCTCATTATTCATCTGGTATCCTTATCATCATATCCTATATTAGGGGTACTGATCTAAAGCCTAGTACATACTGATACCATCTACATATATATATGCGTGTGAATGAAAACACATCGCCTAAGGACCCACTATAATATTATGCCGTATCTCATATTACGAACCAAATCACATCACTGATCTCGTGGCCTCATGCCCAATCACATCGACTCATCTCCAAATACCATGTACTATCCTCATTATCCATGTATATATATATACACACACACACATACTCACAAACATATATGTGTATATATATATATCCCCATATACGCATAAGAAAGTAAAATGTATGCCAGTGTGCGCGCGCGCATGTATGCAAATCATTAATCTAAGGTTTCGCGACTAAGAAGCTAAACTAGGTTACTTCTAATTACACTAAAGTAACCCATGAACACATAAACCTATCTTGATAATCATCTAGTCTCACAATAAACATATTTATATATAAAGGTATACGTATTCGTATACTACACTACGAAACTGCGGGGGTGCTATACGCCATCCACCTGACTTCCCCCGTAGATATATATCTACTCACCTTGATCCTCGTCTGCCGAAGTCGATGTCGCCATCCTCTTCTTCATCGTCTGAAGTCCACGTGAGGGTACCTACATACCATAACATATCGTATCGCATTAAAATCTAATTCAATCCAAAACAGCACATGAATCGTACAAAGGTTAAAACCTATGTCTACGCATGCAAGAAAGGCTAAACAAATCCTCGATGTCGATGTACAAACGTCAAACCATCGAGATAAAACACAGATACCAAAATTCAAGTTCACAGAATTCACAATTTGAAATCAGAAAGCATGAAAAACACTTCCAGATTTTACCCTATATGAAATTAGCCAATTTTGCATATGTGGAGGGTCTATTTTACAGATGAATGAGCCATGAACCAAACACCAAACCCAAAGGTCATGCTCTGGCCGCAATTTGTGTCCAAAAGTATTAAATTTGCGGCCATGGGTTCAAGTCAAGGTCTTGGGTCTTCAGGGTAGCTTCCTAGGTGCCTGCTTGTCTCATCGTGTTTGCAAAATATTTTCTAAGGTCCCCGGGTTATAGCAGTTTTCTAATTACCATCACAATTTCCACAAAATACGATATCGGGGATTCTAAGTTTGTGAATTTGGGGTTCGAGTCTCTGTTTGGTCCAGGTTTTAACACCAAAGGGGGTTTGAAGTCACTAATACACTCAATTACACCCTTCACAACTCATACAATCCTCTAACCTCTTCTAGGAATTTTCTAAGTCCACTAATCTACACATAAACACTTCTAAACATGCATGGAAGTTAAAGTGAATGAATCACTACACTAATGGTGTAAGAATTATCTCATTTGGCAACTCAAGAAAATTCTTGAGTTGCCCCAAGTCTCCAAAATCCAAACTTTCTTGGTCCAAAGTGCTTGTAGTAAGCTTGTGCATGTTTTTAGTAAAAGGGGGATGAAGTTTTGATGTCTTTTTAGGGTTGTTTATAGGGATGAAGTGGAGGTGAAGCGAGAGGGCAGCCATGGGAGATGAAGTGGGGAAAAAGATGATGGCGTAATGAAGATGCAAAGTGCCATGGTCAAAGGTTGACTCCTCACCTCTCTCTCTCTCTCTCTCCCCCCCATATCCCATATTCTTACATTATCCCTTTTCTTTTCTTTTCTATTTTCCTTTTTCTTTTCTTCTCTTCTCATTTAAAAAGCTATGCATGAAAAATTAAAGAAAAATCCATGTAGAAAATATAACAAAAGTGTAATATGACATGGCGAATGTCACGTGCACCAATCAAGCTTAATGCACGATTAGTGATTTTTAATCCTGATTAGCATTAAAATGGAATATAATTAATCATAAAGAATTTATAATTTGCTTAAATCATATAAAACACTCTCATTTCAGAAATTCCTATAATTTTCCAAATATTTCCCAATTTATTGGTAATTAATTATACCGCATTATCAAAATATTCATGATATTTATTATTTAATTATATAAATTCCCAAAAATAATATTTTATTTTTCTGAAATGTTACACTTAAACCCGTCATAACTGGAGTTCCCGACACCCAAATTGGGTAAACCTTTTTACAAAATCACCGTAATCGAAAACCCTAAACCTCTTGTTTAGATTCTGTGGCTTAAATCTGAAACTAGAAATGTCTTATGTATGCTCTAATATATGAAGTATATTGTTTCTTGATCAAATGATAGCATGTTTTTTCGTGCGGTCAACGTATATAACCAAAATCTTGCAAAAGACATCATGATGCATGACACCTCATCGGTTATTGATATTATTGCTCATTGTTCATGGTTCACACTCTAATGTATCAAGTATACTCTTGCATATCAAGTTAACGGTTGTGTGCATGAATGCTTAACATGGGGTTGGGGTAGTTTAGTGAAGGTAGTGGTCAGGATTTTAAGAGTCTCCTCAAGTTCATGTTGCCATGATTCCAGGTCTAAACGAAAGCTAATTTACATGGTCATGTAGCCGTATTTCGTTGGCATAAAATGAAACACTCACTGATCAAGAGTCCCCCCACCGTTTATATCGTATAGCCGTGTTTCGTCGGCATAAAACGAAACACTCTGATCAGAAATCCCATATCGTGTAGCCGTGATTCCAGACATTGACAGAAGCTAATAATCATTCATTTTTCTATTGTTTAATAGGGCAAAAGGAATGCTTTTGAAATCCTGTCCAACACCCTCGCCAGACTAGACGAACAATAGATAGGTTATACCATGCAAACAAAATACCACTATATGCACACTCATTCATACTTCATGTACTGTTTATTTCGTATCATTACATGTTGCTCCTCACAAATGCTAGATATCTCATTTATATATGATTACTGCTTATGTTCATGATATTCATTATTTATCTCTTTATTCTTTCACTTTACTTTTATTTGAGAGACTTACATGAGCTTCAGCTCTCTGACAGACATTTCTGCTTAATTGAAATGTTCGTTAGGAATTGAGGTAGATCAGGATTCGCAGGGTGAATAAGACCTTTCTGTGGAGGACTTGGAGCACTTCGCAGACCAAGCACATTGACAATCAGTTTCTGAGGCAGTTCATCTTTGCCTTCCTATTCAATGCATTGCTTGCATTTCTTTTCAAAAATAATTTCTTTATTTTTTTAAGGCTTTCGATGTAAAATTATATTAAATTTCTGGTGATGGTACTGTTGGATATGTTTTATTTATTTCAAAAAATTATTTATTGTTTCTTGTGATGTTATAACTTTTCAGACGCTTAGCGTAACTATACCGAGGGGGTGTACTTCTCGATATGGATACGTCGCTGGCCTTATCATGTTTTCGTATATTGAGAAGCGGGACGTGACAACATTGAAAGTTCATGGTATTTTAGGAAAAATCTATTGGTATTTTGAATAGATGGCAGAACTGTTGGATATAGTTCCCTCAGAGTCAATTATTGGATCACAGGCACGTGATTGTAATGATTGAGGGAGGACCTATACCGGTAGGATAGTCTTACTCAAGATGATAGTATGCTATCTGGTTTATCTTTATCATCGTGTACTGCTTTAGGTGACCTTACAGGTCACTATTGCACGTTGATAGAGCCCTTAGGATTCTTGCTTGACTGCCAGCAGTATGATGGCGATCATATACGTGGGAGCTGGGGTCTATAAGCACATCCTTAAAGTGGTCCCTAGTCGTGGGAGTTATCAAGACAGGGCATCGATACTCCAGAGTAGACTAGTGTATACAGTCGAGACCCCGACGAGGGGCGGTGGCCGGTCTCACAAGCCATTGGTGTCAGTTGGTTCACCTAAGATGTATACATGTGCTCATTGGGTTATGAGTACACCGGACAGGAATCGCCGGGAACATGCTAGTTGGTATTATACCTGACGTCAGATAGCAGTTCCCTGGTGACATGTGTACAGGTTAGTTCATCGACCTGAGATCATCATTTGTCTCGTGTGAGTTCCCACTGTACTTTGATTACTACCCTACCACAGCTCAAAGGAGTCGTGCAAATAGGTTTTAGTTGGGTACAGTCCCGAGCCACATGGAGACTGTGAGCGGATCTGCAGGGGTTCGTCTCTCCCGGTATTGGGGGTGAGATCGCGCTGTGTCTAGGAGAGCCATTACACAAAGCCCTCGGCCGAGACAAGAGATTTACTGGTAGGTATCTCAGGGTGTTCTGGGCTACACTCCGACACGACTTGTACCGCTTTTGGGGGTCTGACTTTTACCAACCCCCTAGGCCCGCCATGCGATGCTCATAGACGAACGGACCGGACTGTACGGATATTGTCACTGACAGGCTCAGTAGGGTGTCAGGATGAGTTCGCTCATCGACCACCCTTTTGGTCAATACTTGGTAGCCCGTTACGTACGGCTAATACCTCTGACGTGTTAGTGGTTAAATCCACAGCCAAAGTATTGACGAGTCTTTAGAGTCCCCCGCAGACAGTTTCTCAAGTTTCGGGCAAAACGTTGTAGAGGCCGTATGATATATGGCAGGGTTCGATCTTATACATGCGGTATTGCACGGATCATGATCGGACGGATCATACTAGTGGGCTTTGGTTTAAGCCGGATCCTGGTATTAGATTTGTTGGATTACTTTAGTCTCATCGCATTCACATTCAGTCAGAATGCGGATGCAGGTATGTATATTCAGGTGAGGGGTATCCTTGTGTTCCATCATGAGTTTACTTTAGATGTTGCCGGATTTTCTTTGTTATGGCAAACATTTGGATTAATGTTTGCTTATGTAAATAATGAGCTAGATTTTCATCATGACAATGCATTAATGTGACATGGACTTGTATCATGAGTCATGAATCTCATTACAACAAAAAGAAAAGAAAAGAAAAAGAAAAGCTATGGTTCTTCTTCTTCTTCCTCTAGCTTATTGCTTCCATCAATGGCAACACTTCAACCTCCATCCAAAGCCATGGATGCAAGAGACAAAGTGATCACAACATTCTCTACTTCAACCTTAGGCATGTCGGCCAGCACACTTCGTGCCCGAGTTCCTTCGGATGAAGCGGGAGCCCGTAAAAAGACTTTTCGATGTGGTGCCCTTTCCGACGAGGAGATGAAGACCGGAGACGCCGTGAGGAGCTTAGGATGTTGGCCAAAGACCGAAGGACACGGATCGATCGGTATAGCATTCTATCCCTTCTCTTGTTTGCTAGCATTAGGTTAATGGCCCGATCCGGGTTTTTTTAGTCCGCGGTAGCGCCGGTTTCTGTTTTGAGAAAAAGTTTTGGTTTCCGCATTTTGGCCTCGGGATGACGGCCGGGGCGCTGCCGTGGCCTAACATGGTATCAAAGCTACGCCATTAACCTAGTCTAGCTTGCTCTAGCGTGTTTAAATGTTCAATCGAACGGATTTTCGGAAAACCTGATATCAAAAGCACAGTTTCTGTTGATTTCATTTTGTGCTCCAAAAATTTTTCAGTACATTGCAGAAATATGTGCAGGGAATTTTAAGACTTCTGTAGAAATTTGGTCGCATGACGTCATAGTTCCACCGCGGAACCACGGCCAAACCCATGCATTGGCCGCGGTTCCGCCGCCACCTTGACTCCTCTCTGCACCAAATTTGCACAGTAGGCTTTTGACTTGAAAATAGGGTTTTTGGAATATTCTTTTTGGGCCCAGATTTTCTTTGAGTGCTACAGTTGTGCTTGGGGCGCACTTGGGTAAATTTGATCGATCGAAAAGTTTAAACATATTGGTTCACAGTATTTACATTATATCTGCGACCGTGAATGTCATTTGATCGGTAAATCCTGTCTAACTGCTATAGCCCTTTTAGACGGATTTGCGAACGTGACATTCACGTTGATGTTTTGTGTTATGCTGTGATGTTGCAGATTGGTCGTGGGGGATAGCCTGGATGCAGTGGTAGTACAGTTTGGTTTTTACATGTACATCTGATATTGCGGGGCGAGCGTCCAACATGTGGACTGCCGTTACTGCATGTTTGTATATTATTCTTTTGGGGCACGACCGGGCTGAGGTCGATGTACCCGTTGTATGTATATTTTACTTTCTGTACTAGGATTACCCCAAGGTGGGGTGCACGGATAGCCAGGTTCTAGAGGGCAACGGGCCCGCATCTCATGGCGTTGAGACGGAGGGGGCTTTACTTTAGAATTGGCGGGCTATTCGCCGCACTCGTAGAGGGTATAGGTTGACCCAGGAGGGGTGCCCAAGTTACCGGATTCCGTGAAGTGCTGGATGGTCCATTCACGTTGCTGAAGGGGGCTGCCTCGCTTCAGGTTTTGGCGGGTAACTTGCAGCGCCCGTAGGGGTCTAGGATTTCATTGCACAGGCTATCCACATGACCAGGGGAACGTCAGGTTTCAGCAGCGGCTCTATGAAACCCGGGGATCCCAGATTTCTGTATTGTTCTGTGATGCTTATTACATTTCTGTGATGTTGCATTTTATCACGCCTTGAGCGAATATTATATATTGATATATATACTAGTAGATGTTGTATATGTTTTGCATCCGCGCTAGTCCAGTCCCCGCTCTGTCGTTAGTTAAGTAACCTAACGGGTGATGACGGGACCCAGTGGCGAATGCGGATGGCATATACGTACATCATTATTTTCGTTCTTTATTGGTGTGATCAATTGATGGGACTGCATTGATTCGGATCAATGCAAGCTAAACAAACCTATTCTGATGTTTTTGGAACTTTTTTCAAAAAGCTGTTATTGCAAGGGCGTTCTCTTTTGTTTTGCACAGTGGTTTTCGGTTATGAATATCCAGCACCTCAGTCGACGAGGCAAGGGCCGAGATCCCTTCACCGGGAGTGACCCCTTGGACAGAAGTTTGCGTCAGGGCAATAACTTCACTATAGTTGTTTACTTTTGCTTTGCATCGTGGTATTCAGTTGGAATATCTACACCTCATTCTACGGGGAAAGAGCCGAGATCCCTTCACCGGGAGTGACCTCTTTAGCAAAGGTTTTCGCCACTATATTTTTATAAAAAGTTATGCAGTTCCTTCAACGATATCAAGTTCATTACGTTAAAGGTTTTTCGCCAAAAACCAGCCGTAGCCCTCCGTCATTTCTTACGGGTATTATTTAGTATTCGTGCTGCGTTTGTTGACCTAGTCAAGACGTAGTGCTCGGTAGCTAAATGGTGCTTGTTTGTTGCATAAAATGGGATTGGTTAGGACAGTCGTGCGGCCTTGTCAACCTAGTCAAGGGCACGTACGGGTGGGTTTAATGCAATCCAGAATAATGACGGGTTGAACTTGACTGGCAGTTTATGGTTTGTTGACCTAGTCAAGGTCATAAGCCGCTTAGGATAAAAAAAATACACATCGGGAGTTTCTAAAGAAACTGAAACTTGCCAGATATGCGCATACCTTCTGGAGTGTGATAACGTGAGTGGATTCCGTCACATTATCATGCGATGATAGTTGGATCCCGATTCCCACTGATGAGTTGGTTTACTCCTCGGGTGATCCGGACTAATTCTTCTTTCAGGTTTGGAGGAGAATTTGAGGTTACAGTGGGAGGTGTCCTGATTAGATAAATTGATAACCATTCTGATCTAGGTTAGAGTGTACGCTGAGTGTTTCTTTTCTCTCTCTCTTTGGCAGCGACCATGACCCGACCCTTAACTACGACTCAGTGACCAAGTTAACCGAACCTTCTTAAAACACTGGCTTTTGGATTGTCAGAGTTGCATACCTCATTGCCACTCCTACTTTTACCCTTTTCTCCAGGACACCCCGTATTACTACTAACGTCCACTTCCATTGGATAAAACCATCGTATGGTTATATACGAACTCGAAGGAATTTATTCGAGGATGGTTTCTGGTTCTGGAGAAAACGGATAGGACTATTCAGTTGTCTTTTCCTTTTACCTTCTCTCAAGTTGTGAGTGCTCCTTGGATTAGGGGGTAGTACACCTGTTACGCTTATTGGATAGTCTTCTTCCAAACCATAGGCAGGTGCCGAACGGTGGGGAATGAAGAAAACCAATTAGCCTAACGATGGTGTACAGAAGGTATTATGTAAAGACAAATAAAGGGATTAGTAAGAGGGCAAAGTACATTGCGACTGCTATTCACAACCAAACCAAGTATTTCATTACCACTCCCATTTCACCTTTGTATTTCTCCAGAACACTCCATATCACTACGAAGATCCACAGTTATTTGGATACTCCATCGTATGGTTATATACGAACTCGAAAGGAACTTGTTCCAGTTCGGGGATGGATTCTGGTTCAGGAGAAATAGGAATAAGGTTTATTCAGGTGTCTTTTATCTTTACCTTCTCTCGTGTTGTGAGTGCTCCTAGGATTAGGACAGTACACCCATTATGCTTATTGGATAGTCTTCTTCCAAACTATAGACTGGTGCCGAACGGTAGGGAAGGAAGAAAACCATTTAGCCTAAGAGTGTGTACAGAAGGTAACGACTAAAGACATATAAAGAGATTTGGAGAGGTGGCAAAGAAACATACGGTTACAGTTGTGAATCTGGATAATGGAAGAGGCATTACTAGGAATACCCGGATACCCCTACGAAACATTTCAATGTTTCAGTTTCACTGTGTACTGTTAAAAGAAAACTGATTTCCCAATTAGTCCTTACTCCAGGGTATGTATTTACCAGGTATGATTCTCACATCTGTATGGTTTTACAGATGATGAGTGGGAGTAATTTATTGGGAATTAGGTGATCATCCTCATTATATCGGAATTCGTTGTAATTGGTGATATTTGAGGAAATCACCTGGGCTGTTTGCCAGACGGCAAATATTTGGTTTTGAATATCCGTTGTTGTACACCAATTTCAAATTGATATATCTGTACGTTCATTTTTATGAAGTGAGATATAACTTTTTGAAATTATGTCTATGACATTTACCTATATCAGTGGATGGTTAGGTAAGGAGGATTAAACAGCGGTGTAATTCTTCTTAACCATAAGTACAGTTTTCAACCTACAACGCACAGGGAATGAGTTATTAGACTCAGGGGACTTATACAGAGTATTGTATATTGTCCAGTACCATTAGGACAGAGGGGTTGGTCCTCATACTATATTCGGTTTACTTATGACTTCTCTAGTTCTTAGACAAGTGTTTCGTAGAAACACAAGGTCTGAGTTTTGAGAAGTTATAGGTATAAGAGTAAAGTAGAGAACCACGTATTGCAAGTATCAGGATTCTTCAAGGTGATCGAAGATGTAGATACTTGTGAATGGTATTCAGTTAATAGTAATGATTTTTGAGAAACTTGTTTCTCTGTCAGGTTACTCATATCTGTATGCATTCCTAAGTTGAGTAACGCTGATCGGCCTCCTTCCATTTAGTTGACATGCACTGGATACAGTTGCATGATTTGAATCTGGTTCCAATTAAATCAGTGCCTCTGTTTCTGTATTGGATATAGAACAGTTCATATCTTAACATTGTTAAGATACGGGGAGTTTTCCGGCTTATGCTTAAAACCAGACTCTGGATAACTCAAGGCACGTTTCTGTAATGGCTGTTTGTGGGTTGACCCGGGCTATGACGAGGGTTAACTTTCTACCATCTTGAAGATCAATAGTGATATTGTTCTTGACTTGCCACAGTTTTAATAAAAATGGATTATTTCAGAAAACAGTAGTGGGAGTATGGTAGAACTGGAAGTGATTCCAGAACCGCAAACAATTACAGAAAATTTGATATGAACCTAAAGATTCAATCTGGCTTGACATTCCATTGGCCACTCCGCAGATATGGTGGGTAACCTCAGGCACCCGAGTGGTACTCCGGTAGCCTCAAGGACGGTGGTAGGGAGGTTCTTGTTTACCCAGACTTGCCATTGCTGTTGTTCCAGACTGTGAGACCCGGCAGGAGGATAAGTATAGCGTCGTTCTAAACTAGCTTTAGAAGTGTACGTGTATATGACTCTGCCAAAGGGTTGTCGTAGTCAGTGGGAGCAGCGGAAGCATATTGGACAAGTGGCTTATGTCTATTTATAGACTAAAGCAGATATAGCGGAGATAGATCATCTATTTCTGATGTGACAGTCATAGATTTGACTTCGTCAGAATAGGGGATGGATCTGTTAAGAAGGTAGTAGGGTGTGATGTCCTGGTATTTGCATAACATACACAGAGTAAGAAGTGAAATTCCTATACTACTATCGGTTATACTTTGGTTGTCACACAGTGATTTCTCCACATGGGATATGGATTTTATATCAGACATTTTGGTTACTAGATCTATGATTTTAGATCTAGATTTGGGTAGTTTCCCAATCTGGGTACTTAGACAACATTCTAAAGGTGTTTTAGAATGGACGACTCCTGGCACGGTACTGTACCTACAGGTGATGGAGTCACCCTCTCTAAAGGTGTCTTACAGACTAAAGGGGAGAGGGATGTGCATGATTGGCAGATCACTTGCTTAGGCAATTGAGTCAATCATGAGATGTCAAGTACCACACCAGATGTTGTTTTTTGCACGAGATGCAGTAAGTTGATATTAATCCTATCCTGGAGAAACGTTCGGAAGCAGTTTTAGAACATAAGTGGATGTTTTAGGAAACGGTTATCATTTCAGGCTTCCAAGGTGACCTGGATGACAGAGTGACTATCAGAGTTATAGTTTTCCCTCTGACGAGGGGCAGTATTTTGGACGGGCGGTCCAAGTGGATACTGAGGGAGGCATGGCGCAGGATACTGATTGTTTTCAGTTGAAGACACAGTCTAAGAAGTTTGGATTTGGAGTTCATTTATGAGCTAGGTCCCATCAGATATCCAGGCATATTCTAAGACAGGTATTGCTCATTTTGGGAGATGGCTTTCTCCGCGAACTTGAGATAAAGAGAGACATAGAAAGAAACATCAGAGCGGATCCACTCTCTGAGGCTATTCCTCAAACGCAATAGTTTCGCAAACGGGTTTTGTGAGATTGATTAGTAGAGGAGTTGGGTGTTCGGTATCACACGGGCTATTAGTATGCGACATCGCAATAATTAGCCTTGAGTGCAAGTGGGAGATTGTTGGATATAGTGCCCTCAGAGTCAATTATTGGATCACAGGCACATGATTGCAATGATTGAGGGAGGACCTATACCGGTAGGACAGTCTTACTCAAGATGATAGTATGCTATCTGGTTTATCTTTATCATCCTGTACTGCTTTAGGTGACCTTACAGGTCACTATTGCACGTTGATAGAGCCCTTAGGATTCTTGCTTGACTGCCATCAGTATGATGGCGATCATATTCGTGGGAGCTGGGGTCTATAAGCACATCCTTAAAGTGGTCCCTAGTCGTGGGAGTTATCGAGACGGGGCATCGATACTCCAGAGTAGACTGGTGTATACAGTCGAGACCCCGACGAGGGGCGGTGGCCGGTCTCACAAGCCATTGGTTTCAGTTGGTTCACCTAAGATGTATGCAGGTGCTCATTAGGTTATGAGTACACCGAACAGGACTCGCCGGGAACATGCTAGTTGGTATTATACCTGACGTCAGATAGCAGTTCCCTGGTGACAAGTGTACAGGTTAGTTCATCGACCTGAGATCATCATTTGTCTCGTGTGAGTTCCCACTGTACTTTGATTACTACCCTACCACGGCTCAAAAGAGTCGTGTAAACAGGTTTTAGTTGGGTACAGTCCCGAGCCACATGGAGGTAGTGAGCGGATCTGCAGGGGTTCGTCTCTCCCGGTATTTAGGGTGAGATCGCGCTGTGTCTAGGAGAGCCATTACACAGAGCCCTCGGCCGAGGCATGAGTTTTACTGGTAGGTATTCCAGTAGTATCTCACGGTGTTCTGGCTACACTCCGACACGACTTGTACCGCTTTTGGGGGTCTGACTTTTACCAACCCCCTAGGCCCGCCATGCGATGCTTATAGACGAACGGACCGGACTGTACGGATATTGTCACTGACAGGCTCAGTAGGGTGTCAGGATGAGTTTGCTCATCGACCTCCCTTTTGGTCAATACTTGGTAGCCCGTTACGTACGGCTAATACCTTTGACGTGCTAGTGGTTAAATCCACAGCCAAAGTATTGACTAGTCTTTAGAGTCCCCCGCAGACAGTTTCTCAAGTTTCGGGCGAAACGTTGTAGAGGCCGTACGATATATGGCAGGGTTCGATCTTATACGTGCGGAATTGCACGAATCATGATCGGACGGATCATACTAGTGGGCTTTGGTTTAAGCCGGATCCTGGTATTAGATTTGTTAGATTACTTTAGTCACATCTCATTTACATTCTGTCGAAATGCGGATGCTGGTATGTATATGCAGGTGAGGGGTATCCTTATGATCCGTCATGAGTTTACTTTAAATGTTGCCGGATTTTCTTTGTTATGGCAAACATTTGGATTAATGTTTGCTTATGGAAATAATGAGCTAGATTTTCATCATGACAATGCATTAATGTGACATGGACTTGTATCATGAGTCATGACTCTCATTACAACAAAAAGAAAAGAAAAGAAAAAGAAAAGCTATGGTTCTTCTTCTTCTTCCTCTAGCTTATTGCTTCCATTAATGGCAACACTTCAACCTCCATCCAAACCCATGGATGCAAGAGACAAAATGATCACAACATTCTCTACTTCAACCTTGGGCACGTCGGCCAGCACACTTCGTGCCCGAGTTGCTTCGGATGAAGCGGGAGCCCGTAAAAAGACTTCTCGATGTGGTGCCCTTTCCGACGAGGAGATGAAGACCGGAGTCACCGCGGGGAGCTTGGGATGGTGGCCAAAGACCGATTGACACGGATCGATCCGTATAGCATTCTATCCCTTCTCTTGTTTGCTAGCATTAGGTTAATGGCCCGATCCGGGTTTTTTTAGTCCGCGGTAGCGCCGGTTTCTGTTTTGAGAAAAAGTTTTGGTTTCCGCATTTTGGCCTCGGGATGACGGCCGGGGCACTGCCGTGGCCTAACAAGAACTGTAATTGTTGAAAAGTTTTGATCTGATGGCATACATGTAAATAGTGGAAAGTTGAGCTGATGGCAAAGTTGTAAATTATGTGAAGTTGGAAGAATTTTGCCTTGAACTGCCTAAAATACCCCCTCCAAAACATTGGAATTCACCAAAAAGCAAATTTTTGGCAAACAAATCTAAAGCAACATTCTATTATTAGGGGCATTTTCGGAAACTCACCAAATTCCACTTCTCATACCTCTTTCTATTAAAGACTAGCGGTAAACCCTATGCGATACGGCGGGTTTTAGAATAATCTGTGAAAATGACATTTATCCGAAAGGTGGTAGAAGTTCATGAGTATTTATTTGTGAAAGCCAAAATCCATGGTATTTACCTGAAAAACGTTGAAATTTATTTAAGAACGTTGAAATTTAATATTATTTATTTGTAACGGACAAAACCATGGTATTTCTCTTTGAAATGTTGAAATTTATTGATATTATTTTATAATAGACAGTCCATGTTATTTATTTGAAAACTGTTGAAAGTTTATGGTATTTTTTTGTAACGGACAAAGTTCATGGTATCTGTTTGAAAAAGGAAAAGTTTATCGTATTTTAATGAATATATTGTGCTATTAACTTATAAAACACAGAAAGCTTATATTTCTTATTTGTAAACAGAGCAAGTCCATGTTATTTATTTGAAAAACGACGTAAGTTAACGTTATTTATTTGTAACGGAAAAAGTCCATGATATTTATCTGAAAAATATTGAAAGTTAATGATATTTAATTGTAACATAAAATACCCATGGTATTTATCTGGAAAACGTTGAATATTTATGGTATTTTTTATGAACAAAATTCATGGTATTTATTTAAAAATATCAAAAATTCATCATATTTTAAAGAAAATATAATGGTATTTATCTATAAAACATTGAAGGTTATGGTATTTTAGATAAAACCTATTGGGATTTTGAATTGATGCCACACTTGTAATTATTGAAATTTTTTGAACTAATGGCATATTTGTAAATAGTGAGAAGTTGAGATGACGACAAACTTATAAATAATGAAAAGTTAGCAAAACTTTGACATGAACTACCTAAAATCCCCCCACCAAAACATTAAAATTTAAAAAAAAAAACATTTTTTTGCAAACAGATCTAAAGGAATATTCTATTATTATGGGCATTTTGGGGATATCACTAAATTTCCACTTCTCATATAGCTTTCTATCTTTACCAGCAAGGGCCCCCGCGCATGATGCGCGGGAAGATTTCAAAATGAAGAAGCTTAAACAAACTGTTATTATACATTGATGATGGTGATTGTGCTTTTTTTTTTTTTGCAAAGAAAAATGTTGGAAAAATAAATATAAATTTTATTTGAAATATCAGAATACATCTAAAATTACATACTAAAAATTAAAATTTTATCTTTTAAAACCAAAGAAATGTCCAATTAGAAAATGTATCTTTCAAGTTCGATTTATACATTTCAATCAACATGAAGAAAATTTTAAGGTGAAATTAAACCAATATTATTTAATATATGTTATAATTATCGCTTTCTATATGTCACGACCCGGAAAAGCCACAGGACTGCACTTGAATCATGTGAAGTCTATAAGACCCCACCTAATTCAAGTAAGCCAAAAGCCCAAAAATCTAAACGTTTTAGGGAAAATATTGGAGGTGCAGTTTTGAAAGAAGGTTTTACTGAAATCAAATTCTTTCTCAAAAACATAGATAATAGTATACGAAAACGCAATATTTGTATCTAACTTGAAAACATTTTCGTTATTAAAAATTTGGGCAGCACCTCTTTTGTATAACTTAACCCGAAAACGGTACAGGTAATATAATATAAGGCATCCCCAAGCGTGAGCTGTAAGCCAGTGTCGCGCACCCCGCGGTTCGCGGGGAGGCGGAAATTTCAAAAACGGTAATCTTTTGACTACACAACACCAACTAGTACTTCAGGATCTTACTAAAGCCTTAACTAGCTAGATTAACCATAGGATTTATCTTCTATGGTAGAATGTTATACCTAGTAGATTAAGCCCTTCGGGTCTTCTAGTGGTCCTCTCCAAGGCACCGTGCTGATCGGATCGAGCTTACTCCATCGGTCTTCTCTTGTAAAAAATGATCCACCACGAAGGTTTGTGCTTCAAACTTCAACCTCCAAGTGAGGTAACTAGGGTAGAAGGTTTGCTAAGACAACTAGCTTAGGAGATGTAGAATGTGCTAATGGATTGTTTGTCTCACTAAACCCTTGGCTCACAACACATGTGAATGATATGGTTTAGTATTGAGCATGACAATGATGGAGGAGGCCTAGAGAGCTAAAGAGAAGAGAACAACTCAAGGAAACACAAGTGAAGAAAATGAACCATCAAGAGAATAAGGTATGGAGAATGGCACATATATAATCTCTCATCTCACTCATTGAGCCATGGCAAGAAAAGCAATAAAATAAGCACCCATGCCTCAATAGTGATCCCAATCTCATAAAATAAATCATGAGCCATTCCCTCCACCATGCCAAGCATGTGTCCTCCATTTCCACATCATTAATCCATTTAACAAAAATGGATAAATCCAATAATGATGTGGTATCTTCTAGAAGCATACCTTGACAAATTACAAGAATGCCCCTCATACTGTATATACATACCCGTATCCATATTCCAAAAAATACGGATACACTGAGACGATAACAATCCAATAATGCAATACTAGGATCCGGCTTAAACCAAAGCCTACTAGTATTGTCTGCCTGATCATCATCAGTGTACAATTACACGTACGTGATCGAAGCCCAGGTCATAAAACCATACGACGCCTACATCAATTTCCTGAAGTAGGGAAACCCTCTATGTGGGACTCTAAAGACTCGACAGTATGTTGGTAGTGGGTTTAACCACAAGCCATCAGCGGTACTAGCTGCACGTAACGGCTACCCAGGTATCTGTCGACAAGAAGACCGATGAGCAAACTCACCCGGACTCCTACTAAGCCTATCGGTGACAATCTCCGTACAGTCCAGTCTGTTCGTCTGAGATACTCGCATATCGGCCTAGGGGGATGGTAAACGTCAGACCCCTAACAGCGTGATAAGTAGTGTCGGAGAAGAGCCCAATACACCATGAGAAACTACTGGAGTGCCTTACCAGTATTTCTCGATTGCCCTGTCCAGGGACTTTGTGTAATGGTTTTCCGAACACTGCGCGATATCAACCCCCAATACCGGGAGAGAGGAATCCTATCTGATCGCTACTGTCTCCAAATGCTTCAGGACTACACCCAACTACTACCGGTTGCATGGCACCTTTAAGTGTGGTAGGGTAGTAATCTAAGTGCAGTTGGAAAACACTCGAGATGAAGTAGCAATGGCAAATCAACGGACTAAGCTATACTCATGCCACCTGGGAACTGCTGCCTGACGATAGGTATAATACCAACAAGCTGTTCCTGTTGAGTCCTGTCCAGTGTAACTCACAACCCTAGTGAGCTCCTGCATACCATCTCCAGTATGTTATACTAATGGCTGTGGGACAGACCATACGCCTGCTGGGATGAGAAGCGTATACACTAGTCTACTCCAGAGTATCGATACCCCGTCTCGATAATCCAACGATTAGGGACCTGTATAAGGATGTGCTTATAGACTACCCAGCGCCCACAAGTGTGACTGCCATCAAAATGCTGGTAGTCAAGAAAAGATCCTAAGGGCTCTACCAATATGTATAAGCGATATGCTAAAACAAACACATGCACATATTGAGGTAGAATCAAAACAGGTAGCATACTACCATATCGAGCAAGACTGTTATTATAACTGTGAAATATCCGAAGCATCCATTATCTAATATACAATCCAGTATGATACAATAATGGCATCTAGGGCATACATCACTGACAATCTCCCACTTTTACTAAGGCCATTGTTCATCTTAGAAAACTGCATTTTAATACCGCTCATTCTTTATCTATTTTGTGATATATCAGTGCTATTAATCAGTGTCTACTCAGTAATTACAAATTACAGGTGTTCATGATTAAATACAGGAAACAAATTCAATATAACGGATATAGCGTTTTGGAGCCGACATTGCAAAAAGAATAGGAAACCGACCGAAATCCAAAGAGTTCCTTTGGAAATAAATATGTGTACATAATTTTAGTCCAACATAATACAAGTGTACACACAAGTCTTTGGCATGGACCATGATATGGTGGGGCTGCCATGGCACACAAGAAATGATGGATTGTGCAACTAGTGGGCACATGTGATGTGATGGACAATAAATGCATAAAGTTTTGATGTGATACTTTGCATCAAGTTTCCCTCCAAATACCTGAGTGCATCCCAGCCCTTTATTGAGAAATCTAGTAGCACCAGAGTGATATAGGGGAACACACAAGACCACACATCCAACACGAGCCCAGGATCTCGGAAAGTGGCCGGCCACTTACCTCCCAGAACCGAGCAGGCCGGCCCCCCTTGCCCCAATGTGCACCAAACTTCTGTGGTCCCTCCCTTGCTGCCACGTAACCTTATTTTTACTGCCTGTTTATTTTTCTTTTGTGCCTATAAAAGCAGACCGGTGAGCAAGGGATGGGCTCTCTCTCATTCTCATGTATATTCCATAGTTCTAGTTTAGTTTCTTTTGTTTAGCTTGAGAGTTGAGTGGGCTATCACTTGGTTTCTTCTTCTTCTTCCCTCTTGAAGCTTTCTTTGGAGAGCTTCATTATGGAGGTTGAACAAGCTACCAACATCTTGTACCTCTTCTTCAAGTGTTAATAATATTTGTGTTTTTTTGTTTACCTGCTTTCTTTTCATTACTTGCTTTGCTTTCCTTTTCATTATAATGCTTAACTAATCTCTTTGGTTGTGGTAATGGTGAGGAAGTGAGATGAAAGGCTTTGCCTCCTCATCCTCTTGTTGATGTTTAATGTACTTCAATTTGATTATAAACCTAGTATTGTAACTTGGAAGGGTTGATATGGTATGTTGATTCCATGGTTACTTTGTAAGCTCATCACATACCATATTCTCCCCACAAACCCCATCTTGCAAGCCTAAGGTTAGAATCAATTCGGTGTTAAGTTTGCTAAGCTTGGATGTGGTATTTTGTGATTAAATGACTTGACAAATCTTTCGGTTTCATATACCATATACCATCACAAACTCTTACCACACCTAACACTGAAATCATTTGCTCTCACTCACTACTTTGTGTTTTTGTTGTTGTGGTATACTTGCTGACCCTTGTGTTTAGTGTTGATACCCCAAGCTCAAATATACAAACGGTAAGTGATCAAAACGGACCCATTTCGTGCTTTGCGGAGAATATCGGAATTTGACGACTTGTGCCTCGCAACCGCTTTGACAAGTCATGCTTCATGCCGGGATCGACGTAAAAATGGACAACTCATTATCAAGGGAGTGTCGAGAGAATCTTAGCGATTCGACCTTCCAAGCCAAAGCCACAACCATTTCTTACTTGCTTGTTTTCTTGCTTTTCTTATTCTCGTATTCTTTTATATTTTTTATGACAACTAACCCATTTCGTTAATTTTTTGAATCTTAAATCACAATACCTAATCACAATTCCTTGCGGATCGACCCGTGCTTGCCGTCTCTCTATAACGCGTCGTGCACTTGCGGTTTATAAATAGTTAAACGAGAACGATCTCCCGTGCGCATTCCGTTTCCTTCATTTCATATCCGTTTCCATAACTTACGCGTTTGCGCGCGCGGGTGAATTCCCAACACGTTTTTCGCGCCGTTGCCAGGGAGTTGGTAGTATTGGGAATTGTTATTTCTGTTTCTTACTAACTCACTAATTTCTAATTCGATTTTTTTTCAAAACTAACTAAAACACACTTCTAACAATTTGCTCTCTGTTGTTGCAACCTACAATCACCCTGAACTTAAATGAAAAAAATCAAGTTATACCATTGGAATACTAATATAACCTAGGGAACTCACACAAAATTCGAGCAAAAACAGACCTCATTTGGGCGGTGACATCAAGTAAAAATCCGAGCTCGCCGGCCCAAGGCGGGTGGTTTTGATTTTTTTTCTTTTTGTGTCATCTCCAGTGCAGTGTTGGCATTCTAGTGGTATTGTTTGATTTTTCTAATTTTAAGTGTGCAGGAATTGGGGCAGATATATCGCTTTTGACACTAAATATCATATTTTCCAACATTTTAGGTTTTTCACGGAATTACGACCAGCGATCGTGCGAAGCGAGGATCAAACTCAATTTCAAGACATTAGTGAAGTATAGTGCCAAAGATCCGGGTAGTTTGACCCGCGCAAGCCAACAATCATAGACTTGGATCACTTTCAAAGGGGTTTTGTTAAACAAATCATTTCGGTACGTATTTCCTAACGCATTCCTCTTGAATCCGACGCATTCCACTATTTTATCTTTTGCAGGATTCTTCGCACAAGCTTGCTGCCAATTGAACAGAGAACTAACCGTATTTTTTGCAGCGCTTAACTTTAAATGAAAAAGAATTGCTTAAATTGCTTGATTTCTTGATTCTTTTATTATTTGCGCATTTTCATCTCAAATGCGGATTTAAGGGCAAAAAGACCAAACAAGATACGGTAAAGGATTTCATCACCTTTTCCATAGCCCACAAATCACAAAACTGCATTCTTGCATACCCACAGTAATTTAAAATCAACTAGAACTTTGACTCTAAGGACTTCGCACTCATTAGGAGAAGTTAATTGTGTTTAGAACACCGCTTAACAGTATATCGTTCACGGGGTGTCTAGGCAAGTGTTCAAGAGAAAGGGTTATCCAATTAAGAAACTTCGCGAAAGCGTTGGAAAACCTCCCCTTCTCTCTTGCACTTACCTGGTTTCGTGATCCGTATATTTTGAGCCCGTTTCTCAACACAGTTTTATTTCAACAATCAGGTTCTTGAGCAGGTATAGTTGACTAGCATAACATAAACTGCTAGGGGTGTGATATTCTTTGTTTTTGTGATATTTGTGAATTCTTGTTAATATGGGTGATACACGATTTAATTCAATTTTTCATGATTCTTATTCTTTTGTTTATACTCAGTCCCAATTCATTTGTTCAAATTGCAAAGATTCTATCCACATTCATGATAACTGTCATTTCTTAGGGGGTGACCAACCGTCCCAGAGTTTTTTTAACGGTCACCCACCTAACACTCTTAAACCTAGTCCCACTTCAATCAGAGACCTAATGATTCAGGATTTAGAGAAAGAAGTCAACAAATTGACTGCTTTAGCATCACCACCGTCACAACCCTCCTTACCTGAAATAACTGAACCATCTTTAGGGTATGATAGTGAGATGGATGCTAGGTTGACCACTTTAGAAAAGGGTATTGAAGTAATGACTGCAGTAGAAAATCAATCAGCTTCTACGTTAGCCTTATGCATACAGCAGTTTGAGCATTTGTTTCTTGCTCAAGCTCAATCATTGGCTAGAATAGAGGAACACGTGAAACATTTAGCTATAAGGATTTTAGGGAGTGAACACAGTCAATCGGAACCCAATAGTGTTAATGTCTGTCATCTATGAAGTCATCCGAGTGAGATAAACGATCAAACGAATTTTGATGATTTCAGAGATGATGATACGATTGAATTGAGTGAGTGTTTTCACGACACACAAGAAAAACCTCCGACTGATCTTTGCATTCCAATTTTAGAGGAGAAAGCTTGTGATTTTTACGGGTAAGGTTTGGATATATTGTCAGAAGAGATAAATGATCAAGACCCCACAATTTTTGTATCACCTAGTGTTATTGTTTCGGAAGAAATGTTAGTATGGGAACCTACTTTTTTGGATGACATATACCTACCCATTTATGAATGTGATGAGGAAGAAATTGTATTGGGAGAGTCTTTGAGCTATAATGATACGGATAAGATTGTGAAAAATCATAGGGAGGAAGACATCATTGAAAAATATTCTTTCATATCGAGTTTTGAGGAAATTTTTGCGGATGAACTTGATATCCTTGATGAGTTTGAGTCAGGATCAAGTTGGGAACATCCTAAGAACCTTTCTTTTGCTGAACTTTTTACAGATGAACTCCAGTTTTTACACGAACTTGACTTTAGAACTCAACGTGTGCCTTTTGAACATTCAATTAATTCAGAAAACAATTTTTTGACCTCTTCAAAACTTCATCTTCATCTTCAGCGTCTTCTGATCCCTACTTTTACACGCCCATGCTCTTTACTAATATCTAACTTATACCTTTTCCTTTTCTTTTTCTTTTGTATATACATATTCTTTTACCAGCCATTGCACTATATAGACAAAATTTTTAAATGGCTGATATTAATTTCTGGACTAACCCAATCATTTAACCTGTATATGCGGTAATTAGTCTTAGGTTTTTTCTTTTTCTTTTGAATAAAATTCTTACCATGATGTCTAAGTTTAGCTACCGGAGACGGGGGCAACGATGAGGGCATCGTAAAACTTAGGTTTAGAGGTGAGCACTGTGTTTATTTTGCTGCATCATGAGTATATTGTATATTCTGCATTGCATACATATTAAAAAAACCCATAAAATTGAAAAAATTTCCCTAAAATATAAAAACTTTGTCATGTTAGCTAGCGGGGGAACTTAGATTCGAAATCTAATGGTTCGGTTGATAAGTTAGAAATAACTATGTCATTTTCGAGAGATTGAAAATCCGAAAGATAACCCTCCTTTGAGTTTAACCGTAGCTGATATACGTCTTTTATATCACTTTACACGTGTCATATGTGTTTTGAGAATTTGATAAATGTCTGATATGTCGGAAAAACTTTTAAAATTTGATAAACATCTTTAGGATTGAACGGGTTTGTCTAAGTTAAGTAATATCAAGAATAGTTCATAAAGTAAGGTGAATATGAAGGGTATTATTGATGTTTTAATAAAAGCTATAAGTCTGAAAAATAACCCATCTGGAACCTTGTTGGAGTAATTACACACCTTATCACATGTAACGTCTTCTGATTTAAAAGGAAATGCTGGCTATATCTCCGTTTTTACTGAGTTCCAAATATTTTAAAACAAAATGAGTCTTGTTTTGTGGCCTTGGTAACTTGGGTAATTAAGTCCTTGGGGTGTCTCCGCACCTAATGCCCTAAAACCATCTGATTTGGGAGTCATTGACCCAAAGCTCGCTAAGTTTCCAATCGCCAGATAAAACAAGCTAAGCAAGTGTTCTCTCCGAGTTAAAAGTCCTAACGGTTCTTTGCGGGAGAATAATCTTGGCGGAGACGAATTTTCTATTAAAACAGGTTTTTCACGGAAATATGAAGGTTTGTATTTATTAAGACGTTTTGCACGATAATGAAGGGTGTGTATGAACAAAAACAGGTGAAAGGTAGGAGTGAAAAATAAGACTTAAGTTCTCAGTTAAAAATGATATATATTCGGACTTGAAACCTAACATAAGAATAAAAACTTAGAAAAATCATAACTCCTTTCAAATTCATGTGATCCATCAGAAGTTTATCCAGGTCTGTAACTATGATATGATGACCCTAATCAAAGTTCTTAAAACCTTATGGACACTATCCGCACAATCACGTAAAGACGCGTATGAGCTTATGTTAAACGAATTGCGAGGAGTGAAAAATAAGGTTTAACGTTCTTGAATTGGGTAATAGAACTTCTAAACTTTGATCACTAACCTTGAGATTAGAATCAACAGTTTCTCCACATTGCTAACTTGACTGGATTTTGTGAGTGTAATCCGCTGAAAACCTTAGGAGACAACACTCCTCCAACTAGGGACACCTAGAGGTTTAACGGCTTGTTGCACATGCTCAGTGCAATCGCGTTCCCTGCGAAAGTGAGGCTAGGATTTTTTGTATTGCTCGGGACGAGCAATAGATAAGTTTGGGGGTATTTGTTCATCTCAGAAAACTGCATTTTAATACCGCTCATTCATTATCTATTTTGTGATATATCGTTGCTATTAATCAGTATCTGCTCAGTAATTATAGATTACAGGTGTTCGTGATTAAATATAGGAAACAAACTCAATATAACGGATATAGCATTTTGGAGCCGACACAGCAAACATAATAGGAAACCGACCGATATCCAAAGAGTTCTCTTGGAAATAAACATGTGTACACAATTTTGGTCCAACACAATACAAGTGTACACAAAACTCTTTGGCATGGACCATGACATGGTAGGGCTGCCCATGGCACATAAGAAATGATGGATTGTGCAACTAGTGGGCACATGTGGTGTGATAGGCAATAAATGCATAAAGTTTTGATGTGATACTTTGCATCAAGTTTCCCTCCAAATACCTGAGTGCATCCCAGCCCTTTATTGAGAAATCTAGTAGCACCAGAGTGATATGGGGGAACACATAAGACCACACATCCAACACGAGCCCAGGATCTCGGAAAATGGCCGGCCACTTACCTCCCAGAACCGAGCAGGCCTGCCCTCTTGCCCCAATGTGCACCAAACTTCTGTGGTCCCTCCCTTGCTGCCACGTCACCTTATTTTTACTGCTTGTTTATTTTTCTTTTGTGCCTATAAAAGAAGACCAGTGAGCAAGGGAAGGGCTCTCTCTCATTCTCATGTATATTCTATAGTTCTAGTTTAGTTTCTTTTGTTTAGCTTGAGAGTTGAGTGGGCTATCACTTGGTTTCTTTTTCTTCTTCCCTCTTGAAGCTTTCTTTGGAGAGCTTCATTATGGAGGTTGAACAAGCTACCAACATCTTGTACCTCTTCTTCAACTGTTAATAATATTTGTGTTTTTTTTGTTTACTTGCTTTCTTTTCTTTACTTGCTTTGCTTTCCTTTTCATTATAATGCTTAACTAATCTCTTTAGTTGTGGTAATGGTGAGGAAGTGAGATGAAAGGCTTTGCCTCATCATCCTCTTGTTAATGTTTAATGTGTTTCAATTTGATTATAAACTTAGTATTGTAACTTGGAAGGTTTGATATGGTATGTTGATTCCATGGTTATTTTGTAACCTCATCACATACCATATTCTCCCTACAAACCCCATCTTGCAAGCCTAAGATTAGAATCAATTCGGTGTTATGTTTGCTAAGCTTGGATGTGGTATTTTGTGATTAAATAACTTGATAAATCTTTCGGTTTCATATACCATATACCATCACAAACTCTTAGCACACCTAACACTGAAATCATTTACTCTCACTCACTACTTTTTGTTTTTGTTGTTGTGGTATTCTTGCTGACCCTTGTGTTTAGTGTTGATACCCCAAGCTCGGACATACAAATGGTAAGTGATCAAAACGGACTCGTTTCGTGCTTTGCGGAGAATATCGGAATTTGACGGCTTGTGCCTCGCAACCGCTTTGACAAGTCGTGCTTCATGCCACAGACAACTCATGATCAAGGGAGTGTCAAGGGAATCGTCGCGACTCGACCTTCCAAGCAAAAACCACAACCATTTCTTACTTGCTTGTTTTCTTATTCTCGTATCCTTTTATATTTTTTGTGACAACTAACCCAATTCGTTAATTTGTTGAATCTTAAATCACAATACCTAATCACAATTCCCTGCGGATCGACCCGTGCTTGCCGGCTGGCTACAACGTGCCGTGCACTTGCGGTTTATAAATAGTAAAACGAGAATGATCTCGCGTGCGCATTCCGTTTCCTTCATTTCATATCCGTTTCCATAACATATGCATTTGCACGCGTGAGTGAATTCCCAAAAAGTATTGGCATATCGCAGACCTATCATCTCGATTAGCCGCTCGAACTGAGTCTGAGGTATAGCCTTTGTGAGTGGATCTGCTGTGTTTTTCTTTATCTCTACTCTTCGTACCTCGATCTCCCAGTGATCAACGATCTCTCTGATCTGGTGGAACCACCTCGGGATGTGTATGGACTTCTGATGGGGCCTTGGTTCCTTCACCCAAGCTATAGCGTCGTTGTTATCACAATACAACGGTATTGGATCAACAATGGAGGGAATCACCTGAAGCTCTGTCATGAACTTCCTGATCCAGACTTCTTCCTTCGCGGCATCACAGGAAGCAATGTACTTCACTTCCATAGTAGAGTCAGCAATGGTTTCCTGTTTGGAGCTCTTCCAAACAACCGCCCCTCCATTGAGGGTAAAGATATGACCCGATATGGACTTGGAGTCATCCTTGTCACACTGGAAGCTGGAGTCGGCAAAAGCCTCGATCTGGAGGTCTTCCTTGCCGTACACCAAGAACATCTCCTTAGTCTTTCTCAAGTACTTGAGAGTGTTGTTTACTACTATCCAGTGCTTCTGTCCTAGGTTCGACTGATACTGGCTTCCAACGCTCAGGGCGTATGCTACATCTGGTCTGGTACACAATATCGCATACATTATAGAGCCTACCGCAGAAGCATAGGGTATAATAGACATGCGATCCCTTTCCAAATCAGTCTCGGGAGACATCTCTTTGGAGATGGTGATTTCGTGACAAGCAGGTAGATTACTGCGCTTAGAATCTTCCATACTGAATCGTTTTAGAATGGTGTCGATGAATCTTGACTGTGAGAGTCCCAACATCTGTTTAGATATGTCATGATAGATCTGGATCCTCAGAATGTAGGAGGCATCACCCAGGTCTTTCATGGAGAACCTCTGTGACAAGAATCCCTTGACTGATTATAGCATAAGAATGCCATTTCCTATCAAGTGAATGTCATCCACGTACAGGACGAGGAATACTACACTTCTCGCTACAATTTTCTATATATGCATGGTTCTTCTGGATTTTTGATAAAGTCGAATTCTTTGACCGTCTCATCAAAACAGATGTTCCAACTCCGCGATGCCTGCTTTAGTCCATAAATGGACTTAAGCAACTTGCACACCTTTCCGCTACTTCCACTCTTAATGAAACTCTCCGGCTGATCCATATAGACACACTCTCCTAAATTTCCATTTAGAAAAGCGGTCTTTATGTCCATCTGCAAGATCTCATAGTCGTGGAAGGCAGCAATAGCAAGAAGGATCCGAATAGATTTGAGCATAGCCACTAGAGAAAAGGTTTCGTCATAGTCCAAACCTGGTCTTTGACGAAAACCTTTTGCAACAAGTCTAGCCTTATAGGTTTCCATATCCATCTACACCAATCAACTTTTTGAAGATCCATTTGCAGCCTATGGGTTTTACCCCTTCTGGAGCAAAGTCCAAAGTCCATATTTTGTTGGTGTACATGGACTCCATTTCGGTCCGCATTGCATCCAGCCATTTTACCGAGTCTCTGCTCTGAATGGCTTGCTGGAAGCTAGTTGGCTCATCATCTTCGATGATGCAATCCGCTCGATCCCCGTCTATGAGACAACTATAGTATCTCTCGGGAGGATGAGATAGCCTACTAGTTCTGCGGAGCGGCGCGGGAATGTCAGGTTTTTTTGAAACTTCTGGTTCCACCATGCTTTCAGTAATAGTTTGTGGTTCTGAAATTTCTTCCAGTTCTATTGTGCTCCCACTTATCTCATTTTCTAAAAATTGAGTTTCCAAGAAGTAGGCATGCCGAGAAACAAAGAATTTTTGTTCCTCTGCGTAATAGAAAAGATACCCTATGGAGTTTTTTGGGTATCCCACAAATTTACACAATACTGAGCATGCCTCAAGCTTGTCTGCATGCTGCTTTTTTATAAAACCTGGAAATCCCCATGTCTTAAGGTACTTAAGATAGTTCTTCCCACTCCACATATGATATGGTGTGGTGGGCACTGACTTAGTAGGAACCTTGTTCAAAAGATATGCAGAAGATTCTAGTGCATAGCCCAAGAAGGATCGCGGTAACTTAGCATTACTCATCATGGAACAAACCATATCCAATAGGAATTTGTTCCGTCTTTCTGATACACCGTTGTGCTGAGGTGTGTATGGAGGAGTAAGCTGAGAGAGAATTCCATTCTCTTTTAAGTAGCCCAGGAACTCGGCACTCAATTATTCACCACCTCGATCAGATCTAAGTGTCTTGATACTTTTGTCGTTTTGTTTTTCTACTTCATTCTTATATTCTCAGAATTTCTCAAAAGCCTCGAATTCATGTTTTATTAAGAATATATGTCCGTACCTAGAGAAATCATCCGTAAAGGTAATGAAGTAGGAATAACCACCTCTTGCGTGTGTAGATATTGGACCACACACATCGCTGTGTATGAGCCCCAAGAGCTCGCCTGCTCTTACTCCGTGTCTAGTGAACGGAGTCTTTGTCATCTTTCCTTTGAGACAAAATTGACAAGTTGCATAGAACTGATATTCGAACGGATCCAAATATCCTTCCTTATGTAACTTCGCCAATCGTGTTTCGTTGATATGACCGAGTCTACAATGCCATAAGAAAGCCTGATTTAATTCCGGAGAATTTCTTTTAAGTGTGTTCTGGACACTGAAAACCTGAGCTTGATCAGTACGTATATTCCGTTATCTAATGTACCTGACCCAATCAGATTCTGATTTAGGTGGATGTGTAATACATCGCTTACAAATGTAAAATCATATCCTTCTTTAGAAATTAAGGATACATATATGATATTACAGGCTAGACTAGGTACATACAAACAGTTACGTAGAATCAATATCTGCCCACTTGCCAATCCTAGGTGATATTACCCTACGGATTCAGCGTCCACGCTCATTCCGTTAGCAACTCTGAGAGTCATATCACCTTTTTTGATAACTCTACGGTTCCTCAAATCCTGTAATGATTTATAGATATGAGATCCTGATCCGGTATCTAGTACCTAGGAGGTAGTGTTAATAGATAGACAGTTTTCAATTACAAACACACTCGAGACCGAAGCCACAACGTGCTTCGAATCCTGGCTTCTGGCTTTCAAAGCCCTGCAGTCCTTCTGATAATGCGCTTTCCCGTGACCACAGAGACATGCCTCCTTCCCTACTACTAGCCCCGAAACTTTTGCCCTGCCTTTTTCTTCTACTTTACTGACACCGCTTGTCGGCTTTTTGGAGGCCTTCTTCTTCTCTCCCTTGGCTTTCGCCTTAGATCTAGAAGAGGAAAATTCCCCAATAAGCAGAGTGGGTGTCTCCCTGGATTCTTTTAGGGTGCCCTCTGAGCTCCTCAATAAATTGAGGAGACTTGGAAGTGTAACTTCCTTCCTTTGAATTTTGCAATTCAAGACAAACTGGGCATAAGTAGAACGTAGGGACTTTAGAATTAAGTCAATACATAACTCATTCTCTAACGTGGTCCCATGGTCCATGAGCTCTTCAAAGTAGCTAATCATTGTAAGGACGTGGTCCCCTACAAATGACCGAAAGCCAACCTCGCTTGAAGCAATATCTTCGAGGTCTCATATCTTGCGATACGAGATTGTTCTCCATATAAAACTTTGGTATGGAGGAATATGGAAGCTAAGTCCATATTCTTATGCTGCCTCTGGTGTTCACTATCCATTGAGGCTAACACGAGGCACTTGGCTCTCTCACAATCCTTTTCCCATGTTTGACGGATATCAACATCCGCGACGGTGGAATCTGGACCTGGGACGGCTGGGGGTTTTATAGTAAGGAAATAGTCCAGTTTGTCATAGGTAAGTGCCATCTGGACATCCCTTAGCCAATTAATATAGTTTGGCCCAGTCAAATTATTAGCTAATAACCTATGTGCGGTCATAGTGGTCGCTGCAATTAAGAGAGAGAGAAGAAATACTTAGCATGACGCTCTTGCAAGTTTAGATTGGTTATTAATTTATCTAAACAGGATGGCTCCCACTGTTCTCTCAAATCCTTCCTCAAACCATAAAAGAAGAATTAGTCAGGATTAATCTAACTGTTACAATTCTTACTTAACCTTTCAGCCAGGCTGGTGTTGGTACTTCGAGGGAGGTTTTCCAACGCTTTCACGAAGTTCCTTAATTACATAACCTCTTTTCCCTGGAGGCGTAGCCCCGCTAACACCTTTCTAGACACCTACTTGGTTTATAGCATTGACCGTTTAGTGAAAAAATCTCCCGATGAATCGGGATCAAAATATCATTGTGTGATAACCAAGAAGGAAGCCTACCATGATTATCACACTCCAAATGGTATGCAGCGCCAGCAAGTTTCAGTTTCCTTAGAAACTCCTGATGTGGATTTTTACCCCATGCTCTTATGACCTTGACGAAGGCCAACATATCATAAGTCACATGTCAAGTTCTGCCCGTCATTAGCCAGGTTAATTCGAACCAACCCATACATACCCTTGACGAAGGCCAAAATAGTAGTACGACAGTCCCAAACAAACGCATCTATCTATGCTACATATGGATACCCAGCAGCTACCAATCACTATGCCTTGGCGAAGGTCAAAATATATAGCTTGAATACTACTGAATATTCATATGAAACGACGGAGGGCTATGAATGGTTTTGGCGAAACCGTGAACATAGTGAACTTGATATAGTCGAAGGAACCATGATAGCTTTTTAAAAAGAGTGGATTAGGCTCTGCATTTAAATTGCTTTTTGAAGAAAACCGAGTGGTTTTGAAATTGTTCCAACGATTAAGTTTTAGTTTGTTTTTATCTTGCATTAATCAATGTTAATGCGGTCCCATCATACAAATCCTATCATTGCAGCAAAAGAAACGAGAATACAACGTACGCTTATACCATCCGCATTCGCCACGGGGCCCCATCATACAGCGTTAGGTTACTTAACTACCGGCAGAGCGGAGGCAGGACTAGCGCGGGTGCAAAACATAAGCAACGCGCACTAGATATATATAATATATATATGGATTCGTCTTACGCAATAATAGGCATTCCAGATCACAGATGAATATATTGGATATACTAGGAATTCCGCGTTTCGTTTAAGCCCGTAACGAAAGACGGATTCCACGGTCGTGATGAATAGCCAAACACCCCACCCCAGACCCCTACGGGTGCGGCAAACTATCCGCCAAATTCCCGAAGTGAAGCAACCTCCCTCAGCAAAGTGAGTAGGCCACTCGGCACTTCAAAGAACCCGGATGTTTGCCCACCCCACCTTGGGTCCATCCTAGGAGCAAAAACAGTAAAAAGAAATAATATACAATAGTGGCTACAACCTCAACCCGGATGTGCGACCATAAAATAATATTACATCAATTTTACACATTACAATGAATGAATGAAAAGAAAACACTCTTCTCACATCACCCCGGCTATTCATCGACGACGATCCAATAAAATTCATATACATAAACCAACACAGATTAAATCACAGATCTGTGCAAACCCCACTAATCGACGTATAGCGATTAGCAGACGTTCAGCACAGATATCAAACACAGAAGATCCAATTAGCTAAAGTACTTAGAATTTCGATCGATTACCAAATTTGAATCTACCCCAAGTACAACACAGTACACAAAAGATTCTGGGTAGAAAAAAATATCAGAAAAATCACAAAACACCAAGATAGACACACTGCAGGAAAAATGAGTCGACTCGGGGCCTACTCGGCCGCGGATCCGTGACGAAACGCATGGTTTCGCCGCGCTTCTGCGGTGGTCTGACCGAGTAACGACCTCGTTTTTCTTGGGTTCCCTACAAAAATCCTGCATGTATTTTTAAGGTCCCTGAAAATATTTTTGGACCCCTTTTTAAAATCGACAGAAACTGTGCATTTTGGGAGTATTTTTGCGATTTTTCCGGCGATCGAATTTCTAAAACTTTGCTAACTATCTTGATAAGGTTTTATAGGCTCTGATGCCACTGTAAGCCAGTGTCGCGCACCCCGCAGTTCGCGGAGAGGCGAAAATTTCAAAAATGGTAATCTTTCGACTACGCAACACCGGCTATTACTCCAGGATCCTACTAAAGCCTTAACTAACAAGATTAACTAGAGGCTTTATCTACTATGGTAGAATGTTATACCTAGTAGATCAAGTCCTTCGGGTCTTCTAGTAGTCCTCTCGAAGGCTCCTCGATGATCGGATCAAGCTTTCTCCATCGATCTTCTCTTATCAAAGATGATCCACTGCGAAGGTTTGTGCTCTAAGCTTCAACCTCCAAGTGAGGTAACTAGGGTATAAAGTTTTCTAAGACAACTAGCCTAGGAGATGTAGAATGTGCTAATGGATTATTTATCTCACTAAACCCTTAGCTCACAACACATGTGAATGATAAGGTATAGTATTGAGGAAGAAGATGATGGAGGAGACCTAGAGAGCTCAAGAGAGGAGAGCAACTCAAGAAAACACAAGTGAAGAAAATGAACCATCAAGAGAAAAGGGTGTGGAAAATGTCACATATATAATCTCTCATCTCACTCATTGAGCCATAGCAAGAAAAGCAATAAAATAAGCACCCATGTCTCAATAGTGATCTCAATCAAATAAAATAAATCATGAGCCATTCCCTCCACCATGCCATGCATGTCTCCTCCATTTCCATATCATTAATCCATTTAACAAAAATGGATAAATCCAATAATGATGTGGTATCTTCAAGAAGCATACCTTGACAAATTACAAGAATGCCCCGCATACCGTATATACATACCCGTATCCATATTCCGAAAAATACGGATACACTGTGACGGTAACAATCCAATAATACAATACTAGGATCCGGCTTAAACCAAAACCTACTAGTATTGTCTGCCTGATCATCATCAGTGTACAATTACACATACGTGATCGAAGCCTAGTTCGTAAAACTATACGACGTCTACATCAATTGCCTGAAGTAGGGAAACTCTCTGTGTGGGACTCTAAAGACTCGACACTACGTTGGCAGTGTGTTTAACCACAAGCCGTCAGCGGTACTAGCTGCACGTAACGGCTACCCAGGTATCTGTCGACAAGAAGATCGATGAGAAAACTCATCCGGACTCTTACTGGGCCTATCGGTGACAATCTCTGTACAGTCCGGTCTTTTCGTCTGAGATACTCGCATGTCGGTCTAGGGGGATGGTAAACGTCAGACCCTTAACAGCGCGATAAGTCATGTCGGAGAAGAGCCCAACACACCATGAGAAACTACTGGAGTGCCTTACCAGTATTTCTCGATTGCCCTTGCCAGGGACTTTGTGTAATGGCTTTCCGAACACTGCGCGATATCAACCCCCAATACCGGGAGAGACGAATCCTATCTGATCGCTACTGTCTCCAAGTGCTTCGGGACTACACCCAACTACTAAATGTTTGCATGACTCCTTTGAGCATGGTAAGGTAGTAATCTAAGTGCAGTGGGAACACACTCGAGACGAAGTAGCGATGGCAAGCCAACGGACTAAGCTGTACTCATGCCACCTGGGAACTGCTGCCTGACGATAGGTATAATACCAACAAGCAGTTCCCGATGAGTCTTGTCCAGTGTAACTCACAAACCCAGTGAGCACCTGCATACCATCTCCAGTACGTCGTACTAATGGCTGTGGGACAGACCATATCTCCTGCTGGGATGAGAAGCGTATACACTAGTCTACTCCGGAGTATCGATGCCCCGTCTCGGTAATCCAACGACTAGGGACCTGTATAAGGATGTGCTTATAGAATTCCCAGCCCCCACAAGTGTGACTGCCATCACAACGCTGGTAGTCAAGAAAAGATCCTAAGGGCTCTACCAATATGTATAAGCGATATGCTTAAACAAACACATGCACATATTGAGGTAGAATCAAATCAGGTAGCATACTACCATATTGAGCAAGACTGTTATTATAACTGTGAAATATCCGAAGCATCCATTATGTAATATACAATCCAGTATGATATAATAATGGCCTCTAGGGCATACATCACTAACAGGAGCTAGCTCTTCGCCAATTGGTGGAAACAACTACCCAAGTAATGCAAATATACAACGCCGAAGGCGAGGATCAAAACTCAGAAAGAAAGTAAAGAAAACAGGCATCATCAAGAAAACCAGAAAACAATAATATATACATGAGCGTGACTCTAAAACCGAAAGAATACACAATAATGGTTTCTAAGTCTACTAAATATACATAGTCTGGTTGATGGAGTTTTAACTAGATACAATAGGAATAATATACAAGTACTATGGTGGTCACGGTGCAAGTGAAACCACCTACCAAGCAATCACCAGGAAGGAAGTAGTGTGCCAGCAAGCCGGTACGGAACCTGTACAGCCAAACCTGCAAGAAACTGTGGTACAACGGGAGTAAATTGCCAACTCGTGAGTAGAAGACATCACCGAGAAGAAATCGCATGTATGACGATCTCCTAGATCATACAATAAAATACAATAATAATAATACGATAATATCGAGTGGAAGTAAAGATAATAATATAAGCATGTGTAGGAAGCTAAGTACTCGTGTCCGTTTCACAAGGTAACTATATGTCAAGTATGTTATGTATGAATGTATCAACAAAAGGGTGTGTCTAGCATCGACACACAAAATCATCAGAAAATATGAGTGCCCAGTATCGACACTTGAAAACATCATAAAAAACCGTGTCCATCAGCGACACATCATCCTCGTATCACGGGCTCCATCAGTCCGGATCGGCCCAAATCATCTGATCACACGACTACGTTCGGTATCCTCCGGATATCCGCCGCGTCAAATATCACCGGTAGGTAGTGCTCTCCTGCCAGGCTCATCGTCTACAACTCGAACTTATTTCCCCGGGGTACCTTACTGGGTTCACCATGTATCCGCAGACGGTTCATTCTACTCCTCGAATCGGGTCTCGAAAACCAAACTCAGAACCGAGAAAACATCATGGTGGACACGAAATATCATATCAAGGGAAAACCATATTTCTTCTTTTAAAAAAAGGAGCATAAGTTTTCAAATTTGAATGTGTTTTCCCAAATCCAAAAATCTCATGAAATACCGAAATCTCATTGTTTCCCCTAATAAAAAAGTAAGGCTCTGTTCAAAATTTGAAAGGCAGCGCCTCACGTGCCTTGCACGAGGGCGCCGGCGCCAAGAATTAAAAGCTCTGAAGCAGCCCCTTATGTGCCTTGCACGAGGGCGCCAGCGCCAAGAGTTAAAAACTCTGAGGCAGCGCCTCACGTACCTTGCATGAGGGCGCCAGTGCCAAGAGTTAAAAAATCCTAGGCAGTGCCTCACGTACCTCGCATGAGGACGCCAGCGCCAGAACTAAAAGCTCTCCGTTAGACAGAGCCATTGGATCAAAGATCCAATGGAGATGATAAATCATCAAAATGCAAATGGAGATGATAAATCATCAAAATGCAAGATTAAATTCTGTTAAGGAATATTCCTCAAATCTTTCTAAACAAGAAAGATTACTCTCTGTAAAACAGAGTACCGTTAGATTAAAAATCCAATAGTGATTAAAAATCACCTATCTGCAGAATAAATTCTGTATGGGAAAATATTTCCCTAATTTTGTTAAAAACAAGAAAGATACCTTCTGTAAAACAGAAGTCCTTAGATTAAAGATCTAACGGTAGGTAAAATTCCCAAAAAATCAATTAGGATCTCTCAATGAGAGATTTCTTTGACTAAATCAACAGACTTGCCTCTATTATAAAAAAGACCCAAGACTTCAAGTCTTGAACAAGAGAGGAACCTCCCCAATAAACTTCAAACTTCAAAAAGAAGACCAAGCAAAGAAAGCTACCCCTCTTCGAGGTAAATAAAAATAATAGAGATCAGAGCATCTCATCTGCATATCCGAGGGTTTAACCCTTATTAAAGAACTTAGTTCTTTCTCTGGATCTGAGATCCATGAGTCGAGTCTCCCATAAATGAGAATTTAATTCTCATTGGGATGAACTTGTTCTTGGGGATCAAAGATCCAAAAAAGAACAGAGAATTGAACTCTTCATAATAGAATATACGAAGAAAACCCAGCGCCAAGCGCCTCATGTGCCCATCACGTGGGCACTATTCAATAAGAAGTGCTTAGAACTTGGTGGTTGGCGCTCAGCACCCAGCGCCTCACGTGCCCATCACGTGGGCGCTACTTAATAAGGAGTGCTTAGCACTTGGTGGTTGGCGCTCAGCGCCAAGCGCCTCACGTGTCCCACACGTGGGCGTTACTTAATAAGTAGTGCTTAGCACTCAGAGGTTGGTGCTCAGTGCCAAGCGCCTCACGTGCTCCTCACGTGGGCGCTATTCAATAAGAAGTGCTTAGCACTTAGTGGTTGGCTCAGCGCCCAGCGCCCCACGTGCCCCTCACATAGGCGCTATTCAACATAAAGTGCTTGGCACTCGTCAGACAGCGCCCAGTGCCTAGCACCTCACGTGCTTCGCATGTGGGCGCCATATAAGTGCTCAGCAATGTTTGCACAAAAAAAGAGGGACTGAGCCCAAGCAAGTGCTTAGAACTGTATTCAAATGAAAAGAAAACTGAGTGGGCTGAACTCAAGTTGACCAAATCAACCGAGCCTATGTGCTCATTATTTTCCAAATTGGTCTTAGTCCCAAACACGACTAATGATCTTCCGATGGATATTCATCCCACATCTCCCCTCAATCCGGAAATGGGTTCAAGGGTACATCTCTCCACACCTTTAATACATGTCGTTGTAATTCATCAACGTCTTCAGAGAGGTGGCGGGTCCCGGCAGCCAATAACTCTTTAGTGCATTCTCAAACCGATGGGCATATCCAAACAATGGACCGAAACGTTCTTAAACTAACTACGGACCGAAACGTTCTTAAACTAACTACGGACCGAAACGTCCTTAAACTAAACCCTCACCTCAGAAATGGTGATATACGGACCGTAATGTCTAAAACTAACAATGGACCAAAACATCCTTAAACTAAAATAATAGAGCCCAAATGCTCTTTTGGATCCGAATGATCCTAAAACCTTCTTAAGTAGATCTTAGTCTAAAATTGGACTAATGTATTCTTAACAAACATTTAAGTTGATCTTAATCTCAAATGAGATTAACGATCCTTAAATCAAACCAAACCTAAATCTAAAAATATACGGATTTGGACTAATCCACGCCTTACGGGCGACAACATAAATTAGTCTCCGTATACGATCCACGGGCAACCAAAAATAAAACAAACACACACGACAAGAAGTGAACTTCTGAAGTAGGAGAAAGTTGTTATCGCTAAGCGGTAATGTAATTAACTGCAGGGGCTTGCGCCTGCAGGGAAGAGCGTCCCCACAATCAAAAACTCCTCGCAAACGAGGGGGAATCTGACGAAGTCTGCTACAATGGCCGCATCCGTCCAAACCTCGGATATACGGTGCCATAAATCAACATGGCATCATTGGAGAGGTGGACGGATAAATCTAAATAGCATCTGCCCCCAAATTCAGGCAAGACGACCTACGCGGTTCCATCACCCGTTTTCGGCGGTAAACAGATTCTGGCATGTCTAGTAGGACCTTTTCCTCTTTCCACTCCACACTGCGTGTATCGTGTTCATGAAAAAAATCGCGGTTTGCTATAGTTGCCCTTAGATTCGAAGTACTAAGATTTGGTGTCTTGCTCCTATGCAGAAAAGAAGATAACATCGATGGCTTCCAGCTGCACTAATTGCAACAGCAACTCTCGTTCTGCCCCTACTGGAGGAGTGACTTGCGGGCCCTATGCGGCCTCTATCTTTGCAATGCCAGTGGAGCAGGTGACTCAGGCCACCACTGGATTGTTCTTCGGAACCATGCTCCCGCCAATGAGCTTCAGTGCCATCACAGGAGGCTCCAAAGAAGTCGGTCTTCGATCGGCTTGCAACCACCTACGGCCCCTCTCAACGGGTCATCCAAGTCTGCCGCCTCAGTCTTCGACAGGCTGAGCCTATGCTCAAGTAGGCCTGCAAAGAGGCTCGCGATACATAAAAAGGCTATCCCAAAACGGATAGTCCTCCCAACTCCTGCTTCTAGTGAGGTCGTTAAAAGTGCTTCCTCTGCCAGAAAGTTGGCCTTCGACAGATTGGATGTTCCCTCTCAGCGGACGTCAGTTTTCGACAGGCTGGTACCAACAGCAGCCTCTCACCAAAGCAGAGGGCATGATGAAGCCACTCCCACGACAGAGGTGGTCCTGTCTGTACGACATGCTTGACGTCGCCACTGGCACCGAGTGAGGAAAGATGGGGGCAGTTTGTCACGACCCGAGAGTTTCGACTCGTGACCGGCACTTAACCACGCAACGTCTACAGGCGTAACGCGGCTAAGTAAGCCGAACCCAGAAATCAAAACCAATAAATAAAGAGTGATTAAAGCATGTTGTGAAATCAGTCGTACATGTCTAGGAAACTTTAATTAATTTAGTAGAAATCCTTTTTAGTTCAAGAGTTATAATTTATAATTTTGGCAACATTTCCTTTTTAAACATTTGTCCCGTGAGTCGGGTAAAAGCAAGGTGTAGCAGAAATGACAAGTAAAATGAATAAAGCATCACAATATGATATACGACGCCGTAGCGAAGATTACACAGTGAAGCAAGGACAATATCACAAAAAGTAAGACTTCATAAAATAAAGTCGGCTCATATGCGAGCTCGACACCAGAGTATAAAATCATACACATCGTCCTCACAACTGTCTCTAAGTCAATAAAGAAAAGTAGATGGAGAATACTAGATACATCAATATACAACTGAAGGATAACAGATACCATACAAAAAAAAACCACCTATCAGAAAAAGGCTAACTCGCCTCAGAAAGGGTATCTGTGCCAAAAGATGCGGTAAACAGCCAGCCGCGACTACTCCCAAGGACAACCTGCAAATACTGTGGTACAACGGGGGTGAGTTGCCAACTCGTGAATAGAGATAACATATATAGGTGATCGCGAGCATGCACATATAGCGTGGCTCTACTAATGCCTGCAGATGATATCAATGCATGCCAATCAATGGATGCAATAGTAATGCAAGTACTCTATCAGGTAAATACTACAGGATGAGATATATAGTAATCAATACTGAGCATGGGATGAACAACATCTACATGGATATGTCAACATGGAAAACAATAATCGGTGCCTTAGGCTGCACCCAAATCCCAAATACACTCAGGCGCCGGCACACCCATCGGCCCTCAAATCCTGTATATCTCTGAGAAACCACGAGTGCCCAACATCGGCACCCAAAATATCATAAAATACTCGTGTCCAGCATCGACACGCAAATCCTCATATATCGGGCTCCGTCAGTCCGGATCGGCCCCACGGGGTCCGTCTGCGGTATCGGCCCTCGGCCCCGGCAGTACGGATCATCCCGCATCCATCTCTCGACTCTGGTCAGTATCCTCCGGACAACTGCCAGGTCCAACCAATCACCGGTAGGTACTCGCCCGCCTCCAGGCTCAATCGGCAAAACCCATCGATCATCTCGCCGAGGGGAACTATACCGGGCCCACCACGAACCCGCAAACGGAACATCCACTCCTCGAATCGGGTTTCAAGCATACGTCTCAGCACCGAGAAAACGCGTGGTGGACACACCAAAATATCATATCAGGAGGTACCGGGTTTTTCAAAATAGTGCATCTTTTCTTAAATATTTCCACGGTCCTCCAAAACTAGAAATCACATGAAAATCCATCACCAATAAGTCAATCTAATGCGAGGTACAATGTAAATCAATCCATGGTATGCGTATAAGGGGAAAACCGCTTTTTAAAAATAGTTTCCGTTCTTAAAGATGTCATGCGGCTCCCAATTTCTAGAAAATCATAACCAATCATATGTAAGATAAACTACAGCAATATAATCATGATAGCTCTATAGTGAGTGTGGCATAGCAATTACTAACGGTGCGTGTGTAGCATGCAAATAGTGCCCGTGCAACATAAACCGTTAGTAATAGTACGGTGTTCTATCAGTTCTAAGCATATATATATATGTAGCAGGGAATGCAATATGCTATGACAGTCTATGGGGTAAATGCAAGATATAATAATAAGGTCCTATCAGCCCTGACGCATAACGCCATGCGGGCGATATCCCCGTAGATGTGAAATCTACTCACCGAGTCTCACGCTAAGTGTAGCCGACGACTTGCTTGCCCTTCTTCGCAGCGTCCGTCTCACTGGCCTGCGAACCTAGAATCACATAACATATATCACACATAAGCTTAATTTCACAGAAACGCGACATTACGGTCCAACTAGAAACCCGTGTCGCAAACCAATCGCGCGTGTGCGCGATACTCCAAAACGTGTGATCACGCGCCTGAAACTACCCCGACGCGTCGCGATACGCAAAAACCCCAAACGCACTCACGTATCACGCGTGTCGCGAAGGTTTAGAAAAACGGCAAAACAGGTATTTGGTCCCAGATTTCTATACAGAACTAAACTTACAAAAATATATACATCACAGCACCCTACACACTAGCAGACACCTACAGGACCAAACCCCAACCCAAACCCTACCCATCTGGCCGCAAATTGCGGCCAGAACGAATTAATTGGTGGCCTACTGTAGCAGTTAGGGGGTCGGATTAAATCTGGGGTATCAGCACATCTCCACTATACTGCAGTCTTCCCAATTTCACTCAGAACTCATCGGGTCAAAAGCAGTTCCAGAAAACTCAGTTTTGCTTAAAAACGACGGATTTGCATCAATTTGGAAAACTGGTGGTATTTTAGTGCAATTGGGGTTAGGCTAAGTTAACATGGTCTCAATAACCCACTAACAACCTACTGAAACCAAACCACACCACCTTAGCACAAAGTTCCTACTAAACACCTCATATCGCACTAAAACGCACTAAAAAGCACTAACCGATGCAAATCTACTCTAACCAAGCAACTAGGGAATAAGTTTAGGAAATATACCTCATACTTAACCCTAGGGAGCTGAAGGAAGAAGAAGAGGTGCAGGGAAGGGGCTACACTTGGTGCTGGTTGTAGGGTTCCTAGGCACCCTAGTGAGGTCTCACAAGTGATCAAACATTCACAAATCAAATTTTACGGGTGCCTACAAACCCTAATACGAATCGTTTACTAGATATCTAGGCGAAACAAGCATGTAAATGGAAATGTATCTAAAGGAAAGGGGCTACAACCTTTGTAGATCCGGTCCACCACTTCCTAAGCTCCATGATGATCTCCCTCCGCTGTCCAAATCGAACTCACGACTCTAGCATTGGCATCATCGAAGAATGGGCGGGCTTGATCGTCGGTTCGATGCCGAAGATGATCTACGTCGAAGTATCACAAGAACAAGCTCCAACTTCACCAAGCTTTGAAAACTTGTGAAGTAAACACCCTATACAACTTGGCAAGAGGTAGAGGATGAAGAAATAGGAAGTGGGTAGACTTTATATTTGGATTTCTCACTCAATTTCACTAGTTGCCATTGATGGCCACTAGCTTTCTTCATGTTGAAGAAGATGAAGAAGAAGAAGAAGAATATATGATAAGTATTATATAAATGATAAATAAATCAATACTTATCATTTACTAACCCTTGGTTAGTTGTAGAGAATGGACCATGGTTAACAAGAATGGTTAGGGTTAAGTATAAGACAAGGATGGTGGACTAATTCAAAGCTTCAAGAATGTTCAACTAGCAAACAAAAAAAGCAACCATTCTTTTCTCATCTTTTTCCAAAATAAATAAATAAATAAATAAGAAAAAAGAAAACCCTAATCATAATCTTAACCATGGTCTAATTCTTTACACTAACCCTAGCTTGCATGTATCATCAAACATGATACAATCATGTGCACAAAATATATCACATATGCAATGTGCACAAAACAAGTGAGTAAATCCATTTAAAATGAACCAATACTAGTCAATGCAAAGTAATATAATAAATATATAATTATACATTAAATCATTAAATCAACACTTGATTTAACGATCCGGTCATATCGTATATAACCGACTAGTATCCAATGTATCGGCTTATCGAATCAATCCTTGATTCGATAACTAGGTTATATCGCATATAACCAATCGATACATTCATCGCGAGAATAGAATGCGGTATCACATACACGCATTATTCTCGGTCCCGCACATATCTCATATGCGCTCCTATTTCGTTTCGCTTGAGCCAGGAAACCTCTGTGTAGGACTCTAAAGACTCGTCAATACGCCGGCAGCAGATGATGATCATATCAAACACCCACAAGCCGCAAGCGGTCTGCTAAACGTAACGGCCACCCGGGTATTGAGTGATCAGAAGATCGACGAGCAAGCCCGCTCACACTCCTGCGAATCCAACCAGTAACACTTACCGTACAGTCCGGTCTGTTCGTCTGATATGTCGCATATCTCGCCTAGGGGTGGTAAACGTTAGACCCCAGTAGCTCGATAAGTCATGCCGACGTAAGGCCCATAACATTCGTGAAACTACTGATAACTCTTACCAGTATATCACTGCAACCCTGGCCAGGGATTTCCTGTTATGGCCAGTCGAGCATGGCGCAACATCAACCCCCAATACCGGGAGAGACGAATCCCCTCCTATCGCTCATTGCCTCCATATGAATCGGGACTGTACCCAAAAACCACCTGTTTGCACAACTCAGTAGAGCCGTGGTAGGGTGGAAATCAAAGCACAGTGGGAGACACACAAGACTCTATGACGATCTCGGGTCAACAGACTAAGCTGTACCAGTGTCACCAGAGAACTGCCATCTGACGTGAGGTATAATACCATCTGGGAGTTCTCGGCGAGTCCGTTCAGTGTACCCAGTCTCCACTGAGCACCCGCATACCATCTTCGATGTCAAACACCAATGGATATGGGATCATCCATCGCCCATCGCATGGGTCGAGAAGATATGCGCTAGTCTACTCTGGAATATCGATGCACCGTCTCGATATTCCCACGACTAGGAACAATGAAGGATGTACTCATTGACTACCCAGGCCCCACCAGTATGATCTGCATCATAGTCCTGGAAGTCGAGTACACATCCTAAGGGCTTTATCAACATGTAATCAGAGAGACAGAAAGTATACATGTTAAGATAAAGAGCAACCAGATAGCGTACTATCATGTCGAGCAAGAAAGTCCTATCTATATATGTCCCAGCATCCACTACAATATACATCCAATGTACAGTAATGGCCTCTAGGGCATACATATAACTAACAATCTCCCACTTGCACTAGGGCCATCTGTAGCAGTGGTCGCAGTATCTAATACTCAACCATCCCATATGAGTCTCTCTCTGGGAAAAAGCCTTCGTGAGTGGATCCGCCGTGTTGTCCTCTGAGTCTACTCTCCTAACCTCGATCACCCTGGAGATCAACTATCTTCATGATCAGGTGATGCTGCCTTAGATTATGTCTGGGTCACAGATGGGACCAGGGTTCCAGGGCCAAAGCCACACTTCCATTGTCATACAATGGCAGGAACCTAGTTCATCTTATGAACCAATATACACCCAAACTTCCTCTTTGGTAGTATCTTTAATAGCGATGTTACCAGCCTTTATCGTCTAGTTTGCCACGGTATCTACCTTGGAACTCTTCCAACATACCGTCCCTTTACTGAGGGTAAAGACAGTGCCTGTGACTGACATTCAGTCGTCTTTATCACCCTGGAACACTTCCAGTGATTCTCCCCAGGATCGATTGATACCATCTCACTACATCTAGTGAGAATCCTTGCATCCAATTACATCTATCTCATAGATGAAAACTCAGGATTTAGGAGGTATCACTTTGATCCTATTTGGAGAATACTTGTGATAATAGAAGATTGATCGATCGTAGTATAGGAAACTCTTTTCCTATCAAGAGTATGTTGTCTACGTACAATACGAAGATGACCACCTTACTCTCTACTACCCTTTTGTATATACAAGGTTCGTCTATCATTTTGATGAAGTCAAACATTTTGACTATCACATCAAAATAGACGTTCCAACTCCGCGATGCCTGCTTCATTATGTAAAGCAACTTGCACACGTTTCCGCTGCTCCCACTGTTTACGAAGACCTCTGGCTGTGTTCTTATAGACGTTCTCTTCTAAATCAGTATTTAGAAAAGCAGTCATGGCACCCAACCGCCAGATATCGTAGTCATGGTATGTAGCCGTGGTAAGTAGGATCTGGATAGACTTAAGCATAGCTACTGGAAAAAGGTTTCATCATTATCCACGCCTGGTCGATGACGAAAACCTTTAACAAGTCTAGCTTTGAAAGTCTCAACTTTTCCATCTACACCAAGTAATCTTCTCAAGATATACTTGCTCCTGATGGGGATTTAACCCTTCAGATATAGCAGCTAAAGTCCATACTTTGCTGGTGTACATGGATTCCATCTCAGATCGCTAAGCATCCAGCCATTCTTACAGAGTCCCTACTCTCGATGGCCTGCTCGAAACTAGTAGGGTCATCATCTCATGATGCAATCCTTGCTCCCACTGTCATCGAGAAACCGAGGTATCTCTCAGGCGGATGAGGAACCCTACTAGATCGGCGGAGAGGCTGAGGTTCGTCGGGAACTATAGAATCTTATGGTTCAGTCAAATCATCAACTGCAGTTTTGTATAGCTGGAACCTTTCCAGTTCTACAGAACTGATATTGCCTCGATCTTGTCCGGATTTTTCTTTAAACATAGGCCGGACAACCCCAAATCTTAACTCGCTTAAGAGATGGGTTCTTCCCATTCTATATCTCATATGGAGTGGTAGGCACTGATTTGATTCAAACCTAATTCAATAGGTATGCAGCTTCTCAAGTGCATAACCCCAAAAGGAAATAGGTAACTCAGTAATACTCATCATAGAGCACACCATATCTAATATTGTGCAATTGCTCCGCCCTGATACACCGTTGTACTGTGGTGTATTCAGAGGAGTAACACTGAGAGAAAATCTCATTCTCCTTTAGAATAGTCCAGGAATTCTATGCACAAGTATTCTCCTCCCTGATCTTATCATAGGACATAATACTTATACCCGTATTTTGGTTCTCTACTTCTAACTTATATTCTGTGAATATCTCAAAAGGTTCGGACTTATGTTTCAACATGAACATATGACTGAATCTTGAGAGATTATCAGAGAATATAATGAAGTATGAAGAACCAGTCCTTGCATGTGTAGACATGAGACTTTACATATATCATCATGTATCAGTCCCAAGATTTCATTAACTCTTTCTCGGCTTCCAGTAAGCAGAGCTGGTGTCATTATATCTTTGTGACATGACTGGCAAGTTTCACAAGATGTAAATTTAAACTGATTTAAATATGCATCTAAAATGTAACTTCAGCCAGTCGGGTCGCATTGATATGACCTAGTCTACAATGCCTCAAGAATGATTCGTTCATTTCTGAACTCTTCCTCTTGTGTGTGTTCAGTATACAAGGAACTGTAGTTTGATTTAGAACGTCAATGCTTTTAGATGACGTGCCTGAACCGATCAACTTTTGATATAGGAAATGTTCAAAACATTATCCATCAATACAAAATTATATCATTTCTTTACTAATAAAGAGACTGATATGATTTTGTATATCAGGTTCGGTATCTAATAGCATTTGTTCAGAATCAATGTATTGGTAATACAGGGTGACAGTGACCAACAGACTTGGCTGCAACACTTGCCCCGTTTTCTGCTTCATGAAACTTATCACCCGTTCTCAGTTTTTCTACCTTTTTGTAGCCCTATGTAACATATTACATATCTGGGATCCTGATCCGGTATCATATACCCAGGATGCAGAGGATACTGAGAAACAGTTCTTTGTAATGAACACACCCGAAGGAGATGCATCTCTTGCACTTTCTTCGTTTGGGCGGCATGGGAATCCTGGCATTCCCCTATTTCCTGCTCTGTCTTATAACAATTATAAGTTGGAGCGGGACCAACGTTCCCCAGCTCAGTATAACAAGCAGGTTAGGTCAATACATCCATATTATTATCTTGATTAAGGCGTGACATGGTCGCTACCAGGAGAGAGAGAAGAAAACACTCTGCGTGCGCTCTTGCAAGATCAGATTGGTTATATATTTTATCTAATCAGGATGGCTCCCACTGTTTTTATCAAATCCTCCTTCAAACCTTAAAAGGAAAAACTAGCCGGGATTAATTACACTCTACAAGTTCGCCAATCTTTCAGCCAGGCCAGTGTCGGTACTTTGAGGGAGGTTCCCCGTGCTTTCGCACGGACCTAATTACAGTAAACCTCGTTTTCCCAGAGGCGTAACCCCGTTGACACCTTTCTAGACACCGACTTGATCGGCTAATTGCAAAGTGCAAAACTCTCCCAGGAGTAACAGTTACTCGCAGTGGGTATCGGGATCCAACTATCATATAGAAGGTTTGCAATCTCATTGCAAATTTCAACACTTGATACTCCCGATAAAGGTTTTTACCCCTAGCACCTATGACCTTAACTATGGTCAACAAATCATAAGTACTAGTCAAGTTCTACCCGTCATTTCGTGATTAATTAGACCCACCCACATGACCCTTAACTAAGGTCAACAAAGTCACGCGACTGTCCTAACTAATCGCATCATATGCGGTGTAGGAAGACATCACTTAGCTACCGTACACTGTGCCTTGACTATGGTCAACAAACACAGCACGAATACTAAGTACTCTACTTCCTAAAATGACGGAGGGTTGCGGCTGGTTTTTGTGAAAACCTTTAACGCTTTGAACTTGATCTCGTTGCGGAATCAAATGGTTTTTAAATGGAATGTTTTCGAGGCTTTCCTAGTTTTGCTAAAGGGGTCACTCCCGGTGAAGGGATCGTCGGCCCTTTCCTCGTCGAATGAGGTGCGGGATATATCATATATATCACTGTGCAAAGCGGAAACTATAGAAGCGATCAAAGACAAACCGAGGGTTGTAGCATCTACCAGTTATTGCTAAAGGAGTCACTCCCGGTGAAGGGATCTCGGTCCTTTCCTCATCGAATAAGGTGCAGGATGTTCTATAATGAACACCGCGATACAAAGCAAGAACTGTAGCTACCTGTTTTATTTTGAAATTCGATTCCACAACATCAATTAGGTTTATTTTCTTCCATTAATCTCATTAATGAATATCCCATCAATTAAGTCCACCTAATCATCACAGATAAATATAACGTACGCTTATGCCATCAGCATTCGCCTCGATGTCCCGTCTGCACCGTTAGGTTAGGTAACTAACGCCAGAGCGAGGCAGGGCTAGCGCGGGTGTAAAACATAAGCAACGTCTATATAATATATCATATATACTATATATAATATCTGTCACAGAACATCACATGATCACAGATAAAACACAGCAGAAGAAACATATGAAATATTGAATATACTAGGACGTCCGTGTTTTCAATACGAGCCAGTATAAAACACGGATTCCACGGTCGTGATGAATAGCCAATCCCACACCCCTAGACCCCTACGAGAGCGGCAAGCAACCCTACCAATTCTAGGGTTAGGAGACCCGGACTCGACTCCTCGAGTTGGTCTCCCACTGGACCCCAGAACCCGGTTACTTGTGCTCCCCTCCTTGGGTCTATCCTAGTGCAGAAAAGTAAATAATATACATCAACGGTGACAACTTCCGCAACCTGGAAGTGCCCCAATAAAAGAATATTACATACAAGTTTTTACATGAATGAAAATGAAAAACACTCATCTCACATAAAAACCCCCCGGCTATTCAAACACGACGATCCAATATAACATATCCAGCAACACATAACATCACATGTCATCAACGTAAGTAAATATGCGCATCCCAATTGTCGTTGACATATAGCAACGAAACCGGCGATATCGCATATTACACTTACGGTCACAGAAAAGAAAGTGTAAAACTACAACAGTTGGAATCCACAACCTCCTCAGACATCGCATGCCTGACCAAATGAAATACTTAGACATCGCATGCCTAACAATTATAAACCCCGCATTTTAGTCTCATTATCGAAAACTCTTTTCAATATCAAGTCGGGCAATTCAACAAGATTCCCGACATTCTGATCGAATGCTCGTCGCAAACTTTAGTAGGCGGCCGCACCCCCGATACCGTCGACGAAGTGCACCAAGGCGGAACACCGCTGCCGTGAGCACCCAAACGAATGCTTTCGGCGACGGGGTTCTCCTACAGTCACTTGGTCGGGGCTATGGAGTGAGGCTGTCTATTAAGTTTACCCGGTGAGTATCCGCGTACACTACGTGATTGCAACGGACTTTTGATCACATCAAAATTTCGTGGCAACCGATCAAGTGAGACTAAACTGCTATGTTTATAATATTCATTCCGTTATCTCATAACTATTTGCGAATTCCAATTATTGTATCACATTCCGGATAAATAGAAAATGCTAAACTTTTCGATCGAACAATCTAACACCCAAGTTTTCCCGATACTACTCAACACATGAAATAAGTCTAACAACATTCAGTTCGTGCCTCAGTACCAACGGTCCAGCCGTAGAAGGGTCAAGCCAACGCCTCACATGTGGCACGCCGTACTGCCCCAAACCCGAAGGTTCAAAGGGCAGTTCAAGATGGTCACATAATCGAGTTAAGGTTTGTTGTCTTCTAGAGGGTCCATCGCGTTACTTGCACTACTTAGAACGTCGTTAAACTACGGAAAAATCCAACAATTGGAAATTTCCCGGCAGGGGAAAAAGTGGGTATTTATATCCGGTCGAACTTTTTAACATATTCTAAAAATACCCGGAAAAGCACATCGACACAATTAGACAGTCCGATCGAATACACCGAGTCCCCAATACAACTCAGAAAATACAACTCTGGAATAAATATTAAAAATTCCCAGGAAAACCAGAACAGAAAACTGAGAATTACTGTGAAAAAATAAATACACAAACAGACAAAATGGCCGCGGAACCGCCGCACGATCCACGCTCGTCCCGCGGATCATTGATGGAATCAGGACCACAAATTTTACAGTAAGTCTTAGATCTTCCTGCTGATTTTTCTGAATATTTTTAATTCACAAAAATCCACATTTTACAGAAATGTCCAGAGAGCATGTTAAATATTGGGGTTTTGGGTCGATCGGACTTCAGATTCCGTCGGGACTTCGCCTAAGGCTATAGCTAGGCTCTGATACCACTGTAGGGTTCCTAGGCACCCTAGTGAGGTCTCACAAGTGATCAAACATGCACAAATCAAATTTTACGGGTGCCTACAAACCCTAATACGGATCGTTTACTAGATATCTAGGCGAAACAAGCATGTAAATGGAAATGTATCTAAAGGAAAGGGGCTACAACCTTTGTAGATCCGGTCCACCACTTCCTAAGCTCCACGATGATCTCCCTCCGCTGTCCAAATCGAACTCACGACTCTAGTATTGGCATCATCGAAGAATGGGCGGGCTTGATCGTCGGTTCGATGCCGAAGATGATCTACGTCGAAGTATCACAAGAACAAGCTCCAACTTCACCAAGCTTTGAAAACTTGTGAAGTAAACACCCTATACAACTTGGCAAGAGGTAGAGGATGAAGAAATAGGAAGTGGGTAGACTTTATATTTGGATTTCTCACTCAATTTCACTAGTTGCCATTGATGGCCACTAGCTTTCTTCATGTTGAAGAAGATGAAGAAGAAGAAGAAGAATATATGATAAGTATTATATAAATGATAAATAAATCAATACTTATCATTTACTAACCCTTGGTTAGTTGTAGAGAATGGACCATGGTTAACAAGAATGGTTAGGGTTAAGTATAAGACAAGGATGGTGGACTAATTCAAAGCTTCAAGAATGTTCAACTAGCAAACAAAAAAAGCAACCATTCTTTTCTCATCTTTTTCCAAAATAAATAAATAAATAAATAAGAAAAAAGAAAACCCTAATCATAATCTTAACCATGGTTTAATTCTTTACACTAACCCTAGCTTGCATGTATCATCAAACATGATACAATCATGTGCACAAAATATATCACATATGCAATGTGCACAAAACAAGTGAGTAAATCCATTTAAAGTGAACCAATACTAGTCAATGCAAAGTAATATATCAAATATATAATTATACATTAAATCATTAAATCAACACTTGATTTAACGATCCGGTCATATCGTATATAACCGACTAGTATCCAATGTATCGGCTTATCGAATCAATCCTTGATTCGATAACTAGGTTATATCGCATATAACCAATCGATACATTCATCGCGAGAATAGAATGCGGTATCACATACACGCATTATTCTCGGTCCCGCACATATCTCATATGCGCTCCTATTTCGTTTCGTTTGAGCCAGGAAACCTCTGTGTAGGACTCTAAAGACTCGTCAATACGCCGGCAGCAGATGATGATCATATCAAACACCCACAAGCCGCAAGCGGTCTGCTAAACGTAACGGCCACCCGGGTATTGAGCGATCAGAAGATCGATGAGCAAGCCCGCTCACACTCCTGCGAATCCAACCAGTAACACTTACCGTACAGTGCGGTCTGTTCGTCTGATATGTCGCATATCTCGCCTAGGGGTGGTAAACGTTAGACCCCAGTAGCTCGATAAGTCATACCGACGTAAGGCCCATAACATTCGTGAAACTACTGATAACTCTTACCAGTATATCACTGCAACCCTGGCCAGGGATTTCCTGTTATGGCCAGTCGAGCATGGCGCAACATCAACCCCCAATACCGGGAGAGACGAATCCCCTCCTATCGCTCATTGCCTCCATGTGAATCGGGACTGTACCCAAAAAACCACCTGTTTGCACAACTCAGTAGAGCCGTGGTAGGGTGGAAATAAAAAATCAGTGGGAGACACACAAGACTCTATGACGATCTCGGGTCAACAGACTAAGCTGTACCAGTGTCACCAGAGAACTGCCATCTGACGTGAGGTATAATACCATCTGGGAGTTCTCGGCGAGTCCGTTCAGTGTACCCAGTCTCCACTGAGCACCCGCATACCATCTTCGATGTCAAACACCAATGGATATGGGATCATCCATCGCCCATCGCATGGGTCGAGAAGATATGCACTAGTCTACTCTGGAATATCGATGCACCGTCTCGATATTCCCACGACTAGGAACAATGAAGGATGTACTCATTGACTACCCAGGCCCCACTAGTATGATCTGCATCATAGTCCTGGAAGTCGAGTATACATCCTAAGAGCTTTTTCAACATGTAATCAGAGAGACAGAAAGTATACATGTTAAGATAAAGAGCAACCAGATAGCGTACTATCATGTCGAGCAAGAAAGTCCTATCTATATATGTCCCAGCATCCACTACAATATACATCCAATGTACAGTAATGGCCTCTAGGGCATACATATAACTAACACTGGTGCTGCTGCTGCTCACTGCTCTCTGGCTGATGCTGCCGCTTCAGTTGCTGCTGCTGCAGTTTCTAGCTGTTGCTGCTGCTGTGCTTGCTGCTGTGCTGAAGGTAAGTGGGTGTGTTGTGTGAGTGTGTGGGTGTGAGACTTGAGAGAAAACAAAGAAATGTGAGGAAACAATTATCACCCAAATGTCAACCCTCCTCTCTCTCTCCTCATTAATGGCAAGCATGGCTTGAGCCATGATGACCTCTCTCCCTCTCACACAAGTCAACACCTAACACAATTCAAATTAAAACAACTACTAATTAACTAAATAACTTAATTTAAAACCAAAAGACTTAATCCCATGATTAGCCCACCATGGTTAATAATCATGGTAATAACTCATTTTAAAAACCCTAGTTTACATGCACATGTGTGTGCAAGCCTAGGAAAATTTTGGAAAAATATTTATTAAATTAGGAAAAATATTTAAAACACAATTTGGTAAAATTTTTGTTAAAAACCCAATATTTAAATATAATTATTCCCTAAACATATCATAAGATGTTACAATCTCTCTCTCTTAAAGAAATTCGTCCCCGAATTTCAAAAATCTAACTACACGTACCTTCAAAAAGATGGGGATACGTCTTCATCATCTCGCTTTCGGTCTCCCAAGTGACCTCCTCACGGTTCTGGCCACGCCAAAGTACCTTGACTGATGGAATGTCCTTTGATCTCAATTTCTTCACTTGTCGATCCAAGATCATCACTGGCTGTTCTGCATAGGAAAGGTCGCGCTCCAGCTGGATCGTCGGATGCCGAATCGCATGCGAAGGATCATGAAGATATCTGCGGAGCATCAAGACATGAAATACGGGATGCACATCTGGAAAACTGGGCGGAAGGGCTATACGGTAGGCTACTGCACCAACACGCTCGAGGATCTCGAAGGGGCCCACATACCTGGGACTGAGCTTCCCCTTCTTTCCAAACCTCATCACACCTTTCATAGGGGAGACCCTCAAGAAAACATGATCACCAACAGAAAACTCAAGTCTGCGTCGCCGGCGGTCCGCATAAGATCTCTGCCTACTCTGGGCTGCTCTCATCCTATCACGAATCAACTGGATCTTCGCGGTCGTCTCCTCAACGATCTGTGGCCCTAAGATACTGCTCTCACTGAGCTCTGTCCAACAAGTGGGCGACCTGCATCTCCTCCCATAAAGAGCCTCAAATGGTGCCATCTGAATGGTCTCCTGGTAGCTGTTATTGTAGGAGAACTCTACTAAGGGCAAATGATGATCCCAGCTACTTCCGAAATCTAATACACAAGCTCTGAGCATGTCCTCGAGAGTCTGAATGGTCCGCTCTGACTGTCCATCGGTCTGCGGATGAAATGCTGTGCTGAAACTCAAGCGAGTGCCCAAAGCCTCCTGAAGCCTCTGCCACAGTCTACTGGTAAACTGGGTGCCTCTGTCGGACACAATGCATGTCGGGACTCCGTGTAGTCGTACTATCTCGTCAATGTAGATCTGGGCATACTGGGTAAACCCGAAAGTCGTCTTCACTGGTAGGAAGTGAGCCGCTTTCGTCAAACGATCCACGATCACCCAGATAGAGTCATACCCCCGACTAGTCCTGGGTAGTCCCACAATGAAGTCCATCGAAATCTGCTCCCACTTCCACTCCGGAATGGGTAGCGGCTGTAGCTCTCCCGCGGGCCTCTGATGCTCAGCCTTGACTTGCTGACAAGTCAGGCATCTCGACACAAAATCTATGATGTCCCTCTTCATTCCGTCCCACCAGTAAACACCTCTCATATCATGATACATCTTGGTGGAACCAGGATGGACGCTATATACCGATCGATGTGCCTCCTCAAGAATCTCGCGCCTCAGTCCCTCAGCATCAGGTATGCACAGTCTAGTCCCAAATCGTACTACCCCCTGACCATCGATCACGAACTCGGAAAATCTGCCCTGTCCAATCTGTGCCATGATCTCTGAACATCGGTCATCACTGAGCTGTGCCTTGCGTATACGATCGATCAACTGTGGGCGTGCACGGACATGCGCTATCTGTCCTCCAATCGGCGTGAACTCGAACTGTATCCGGCTGTCGCATAATATCTGCCAGTCCGCTGACGACTGCCCCTGCACTGCGCTCAAACAAGATAGACTACCCCCGGGCCTCCTGCTCAAAGCATCCGCCACCACGTTTGCCTTGCCCGGGTGATATAAGATCTCGCAATCGTAATCCTTCACTAACTCCATCCATCGGCGCTGTCGAAGGTTCAGGTCCCGCTGCTGGAATATGTATTTCAGACTCTTGTGATCCGTGAATATCTGGCACGACTCGCCGTATAGGTAATGTCGCCAGATCTTAAGTGCGAAGACCACTGCTGCCATCTCCAAATCGTGAGTGGGGTAGTTCTGCTCATGCTTCTTCAATTGTCGCGAGGCATACACGATCACCCTGTCATGCTGCATCAGTACGCACCCTAACCCCACTCGAGAAGCATCACAATAGACCACAAATCCGCCCGATCCGGAAGGTAAAGATAACACCGGTGCCGTCGTCAGCCGAGTCCGTAACTGCTGGAAACTGTGCTCGCACTCCTCCGTCCAATCGAAAGGAACTCCCTTCTGGGTCAACCCGGTCAACGGTGTAGCAATACGGGAGAAGTCCTGCACAAAACGTCTGTAGTAACCGGCCGGCCCCAAAAAGCTGCGAATCTCCGTCACCGATGTGGGTCTGGGCCAACGCTGAACGGCCTCGATCTTCCTCGGGTCTACACATATACCGTCTCGTGAAATCACATGTCCCAAGAAGTCCACGCTGTCCAGCCAAAAAGCACACTTGGAGAATTTCGCATAAAGCTGGTGCTCCCTTAAGGTCTGCAAGGTAATCCGCAGGTGCTGCTCGTGCTCCTCACTACTCCGGGAATACACCAAGATATCGTCAATGAAGACTATGATGAACAGATCCAAATATGGCCGGAAAATACGGTTCATCAAGTCCATGAAGGCTGCTGGCGCATTGGTGAGTCCGAACGACATCACCAAAAACTCGTAATGGCCGTAGCGTGTACGGAAAGCTGTCCTGGGAATGTCCTCCTGTCGAACCCGCAGCTGATGATAGCCCGATCGTAAATCAATCCTCGAAAAGTACCCTGCCCCCTGAAGCTGGTCGAACAATTCGTCGATACGCGGCAAAGGATACCTGTTCCGCACTGTCACCCTGTTCCGCTGGCGGTAGTCGATGCACAGGCGCAAACTGCCATCCTTCTTCTTGACGAACAGGACTGGAGCACCCCAAGGAGAAACACTGGGTCGAATAAGTCCCTTGTCCAGCAAATGTTGCAGCAGACCCTTCAATTCTCTAAGTTCCGCCGGGGCCATCCGATAAAGCGGTATGGAAATAGTCCCCGAGCCAGGAACCAAATCAATGCAGAAAGAAATGTCGCGCTCGGGCGGTAACCCCGGAAGCTCGGCAGGGAACACATCAGGAAACTCGCTAACAACCGGAACCTCTGTAGCGCGAGCATCGCAAACATAGGCGAGAAATCCCTGACATCCCTTCCTCAAAAGCTGTCCAGCGCGAAAAGAAGAAATCACACTGTGAGGGGCGGCACCACGGTCCCCCAACACAACAAAAACCGACTCGCCGGGAAAGCAGAATCTAACTGTCTTCTCATGGCAGTCCACAGAAGCATAGCACGTGGCTAACCAATACATGCCCAAAAAAACGTCGAAGTCCAACATCTCCAGAAGGATCAAGTCGACAGGCAACTCTCTCTCGCCAATACAGACGATACAGGATCGGAACACATACCTAGCAACAAACGACTCTCCTACAGGAGTGGTCACCACAAGCGGCTGATCAAGCAAGCCGGACTCTCTACCCAAACTCGGCGCAAAGTGTGTGGATACGTACGAGTATGTGGATCCGGGATCGAACAATACATGTGCATCAACTGAACATACAGGAAGGATACCTGAAACCACTGCATTGGACGCCTGCGCGTCCTGATGTATCAAAGCAAAAACCCGTGCCTGTCCACCACCTGTAACTGACTGCCCTCTGCCTCGGTCATCTCGTCCTCTCTGAGCAACTCCTCTACGCCCACGACCTCTCTGTGTATGAGTCTGGCGCGGAGCAACGGTAGGTACAACAGGAAACGCCCTCTGGGGTGGTGAAGGTGGTAAAGTAACATGCGGTGCTGCCGCCTCCCTCCGGTGTATCTCAGGACAATCTCTAACGAGGTGAAGTAGACTGCCGCACCTAAAGCAACCCCGCGGCGACTGCTGACTCTCCTAGGGATACGAACTAAACATCTGGCCTCGTCCCGAATCTCTGCTACTCCTCGTACCAGAACGATACCTGTCGCAGCGTCTGAATGACTGCCTCCGTGCGGAAATACTGGTACGAACTCTCTTCGGCTCTGGAACTACCGAAGTCTCAGCAAGGTGTTCCTCGACTACTAGGGCTGCGGCTACAGCTGCTGCATAGGTCTCGTAGTGCTGCGCGCTGATCGCGAGGAACAATGGTGTAAGCAAGCCTCGAACAAATCTCCTGACTCGCAACTCTTCGGTAGCCACTAAATATGGGGCATAGACTGCTAGCTCTGTAAACAGCACGTCATACTCTGCCACTGTCATCCCTGGCGTCTGGCGCAAGGACTCAAATCTGCGTGCTCGGGCATCCCTAACACTCTGGGGAAGGAAACGGGCTAGAAATACTGTCACGAACTCCGTCCAGGTCATAGGAGGAAGACCTGTTGCTCGGCCCTTCTCCACTGAGTCACACCACTTCTGCGCAAGACCTTCCAGGAGAAAGCTCGCGAACTCGACCCATCTCGTATCCGCGCATCTGAGGGAACGGCATATACGGGCTATCTTATCAATGAAGGACTGGGGGTCCTCGGCTGCATCAGTGCCTGTGAAGACCGGAGGCTTCAGCCTCATGAACTCTGATAGCGATACTGTAATCACCTCCGTGGCTGCAGGGGCAACTGGCTGTGCGGTAGGTACCATCGCGGTCGCTGGAACAGGTGGAGCTACCTCTGGTCGCTGCGCCCGAAGCGTCTCAACTAGCGACCCTATGATCTGGCGCATCTCCTGCATACTGGCCCCTAGTGTGGCGATCTGATCTGTCATAGGAGGAACAGTCTGCTCGGGTACAACGGGTGCACTGCCCGGATCAGTCCTCGTCTCGGACGAGTAAACACGAATCTCGGCCCTCGCGGCCGCTCTCTGTGCCCTTGTAGTCTTAGGCGGCAAAATGGCTGAAAGAAAATTAGGATTCGATAAGAACACGGAAATCGAATCGCCAGAATGTATGTATTCAGGAAGGAATTTAAATCAACAAGTCCTAAGGTCGCGTAGGCGGAGTACCGTGTCGTGAGTATGCCGCGGAACATACGCACGGTACGCTACCCTGCCGCAGCTATCTACTCCATCATACCAGGGTCATCCTACACTCCGAAGGTAAAACCTACGCTCTGATACCAACTTTGTCACGACCCGAGAGTTTCGACTCGTGACCGGCACTTAACCACGCAACGTCTACAGGCGTAACGCGGCTAAGTAAGCCGAACCCAGAAATCAAAACCAATAAATAAAAAGTGATTAAAGCATGTTGTGAAATCAGTCGTACATGTCTAGGAAACTTTAATTAATTTAGTAGAAATCCTTTTTATTTCAAGAGTTATAATTTATAATTTTGGCAACATTTCCTTTTTAAACATTTGTCCCGTGAGTCGGGTAAAAGCAAGGTGTAGCAGAAATGACAAGTAAAATGAATAAAGCATCACAATATGATATACGACGCCGTAGCTAAGATTACACAGTGAAGCAAGGACAATATCACAAAAAGTAAGACTGCATAAAATAAAGTCGGCTCACATGCGAGCTCGACACCAGAGTATAAAATCATACACATCGTCCTCACAACTGTCTCTAAGTCAATACAGAAAAGTAGATGGAGAATACTAGATACATCAATATACAACTGAAGGATAACAGATACCATACAAAAAAACCCACCTATCAGAAAAAGGCTAACTCGCCTCAGAAAGGGTATCTGTGCCAAAAGATGCGGTAAACAGCCAACCGCGACTACTCCCAAGGGCAACCTGCAAATACTGTGGCACAAAGGGGGTGAGTTGCCAACTCGTGAATAGAGATAACATATATAGGTGATCGCGAGCATGCACATATAGCGTGGCTCTACTAATGCCAGCAGATGATATCAATGCATGCCAATCAATGGATGCAATAGTAATGCAAGTACTCTATCAGGTAAATACTACAGGATGAGATATATAGTAATCAATACTGAGCATGGGATGAACAACATCTATATGGATATGTCAACATGGAAAACAATAATCGGTGCCTCAGGTTGCACCCAAATCCCAAATACACTCAAGCGCCAGCACACCCATCGGCCCTCAAATCCTGTATATCTCTGAGAAATCATGAGTGCCCAACATCGGCACCCAAAATATCATAAAATACTCGTGTCCAGCATCGACACGCAAATCCTCATATATCGGGCTCCGTCAGTCCGGATCGGCCCCACGGGGTCCGTCTGCGGTATCGGCCCTCGGCCCCGGCAGTACGGATCATCCCACATCCATCTCTCGACTCTGGTCAGTATCCTCCGGACAACTACCAGGTCCAACTAATCACCGGTTGGTACTTGCCCGCCTCCAGGCACAATCGGCAAAACCCGTCGATCATCTCGCCGAGGGGAACCATACCGGGCCCACCACGAACCCGCAAACGGAACATCCACTCCTCGAATCGGGTTTCAAGCACACGTCTCAGCACCGAGAAAACGCGTGGTGGACACACCAAAATATCATATCACGAGGTACCGGATTTTTCAAAATAGTGCATCTTTTCTTAAATATTTCCACGGTCCTCCAAAACCAGAAATCACATGAAAATCCATCACCAATAAGTCAATCCAATGCGAGGTACAATGTAAATCAATCCATGGTATGCGTATAAGGGGAAAACCGCTTTTTAAAAATAGTTTCCGTTCTTAAAGATGTCATGTGGCTCCCAATTTCTAGAAAATCATAACCAATCATATGTAAGATAAAGTACAGCAATATAATCATGGCAGCTCTACAGTGAGTGTGGCATAGAAATTACTAACGGTGCGTGTGTAGCATGCAAATAGTGCCCGTGCAACATAAACCGTTAGTAATAGTGCGGTGTTCTATCAGTTCTAAGCATATATATATATGTAGCAGGGAATGCAATATGCTATGACAGTCTATGGGGTAAATGCAACATATAATAATAAGGTCCTATCAGCCCTGACGCATAACGCCATGCGGGCGATATCACCGTAGATGTGAAATCTACTCACCGAGTCTCGCGCTAAGTGTAGCCGACGACTTGCTTGCCCTTCTTCGCAGCGTCCGTCTCACTGGCCTGCGAACCTAGAATCACATAACATATATCACACATAAGCTCAATTTCACAGAAATGCGACATTATGGTCCAACTAGAAACCCGTGTCGCAAACCAATCGCGCGTGTGCGCGATACAACAAAACGTGTGATCACGCGCCTGAAACTACCCCGACGCGTCGCGATACGCAAAAACCCTAAACCCACTGACGTATCACGCGTGTCGCGAAGGTTTAGAAAAACGGCAAAACAGGTATTTGGTCCCAGATTTCTATACAGAACTAAACTTACAAAAATATATACATCACAGCACCCTACACACTAGCAGACACCTACAGGACCAAACCCCAACTCAAACCCTACCCATCTGGCCGCAAATTGCGGCCAGAACGAATTAATTGGCGGCCTACTGTAGCAGTTAGGGGGTCGGGTTAAATCTGGGGTATCAGCACATCTCCACTATACTGCAGTCTTCCCAATTTCACTCAGAACTCATCGGGTCAAAAGCAGTTCCAGAAAACTCAGTTTTGCTTAAAAACGACGGATTTGCATCAATTTGGAAAACTGGTGGTATTTTAGTGCAATTGGGGTTAGGCTAAGTTAACATGGTCTCAATAACCCACTAACAACCTACTGAAACCAAACCACACCACCTTAGCACAAAGTTCCTACTAAACACCTCATATCGCACTAAAACGCACTAAAAACCACTAACCGATGCAAATCTACTCTAACCAAGCAACTAGGGAATAAGTTTAGGAAATATACCTTATACTTAACCCTAGGGAGCTGAAGGAAGAAGAAGAGGTGCAGGGAAAGGGCTGCACTTGGTGTTGGTGCTGCTGCTGCTCACTGCTCTCTGGCTGCTGCTGCCGCTTCAGTTGCTGCTGTTGCTGTTTCTGGCTGCTGCTGTTGCTGTGCTTGCTGCTGTGCTGAAGGTAAGTGGGTGTGTTGTGTGAGTGTGTGGGTGTGAGACTTGAGAGAAAACAAAGAAATGTGAGGAAACAATTATCACCCAAATGTCAACCCTCCTCTCTCTCTCCTCATTAATGGCAAGCATGGCTTGAGCCATGATGACCTCTCTCCCTCTCACACAAGTCAACACCTAACACAATTCAAATTAAAACAACTACTAATTAACTAAATAACTTAATTTAAAACCAAAAGTCTTAATCCCATGATTAGCCCACCATGGTTAATAATCATGGTAATAACTCATTTTAAAAACCCTAGTTTACATGCACATGTGTGTGCAAGCCTAGGAAAATTTTGGAAAAATATTTATTAAATTAGGAAAAATATTTAAAACACAATTTGGTAAACTTTTTGTTAAAAACCCAATATTTAAATATAATTATTCCCTAAACATATCCTAAGGTGTTACACAGTTCCCCCTCTGGACTTACCCCACCAGCTCCAATGGTGGAAATTGACACTGCTGTTCCAACTGGGAACAGCTTCGAGCTACTGAGGAGGTTGCGCAAGAACTCTCCTACCGCTGTACTAAAGAAGTCTCCTCCGCTTGTTGAAAACAAAACGCAGGCAAAGCCAGAACAGCCTCCTCAAAGGCTGTCCTCCAAGATCCACAGGGTCTGGCAGAAAGTCCAAGACTCTGTAATTGACAAAGACTACTCTCGCCGATTGAAGAAAATGAAGGCTCGGCAAGAGGAGGACCATCCCGCCGTCATACCATGGAAGGTATCGTCTGCATGGGTGCCTGTTGCAACAGCCCCCTCAACTTTGACCTCCCACAAAAGGAGAAGGCCGGAGAAGATCCCCATGCCTATGGCAAATTTCAAAGGCAGTGAACCCAAACTCCCCATGTCTTGGGGCATGGTAGTACACACGGTGTGCATGGCTTCCGGAAAAGAAGAAAGCCGTACTTCTATGGGTCATCAACCACTTACACAGTCTGTGTCAAAAGCTCAGGAGCAACAACAAAAGCTCCAGAAGATGCTGACAAAGATGGCCGCACTCACTGGGAAGAAAGAAAGCCCGGAAGTATCGTATGAACAGCGCCAAGATCAGGAGACCGATATGGAGTTCTTGCGAAGGGTGCTGGAGAGAAAGGATAAAGAGGCCACGGAACAAGCGGCTAATATAAAAAAAATGGTGCTTATGTTCCAAGACATGGTTGGGATGATGATCCAGCCGGACCCTCCAGCCGAAGATCCACCGATAATCATTGAAGATGACAGAGGGGAAACATCAAACCCTCTTCCAGCTCTATCAGTAGCCAGGGAGGGGACGATATACAAAGCTGCCCTTGTTGACTGCATAGCTCAACAAATACGAGCTCATCAGGCAAGCGAAGTGGCTGGCCAAGTCATCAAAACTGGGCGACCCTATCCAGGTTGGTACGATCAAATCAAGTACCCGCCGGGATATACGATCCTTAAATTTCACGTGTATAAGGGGATAGGCAATCCCTATCAGCACGTCGCTCAGTTCAGAGCTCTATGCGGCAATATTGGAGGCGACGACAAACTGTTGCTTCGCCAGTTCATCGGAAGCTTGTCGGAGACAGCATTTGAATGGTACTCGGAGCTTCCGAATGACCCCGTCAAAACATTTATAGAAATTGAGTTACTATTCACGCAGCGGTTCACAAGCGCAAGCGAGCGCACCCCGATCACGGCATTAATCAATACCAGGGTGAAGCCAGGAGAAACCTGGGTTCAATACGCAATTCGGTGTCAGAACCTATGGTCAAAATGCGAACAATGCATAGAAGAAGCTCCTGACGTGGGCATGTTCGTAGGGACCCTTGATCCTCAAGAAACTGTATCCCAATTTATGATGTTCTTCAAGCCGACCACCTTCCAGGCCTTGATTGACAAGCTGACCCAAATGGACCAGATGGGCCATATGCCGTCCTCTTCAAAAACGGATCCCCGGAATGAAAAAGGCAAAGGGAAAGCGACTTTCGTTGCCAACGCTCAATAGCAACCGAGTGACCCAAAACCGGTTGCTCGCCAAAACAACACATGCCGATCCCTCGAATAGAAGTTGAGATGTCCTTACTCATTTCCTGGGATAAAACGAGGAGACTGTTCGAACTGGCGGTGCGCAATAGAATCATCACTCTACCGGATCCGAGACGCCCACTGCAGCCTGGTGACGTCGACAGTCCCAACTACTTCCCCTACTACAGAGTAATGGGCCATCTAATCGAAGATTTCTCTGTCTTCAAAAACTTGGTTAAGGACCAGTACCAACACGGCAAGTTCGCACTATCTAATAACTGGAAGGTAAACCAGCCACAGCAGCACGCTTCTAAAAAGGTGGACACGCCGAGGGCATCATGCTCATTTGTAGAAGAAGCTCCGTAGGAAGTTGTCCTTTCGGCTAAAACTAAAAGAATGCTGAAGGATCTTCAAGCATGCCCGGCGATCAGGTGGAAAAGCCCGCTGGAGTCCGAGATTATTGACGGGATGCTGAAACCGCGCCCAACACCAAAAGTTAGTAACAATGGGAAAAACACCCAGGTCAGGCCTTCAAAGTCTTCGAAGAAAAAGAAGAAGACAAAGAAGCCCGTACAGCCTGACGACAAGCGTACGGACCTGCAGAACTACATTGACGCGCTGGAGGAATACAACCAGAAGGCGTGGACCCCAGTCGCACTCCAAGAGTTTCTCAATCATATCCTTGAGAGCGGAGACAGTAACAATGACGAGGGAGATGACTCGTCAGAAGACCCGAGGATTATATGGCGAGTTGCCACATGATCTCTCATTCGTCGGTGAATGATGACGAAGCTCCCTCGACGTTAGAAAATAACATAGAGAGGCTGGGATAGAACCGACACCAAAATCCCTAGAACCGTCAAACGACCTGATCGACAGGCTGCTGAACGAAGCCCTTCAAAAGAGCAAAGCTGAATGAGAACGTGAAACGGACATATACGAAAAGGCCAAGCGTCAGCGTCAGGATGAAGAATCCACGGTAAGGATGAGTCACAAAGCACTCCAACCAGATCGAAACACACCTTTGGCAAATAAAAGCAGGTTTAAAATAAAGAAACATTTTGCCAAACCTCTATCAATAGGAATGAAGCTTCCACCTTTCAAAGGAAATACTCCTGGGAGTATGTGCCTCGAAGAAGCGGACGTACATCTGAGCTACTTCTTATACCATCGGAGGGTTACGCACCCCACCGAAGAGTGCAATGCCTTCAAGAAGTGGTGGCAAGAATACGTTGCTCACCAACAACACTTCAAGAGGATAAAACGTGAAGCTCGTAGACAGCAGAGAAGCGTGACAGACGAGCGTGAAGGAAATGCTAGCAATTGTCATATGGTTGATACCAGGAAATCTCAAGTTCTCACATTCGGGAGCGATTCGGAGGAAGAAATAACTCTCGTCCCTCTCTTCAAACAATCCACTTCTATAAAAGAAAAGGAGGAGAAGAACTGTGAGAACATCCAGCTGTGTAACCGAACCCTGCCTGAAAAGAATCTCGGGCCTGCAAACAAAGGTTCGAGCAAAAGAGACAAGGGGAAGGAAAAAGTCCCTGAGGAGATTATCCTCGATGATAGAGCCGTCAAAAAGCTCACAGCCAAGAACCCGCTTAAGAAAAACAAGGTGTATTATAATGTTCTGACACATATGAGGAAGATACCCTCACAATTGAGCATTTTGGATGCCCTTCTCCTGTCTAAAGAGGCACAAGATTCTCTGATCAGGGCATTACAAGAGCCCGATCAGTTTCAAGCCTTCCTTGCAGAAGAAAAGATGAAGGACGAGCTGGAAGAAGTTCACACAGATGACGTCACTTTCAGCGATGAAGACCACCTCCTCGGAACGTGCGAGCACAACCTTCCGTTATATGTAACCGGGTACTGCCAAGACATCAAGATAGGAAAGATCCCGGTTGACAACGGGTCCTCCGTCAACCTTCTTAATATGAGAGTGTTGAAGGAGATTTGCATAAACGTTCGGCACCTGGCTTGGGATAAAATTACCATCTCCGACTTTGACTCCTAGTCATCACGAATGCTCGGGTCTGTAATACTGACGTTACGCTTCGGGCTGTTTGTCACTGACATCAAATTTCATGTCATTGACACCAAGATTTGCTATAATACTTTGGTCGGCAGGCCTTGGTTACACGAGTACAATGCCATCCCTTCTACACAACATCAGTGTATGAAGTATTTCAAAGACGGCCTCGAGTACACCGTGACGAGGAAACTAAATCCATTCTCCATAAATGAAGTCCGAAAATATGAAGACGCGAAGTACTTCCTATCAGATTTCGAAGACACGGAAAGATGTCATAAGCCGAAGAATAAGCAAAAAGCCGTCGCTACTATCCCGGTCTTCAGGAGTGGTACCGAGGAGGGTGAAGAGATAGTTTATTCAGGGCAGCTCCAATGCAACAGACCCGGACCATCTACCCCTATTTTAGTCTTCGGCAGTGACTCTGAAGACGAGGTCAACATGGTGTTCTCTGTTCGTCCATCAATACAGACCTTCACTGGACCTGATCAAAGTTTGCAAATTGCCATGGTTCCGCAACAGCATTACAGGGAACTTGATGCGCTCGATACATACGGCGTGCAAGAGCTGCAGACTTTCTACGTCCCTCCTAGGCAAAGAGGTGAAAATGCGGTCCTCTACTATCGATCCACGGAGACCAAAGTGGAGAAAGAAGTCTGGGATGGTGCCGATCTTGCGCTTGATAGGCTTCAACCAATCCGTCTGCCCAAATACTACGTAGAGGGATTAAAAAGGCTGTTATGATGCCAAGTCATACCCTTCAACAGACTGCTCGATAAGCCCAGTTCTACAACAGGATTTGGGATGTCCCCGGAACTCAAAGAAAGATGCCCAAAGGGAGAATGGAGACGAGTGGGCTTAGATACATTCGGTCTAAGAAACGAGAGCGATTCCATGGCAGCCGTGTCATAAATAATTCCGGTGGAGAAGGGAATGCTTTTCCAGATAGCGCCGATATCGAACCAAAGCGAGATTCCGCCGTAAAAATGCCAAGTCCGTCATTCGAAGAACAAATTGACAAACTAATGAGAGAAGATGGTCAAAAGGTTCGGGATGACCACAATCGCGAAATGGCCATTTACGAAAAGGTTAGGACACAACGGCTCACTCAACAGTCTGAGAAAACGATGATGCCCTTCATTCCCAGCCCGCTATACGTTCTTGCGACAATAAAAAAAGCCTAACGCAGAGGCAAAAACAGGGTAAAGAACGAGAATAATGTTCGAAAATAGTGAAGCGGATCCAAGAAGCCGCGTGATCGAGAAAAGGTCCGCTGGAATCCCTCGCTGATAAAGAAGATGGGTCGGGAATATTCTTTCCCCCAAGACAAGACTAGGAAAATATCCATCCTTGTCATGAAGCATCAAATGATGACACTCCTGGAGTCCAGGCACCCTAAACAAATAAACGAGGTCCATCACCCGGATTATTGCTCCTACCACCGAGCAATAGGACATCCTCTTAAAGACTGCTTCACCTTCAAAGACTTCATCGAAGACCGTACCAACGTGGCAGGTTCGCTTTATCCGACAGTTGGAGGGTGACCCCACCACGGAAGTATGAACCAAACACAACCTACATTACGAGGGTAAGTCCATATCAGTATCGAGCTTGAAAACGAGCTCGTACCTACCATATGATAACACTATCAAAAGAGGGAGAGTATGAGAATATGGATGACCTCTCCCGGTGCTTCACAAATAAGGATGAGGATGAGGCGATCTCAGAATTTTCACCGGCGCCAAAAGAATTGGAATATGGGATATACACCACGGCAAACAACCTGAGAAAAATCGACTTGGGGACGGCAAACGATCCGAGGCCAACGTTCGTCAGTAAGCTGCTGTCTGAAAAACAGGTGGCTACACTAAAGGACGTGCTTATGCAGTATAAAGACTGCTTCACATGGAACTATTCCGAAATGTCGGGACTAGATCCAAAAATAGTTGTGCATAAACTGGCGATATCACCGGACGTCAAGTCAATCAAACAGGCGCCAAGAAGAATGTGGCTCGAACTTGAAATGAGCATCAATGCTGAAGTCAAGAAACTAATCGACTCCGGCTTCATCCAAGAAATTTAATATCCTGACTGGATCGCCAACATTGTTCCAGTGATGAAGAAAAATGGGATGGTGCGCGTCTGCGTGGACTTTTGAGACCTCAATAAAGCTTGCCCGAAGGGACTTCCCCGTATCGGTTACCGAGCTGATGATAGATAATACGTCCACTCATGAAGTCTTCTCCTTCATGGATGGATCTTCAGGGTACAATCAAATAAGGATGCATCCTAAAGACCAAAAGCACACTGCCTTTCGGACTCCGCTAGGCATATTCTGCTATAAAGTGATGACATTTGTTTTGAAGAATGCAGGCGCCACCTACCAGAGGACCATGACGAAGATCTTCGATGACCTCATACATAAGATTGCCGAATGCTATATCGACTACCTTGTGGTGAAAAGCAAATCGTACGAGGAACACTGGGAACATCTGAAAATAGTGTTCCGGCGCCTACGGAAGTACAACCTGAAGATGAATTCTCTGAAATGCGCGTTTGGAGTCTCCTCAGGCAAAATCCTAGGATTCATCATAAGACACAGAGGCATCGAAATAGACCCATCAAAGATCAAGGCGATCATGGAAATGCCCACACTAAAAACTCTCAAACAACTACGATCTCTTCAGGGAAAGCTCGCGTATATCCGGCGGTTCATAGATAACCTCTCTGGTAAATGCCGCCCCTATAGCCATCTAGTGAATAAGGGGACCCCATTCATCTGGGATCGTAAATGCCAAAGTGCATTAGATGAAATCAAGCAATACTTACAGAATCCGCTGGTACTGACCGCTCCAGTTAAGGGAAAGCCCCTCATCCTATATACAACGGCCCTTGAAGGCTCTTTAGGCGCGCTATGGGCACAAGGGAACGACAAGGGGAAAGAGAGAGCTCTCTACTATTTGAGTCGAGTTCTCCTGGGGGAAGAAAATAACTACTCCTTCATTGAACAGCATTGCCTGGCACTGATCTTCGCGATAACAAAGCTCAGACACTATGCTATGGCGCATGAGGTCCATCTCATATCAAAGGTGGATCCTGTCAAATATTTGATGTCAAGAGCCATACTAACAGGAAGGCTTGCCAAATGGACCCTCTTCTTAATAGAGTTCTCGATAACCTATCGACCTCTCAAGGCAATAAAAGGCCAGGCCATCGCCGACTTCTTCGCTGAGCATCTGATACCTGCCGACTCTCCCCTAAATTGCGAGCTGCCGGATGAACATGCGTTCGACACAAAGGATGAGGAAAATGACTCTCAATGGGAACTTTACTTCGATGGGGCATCTTCCATGAAGAAGCGAAAGCACAACACCCCAATAATCAAAGCTGGTGTAGGCTTTATCTTCGTGACTCCATTAGGAAGGATAATGCATTATGCCCTTTTCCTTAAGAGAGCCAAGAATAAACAACAAAGCGGAATATGAAGCTTTGATAACAGGTCATGAGATCGTTGTCGACATGGGGATCGAAAACCTCCTTATATATGGAGACTCCTATCTGGTCATTAGACAAATAAATGGCGACTATCAGACGTGCAAGCCAGAGTTGGTAAAATATGGCAAAAGAGTGCAGCAATTGCTGACTCAAATCCCCTCCTACATCCTGGAAAGTATACCGTGTGCAGAAAATAGCAAGGCGGATGCATTAGCCAAGCTTGCTAAGGGACTGGCTGACGAAAATCTCGATGACGTAAGGATCATTATGCAAAGCCGCCAAATTCTCGCACCAGCAAAAATATCTCCGGAGTTGTCTGAAGAAAAGGAAGCGACCAAACATGCAGCCTTCCAAATAGAGGACGAAGAAAAGGCTAAGCATTGGAGAGAAGTCTTCATAGACTACTTCAAATCAAATCGAACACCCGAAGATGCATCATCAAGACATTAGCTCATGAAACGAGCTCTGTCTTTCTCCTTCGTCAATCATACTTTATATAAGAGATCGTTCGACTGTCTATGGCAGAGATGTCTGGGACCGGAAGAAGCAAGGAGAGTCGTCCAAGAAACTCACGACAGACTTTGCGGTTCTCATCAAGCCGGGCAAAAGATGAAGCTGAAGATCAAAAGAATGGGCTACTATTAGCCCACAATGATTCAGGACTGCCTCGAATATGCGAAGCAGTGTCACTCGTGCTAAATTCATGGGGACTTCATCCACCAGCATCCAAATCCGCTATACCCAACAGTGGCTAGCTGGCCGTTTGAAATGTAGGGAACCGATATAATTGGGCCCATCGAACCAGTGTCATCCAAAAGACATCGGTTCATACTAGCAACAACCGATTACTTCTCTAAGTGGGCAGAAGCAGTACTGCTAAGGGAAGTGAAGACGGAGAACATCCTCCATTTCTTCAGAACTCACGTCATTTATCGGTTCGGCATTCCGCGATGAATTATCTCGGATAACGGGCCAGCCTACAAAAGCCATAAAATCAGTCGTTTCGCACAGCTGCATAAAATAGACTGAAGATACTCTTCAGTCTATAATCCCTGAGCTAATGGTCTAGCTGAGGCTTTCAACAAGACTTTAACGAAGATCATAAAGAAAACAGTGTCCAGAAACAAAAAGGACTGGCATGAAAGACTGCATGAAGCTCTCTAGGCGTATGGAACCACAGTCAAAACGGCCACGAATACAACGCCATACGCATTGGTATCTGACATGGAAGCGATACTTCCCTTGGAAATAGAGCTGCCATCTCTACGAGTGGTGGTTCGTTACGAACTGACGGATGAAGAGAATGCTCATCTTCGGCTTGAGGAACTCGATGCCCTAGATGAAACTCATCTTATGGCTCAAAAAAATATGGAATCTTATAAAGCAAGGATGACGCGCTCATATGAAAGACTAACTAGGCCAAGAACATTCCGCGAAGACGACTCGTGCTAGTTATCAAAAGACCTATGATCCCCAATTGTGCCAAACAGGGGAAATTCGAGCCGAACTATGAGGGCCCGTACATCATAGACAAAGTATACCAAGGTGGGGCCTACTTGCTCATGGATATGCATGGTGAAAGACCTTTCCGGCCAATAAACGGCCGATTCTTGAAGAAGTACTACGCCTGACGAGTCACGACTCAGGTCAATGATAGATGACGACGCATGTGTCCGCTCTCTATCTTCTTGAGTCAAAAACTCTAAAAGTAGTATCCAGCAGTACTCCATCCCAAACATGGAAGACTCCGGACCGTAACGTCCTTAAACTACTGCGGACCGTAACGTCCGTAAACTACTATGGACCGTAACGTCCGTAAACTACCACGGACTGAGAAGTCCCTAAAAAATGGTACGTCCACAAGCGAAATGGGCACGGATGAAAACCCGAAAGGGCTCCATGAGTAAAAACAGCAGGGCTACCTGCGAGTTTGTGAATACCCGAAAGGGCACAGACTCGTAAAAAAAATTCATGTGCACTTGCAAGGTCCTCTCGACCTTGTGAGGAGAAAATACCTGCGTGAGATCCTTACGACTCACAAAAGAAGCAACACACTTAGGAATCCTCACGATTTCTAGGGAGAATATACACTTGCAAGATCCTCATGACTCGTAAGGAGAATTTCCCCCCTATGAGACCCTCAAGGCTTACAGGATTCAAAAGCCTTAAGATACAGGGACCTGAACCTGTTCTTAAGCCATCACATTCCTCGAGTTGCCCTACAGGCAGTCAATATTGATCCTTGTATACAATCCACAGGTATAAATAAGCGTTCCCTCGCACAGTTCCACCAATGGTGCGAAATTTCCCCATTTGGTGAACAACACTTATTGGTCCTCTCGACTTGCAAGAAGAAAACACTCTTGTGAGATCCTTATGACTTACGAGATGAAATAACACTTAGGAATCCTCACGACTCCTAAGGAGAAAATACACCTACGAGATCCTCACGAATTATTGGGAAAAATACCTTTGTGAGACCCTTACGGCTCATGAAGTAAAAAAAGCCTTAGTCGGCAGGATCCTAATCCAGTTTACTAAGCCTCCTTTGTTCAAATCAGTAAAGGCAAATGATGATTCGCTCCTGGAAAAATTCCAGTGGTAGCGATACTGATGCCTAAATTGGTACCAAATTCTATACCTTTACAAGGCAAATGATGATTCACTCCTGGCCATATTCCAGTCGCAGCGATACTGATGCTAAGATTGGTATTAGATCACAAGTTCCATGCTCGCAACAAAAAAAGCAGCGAGTAAAAAGAAAATAGCCGAAATGATTGGGCACCACGAAAGATAGCCGAAATGATTGGGGAATCATGACTTTCACGATATAAAAAGCTGAAATGATAGACCATCGCGGAAAGAAAAAAATGACAAAGAAGTGATGAAACTTTTGCCCTGCAGGTGAGTCCATACTGACCCCTGTATACAATCCATGGGCACAAATGAAAAGGGAAACCACGTTTTCCCATTAGGCTGCATTAAAGAGAGAGCTGAATCTCGATGGAAACATCTATAGCCTAGAGATCACCTCGGCGTTCCCTCTAACTCCAGCAGGATACATATGCAACGTCAACAACTGACCCCAGGGTCAAAACAACGGAGCCATGGCAAAGTCCATAGTTCCAAGCCTCAACGGCTCACCAACAACCTAGAGACTACCTTGGAGCCATGGCAAAGTCCCTAGTTCCAGGTCCCGACAGTTCACAAACAACCTAGAGACTATCTCGATGTTCGTCTCGATACAGCAGACGCAATGTCACCCCGACGTTCCTTCTCAACTCCAACAGGATGCAGATGCAACATCAACAACCAACCACAGGTCAAAACAACAGAGCCATGGCAAAGTCCCTAGTTCCAAGCCTCGATGGTTCACAGGCAATCTAGAGACAATCTCGACATTCGTCTCTACATAGCAGACAAAATGTCAACAAACGAAGCAAAGGAAAATCCCTAGCTTCAGGGTCTTAACGGCAACTCAAATAAAACCTGAAAGACTATCGGAGATCATCCCATACCAACGCGGAGTGGTTATGACTCATGTACACTTTTTTCTATACCAATTTTTAAATTAATTTTTTTCAAAATTCATAAAGGGGTATTTATTACCTGATCACAAGACTTAAGTAATCAAATAACTCAATTTTTAAAGTACAAAGAAATGATTTAAATTCATAGTATACTTAGGGTATTTAATGTTGCTGTTACCACTTTAAGTATTTATTTTTCCACAATAATTACAAGAAGGAGCTTGTAGCTCATTGGTAATACCTAGCACTGCTGAACCAACCCACCAGACTTCAAATTCCCTGCCCCACATTATTTTTAATATTGTTTTGTTTTAAAATTTCTAGAATACCAACAGCCAACACGTATTTTCTCACAAAAACCCCACTACCCATGAAAAGTTAGAAGTTCCAGAGGCTTAATCAGGCGACCCCCCATCTCCCACCACCTCGACTCGGCCGGGATCGGCCGAGTCGGCCGGCGGACCGGCCGACTCGGGCCGGCGCTGCCGGCCGGACTTGGCCGGACCACCGAGTCGTCGACAGGGAAAAGTTATCTTTTGGTCTCCCCACCTCCACTGCATACTTTAATTCTTCAGACCACCTCCAGAGAGTCCATTAACACCTATTTACTACATTTTTAATACATTCTCCTATTATTTTTACATTTTTAATTAAAAACCCTACACCTATCCTAACCCTAACCTAACCCTATAAATACACCCCTACCTCCTACCCTCTCATCCCAAAATTCTGAGCCCACTCTCTGAAAATCTCAAGAAAACCTTGGTACTTTGGAAACGAGCGAAAGGCGAGGCGCTGACGAAATCGACGGCGAACTTCCGGTGATCGTGCTAGGAACTCTCGACGATGAATCGACGCACCGGCGAACCCTCTTCTTCCTTATCACTCTTTAGTGTTGTCCAAACCCGTAAGTCCCTTTCTAGCTTCTCTTTTCTTTTCTAAAATAAAACGAATTTACAAAACCCGTCGGAATCGGAACAAATCTGATTTCCGATTCATTTCTCTATAAAATTTCACTTCTCACCAATTCAATCATGCTTAAACATCTTATTATTGACTATTAAACACTTAGCAAATAATTTGAACAAGTTTCCTCATATGAAATGATAGCTTTTTCAGTATATCGTATTTTTTTCACTTAAATACCACCATATTTCGATTTCACATTTAACCCCCTTAACTTTGCTATACATTAAAGTAGAGCATGAGGTAATGACCTACCTCCACACACACGCAAATACAACCCTAAACGACATCATCAAAAACTTAGAATACGATAAAACAATACTTTCATTTAAATACCATATTCTTAATAAAATCAATTCTAAAAGTTTAGCTTTGATACACTTTTAAATAAATACCTCTTATTAGGAAAACACGATAAGTTGTGGATATCGATCATTTATCTAAACCTGACTTTGTGGTGTCTAGGCTAGGCAAGTGAGAAAAGATAATTTTAAAAGGCTCGTCTCACAATTCGTGAGCGGATCCCTCCTTTTCTCATTTGTACTTACCTGGCCATAATTGGCGGTGAAGAGGCGATTTGAGGCTTCTAACGACTTGTAGTTTAGACCATTTAGAAATAGACTAGTTGTCTTAGGAAACCCTAGAATCTAAAATACGGGAAATTACACTTTACAAATAAATACCTTTTACTTTATAAAAACCGTTTTCTAAAAGATTAGTAATTATAAAATATTTTCAAAGTGCCACTACAACCCATTTTGGGGAACCCGTTCAGGATAGTACGGTTTATCGTGCACCCTCGGCTTAGTAGTGCGAGATTCAGACCTCCACAAGGAGCATTCGGTCTCGAAAGGTTTAAAATACGACATCTTAAGAAAAATGAGATTTTTGGAATATAAAATATTTACTAAAATTATTTTTGTATAAACATATGTATATTTATCATTTAAATATCTATTTTATTATAATATAAATTTTCCACCTTTTCTTAAAAATCACAAGAATAAATTTTACACTAAAATACCATGAACTTCAAATAAATCAATATTAAAGATAAATACCTTTATAAACACTAGGATATTTTCACTAGAAATGTCACGATATAAAATCCACCCTCATTACAACTATAAAGACGAATAATAAATACTTGGGGTGTATCTTGAAAACTATACAAAAGTATTTTTACTTAAAACCCCCTCAAGTTTTATAAATTACCCTAAGGACCCTAGTAATTATAGAACTTCGTTTTACATTTCTACTGTCCGACTCGGGTTTGAGCCTGATTAATCTGACTTGAATATGATTCAAGTCAATCTCTAAATCTATAATATTACAATTCAACATGAACACACGAATCCATGAATCCAGTTATCAATCTATTCAATTTGACTGAACCAAACCATGGATATACTTTCCATGTACCTGAATCCAGTTTACATCCATTATATCCATTACTGATATCATGGTTTCGGTCAGTCATCCAACTATACAACTTATACATTACAATATAATAATACAATCAAAACACTATGGGGTTTAAGGGGTAGATTGGTACGGAAGGTGTTAAAAGTGGCACGAGACAGTAAGATTAAGACACCTAACATGAATCCTGTTGCTGTTGTACCGTGGCATGACGGTTCCTTGTACTTTCAGTTTGCCCTAGTCTCTACCATATAGAGACCCCTCTCGTATACACTGGCATCCTTCTGTACCAAGCTACAAACAACAGCATTAACACAATATTCTACAATATTATACAACTTTAAAAGATACATTCTTATTCTGTCTTTTCTATTTCTCCCTTATCTTTGGGACTTACCGAGCGACCTGTTCGCTGACGACATTCTATTTCTTTCTTCTTTGAATGTCGCCAGGTGATCTGGACACAGCAGAGATCGAGCCCACCAGTGAAGACTTGGATTAGTTCCTCGAAGACCCCGAGCTCTAGACATCGTACATTTCTATTCAGTATTTTCATTTCCTGTTATGCCATTGTTTAGGCTTCGTTTTTTACTTCAGTTGTATTTCGTTTTCATGCATTGTACAAAAGAATGTTATTAAATAAAGTTGCTGTTATTTTTATATCTCTTGTCTCTTATGATTACTTTTATATTGCTTAGATACGCTTAGCGTATTTACTTCACAGTAAATACGTAGCGGACCAGTCGCGTCCCCATCGCCGTATACCGGGAAGCGGGGCATGACAACTCATCGGGGCTCCCAAACTGAGCCTAACTTCAAGTAAAAAGCGGCATGGAAAATCCCTAACGCTTGCTCTTCTGACGGTAATATGACCTAGGAGATTACTTGAAAACGTCTTGTCCAGCCCCCGAAGGGATCAGAGATGCGACAGTTACGAGGCTACTCAAACAGCAAGATTGCATATCGAGGAATGCATCAGCCAACGTGACGGTACGACGGATAAAAAACCTAGTACCACAAACCCTAACGGACCTCTGTCGTAAAGAGCAGAGGTTAACTGTGACGTTAGGACATTCTTGCGAGAACTTCTTGACTCTTCTCTACTCGTAGGGAAAACAATGTTCCCAGGAGAACTTCTCAACTCGTCTCGACTCGTAGGGAAAAACTTCTTCATGAAACCGTCACGGCTCATGAAGTTGAAAAGCCTTAAGCGACAGGGATATCAACCTGTCTCCTAAGCACTGTGACCCTACAAGTAGGTCCAAGATGGACTATTGTATACTATCCATGGGCCACATTCTCCAAAGTCGAAGACTGACAAGGAAGAAAAAAACACTTCCGAGTCCTCTCGACTCGTAAGCGGGAAAATTCTCTTGTGAGATCCTTACGACTCTCAAGAGAAAACGCACTTAGGAGTCCTTACGACTCCTAAGGAGAAAATACACCTACGGGATCCTCTCGACTCGTAGGGAGAAAATTCTTTATGAGACTCTCACGGCTCATAAAATTGAAAAGTCTTTGGCAGCAGATCCAAACCTATTTCCTAAGCCATCGTTGCCCTACAAGAAGGTCAAGATGGACTATCTACGGGCCACATTTGCCAAAGATACATGCCACTGAAAGGAAGAAGCTACTTACGGGTCCTCATGATTCAAAAGGAAAAAAATACCTAAGTGAGATCCTTATGACTCACGGAGGCGATGAACACTTAGAAATCCTCACGATTTCTAGGGAAAATATGCTCTCCCGACGTTAATATGACCTGGGAGATTATTTAAAGACGTCTTGTCCAGTCCCGAAGGGATCAGAGACATGACAGTCATAGGGATACTCGAACAGCAAGACTGTGTATCGGGGAATGCATCAGCCAACGCGACGGTACGATGGACAAAAACCCTAGTACCACAGACCCTAGCGGACCCCTCTCGTATAGAGCAGAGGTTAACTGTGATGTTAAGACCAGTTTACCTACAAACCCAAGTGAGGTAGAATAAACAAGATCCAAAATGAGTTCATAAATTAGAGACTCTGAGATGAGTGAATAAACTACAAACTCCGAAATGAGTATATAAACTACTTTATGGTAAGACAAGACAGCAAAAAAAAGAAAAGCGCCAGTATGAAGAAAAAATGTTTTTTATTCATGAATTCAAGTGAATACAAGATACAATTGTCACGCCCTGCTTCCCAGAGTGCGCTAAGATAGGCACATGACAGAGCCAACCATGCTACCTGTTGATAGGAAATAACCCTCCACAGTCATATTTCGGCTGTAGAGATATCAAGAACAGTAATATGCTATCTAACACATGTCCATAAGCCAGAATAAACGAGTCATGAAATAAAATAATGCGGAAGCAAAAGATCCAAGTACAATAATAAACTAGAATGTACATCCCATAAAGCGAGCTCACATCAGGAATGAAAATACTGAAATGAAACTAAACTAAACTAATAACGGGTCCTCACTGCTCGGCCTGTTGATCAAAATACTCCTGGACTGCCTGCGATAAGGATAAGGGATCTGAGATATGCAAAACCCAGACGTCAGTGCGTCATAATATCAATAATTCTAAGCAAGCAGGATGTGATGAAATATGCAGGCATGAAGTATGAACAGTAACACGTCATCAGTAGCAAGTAAACCGTAACATGAATATAAATCAGTGAACAGAATATAAACAGGTGAAGTGCAGTGAGTAATCTAAACTGTGCTATAGGGTTATCTACTCTAAGGTTATTTGAAATCAATTAATGTAATCCTCATCGTATCCCATCGGTCTATGCCCCGTTCAACCCCACGGGACCACGGTAACAAGATATAATAGACTGTGAGTCTATGTCCCGTTCAACCCTACGGGACCACGGTAAAAAGATAATAGCCCTTTGAGATACGTTTGGCTACATTCTTGATTTCCCCATACCCCCAAGTTATGTGTGTAAGTCAGGTATTGATAAATCTGGAGCTAATGCCAACACAGGATCATGTAGGTACATGTCTGTCTGTATAGACAACAGGAAATGTCCATAGGGACAACAGGTCAAGATTGTCGGCATTAGTAACAAGATCAGGTAACAAGTCAAGTAGTAATATATCAGGTAATGTCAGGTGGTGTACATGTATCAAATCATGTCAAGTAGTGTATCAGGTCGTGCCAAGTAGTGTATAGGTATCAAGTGGGTGTTCATAATCAAACTGTAGTAAGCATGGGTGCACAAAATCAAGTATGGAGTACTAATATAACAATAAAATGAGATAATGTGATATGGTATGTAAATAGATATAAGATCAATGATATGGATGCACAATTATCAATTAGGCTTACATTTATAGTTCTAATACTAATTAGAATGCACTTTATTAAACATGGGGTGTTAATTTAACAGTATTATGTATTAATGTGATCTGTAGATGCAGCTATATGTATTCTATATGATATGGATGCAAACGGATATCATATAACTGTAAAATGATAAACTGGTAAATACGGAATGTACAATTTAAACAATATGAACTGTTATATTCAATTGGATACAGTATACTGTAGTAAAATATGTAATAAGATAGGTTTACGTGCGCTAGATGTAAAATAATACGTACGGATGTATACGGATGTCGGAAAACTGTAAAACGAGAACTTAGGATGCATGATTTAAAATACCAGTGTTATAATTATTAAAATAGATGTATATAAAGTAGTGTAGCATGTAGCAAGATAAACTTTCCTAGATGGATCACAAAATGGATATATACGGTACGTCCGACGTCGGCAAAATGTCACGACGCACGTACGGCACACAAGACGGGTCCAAGCAACGCAAGAGGGTGATCACGCAGATAAGGTACATCCTCTAGATCGTCTGGATCGTCGGCGTCAAGCCCGGCTCCGGCGAACTATAAAATTACAAAAATTCAAGAATTAAAGAAAAGAATGGGGAAGAAGAAGAAGAAGAAGGAGATGGAAGAGGCTCACTGGATCTGTAAGTGTTATGTGGTTTCTGGGAGGAGGTGTGAGGGTAACAACGAGGTCGACGGAGCTCCGGCGAGGCTAGGTTTGGTGTTAGGGGTTATACTAGGGTTTAGGCTCGGTTTATGGAGTGCAGGTGAAGGTTTTAGGTAGAAGGGGAGAGGAGAGCGGAACAGTTAGGATAGAATAAATTAAAATATAAATATGATTATATGCAGAGAGAGAAGAGAGAGGGCTGCAAATATTAGGTTAGGATTTGATTTAAAATATTTCTTTTAGTTAAAAAAAAATAGAAACGTATATTTATATTTGTGTACAAATATTTTTAACAGTTATAAATAGTGAAGAATATTTTATTGAATATATTTTGAGATCTTGGCTATTGCAAAAATAGTCCAAAACACGTCCGGGTCAGATCTAAAATTACGGTTTAAAAATACGGTTAATATACATGTCAACCAAAACAAAAATAGGATATCCGAGTAACGAAAAAGCATACCCCCAAGAACGGATGCACGTAGCGTGCACGTAGCGATCCAAACAGGTCCGTTTCATTGAACGGGACGAGCACAAGATGCGCGGATGCTACCACAGGGTCAGGGGTATGATGCAGGCCATGCAATGTATTTTTAAATATTTTACGTGACTTAAAATGTTATATTATAAAATGCAATGCCAGATAAAATGCCAGTATACAGTATTTATGAAAATGCACGTGTCTATGTAACAAGTCAAGATAATTCATAAATATGAATTAAACAAGTTCAAGCAAGCGGGTCGGGTCGAATGCAATGTAAAATGCAAAAATACCATTCGTACCCAAAACACGATAAATCAAGAAAATACCAAAATAAGCAAATACGATGACTGGAACTAGTATAAATAAACTAGGGTGTTACATTATACCCAACTACAAAAAGAATTTCGTCCTTGGAATTCCAAGAAAAAGGAAAGATAAACACTCAGGAAACTACAAGAATAAGTGTGGAAACTTCTGTCGGATTTCATCTTCTCGTTCCCAAGTTGATTCTCCATGCGAGCGATTCCCCCAAGAAACAAGTACGAGAGGGAAAACCTTGTTCTTAAGAACCTTTTCTCTTCGATCAACAATCGACATCGGTCGCTTCTCAAAGGTCAAATCCTCTCTTACAGTCAGCTCTGAATGATCCAGCACGTGTGTTTCATCTCGAACATACTTACGGAGTTGAGATATATGAAACACATCATGAACATTCACCAAAGATTGCGGTAAAGCCAATCGATAATCCACTTCTCCAACACACTCCAAAATCTCGAAAGGCCCCATGAATCGAGGACTAAGCTTGCCTCGACTCCCAAAACGAATCACTCCTCTAATCGGTGATATCTTTAAGAACACCAGATCACCAACAGCGAACTCTAGAGATCTTCTCGATGTATCGACCCAACTCTTCTGCCGATCTTGTGCTGCCTTCATGTGATTCCAGATAGGATTAACCTTCTCAACTGTTTGCACGATCAAATCCGGTCCCAACAATCTTCGTTCTCCAATATCATCCCAACAAACGGGTGAGCGACACTTGCGACCATACAATACTTCGAATGGAGCCATATGAATAGTCGCTTGAAAGCTGTTGTTGTAAGAGAACTCTACCAAGTATAGATAATCCTCCCAAGAACCCTTGAAGTCTAACATGCAAGCTCTCAACATGTCTTCAAGAGTTTAGATCGTTCTGTCCGACTGGCCATCTTTCTGAGAATGATAAGCTGTGCTAAACTTCAATCGTGTCCCCAAACTTTCCTATAAACTCCTCCAGAAGTGCGATAAGAATCGGGTGTCACGGTCGGACACGATGCTCACAGGTACTCTATGCAATCTTACAATCTCCTGCATAAACCGTTCTGCTAACATTTTCGTTGACTGACCAACTCAAAACGGTATGAAGTGAGCTGCCATGGTCAATCGATCAACAATCACCCAAACTGCATTGTTGCCCTTTGGACTCCGCGGTAAAGCTGTCACGAAATCCATGATTATATGTTCCCACTTCCATTGAGGAATCAAAAGTGGTTGCAATAAACCAGCAACCCTTTGATGTTCAGCCTTAACTTGCTGACACACCAAGCACTTCGCCACAAAGTGAGCGATCTCTTTATTCATGCCTTCCCACCAGAAATACTGTCGTAGACCACGATACATCTTCGTGCCTCCTGGATGTATGGAATATGCAGAACTGTGCGCCTCTTTCATAACTTCTTCATAAATGTCTCCTTTCGGCACACGCAAACGGCTACCATAATGCAATGAACCATCTTCATGAATCAACAAGTCCGTTCGAAGTCCCGCTTCTACCTGTTCTCGAAACTTCTGCACCATTGGATCTTGTGATTGCGCTGCTTTAATACTCTCGATCAACGACGACAGTACTTGCAGCTATATCAACTGTCCTGAAGAATGCGGTAGCACGATCTCCAACTCGAATCTCCGAAAGTCTTCGATAAGTTCCTTCTGTGCAGTCAACATCCGAATTGCTAGCAACCGACCAAGCGTATCCGGCACGACGTTATCTTTCCCCGGATGGTACTTAAGATCAAGATCGTAATCAGCCATCAGCTCCAACCATCTACGCTGCCTCATGTTAAGCTCTTTCTGTGTGAACACATACTTCAGGCTTTTGTGATCGGTGAATACTTCGACTCATTAAGTAGTGTCTCCAAATCTTCAAAGTGAAAATCACAGCTGCTAGCTCCAAATCATGAGTTGGGTAATTCTTCTCATGGGTCATCAACTGTCTCGATGCATAAGCTATAACCTTCCCATGCTGCATCAAAATACAACCCAAACCTTTCCCAGATGCGTCACTGTGAAACACCAATCCTCCGGAACTGTCTGGTATGGTTAAAATAGGAGCGGTTATCAATCTCTGCATCAACGCCTCCAAACTGACGCACATTTATCCGTGTGCCATCTTTTACTAGAAGAACTGGAGCTCCCCAAAGTGAATTGCTGCTGAGAATCCAACCCTTTCTCAAGCAATTGACTTCTTCCAACTCCATTGGTGCCATTGGATAATACGCCTCTGAGATTGGCGCTGCACCAGGAACAAGGTTGATCGCGAACTCCATATCTCGCTTCAGGTAAACCCGAGATGTCCTCGAACACGTCCATGAAATCTCGAGCTACAGCTGGCGCTTCAACTTCTATCGACGAAAGAACATTGTTTGTCGGCCTAACCCTACACTCGACTGGTCCGACAGAACTGCTAACTCCAAAACAACCTCTGGATGTTCGGGAATCTAGAAATTCGCTTTCTTCGCTCTACAATCAATGTGAGCATGGAAAGTGCCGAGAAAATCCATTCCCAAGATAACTTCATAACTACCGGTATCAATCATCAAGAAATCTACGAATAACTCCCCTCCGTAAATAGCTACAGAGCAATCCTTACTAGCTATGATTTTCCCATTCCCAGTGTGTATGTCCCAATAACTAGACAGGGTCTTGCAAGTAATCGAGTGTGTAGTATTAAACTTGGACGACATAAAACAATGGGATGCACCAGAATCGAATAACGTTAATGCGGGAAAACCATGAACAAGTAGGATACCTGAAACAACTTCCTCTGAAGCCTTGGCCTCTTCAGCTGTCAGGGTAAAAGCTCGAGCTTGATTAGGTCCCTGAGTCAACTGCTTCTACCCCTGAAACTGCTTCTTCGGTGGCCTCTGAACATCATCCTTAAGACGAAGCTTCGACGGACAAGTATCAACGGTATGATCCGCTGATCCTCAAACAAGGCAAAGTCCAAGTCTATTTCGACAATCTTTCCAGAAATGACCCGATCGTTGGCAGAAGTCGCAAAATGCTCTTCCTTTCTGCTCGGTTGCGATGGTCCTCTTCATACGTACAACACCACGCCTATTCACCGGAATACCTCTGTGTACATGCGCTCGGTTCAGTGTAAACGCCGGCTTCTGCACTGTAACTGCTTGCTGCTGCGTACCCCCATTCTTCTAGATAGGCACTGCTGCTCTTGGGCCGCTGTAAGCATTTATGAGAAAGTGGTCAAACCCAGAGATATAATATGCCTCTAGATGTCCACATCCAAACTGCGCATAAACCTTCATGCCCTATCAGCTTCTTTGGCCACCAAAGGTCCAGCGAATCGACTGAGCCGTGTCCACTCAGCCGCATGCGCATCCACGGATCCGCCGTTCTGCTTCAAACTGATAAACTTTTCTTCCATTTCCTCCCGTGCAATCTGCGGGAAGAACTTCTCCAAGAAACTCTTCGAAAAATCTGCCCAACTGATCGGCTTGGGCAAGCGGGTCTCTTCCATAAGCCACCATTTACGGTCATAGTCCACTAATTGGATGCGTACCACATCCACTCTCTTGTCCTCTGGAATCTGTACCGCAACGAGCAAATTATCTGTATCAACCAGCCACTGCTCCGCTGGCAACGGCTCCTCCAGACTAGTAAAGACGGACGGACCAAGTCTCCTGAAATCCAACATGGTACCCACACGATCAACTGGTTTGGACACAACATTTTTTACGGACTGCTGGATGGTCCGCAAACCTTCCTGAAAAGCTCCGGCTTGCCGCTGGTTCAGCTCGGTCTGCCGCTTCTAGTTCTCCAGCATGCCACGAATTACTCTAAGTAACGCGGCGTCATCAACACGCCTCTGGTACGCCTTCAGATTTCTGTCTGCCATGTTCCTGAAACTAAAACACCGAAAGGATTAGTATGATAACAAGATTCAAACTTTTGATGAATAATGACCATAGATCAAGGATATGAATCAAGACTAGAACTCCAAGTTACTTAAATAGAGTACCGCATTGTAACCATGCTGCGGTATATAGTTACAATCACATAACTCCACCCAAGTCGCCCAAATTCTAGAGATAAATAATAGGAAACCAAGGTTTCAAGTCGAGATGCCAAGAGGTTTGCATCTCGTCAAGGTAAGAATCAGGAGGACGTTAAGATTCAAAAATGGCAAAATGGTAAAGTGGCAAGACATGTTCCTAATCACGAGTATTCTGACTCGTGTATTGGGTCCAATACCCAACTACAAAAAGAATCAAACCCGATTAAACTAGATCCTATGGCTCTGATACCAAACAAACCGTGTCACGCCCCGCTTCCCAGAGTGCGCTAAGATAGGCAAGTGACAGAGCCAACCATGCCACCTGCGGATAGGAAATATCCCTCCACAGTCACATTACGGCTGTAGAGATATCAAGAAAAGTAATAAGCTATCTACCACATGTCCATAAGCCAGAATAAACGAGTCATGAAATAAAATAATGCGGAAGCAAAAGATCCAAGTACAATAATAAACTGGAATGTACGTCCCAAAATGCGGGCTCACATCAGGAATGAAAATACTGAAATGAAACTAAACTAAACTAATAACAGGTCCTCACTGCTCGGCCTGTTGATCAAAATACTCCTGGACTGCCTGCGATAAGGATAAGAGATCTAGGCCATGCAAAACCCAGACGTCAGTGCGTCATAATATCAATAATTCTAAACAAGCAGGATGTGATGAAATATGCAGGCATGAAGTATGAACAGTAACAAGTCATCAGTAGCAAGTAAACTGTAACATGAATATAAATCAGTGAACAGGATATAAACAGGTGAAGTGCAGTGAGTAATCTAAACGGTGCTATAGGGTTACCTACTTTAAAATTATTCGAAATCAATTAATGTAACCCTCATCGTAACCCATCGGTCTATGCCCCGTTCAACCCCACGGGACCACGGTAACAAGATATAATAGACTGTGAGTCTATGTCCCGTTCAACCCCACGGGACCACGGTAAAAGGATAATAGCCCTTTGAGATACGTTCGGCTACATTCTTGATTTCCCCATACCCCCAAGTTATGTGTGTAAGTCAGGTATTGATAAATCTGGAGCTAATACCAACACAGGATTAAGTAGGTACAAGTCAGTCTGTATAGACAACAGGAAATGTCCGTAGGGACAACAGGTCAAGATTGTCGGCATTAGTAACAAGATCAGGTAACAATCAAGTAGTAATATATCAGGTCATGTCAGGTGGTGTACATGTATCAAGTCATGTCAAGTAGTGTATCATGTCGTGCCGAGTAGTGTATAGGTATCAAGTGGGTGTTCATAATCAAACTGTAGTAAGCATGGGTGCACAAAATCAAGTATGGAGTACTAATATAACAATAAAATGAGATAATGTGACATGGTATGCAAATAAATATAAGATCAATGATATGGATGCACAATTATCAATTAGAGTTACATTTATAGTTCTAATACTAATTAGGATGCACTTTATTAAACATGGGGTGTTAATTTAACAGTATTATGTATTAATATGATCTGTAGATGCAGATATATGTATTCTATATGATATAGATGCAAACGGATATCATATAACTGTAAAATGATAAACTGGTAAATACGGAATGTACAATTTAAACAATATGAACTGTTATATTCAATTGGATGCAGTATACTGTAGTATAATATGTAATAAGATAGGTTTACGTGCGGTAGATGTAAAATAATACGTACGGATGTATACGGATGTCGAAAAATTGTAAAACGAGAACTTGGGATGCATGCTTTAAAATATCAGTGTTATAATTATTAAAATAGATGTATATAAAGTAATGTAGCATGTAGCAAGATAAACTTGCCTAGACGGATCACGAAACGAATATGTACGGTACGTCCGACATGGGCAAAATGTCGCGACGCACGTACGACACACGGGACGGGTCCAAGCAACGCAAGAGGGTGATCACGCAGGTAAGGAACGTCCTTTAGGTCGTCTGGATCATCGGCGTCAAGCCCAGCTCCGGCGAACTATGAAATTACAAAAATTCAAGAATTAAAGAAAAGAAAAGGAAAGAAGAAGAAGAAGAAGAAGGAGAGGGAAGAGGCTCACTGGATCTGTAAGTGTTCCGTGGTTTCAGGGAGGAGGTGTGAGGGTAACAGTGAGGTCGACGAAGCTCCGGTGAGGCTAGGTTTAGTGTTAGGGTTATGCTAGGGTTTAGGCTCGGTTTATAGAGTGCAGGTGAGGGTTTTAGGGAGAAGGGAAGAGGAGAGAGGAACAGTTAGGATAGAATAAATTAAAATATAAATATGATTATATGTAGAGAGAAAAGAGAGAGGGCTGCAAATATTTCGGTTAGGATTTGATTTAAAATATTTCTTTTAGTTAAAATAAATAGAAACATATATTTATATTTGTGTACAAATATTTTTAACAGTTATAAATAGTGAAGAATATTTTATTGAATATATTTTGAGATCTTGGCTAATGCAAAAATAGTTCAAAACGCGTCCGGGTCAGGTCTAAAATTACGGTTTAAAAATACGGTTAATATACGTGTCGATCAAAACAAAAATAGGATATTCGGGTAACGAAAAAACATACCTCTAAGAACGGATGCACGTAGCGATCCAAACAGGTCCGTTTCACTGAACGGGACGAGAACAAGATGCGCGGATGCTACCACCGGGTCAGGGGTATGATGCAGGCCATCCAATGTATTTTTAAATATTTTATGTGGCTTAAAATGTTATATTATAAAATGCAATGCCAAATAAAATGCCAGTTTGCAGTATTTATGAAAATGCACGTGTCTATGTAACAAGTCAAGATAATTCATAAATATGAATCAGACAAGTTCAAGCAAGCGGGTCGGGTCGAATACAATGTAAAATGTAAAAATACCATTCGTACCCAAAACACGATAAATCAAGAAAATACCAAAATAAGCAAATACGATGACTGGAACTGGTATAAATGAACTAGGGTGTTATACATTTCATCAAAATGAATACATTCTTGAATCAGAAGTTCACAGCCAGTACAAGAAAAGTGGTCCAATGACAGTTATTAACGAGGGGGCGTCTTCAACAAATCGACAAGCCGCTCTCGCGCTCCCCTCAATATCTTCTCACGTTCAGCCACGGCGGCCAACTCTGCTTCGAATTGAGTCCGTTGTTGCAGACAGGATGAAAGCTTTTCAGCGATTTCTTGCTTGGCAGCTTCGCAGTCCTGCATGACTCGCTCGGCGATGTCAAGCTTCCGCTTTAGCGTCAACCCATCCGAAATACATCGTTGGAAGTTGTCGAAAATAGCTTTTAGCTACGCAGCATTCGATTCAACCTGGGCACGCAACTGGACGGACTCGCTGGAAGACGTCTAATGTTCCTCTCGCCTCAGGGCTGCCTCTTGTTCAAAATGGCGAATGAAAGGAACACTCTGCTCGACCCATGCAGGCCGCTGAGAGTTCAAAGCCAGCACAGACCGACACGCTTAAGCTTAATCTCGTGCAGGCAAGCCTCGATCTTCCTGCAATAATCAACCCAAGAACCGACTTGATCTTCATTATGGAAGTTCACGAGCATTGCCAGCATTGGATTGACTTCGTCGGCAAAATCCGTAGCAGAAAAGAGGGCCTCGGCGTCTAGATCTTCTATAAACTCGCTTAGCGTTTGCCGGCTATTCGCGGCGCCCCTGGAGGATACACGTCTGGCAAAGGGCCCCGCTGGCATTGGAATACGAGACTCAAAAGGAACTGAAGCAGGCGTGATCACTGAAAAATGAATTATGGTCAAAATTCAACTTGGGAAACAAAGAAAACATCCAAGGGATGGAACTATTATACCGGCTGTTGCAGGCGGCAGAACAGGAAGTACCGGAGGCGTAGCTGTTCTTTCGTTTCCTCCTACCTGTGATACTGTGGTCAATATAAGGAAGGCTTAGCAATAATTAGCCAACTCAAAAAAAGGGAGGAACACTAGGTGCAGAGTAACCAATACCAGGTGGTGGAACGATTTTCGACCAAAAGGAAAAATGTAAGCTTAACACCTGATACAAATGGTCAAAAATACACAGTCAACTCAAGGAATATTGTATCCACGGTGAATCAAATAAGTGAGAAACCCATACCTTCCAGGATTTGAGGAGGCACAGAAGAAAGCAAAGGGACAGCGACCATCAAAGTGTCGATCGACGACGCTTCTTCAGCCGGCACAGCTTCAAGTATTATCGCGCCTAGGCTCAAGACAAATGAAATATCATTAGAAGGGCTTAACAGGGTTAAAAGCTCAAAGATAACAACTCAAGGAGTGCCTGATGGGTCATAGACCAAGGTCATGCCGAAAGCATCACCGAATGTAACGGCTTCCTCATTCTCCCTCAGGGGAATAGATTCTGCACCTATAGCTTCATCCCTGGACTCAACGAGGGCCATCGTAATGCTTGCAACACCCACCGATACCAAGGAGCCATAGGGGGAAAGAGCTACAATCAAGACAGTCCCAGATTCCCGAGAAAGAGTGGCCAGCTCGGGTTCTGTAGTCATCGGCGTTTCATCGGCCATACCATCGTCGGGACTCGGTCTTGCTTAAAAGAAAATGCGTATGTCAGAATTCAAGGACCAAGTTCTAATAAGAGACTGGGTATCACGTTACCTTGAAGTAACCTTTCAGTTTCTTCTCGAGTTGCATGTGCAACCTGTCTATGGGCAGTAGACAGGGCCGAAGGAACATCCGCTGAAGGAATGTGAACAGGTGGAAGATTGCTGGAACATGCACCCGCGGCCAAAACAGCATCGCGTTCCCACTCCCCGTGCTTTCTGTGCTTCCTTTCAGCTTGAACTGTGAGCACCGACCTCATTAAGACTTCCAACAGGGGGACGTCATCTTCCGAGCCAAGCTCTGCTTCCGGAGCCGCTACGGCGTCCATCATCGGCTGCTTCAGCAATGCCTCTTGTGGTAGCTTCGGAATAGCCGCTACCGTGGCCATAGTAGCTGGCTCTAAAAGCTTTGCTGCATCGCTACTCAGGATCGACACTACACTTGGAATAACCTAAGTTGAGGTAGTCCCTGCAATAATGTGAAAGAGAAGATCAGACCATGAATAAAAAGAATAAAGGTGTAATGAAGCGAATTATACCAAGACCCGAAGAAGCGCGGAGCCTCTCTTCCTCCTCGAACGTCCTGAGGGAAGCCATGAGAGCCTCTTCGGCAGAAATACCTGTTGAAGAAGAAAGCATTAATAGAAGCATAACAAAGAAAGAAGGGATAGACCCAGAAGGATATAACTGAAGCATACATGACTTCGCGATAGAATCAACGCTGCTTCCTTATGAGCCAGTCGCTCGGAAGCTGCGAGGGCAGCTTGTTGATCGGTATCGGTCGCAGGCGTGTCAAACAAACCTTCATTGGTGCCGTATTCGCACAAGCCCTCGCTGTATGGAGCATGGGGCCCCTGTCTGAATACGACGTTTGCAGAAAATAGAGACTTCTTATTTTTCTGCGAATGGACATCAACGGCCGACGATAAGTGTTTTCACTTGACAGGAATTTTCAGGAGGCGGTTCCCGATCTCTGAACCAACGCCAGATTCTGGGGACGCTACAGCTACCGCATTTACGGGAACACCCAGTTGAGGCTTCTCAGGGAAAGCGCACGGGACCACAACTGTAGTAACTTCTCTTAAGGAGGGACGAACGGCGGTCCGTCGCTTTAAAGGGACCGCTGGATTACCAGCTGGGACGGCATCCTTATGATCAAGTAATAGCCTCCTTTCCTCCCTGATGACAGCACCCGTCGCATGCCGGGACCATGCTACATAAGCATTTGAAGCTTTTGGCACGTAGCTCGGCTCGCTAATGAGAAAATGAGACCCTATATTTAGTCGCATAAAATGGTGCAGCACGCTGCGAGTACCCTCCTCCGTAGCAGCCAGCTCGACTAAGAATGCCTCGAGAGGGATGCCTTGATCATAACCCAGTTGTTGAGCGAAACGATGTGGGTTGTACCTTATGAACAACACCGAAACATTCTACCTAAACACTAGGAAGCCCGGCCTGATAGAATACAGGTGCAAGATTTCCCGAGCCCTCAACGTGGAAGCCTCGTCTTTGAAAATGCCACGCAACGGTTGCACCACCTTAGTAGATTCCTTGCTGATAGTTAAGACTCTATCGACAAAAGTCATACTATCCCCAACCATACACAGGCGAAGGACCAACCGTCGAGCCTCTCGCTGCGACGGATCTAAAGCAGAAGCATCAACCAGATACATGACCCGGGGAAAGTTGTAGCTGTCATAGAAGCGGGGTCGTTTGTGAACACCGAAAGCACCCAGCACGTGTGTTCCCTTATAAAATAAAGAAAAAGAAAAAGAGAAAAAGGGATGGGGAAAATTCCCCACTAATGGAGCCTCACGTGCCCACACGTAAGCACCTATATACAAAGATTATAGGCGCTGCGTTTAAATAATTGAGGCTGAAATTGAGCCTCACATGCAAGCACGTGAGCATTTATATACAAAGTATATAGGTGCTATTTTAAAACAAATAACAGGCCAGAGAAGCTTACGTGTTAGCACGTGATGCCCTTTTAGGCTGTTGCATATAAGCAAACAAGTTTAACTCTGTGGGGGTCACGTGCTGCACGTGAGTGTTCTTAAACACCTTTCAAGCTGATAGAATTAAATTCTAAATAAAAGGATCATAACCCTATTTGGAAAATATTTCCATAAATCTGTCTAAACTATCTGATAGAATTAAATTCTATATAGATGGGAAATATATCCCTGATCTTCTTTAAAATAGAAACATCTTCTCTGTATTTAAACGAAAGACCTTTGGATCAAAGATCCAACGATGATAGTCTGATAGAATAAAATTCTATCTTAGAAAAATATTTCCTAATCTTATAAAACAAACAAGAAATCTTCTCTGTTAAACAGTGAGTCTTTGGATTAAAAATCCAACGGTGAATAAAATTCACCGATTGAACTAAAGAGATCATGGAATCAATTATGATCTCTCAATGATGGATTCTCTTAACAAATTGATTCTTTTTCTTCTCGTATAAATAGGAGCGAGGAGAGGAGGAGAAAAATATACAGATAGACAGAGAGAAAACAGAGAAGAGAGAATACAAAAAAAGAGAGAGAACTCAATTCTCTAAAAAGAAGAACATCTCCCTTTTAGAAAAAAAGAAACCCTAGATAAGAAGGAAACACAGAGATTACCTTTCAAGTGAGAACACATGAAGCATCGAGCAGATATTAGTGTTTAACACTATAAAAGGCCAACTTCAGCCTCAAATTGGTTAAGTTTTCCTGAAGATTAAAACATCTTGGTTATCCAAATAGACCGAGCCTCTATGCTCATGACTTCCTAGACTAAAGACTTCTTAATCAATAATGTCCAGAACGATGTTCATCCCACATCTCCTAAGTTAATCTTAGTCTCCCAAAAATGACTAATGATTCTTAGATGGTCCACCATGATCTCTCCCCTCAATCTGGAATTGGTTCAAGGGTATATCTCTCCACACCTCTAATACATGTCGTTGTAATTCTTCAACGTCTTCAGAGAGGTGGCGGATCCTGACAACCAACAACTCTTTGGTGCATTCCTAAACCGATGAATATGGACCGAAACATCCTTAAACTAACTACGGACAGAAACGTCCTTAAACTAAACCCTCACCGCAAAAATGGTGATCTATGGACCGAAACATCCCTAAACTAAGACAATAGAGCCCAAATACTCTCTTGTTGGATCTGAAACAAAAATGATCCTAAACCCCCGTTAAGTAGATCTTAGTCCAAGACTGGAATAACGTATTCTTAACAAACATTTAAGTTGATCTTAATATCAAACGAGATTAACGATTCTTAAATCAAACCAAACCCAAATCTAAAGATATACGGATTTGGACTAATCCACGCCCTACGGTCAACAACATAAATTAGTCTCCGTATACAATCCACGGGCAACCAAAAATAAAACAAACACACACGACTTGAAGTGAACTTCTGGATCAGGAGAAAGTGGTTATCGCGACGCGGTAACGTAATTAACTGCAGGGGCTTGCGCCTGCAGGGAAGAGCGTCCCCGCAATCAAAAACCCCTCGCAAACGAAACGGAATTTGACGAAGTCTGCTTCAACGGCCGCATCCGTCCAAGCCTCCGATATACGGTGTCATAAATCAACTTGGCATCTTTGGAGAGGTGGAAGGATAAATCTAAATAGCATCTGCCCCTAGAATTCAGGCTAGACGTCCTAACGTCCCGGTCGCATCTTCCGGCGGTGAACAGATTCTGGCACGCCTGGTGGGACCTTTTCCTCTTTCCACTCTACACTTCGTGTGTCATGTTCGCGAACAAAATCGCGGTTTTCTATGGTTGCCCCTGAATTCGAGGTACTAAGATTTAGTGTCTTGCTCCTATGCAGAAGAGAAGAGAAATCGATAGCTTCCAGCTTCACAAACTGCAACATCAACTCTCGCTCTGCCCTAACTGGAAGAGTGACTTACGGGCCCTATGCGGCCTCCATCTTTGCAATGCCAGTGAAGCAGGTGACTCAGGCCACCACTGGATTATTCTTCGGGACCATGCTCTCGCCAATGAGTATCAATGCTTTAGTGCCATCATAGGAAGCTCCAAAGAAGTCGGTCTTCAATCGACTTGGAACCACCGTGGCCCCTCTCAATGGGTCGTCCAAGTCTGCCACCTCAGTCTTTGACAGGCTGAGCCTAAGCTCAAGTGGGCCCACAAAGGGGCTCACAATACCTGAAAAGGATATCCCAAAATGGATAGTCCTCCCAACTCTTGCTGCGGGTGAGGTCGTTAAAAGTGCTTCCCCTGCCAGAAAGTCGGCCTTCGACAGATTGGTCGTTCCTTCTCAGCGGATGTCAGTCTTCGACAGGTTGACACCAACAGCAGCCTCTCATCAAAGCAGGGGGCATAACGAAGCCGCTCCCACAACAGTGGTGGTCCCGTCTGCACGACATGCTCAACGTCTCCACTGGCGCCGAGTGAGGAAAGCTGGGGGAAGTTCCTCCTCTGGACTTACCCCACCAGCTCCAACGGTGGAAATTGACGCTGCTGTTCCTACTGGGAACAGCTTCGAGCTGCTCAGGAGGGTGCGTAAGAACTCTCCAACCGCTGTATTGAAGTCGTCTCCTCCGCCTGCTGAAAACATGACACAGGTGAAGCCGAAGTAGCCCCCTCAGCATCTGTCCTCCAAAATCCACAGCGTCTGGCGAAGAGTCCAAGACTCTGTAATTGACAAAGAATACTCTCGCCGACTGAAGAAAATGAAGGCTCGGTAAAAGGAGGAACATCCTTCCATCATACCACGGGAGGTATCGTCTACATGGGTGACTGTTGCAACATCCCCCTCAACTTCGACCGCCCATAGAAGGAGAAGGCCGGAGAAGATCCTCATGCCTGCAACAAATTTCAAAGGCACTGAACCAAAACGCCCCAAGTCTGGGGGCATGATAGTGCACACCGATTACATGGCTTCCGGTAAAGAGGAAAGCCATGCTTCCGCGAGTCATCGACCACTTACACGGTCTGTGACAAAAGCTCATGAACAACAACAAAAGCTCCAGGAGATGCTGACAAAGATAGACGCACTCACTGGGTAGAAAGAAAACCCGGAAGCATCGTCTAAACAGCGCCAAGAGCAAGAGACCGATACGGACTTCTTGCGAAGGGTGCTGGAGAGAAAGGATAAAGAGGCAGCAGAAAAAGTGGCTAACATAAAGCAAATGGTGCTCCTGTTCTAAGACATGGTGGGGATGATGATCCAGCCAGACCCTCCAGCCAAAGATCCCCCGATAATTATTGAGGACGACAGAGGGGAGACATCAAACCCTCTTTCGGCTCTATCAGCAGCCAGGGAGGAGACGATCTCCAAACCTGCCCTTGATGACTATATAGCTCAACAAATATAAGCTCATCAGTCAAGCGAAGCTGCTGGCCAAGTCGTCAGAACTGGACGACCCTATCCAGGCTGGTACAATCAAATCAAGTACCCGCTGGGATATACGATCCCTAAATTTCACGTGTATAAGAGGACAGGCAATCCCCATTAGCACGTCACTCAGTTCAGAGATCTATGCGGAAATACTAGAGGCGACGACAAACTGCTGCTTCGCCAGTTCGTTGGCAACTTGTCGGAGACAGCATTTGAATGGTATTCAGAGCTTCCGAATGACTCCATCAAAACAATTAAAGAAATGGAGCTACTGTTCACACAGCATTTCGCCAGCACGAGCGAGCGCACCCCGATCACGACATTAATCAATGCCAGGGTGAAGCTAGGAGAAACCTGGGTTCAATACGCAATTCGGTGGCGGAACCTATGGTCAAAATGCAAACAACGCATAAAAGAAGCTCCTGCCGTAGGCATGTTCGTAGGGACCCTTGATCCTCACGCAACTATATCCTAATTTATGGTGTTCTTCAAGCTGGCCACCTTCCAGGCCTTGATTGACAAGCTGGCCCAAATGGACCAGATGGGCCATAGGCCTTCGTCTTCAAAAACGGATCCCCGGAATGAAAAGGCCAAAGGGAAAGCAACTTTCGTCGCCAACACTCAACAACAACCGAGTGACCCGAAACCGGTTGCTCACCAAAGCAACAAACCGCGATCCCTCGATGAGAATTTGAGACGTCCTTACTAGTTTCCCCAGGATAAAACAAGAAGACTGTTCGAACTGGCGGTGCGGAACAGACTCATCACTCTGCCGGATCTGAGACACCCACTGCAGCCTGGTGAAGTCAACAGTCCCAACTACTGCCCCTACTAGAGAATAATGGGTCACCCAATCGAAAATTGCTACATCTTCAAAAACTGGGTTGAGGACCAGTACCAACTAGGCAAGTTCACGCTGTCCGAAAACTAGAAGGTAAACCCGCCACGGCAGCATGCTCCTAAAAAGGTGGACACACCGGGGGCATCATGCTCATTTGAAGAAGAGGCTCCATAGGAAGTTGTCCTTGTTAGTTGTATGTATGCCCTAGAGGCCAGTATTGTACAGATGATGTATATTATATTGGATGCTTGGACATATATAGAGATGACTTTCTTGCTCGATATGATAGTATGCTATCTGGTTGCACTTTATCTTAACATGTATACTAGTCTCTTTAAACTGTCTTATAGTTACATGTTGGTAAAGCCCTTAGGATGTGTACTTGACTACCTGGACTATGATGCAGATCATACTAGTGGGGACATGGTAGTCCATAAGTGCATCCTTCAAGGTCCCTAGTCGTGGGTGTATCGAGACGGGGCATCGATATACCAGAGTAGACTAGCGTATATCTTCTCGACCCATACAGATGGACGATGGATGATCCCATATCCATTGGTGTTTGACATCAGAGATGGTATACGGGTGCTCAGTAGGGACTGGGTACACTGGACGGACTCGCCGAGAACTCCCAGATGGTATTATACCTCACGTCAGATGGCGGTTCTCAGGTGACACTTGTGCAGGTTAGTCTGTAGACCCGAGATCGTCATAGAGTCTTGTGTGATTCCCACTGTGCTTTGATCTCCACCTTACCACGTCCATGAGGGCGTGCAAAACGGTGGTTTTTGGGTACAGTCCCGAGTCACATGGAGGCAATGAGCGATAGGAGGGTTTTTGTCTCTCCCGGTATTGGGGGTTGATGTTGCGCTGTGCTCGATTGGCCGTAACAGGGAAGTCTCTGGCCAGGGCTGTTTCAGAGATTTGCTGGTAAGTGTTACCAGTAGTTTCTCGACCCGTTATGAGCCTCACATCGGCACGACTTATCGGTTATTGGGGTCTGACGTTTACCACCCCTAGACTTGATATGCCACATATCAGACGAGGAGACCGGACTGTACGGGAAGTGTTGCCGATCGGCTCGACGGGAGTTGCAGCAGGTTCGCTTGTTCTCTTCTGATCGCTCAATACCCGGGTGGCCGTTACGTTTAGCTGACCGCTTGCGGCTTGGGGGTGCTTGATATGATCATCACCCACTGCCGGCGTATTGACGAGTCTCAGAGTCCCACAATGGAGTTTCCTAGTCCAGGAGAAACGTTGTGGTGCGCGTATGCGATATGCGCATGGACCCGATTAAAATGCGCGTATAGGATACCGTATATTGATCGGGCGGCTTGCTTCTGGTAGGGGTCATATGTGATATGGCCGGATTGATAAATCAAGTGTTGATTTATCATTTAACCATTAGCTTCTCACTTGAAATCCTTTCTTGAGTTAGTTGGATGTATGCATGCATGTATGCCTTCTTTTTGATTCATGCACATATGGATGTACATATACACATACATACATACATACATCTTTCATGGTTGTATATATATGAAAATGGTGGCAATATAAGACTCACACCATGGTTTTATTTATGAATTATTATTGTATTTATACTAAAACATAATAGGAAAGAAAAGGTCAATTATTGATTTGTTCTACACACTTCTTTTGACCTAACCATTCTCACCCACCACTTAACCTTTGGTTATGTTTCCTTTTGTGTTTTAACTCTAGTACAATAATGATTCAACCATGGTTTGAGATGATAGATGAAAAATATATATTGATATATTTTTCTATTTTCATTTAGAGTTGAACTCATCATCTTCTTCAAAAAGCCATCATCTTCATCAACCTCTCTCTTTTGCTCTCTAGTTCTTAGTAGTGAGCAATATACTCATCAAGAATGGATTTTGAAGTGAGAAAGAGAACCACAACACCATTCTACACAAGTCTAGCCCACTTTTTTAGAGTGTTAACTTGATTTCGTTCACTTGATCGGATAAAGTTGAAAGCTTGGACAAAGCGGACTCCGGGTGGATCATCGGTGACCTCGAGGAGTTCAAGCGGAGCTTTTTCAAACCCCAAGTAGCCGAGGAGTCTAGCGTAGGGAGCTACAAAGGTTGTACTCTCTAAACCCTAGCTTTTCTTTCATATATTGATATGGAAAAATTTTGAAACCCTAATCGATTCTAGGAACGATTCTTTGTTCGTTAACTTAGCACCTTAAAATTCACTATTTGGTTCATGTGATGCTTCCAAACCCTTCATGTGGTGCTAGGCTAACCCAACAGTCCTTTCGGCTAAAACTAAAAGAATGCTGAAGGATCTTTAAGCATGCCCGGTGATCAGGTGGAAAAGCCTGCTGGAGCCCGAGATTATTGAAGGGATGCTTAAACCGCGCTCGACACCCAACGCCGGTAACAATGGGCAAAACACCCAGGCCAAGCCTTCAAAGTCTTCGAAGAAAAAGAAGAAGACCAAGATGCCCGTGCAGCCTGACGACAACCGCACGAACCTGCAAAAGTACATTGACGTGCTGGAGGAATACAATCAAAAGGCACGGACCCCAGTCACAGTCCAAGAGTTTCTCAACCATATCCTTGAGCACGGAGACAGTGACAATGACGAGGGAGACGACTCGTCAGAAGAACCCGAGGATTATGTGGCAAGTTGCCACTTGATCTCTCATTCATCGATGAATGAAGAAGAAGCTCCCTCAATGTTAAAAAATAACATAGAGGAGCTGGGGGCTGGATCGGTGCCAAAATCCTTCGAACCGTCTGACGAGCTGATTGACATGCTGCTGAACGAAGCCCTTCAAAAGAGCAAAGCTGACCGAGAACGTGAAACGGCCATATATGAAAAGGCCAAGCGTCGGCGTCAGGATGAAGAAGCTGCGGTGGAGATCAATCACAAAGCACTTCAAAGCATACCCGCGGCAGGCAAAAGCAAGTTTAAGACGGGGAAACGGTTCGCCGAAGCCCTATCAATGGGAATGAAGCCGCCACCTTTCAAAGGAAATACTTCTAGGAATATGTGCCTCGAAGAAGCGGACATACATCCGAGCTACTGCTTATACCATCGGAGGGTTACGCACCCCACCGAAGAGTGCAATGCCTTCAAGAAGTGGTGGCAAGGATACATTGCTCACCGGCAACACTTCAAGCGGATAAAGCGTAAAGCTCGTCGATAGCGAAAAAGTACGACAGATGAGCGTGAGAGAACGATTGGCAACTGTTGTATGGTTGATACCATTTCGACAAAATGGAAAACTCAAGTTCTCACATTTGAGAGCGATGCTGAGGAAGAAATAACCCTCAGCCCACTCTTCAAAGAATCCATCTCTGGAAAAGAAGAAGAGGAGAAGAACTGTGAGAACATCCAGCCGCGTAAACGAACGCTGCCTGAAAAGAACCTCGAGCCTGCAAACAAAGGTTCGAGCCAAAGAGACAAGGGGAAGGAAAAAATCTCTGAGGAGATTTCCCTCGATGATAGAATCGTAAAATAGTTCGCAGCCAAGGACCCGTCTAGAAAGAACAAGGTGGATTATAATATCCTGGCACATCTAAGAAAGATACCCTCACAACTGTGCATTCTGGATGCTCTTCTCCTGTCTAAAGAGGCACGAGATGCTCTGATCAGGGCGTTACAAGAGCCCGATCAGTTTCAAGCTTTCCTTGCAGAAGAAAAGATGAAGGATGACCTGGAAAAAGTTCACACAGCTGATATTACTTTCAGCGATGAAGACCTCCTCCTTTGAACGTGCAAGCACAACCGTCCATTATATGTAACCGGGTATTGCCACGACATCAATATAGGGAAGATCCTGGTTGACAACGGATCCTCCGTCAACCTTCTCGATATGAGGGTGCTGAAGGAGATTTGCATGAATGTTCAGCACCTAGCTCGAGATAAAATTACCATCTCCGGGTTCGACTCCCAGTCATCATGAACGCTCGGGTCTGTAATACTGACGTTACGGTTCGGGCTGCTTGTCATTGACATCAAATTTCATGTCATTGACACCAAGACTTGCTACAACACTCGGCTCGGCAGGCCTTGGTTACACGAGTACAACGTCATCCCTTCTACACAACATCAGTGTACGAAGTATTTCAAAAACGGCCTCGAGTACACCGTGACAGGAGAACTAAATCCATTCTCTATAAAAGAAGTCCGAAAATACGAAGACGCAAAGTACTCCCTACCAGACTTCGAAGACACGGAAAGATGACATAATCCGGAGAATAAACAAAAAGCTATCACCACTATTCCGGTCTTCGGGAGTGATACCGAGGAGGAGGAAGAAATAGTTTATTCGGGGCAGCCACAATGCAACAGGCCTAGACCATTTACCCCTATTTTGGTCTTCGGCAGCGACTCTGAAGACGAGGTCAACGCAGTGTTCTCTGTTCGTCCATCAATGCAGACCTTCACTGGAGCTGATCAGAGTTTTACAGGGAACTTGATGCGCTCGATACATACAGCGTGCAAGAGCTGCATACTTTCTACGTCCCTCCTAGGCGAAGAGGTGAAAAGGAGATCCTCTTCTACCAATCCACGGATACCAAAGTGGAGAAAGAAGTCTGGCATGGTGCCGATTTTGCACTGGACAGGCTTCAACCAATCCGTCTGCCCAGATATTACGCAGAGGGATTAAAAAGGCTGTTAAAATACCAAGGCGTACCTTTCAAATAAACTGCTTGACAAGCCCAGTTCTACGACAAGATTTGGAACATCCCCGGAGCTCAGCGAAAGATGACCAACGGGAGAATAGAGACGATCGGGCTTGGATACTTTCAGTCCAAGAAACGGGGGCGATTCCATGGATGCAGTGTCGTAAATAACTCCGGTGGAGAAGGGAAGGCTTTTCCAGATAATGCCGATATTAAACCAGAGCGAGATCTCGCCGTAAAGACGCAAAGTCTGTCATTCGAAGATCAAATTGACAAGCTAATAAGAGAAGCTGGTCAAAAAGTTAAGGATGACCACAACAGCGAAATGGCTATTTACGAAAAGTCTAGGACGCAGCGTCTCACTTAACAGTCTGCGGAAAGAGAAAATGATGATGCCCTTCATCCTCGGCCTCCTGTATGTTCCCACGACAAGAAAAAAGCCCAACACAGAGGCAAAAACAAGGTAAAGAACGGGAATGACGTTCGAAAGCAGCAAAGCGGGTCCAAAAAGCCGCGTGATCGAGAAAGGGTCTGCTGGAATCCATCGCTGATGAAGAAGATGGGTCGGGAATATTCTTTCCCCCAAAACAAGATAAGGAAAGTATTCAACCTTATCATGAAGCATCAAATGATGACACTCCCAGAGTCTCGGCACCCCGAACAAATAAACGAGGTCCATCACCCGGATTATTGCTCCTACCACCGAGCAATAGAACATCCTCTTGAAGACTGCTTCACCTTCAAAAATTGGTTCAAAGACCAATACCGACATGGCAAGTTCGCTCTATCCGACAGTTGGAGGCCACCACGGAAACATGAGCCAAAAGCAACCTACATTGCGAGGGTAAGTCTAGATCAACATCGAGCTTGGAAACGAGCTCGTACCTGCCACGTGATAACGCTGTCGAAAGAAGGAGAGCATGAGAATGTGGATGACCTCTCCTGGTGCTTCACAAATGAGGATGAAGACGAGGTGATCTCAGAATTTTCACCAGCGCCAAGAGAGCTGGAAGATGGGATACACACCACGGCAGACAACCTGAGAAAAATTGACTCGGGGACAGCAAACAAGCCAAGGCCCACGTTCGTCGGTGAGCTGCTGTCTAAAGAGAAGGTGGCTGCACTAAAGGACGTGCTTATGCAATATAAAGACTGCTTTGCATAGAACTATTCTGAGATGCTGGGACTAGATCTAGAAATAGCTATGCACAAACTGGCGATATCAACGGACGTCAAGCCAGTCAAACAGGTGCCAAGAAGAATGCAGCTCGAAGTTGAAATGAGCATCTGTCACGTCCCGAAAGTACGGAACATGACCGGCACTTAGGCTACGAACGTCTCAAGGCGTACGTGCTCTAAGTAAGCCGAGCCCAGAAATCCAAACCAAGAAAGTAGTAGAGTATAGGAAGAACCACATCAAATCAACCTGTATGCAACATAATATACAACGCCTAAAGGCGAGGATCACAACAGAGAGGAAACTCCAACAACAAGAAATCCACATAAATATAACGTGCGACTCTAAGGTCGAAAGAATAAACATCACTGGTCTCTATCTCAAATAAGTACATGTTTGGTTGATGGAACTTCTAGATACAACTGAAATATAATATACAAGGTATAATGATGGGTAAGATACAATAAACCCACCTACTAGCAAGTCACCCGAAAGGTACAGTGCCCGCAAAGCCGTAATGAAACCTGTACGGCAAACCTGCAAGAAACCGGGGCACAACGGGGGTGAGTTGCCAACTCGTGAGTAGAAAAAGATCTACGAACAAAAAATCGCATGTATGACGCAATCCTAGGTCATACGATCATAATATATAATCCTCAAATATATAAACAGCAATCTCTAACCATGTCTAGGGTAAATATCTAACCCAAGTGTAAACCCATGTGCCTGTGTCAGTGCATCAGGTGGCGATATATCATATGAATGATGTATGAATGCATGAAACAGAATGCATGTACTGAAGAAAACTGCATTTGTAACTTTGTGAGATTTCTGTATTTTTAAAATGAGGTATCATAATGAAATCAGCATAAAACAGTGCCTAGCATCGGCACAAAACATAAATCTCAATATCTCAATATCTCTGTATCACAATCTGTGTACCTCAGTATCTCAAATCTCAATGTCTCAATCATAATATCCAGGGCGCCGTCAGTCCAGATCGGCCCCTACCATCCATCTCATGACTACGACGGTATCCTCCGGATATCCGATGTGTCGGGTAATATCACCGGTCGGTCGTGCTCCCCTGCCAGGTGTTCATCACAGAATACTGCATTTTATACCGCCCATTCTTACGCTCGTGTGTTTATAGGTAGGTGCTTTTAATCCGTGTTTGTTACATATTTGCAGGATACAGGTTCTCGGTTCTAAAACGGTGAAATTCATGGAAAACACGACAAAATCCGGGTTTCTGCCAACCACTGAGAAAACACGGTCTCCGCTCGTCATCCGTATGTTGCCAGATACCAGTTTAGGAAGACAAAATGTCAAATCAATGTCACCTTCATGCACAAGGCTCAATGGCAACAACAAGTTCCAAGAAATCTACGCGGAGCTCGAGGCAATCATGACAAAGGCATCCACAAAAGTCCACCTTTCCTCAACAGAAATTCTGGGAGAAATATGAAAGTATTTTCAGAAAATATATGTACCAGACAACAGGGGACAAGAAACCAGGAAAACACCCAAAATACGACAATCCAAATCATCAAGACGGCCGCGGATCCGCGGCCAAAGGGGGGTCTTGGCCGCGGATCCGCGGCCATGTGGTCTCCTCTCTGCATCAATTTTCAGGGGTAGTTTGGTACTTTTGTTTATGTACAGATGGTTGCCCTAGGTTTTCATTTCCCTGCCTATAAATACAGCAGATCTGAGCCCAACCTTGGTGATTCTTTTGTTCTTCTTTCTTTTTAGGATTTAGTCTTTTTTCTTCTTCTTCTTCATTCTTTTTCCATGAAAATTGTAGTGAGAGCTTTTTGAGTGGGAGATCAATGAAGATGAGGGCCTTTTGTATCATTCTCTCTTGTTTCTTCTTCCTCTTGAGATTCTTGCTTTCTCTTGATCATTCAACCTCTTCATTGAGCTTGAATGGTTAAGGGTTAGTTATTGATCTCAAGGGTTGTATTATTTCATGGAATTAGCACTTCATTTCACATGCGTTCTCTACCCTTCCCTTGATCTTGCAACCTCTTGATTGAGCTTGCAAGTTTAAGGGTTGGCTATTGATCACATGCTTGTCTTGAGTCCTAGTTTCTTGTTCTTTTTATCGCTTTTTATTACTTGCTTATTATCTTGCTTTTCTTTCTTGCAATTTTATTCATGCACTTAATTACTTGTAATCTTTTCTTTTCTTTGTTCTTTTCTTTTTGTTCTCTCTTTTTGGTTCTTTCTTGTGAATGAATGTAATTATTATTGTTAAGAAAAAATACGGTATTATAAGTTAACGTTTCTTTGCCCATTTCCTTTTCCCGTATTTTCCATTGAACTCCGCCCAAACCATACGCAAGCGCTCCGTTAGGCACCGTACCCTGACAAGGTAACGGTGATTCCTAACCGCGACCGGTTGCGTTCGGTTTGGCCGGAGGAAAAAGCAAGAGACAAGAACGGAAGGACAAGGGTAAATAAGCCGGATTTTACGAATACCGCACTTAAATCCCCTAATCCACGTTGTTGCCGATTGCTCTATCTTCAATTGGTCAAGACTCGGCTCAATGGTTTTGAGTACGGATTTCTTTAGCTTACACTTTCGTATATTTTCTTAACAACTTTATACTTGCAAATAATACACATAGGTTAGTCTCGAACAAACATACACAAATTCTTTATTGACTCGTCTAAAACAAGAAAGGACATACAACCATCTCCCTGTGGATCGACCCGTGCTCAACCTGCTAGCTGCATAGCGACACCGTCTTGATTGCGGTTAACTTTAATTCTTCCAATCAAATGGCGCCGTTGCCGGGGAGACGGTAGCGTATTTTCTTTCTTGTTATTCGGGTTAATATTCTTTTTGTATATATAAAAAAATATATATAAAAAAATCTTTTTGTTGTTTTTGATCATTTTTGTGGGCAAGAGTGCAGATTTTTGCAGATTTGCAAACTGCGATTGTGGGGAGCAAAGTGTACATTCAAGGCTAAGGTGATTGCAAAGTACAGTGCCAAAGATCCGGGTAGTTTGACCCGCGCAAGCGAACCTTTTCAAGCTTACCGGATTTGATTCAACGGGGGTTTCCTAACCCAAAAACTTAACGGTACGTACTTTCCTAACACCTTCTTCTCAAATCCGACGCATCCAATATATTATTCTTTGCAGGATTCTTTGCAGTTCGCTAGCAAACGCTAAAAAAATTGACTAACCCGTATTTGTTGCAGTGCCACGCTTAAACTAAAAACGATTTTTTGATTCTTTATAGAATTTTTATTGAATTGCGCATTGCATCAATTAATACGGACTTAAGGGCAAGCGAACCCCATAATATACGGTAAAGGATTTCATCACCTTTTCCGTGGCCCACAAATCACGAACTTGAGCATAACGTTTACCCGCACAAAATTTAAAAGAAACTAGACTTTAAGCCTTAAGGACTTCACGCTCACTAGGAGAAGTTAACTGTGTTTAGAACCTTGCTTAACGGTATATTGTTTACGGGGTGTCTAGGAAAGTGTTAACGGCGCAACCGCCAAAAGAGAAAGGGTTATTTAATTAAGGAACTTCGCGAAAGCGTTGGAAAACCTCCCCTTATCTCTGCACTTACCTGGCCTCGTGATCAGTGTATCTTGAGCCCGTTTCTCGACACAGTTTTACTTCGACAATCAAGTTCTGGAGCAGGTCTAGTTGACCTAGGTGAACCCTAGAACGATTAGGTGTGTGGTATTTTTGTGTCGTGATTGTTTTTGTCCATATTCTTTTTTATTCTTTTGTTAATAACTAAAAAAATATATATAAATATCACATCTTTTTCCCCTCCTTTTCTCTGCCTTTCTTTCCTTCTCTCTTCATATCATGGGTACTCCACCTCGCAAAACTCTTGCCGAACTTTGGTACCCACAACTAGACATTACTTCTTACGGTTCTTGCTTTGGCCGAACATCGAACGACCCCTCCATGCCCAAAATTTCATTAAGAGATCGGATAGACGCGTCTAGGATAAACAATTTGACTCCGCAATCCACTTCGTATCAACCATTTCATACATTCACCCCTTCTTACGTTGATACCCCTTCTTCGAGTTATGTTGCAACTCCAAGACCGATGTCTATTGCAGAACGTATTGAACAATCTCGTAGCCGATCTTTCACTCCTTTCACCACTTCAAATTCTTGGGATCAACAATTCCATTCACCTTCCTATCCAAATGTTGATCCTGCTCCTGTCCAACCATTCAATTCCTACCAATCCTACCCTACTTTTGCACCTACCCTAGACATTGCATCAGAACCGCCATTTGGGAGTTTTCAGTATCCAAACAACTTTGAATCTCTTACTGAAACCCCTTCACAACCCATGTCTAGTCTGGAACAGTCGTTGGAAGACTTTAGGGTAGCATCAAGCCAACAGATGATGGATTTGAATGCGTCCATGGCCGCCCTCATGCAACCTAGTGACCCGGTAGCTAGTTTTCACCTAGCTCCAACTTTTTCAAAGTATGATGAGACGGCAGGACAGGCTGTGAATTTGAGTGGAGAGAGTGAGATGTACCCCCTTCCAAATCAAACCTACCCATCCCAAATTGAATCCCACAACTCCTGTGTTGAAAGTCTATCAAATATCCCAAATGAATTATCAGTTGAAGATAGAATGTTTAATGAGTTGTGCGACTTTGTAGTGTTTGATTTGCCCGATTGTGAAGGGTCCCTTTTGAGTGAAACCATACCCAATCCTCTTAACCTCTACACCTCCACTCTAGAACCTGAATTGATTGATATCCATGCTTTTGTTGAGGTGTCTGAGAATATAGATTTTCACTTGATCGAGGATATTGACGCTGGGAACATTTTGGATGATGAACCCGTAGATTTGGCTGAGTTTGTCTCTTCAAATCATCATCCCGAGTCTTTAACTGTTTTTCCCGAACTTCATATGCGTCTTGATATTGATGATAAAGGCATGGATGAGATAAATTTTGAGGAGAATATTGAGGATAGTGTTGAGGATGAACCAGTTTTAATTGATGAGTCGGATTTTCCAATTCATCCTGTTCCTTTCATTGACTGTGTACACCCTCCCGAAACCTTAACCGATACCCTTCCTCAACCACTTCCCTCCATCCTTTCCATCGTTCCGACCTTGCAAGAACCCGTATCACTTACATTTCATATGTCTGGTTTACCAAGTTCGGCGTACCCATGGTTTCTCACGAATCTTGAGGGATTTGACCCCATTTCTCGACGGGTAAATATATTAGCACAATCGCTTTTCACACATCGGTCATCACAAATTGTGCTAATCTATTTACTCCATTTGCACCCTCAAGTTCGTATTTCACTTCTTTCTCCCTTCCGCCATTCTTCTTCCTCTTATATACCTAGACCGTATACCACTTCTATCTCCATACGGTCTCGCGTATTTCCCATCTCTTTTCCCTACGCCTTCTTTCACCAGCCACTGCTTTACAGAGATAAGATTTTTGAATGGTTGGTGTTAACTTTTGGCCTGTGTAAGGCCTTGTATAGCTTGATACTGTTCTTTCCCCCCTAAACCTGAACTTCAACGCCTAACAGTGGAAACACTGTTTTACTTAAGTTTGAGGGGAACACCTTTTTTGTATATATTTTTGGTTTTTCTTTTTGTATATAATTTGTTTCTAGGGAGCGCCGACAATTTTGACCCTCTTGGTGTAGCCTGACAGTGAGGGCACTGTCAAGTTTAAGTTTGGGGGTGTGCTCGGTAAGCTTTCTTCCTTCGCATTCATTTGTATATTTTGCATTTGCATACCTCATTAAAAACCCACAAAAATCAAAAACTTTCCAAAAAATATAAAAACTTTTTCGTCAAGTTAGCTAATAGGGTAACTTAGGTTTTTATTCTGAAAGTTTAGTTGATATGATAGAAATAACTAAATTTTAGGCTTAGGATTTGAAAACCCTAAGAATAACCCTCATTCTGTCTAACTTTGGTAAGTATACGTCCTTACAGTTTTTTTTAAGAAATAGGTAATCTTGAGTTCAGTTCTTGAGTTAAGTCAAGATAAAGGGAGAGTATTGATGCTTTACTGGAGGATAAGTCTGAAAAATAGTTTCTTTTCTTGAGTTCAAATTTAGAAAGTATATACCCTACAACTGCACCTACACGTACCTTGAAACTTGGGATAGTAGAGGATACCTAGAAATACTCTTTCCTGAAAGCTTAGTATGAAAGAAAAAACGGTATTTAAAGCTAAACACCAAAAGAGCATATTGAAAAATATATCCGGTCTTGAAAAAGAAAAAGAAGAAGAGAAAAAAAAATAGAATAAAGTCAAGACCTGGAAACTGCTATTTACGCTTTAAGTTCACACATTCAGTAATCGGCCGTTAGTGCCTCAGGAAGCATTAATAGTCGCATAAAAGGTGTGTGAGCAAATCCGTCCATCCTTAATGAAAAGAAGTAGTATTAGGTATTAGGGCAAGGGTATTATAGCTTGAATTGAATTCTTGAGTGTAGGGGTGCAAATACACACACACGTAGGGGTATACAATCGGTGTTTGGATAAAAGATAGAAATAAAGAATAAGACTTGTATTTTCTGTAAAGTTGATAAAAATCCCTGATTTGAGGCCGCACTTTAGAAGGAAAACTCAGGAGATACCGATATCTTTTTAAACTTTTTTTGGAACGTATAGGACCCAAGGTTAAATAGATAGGAGGTGTGAAAAATTAGGGTTGGATATTTCTAACTTAGGATGATAGAGTTTCTAACGTAAATACTAAACTGTAGGAGTAGAATCGACGTTAACTTATGACACTAGCTTGACGGGATTTTATGGGTAGTATCCGCTGAAAACCCTCAGGAGACAACACTCCTCCTACTAGGGACACCTAGAGTTTTAACGGCTTGTTGCACGCGCTCAGTGCAATCGCGTTCCCTGCGAAAGTGCGGTTAGGATTTTATTTTTGTGAATAATTGGTTTTGCTCGGGACGAGCAAAAGTTAAGTTTGGGGGTATTTGTTCATCACAGAATACTGCATTTTATACCGCCCATTCTTACGCTCGTGTGTTTATAGGTAGGTGCTTTTAATCCGTGTTTGTTACATATTTGCAGGATACAGGTTCTCGGTTCTAAAACGGTGAAATTCATGGAAAACACGACAAAATCCGGGTTCCTGCCAACCACTGAGAAAACACGGTCTCCGCTCGTCATCCGTATGTTGCCAGATACCAGTTTAGGAAGACAAAATGTCAAATCAATGTCACCTTCATGCACAAAGCTCAATGGCAACAACAAGTTCCAAGAAATCTACGCGGAGCTCGAGGCAATCATGACAAAGGCATCCACAAAAGTCCACCTTTCCTCAACAGAAATTCTGGAAGAAATGTGAAAGTATTTTCAGAAAATATATGTACCAGACAACAGGGGACAAGAAACCAGGAAAACACCCAAAATACGACAATCCAAATCATCAAGACGGCCGCGGATCCGCGGCCAAAGGGGGGTCTTGGCCGCGGATCCGCGGCCATGTGGTCTCCTCTCTGCATCAATTTTCAGGGGTAGTTTGGTACTTTTGTTTATGTACAGATGGTTACCCTAGGTTTTCATTTCCCTGCCTATAAATACAGCAGATCTGAGCCCAACCTTGGTGATTCTTTTGTTCTTCTTTCTTTTTAGGATTTAGTCTTTTTTCTTCTTCTTCTTCATTCTTTTTTCATGAAAATTGTAGTGAGAGCTTTTTGAGTGGGAGATCAATGAAGATGAGGGCCTTTTGTATCATTCTCTCTTGTTTCTTCTTCCCCTTGAGATTCTTGCTTTCTCTTGATCATTCAACCTCTTCATTGAGCTTGAATGGTTAAGGGTTAGTTATTGATCTCAAGGGTTGTATTATTTCATGGAATTAGCACTTCATTTCACATGCGTTCTCTACCCTTCCCTTGATCTTGCAACCTCTTGATTGAGCTTGCAAGTTTAAGGGTTGGCTATTGATCACATGCTTGTCTTGAGTCCTAGTTTCTTGTTCTTTTTATCGCTTTTTATTACTTGCTTATTATCTTGCTTTTCTTTCTTGCAATTTTATTCATGCACTTAATTACTTGTAATCTTTTCTTTTCTTTGTTCTTTTCTTTTTGTTCTCTCTTTTTGGTTCTTTCTTGTGAATGAATTAATTATTATTGTTAAGAAAAAATACGGTATTATAAGTTAACGTTTCTTTGCCCATTTCCTTTTCCCGTATTTTCCATTGAACTCCGCCCAAACCATACGCAAGCGCTCCGTTAGGCACCGTACCCTGACAAGGTAACGGTGATTCCTAACCGCGACCGGTTGCGGTCGGTTTGGCCGGAGGCAAAAGCAAGAGACAAGAACGGAAGGACAAGGGTAAATAAGCCGGATTCTACGAATACCGCGCTTAAATCCCCTAATCCACGTTGTTGCCGATTGCTCTAGCTTCAATTGGTCAAGACTCGGCTCAAAGGTTTTGAGTACGGATTTCTTTAGCTTACACTTTCGTATATTTTCTTAACAACTTTATACTTGCAAATAATACACATAGGTTAATCTCGAACAAACATACACAAATTCTTTATTGACTCGTCTAAAACAAGAAAGGACATACAACCATCTCCCTGTGGATCGACCCGTGCTCAACCGGCTAGCTGCATAGCAACACCGTCTTGATTGCGGTTAACTTTAATTCTTCCAATCACCAGGCTCAACGCCATCTCCTGCGATCTTCTTGCCCCGGGGTACCGCACCGGGCCCACCATGTACCCGAAACGGTTCATCCGCCTCCTCGAATCGGGTCTCGAAATCCATCAGCAAAACTCATGGTGGACGACTCAAACATCATGGAAAAACCGCATTTATTTAAAAAGAGAGAAAGCAGTATATATGTGTTTTGCGGATTTCCTCCAAATCCAGAAAACATCATGGAAATCCGAATCATCAATAGTATGTAAACCATGAATATAAGCATGAGACTCCATGAATGCGGCATATAATGAACAACAGTATGCATGATGTGAGAAGCAATAGCTACAATGTCAAGCTGGCATATAAGGCAATGCACTAATATCATGTCACTACTAGCTAACAAGCTAAATCAGGCAATAATATTCTTTAAGTTTACGTGACATGGCAATTACCGATGAAGATGTGTGTGCGACAGCAAATAAGTGTACGTGGTACATACGCATCATCGGTAATGGTGCTGGTGTCCTAGCAGCAGGATATCAATAATAGAATATGAATCACAACAGTATGTGATGCAGAGCAACAATAATAATATGCGGGAGATGAAATACTGAACATCATGATCGCCAAACTGTATCTAAGGTCATAAAAGTCACATAGCTACACCACTACAAGGCTGAACTAAACCTAACAGTAGGTAAGGGAAACCGCCTAATCTCTGAGTCGATACATATAAATATATACATATAGTCGGTGATCCCGCCTCGATAATATTACATCCGATAACATACCTCTATAATCAGTTATTCCCAAATCAAGAGTGCGGATCAAACATCAAATTATAGCTCGTACGTAAATCCGTCGTACGGCCTCCCCAAATCTGGGTACGGGTCAATATCACATTCGTCATGTCATTCATCAAGTATTATCTTTATCAAATATCATAATCTGGGGTACTGACCTACGTCTAGTACTACGCTAACATCATCACTATAATGAAGATCTGATTACTGATTGACAGTCTAGTATAAATCGATATTGTCCTCATATATCATCACAAGAGTATACATCGCCCTGGTCGGCCTATCATAAGTATCCTGACATATCATATCATATCATATCCTATCGTATATCATAACCACATGTCGATCATTATATATTTATATGTATCATTATGCACATGGCATCGTCATCAAGACCCGCTATCATATCAAGATGTATATCACGTACGAATCCTGCCAATCACCGTCATCATAATCTCAGATCAGCTCTCATCGACTCATCTAAATCCCAAGTATCATCCTCAAATCTGTATGTGAACACATAGTCCCATACCTATGTGAACACATATCTATAAGGAATCCCCTCTATGCACATATGAAGTAAAGATGTATGCAAGTATGTATGTGTGTACATGTATGTGTGTATATGTATGTGTAGTGTACCCACTACCTAGGGTTTCGCGACACTAATTTATCCAAGTCCACCAATTATCCATTCTAAACATCAAATAATTTCCCAAACAACATATAACAAATTGTAGGTGTGTATACAGATCCGTATACATCACCTCGGACTGCGGGGGTGCTATACGCCATCCACCCGACTTCTCCCCGTAGATATAAATCCACTCACCTTGTTATGGGTGCCGGTGCCGATATCGCCATTTGCATCCCAACGCCTCGATGTCACGTGAGTACCTACAAGAATATCACATTCTAAAACACATGAAAATCACATCGGAAACCGAAATAGTGCACGCTACGCCCATAGGTAAAAACCTGTAGCCGTGCGTGCAAACACAGCCAATGCTCACTGGTCGTTGGCGTTCAAACGCCATCCGACAGAACGAATCATCGAATACCAAAAGTCCATACGGAAAACAGGTCGTAAATCATACGCCAACTCATGAAATTCAACCCAGATTCTATCCAAACTGGAAACTGTCAAAACTAGACATACAGGGGGTCAAGTTTACATGGAATAGAGCTGTGCACGCACAACGAGGCAGTTTTACCCTGCTCTGGCCGCAAATTGCGGCCAGGGGGATTAAATTTGCGGCCGGGACATTGAGATGGTGGCTAGAGCTTTGGGTAGTGGTTCCAGGGTGCCTGCACAGCTCACTGCCAAGTCAATTTTACTCTAGGAGGTCCCGGGTGAAAGCAGGTCTCAGAAAGGTCACAAAATCGACGAAAACGCTAATTTACACCAAGTCGAACAACTCTGGTAACTAACTAGAGATCTGGGGTTTCTTGGTTACAATGGTCTCAAATACACCTAATAAGGTTACCCTGACAATCGAAACCATCTCTTGGCCAAACCTCACTCAATTTCACTAAAACTAGCACTAGATCTCAAATATAACAGTAACTTTCAGCTAGACACTATAACTTGCCAGATAGGAATTTGGTTATGAGATTATACCTCAAGGGAGTCCTAGAATGAAGGAGAAGGGAAGGAGAAGTGGGTTAGTGCTGAAGTGGCTGAGCTGAAGTTGGATCTGTAGCTGCTGCAGCTGATGTTTTGGCTTGGTGCTGCTGGTGCTGCTTGCAATTTTCTTCTTTCCCTTTTGCTGAGCAGCAGCTGCTGCTGTTGTTGTTTTTGTGTTGTTGGGGTTGTGGTTAAGTGGTATGATGGTGTGGAGTTGTTGTTGTTTGGGCTACAGCTGCTGCTGTTGTTTTATTTTTCTGTTGCTGCATTGCAGCAGCTGCTACATGTGTGTGGCTGTGGTTTTGGTGTTGTGAAGGGTTGTTTTTTGTTAGGTTGATAAGGGTGTGGGTTGTGGTATATGATGGGGTTGCTGATGCTGATGAAAATTGGCTGAAGTTGTGCTGAGCTGATGTTTTCCTGGCTGAAACTGATGTTGGTCAGGGCTAAATGTGTTGCTTTGGGGGCTGAAAAGTGTTGATAAGGGTGTATAGGTGTGGGGCTATGGTGTCTGCAGCTGCTGTTGACTGCTGAATTATCATCACTGCTGATGCAGTTCAGGCTGAGGCTGATGTTACTGCTGCTGAGGTAATGGCTGCTGAAGGTGGCTGAAGTGGGAAAGTTGGTGGCTGTTTTAGGGTGAAGGGACCTGATGTAGCTGCTGCTGGAGTGTGCTGATGCAAGATTGGGGGCTGAAGTTGGGGCTGGTGGGTGTGCTGATGTCTAAACTTGGAGGCATTATCATTTGAGAGGGAGTGAAAGAACACAAGGAATAATGAAATGGGATGGATCAAGGCACACCCTAGCCACCTCCCTCTCTCTCTTGAAACATGTTAGCACCCACAAGCCATCATGGCTCACTTTCTCCCTACACAAGGTCAACTAACCCTAATCACCCTTAACCAAAACCAAAACCCTAAATTAAGCCAATTAACCTAATCAAATGGTTCAACCCACCATGGTCATCTAAACATGGTCCAACCCTAGGCTACCATGACCAAAACAAGAAACAAGTATAACAAGTGTAGAAATGTTATGTGCACATTTTTGCACAAAAAGCCAAAAATCCAATTAGCGATTTTTAATCGCGGTTAACACCAAAATATCATATAATCCATCATGAAAACTGCAAAATGACATATGTCCACAAAATAAGCTATTTTAGAATTTCCATAATTTTCTTCGGAATTTTCACCATTTATCGATATTTAATTATACCGACTATTAAAATATTCATTAAAAATTAATATTTAATCATGAAAATTCCCAAAAATAATTTTTTTTTTAAATGTTACAGTCTTTCCCCCTTAAAGAAATTTGGTCCCCGAATTTAAATTTAAACCTCCAAATTCCAAAACATTTCAATAAAAAGTCCAAGTCAACGGGGCTCCGAAATCATCAATCCATAGAACGCATCATAGCGCAAGACATGCGCATGAGTAACGAGCAGATAACTCGAAAAAAAAACTCCGTCAAGCATTCCGCAATTATCGGAGTCAAGGTGAAAACACGAATGCCAAATCCAAGACAAAGCCGATATGCTTTAAATCGGAACTATGCATGTAAATACCAAATTCGTACATGTAAATATTTGAAGGGAATGCATGTCAAATTTCTTTAAAGTCGATGTACAATGCGCGTAGCACTGCGCAGTGGCGGACGTCTCTATAAGAAAATAATCATATATGTATATATCTTTTGTTTAATATGCACGTCCCGCCGTTTTGAAAACAATTTAGAAGGGTTTTCCTCGTTTAAACGTTTCGTGTCATATTAGACATATATGTAAATAATGAGACTATAGCTCGCTTTTGGAAATTCCTTTGAAATCTATTAATGCATACAAAATATATCCAGGCACTGTCATCTGATCAGTCCTGCTCAGTACGAAAACACATAGCAAATATCATAAAAACGTACTGCTCCATAGAAATCAATCCAAAAGTGCATATGAAAACCCTGTGCGTCCGGTGCGCACGGAAATCAAAATCCCTACATGTGCAAAGCAGGTGCACAAAAACGACATCAAGGTGCAACGGGTGTGCACGCAACATCGGTCATAGGCAACGTGCGTGCCTGACCGTAAAATCAGGTGCATCTGACATGCACGAGAAATCTCGAATTAGTGCATCTGGTGTGCACCAAATCGCATCTCATAGCAGGTGCCCAACATGCGCTAAAAATCCAAATCTGGTGCATCCATCATGCATGAAATCATGAAATCCAATATCAAGCGCCGAACACGCGCAAAATCCAATCAGGTGCATACAATGCACAAAACAAATATCGAGCATCACCCTCGAAATCGAAGTCCCGTGCATCCAAGTGCACAAAATACATGTCACTGCACTGCAAGCATATGTGAACTATACCGAGTGCAAAAACCAAATCGTGTGTGTGCGTACGCACAAAATCAACTCAACTGTATGAAACCCCATAAAATCACAAACATGTGAAACCAAGGCACGAAAACGATATCAAGTGCAACAACTGTGCAAAAATCGTAAATCCTCAATCATCAAAATCAAATCATGCGAATAAATCACCCAAAACATCGAAATCAATTATGGCGGAATAGTTCCGCTCAAGCGCATCCTCCAAGAATCTCGGGACAACTGTCGCGGTCACTAGTAGGACGTCTCGTCGATGATCATGAACTCTGGCCTGCTGGTGTGCGTAACATTGACCACTCCTGGGTCCAAGTCTTCTCTGTGAATTATCAATCTTACGATCCATAGGCTCATCGGCCCTGTCAGGTGTGCTAACGGGGTCGATTCTGTTCTGGCACTTCTCTGGTCATCTCTCGGCCAATCATCACGACCACTCGTAAAGCAGCATGTCACTGGTGTTGGCCTATGGCTCCTTGAGTGCGCATCACATCTGATCTTGGGTGCAAATATCCTTGCAGCTGTATCTTGGAAGGAATCCTGCTCAAGGTCTCTTCCGATCTCGCCCATGCCAAACTGTATGGAGGCCGGTACTCTTATATAATCCTTTCTCTTTTCCGGTCATCTGGGTCCTCCGCATCGCATCTTCTCGAAAAATGCCTGTATCCCAATACTTCTGTAAGTATATCAGGTCTCTAGCCTCGACGGAAAGTAATGACAGCTCGTCAGCGCCTCGCACGAACATCTGGTTCTTCTTGTCTTATCGTCATCCACTGTGACGTCACGCCGTGCTATCTATGCACTGTAACCGCTCTCGGCCACGGTCTATCCGAAGTCTCTCGCACGGACTCGGAATCGCATACTTGTAGCTCCATCATACTGTAGAAGATTTCTGGCTGAACAGGTCCTTGGAAACACGTCCAACCATCGAAGGAATACTCAATACTGGTCCTTCCTTGATCAATTCACAATGCATCTGGGTGAAGTCCTTTATCAAAGCCTGGTCAACTATCTCGTCGATGATGTCGAACCTTTCACTTTACTCGTGTAACACTTTGGATTTCCGTTTGATCGTCTTTCGTGATAATTAGTGATCGTACGTGTTATTATAGCTATGTGTTTCTAGGATTATTAGTTATTTTTAGTAGTGTTAGCATATTGGGAATTTTCTTGTGTTTGTGCACACTTGCATACTTAGACTTTTTCTTGTGACTTGTTAACCATTCTTTGTGCATGGTTGCAAAGTTATTTTCCCCACCATTTAATCCTTTCACAAAACTCTTTTTATAATTTCAAATTCTATTAAACAAATGAGCATGGTGGTTAGGTGAAATGTTGACTTCTGAACCCCATTTTCTTCTCTTCCCTCTCTCTCTTTCCCACTCCAGAATTCTGGAGAATTTCCAGCAGCAAACCCTCCATTTTTCCTTCATATTCTCTTCTCTTTTCATTCCCCTTTGATCCATACACAAACCCTATACATATCAACACATTTTCATCACAAAACCTTAGGAAAAGTGAGCTTTTTGAGGTGTTTGAAGCAAATCTGCATACTTAAAGGGAAAAGCTGGAACTTTTGGTCTTTCTAGGGTCTTTTGAAGGTATAAATCTCACTCCTAGCACCCTATCTCCTTAACTTGCATGTTTAGTTTCAAAATATCACCTTTTTGTGCATGTTTAGTGCTATTGAAGTGATTTAGAGTTAATATGTTAAAGTTTATGTTGTTGTGGCTTGATTAGCTTGTTAATGAGTTATTGGTGTGGGTTTAGACCTAGGTTTGTTTCAGATTTCAGAAAAATACCCTAAAATTCCATTTTTGTGCAAAATGTGGATTTTTAACTAGAAATTAGGCCTTGTAGGATCTGCTGCTACCCGAGACATTTCAGAGCAAAACTAGAGGTTACTGTAGCATGTATGGGGGGTATAGAGTGCACACACCAAACCTGGGAGCCCAATTCCCAAGTCTGGCCGCCAAAATTAGCATTCTGGCCGCAAATTACGGCCAGATGGGGGAGTTTGGGGTTGGGGTTTACGGTGTGGGTGTCTGCTGCTATGTGGGTTGTTTTGGTATGTTTAGTTTTTCAATATCTTTCCTGTATCAAAATCTGGGGTAGAATACCTATTTTCCCGTATTTTCAACCTTTCGCGACACGCGTGATACGTGTGTGTGGGTTTTGGGTTTCTGCGTATCGCGACGCGTCGGAGTGGTTTCAGACGCGTAACCACACGTTTTAGCGTATCGCGCACACGCGCGCTAGGTTCGCGACACGAGTTACTAGTTCGGTTTTAATGTCGCGTTTGTGTGACTTCAAGCTTACGTGTGATATATTGTGTAATTCTAGGTTCGCAGGAGAGTACGGCGGACGCCGCGCAGAAGGGGAAACAAGTTGTTGGCTACACCTAGCGAGGGACTACGGTGAGTAGATTTCACATCTACGGGGATATCACCCGCATGGTGTTCTACGTCAGGGCTGATAGGACCTTATAGTTTCCTTTGTATACATTGACTAGTCATGGCTACTATTTAGTGCATGCTGCATTCCCTGCTATTTCGATATAAACTAGAATTGATTGAACACCGCACCATTACTAACGGTCCATGTTGCACGAGCACTATCCTGCATGTTACACACACACCGTTAGTAATTGCCATGACACTCACACTGTAGAATATCACATCGGATCATTACATTGTAGCTCATCTATATATGACATGACTTGATATTCATACTTGATACCTATATCACATCGGATCATCATATTGTAGCTTATCTATATGTGACTTGACATGCTATTCATACTTGATGCCTATATCACATCGGATCATCATATTGTAGCTCATCTATATGTGACATGACTTGATATTCATACTTGATACCTATATCACATCGGATCATCATATTGTAGCTTATCTATATGTGACTTGACATGCTATTCATACTTGATGCCTATATCACATCGGATCATCATATTGTAGCTCATCTATATGTGACTTGACATGCTATTCATACTTGATACCTATATCACATCGGATCATCATATTGTAGCTTATCTATATGTGACTTGACATGCTGTTCATACTTGACGCACATATCATATCGGATCATTGACTTGTATTTTGGTTTGGATTACATGTGATTTCTGGATTTGGGAACCGTGGCTATTGCAAATATATAATCATTTAAAAACCCGGTTCCCTTGATATGATATTTCGGTGCGTCCACCATTTGTTTTCTCGGTGCTAGAGTGATATATGTGAACCCGAATCGAGGAGCTGGTTGAGGCCGATTACGGGTACATGGTGGACCCGGTATGGTACCCCGGGGCGAGAACGGTTTCGCTGTGCAGTAGACGGTGAGCCTGGCAGAGGGACTACTACCTACCGGTGATTGGTTGGACCTGACAGTTATCCGGAGGGTACTGATCAGAGTCTATAGATGGATGCGGGGTGATCCGTACTGCCGGGGCCGAGGGCCGATACCGCAGACGGAGCCCGTGGGCTGACCCGGACTGACGGGGCCCGATGGATGAGGATTTGCGTGTCGATGCTGGACACGAGTATTTATGATATTTGGGTGCCGATATTGGGCACTCGGGATTCTCAGAGATGTACAGGATTTGAGGGCCGATGAGAGTGCCGACGCCTGAGCTATTTGGGGGATCTGGGTGCATTGAGGGACACCGATTATATATTCCACGTTGACATTCCGTGTAGATATTATATTACCCCTGCTCAGCATTTACTAATATACCTCATCCTATAGATGCAGTACCTGATAGAGCATTTGTACCTCATCCTGTAGATACATTACCTGATAGAGCATTTGTACCTCATCCGGTAGTACAGTACCTGATAGAGCACTTGCATGATTATTGCACATACTGCTTATCACATATTGATATCATCTGTTGGCATATGATAGAGTAGCGTAGTACGTGCATGCTCGCGATTACCTTTACATGTTATCTCTATTCACGAGTTGGCAACTCACCCCCGTTGTGCCACAGCGTTTGCAGGTTACCCTTCGGAGTAGTCGCGGCAGGCTGCGGTTGCATCTTTTGGCACAGATACCCCCATAGTTGGTGTACTAGCTCTTTTGCTGATAGGTGGGTTTTGTGCGGTATCTTTTTATCTTTCTGTATGAACATTGTTGTATCTAGTATTCTCCATCTACCATGTATGTATTTGACTTAGAGACAGTGTGAGGACGATGTTGTACTTTATTTGTATTCTGGTGTCGAGCTCGTTGTGAGCCGACTGTACTTGTAGTTTATCCTATCTGTGTTGTTCCCACTTGTGGATCTTGATCTTCGCTACGGCGTCGTATATTACCATCTTGGTGGTTGTTTACTTAGATCTCTTATCATGTTGTAAGTGCTTTCTTTTAAAAATTTATAACACACTATACTTTCACTGGTTTGATTTCTGGGTTTTCGGTTCACTTAGTCGCGTTACGCCTGTAGACGTTACGTGGTTAAGTGCCGGTCACGGGCCAAACTTCGGGTCGTGACAAAGTTGGTATCAGAGCGTAGGTTTTACCTTTCGGAGTGTAGGATGACCCTGGTATGATGGAGTAGGTAGCTGCAGCAGGGTAGCGTAGCGTGTGTATGTTCCGCGGCATACTCACGACACGGTACTCCGCCTACGCGACCTTAGGACTTGTTGATTTAAATTCCTTCTTGAGTCTATGCATTCCTGCGATTCGATTTCCGTATCCTTATCGAATCCTATTGTTCCTTCCAGCCAATATGCCGCCAAAGACTACGAGGGCGCAGAAAGCGGCCGCGAGGGCTGAGATTCGAGTTGACTCGTCCGAGACGAGGACTGATCCGGGTAGTACACCGATTGTGCCCGAGCAGGCTGTTCCTGCCGTGACAGATCAGATTGCTATGTTAGGGGCTGGTGTGCAGGAGATACGCCAGACGATGGGATCCAGTATGCAGGAGATGCGCCAGATGATGGGATCTCTAGTTGAGACCCTTCGAGCGCAGCGACCAGAGGTAGTTCCACCCGTTGCAGAGACCACAGTGGTACCCATAGTTCAGGCAGTTGCACCTGCGACTACAGAGGTTATTACAGTATCGCTGTCAGAGTTTATGAGGCTGAAGCCTCCGGTCTTCACAGACACCGATGTGGCCGAGGATCCACAGTCTTTCATTGATAGGATGGCGCGGATATGTCGTTCGCTTAGATGCGCAGATGCGAGATGGGTTGAGTTCGCGAGCTTTCGCCTGGAAGGTCTTGCGCAGAAATGGTGCGAATCAGTCGAGAAGGGTAGAGCAGCAGTCTTCTTCCTATGACCTGGACAGAGTTCGTGGCACTATTCCTTGCCCGCTTTCTTCCCCTGAGTGTCAGAGATGCTAGAGCACGCAGGTTCGAGTCCTTAGGCCAGACGCCAGAGATGTCAGTGGCAGAGTACGACGTGCTGTTCACAGAGCTAGCTATTTATGCCCCGTACCTAGTGGCTACTGAGGAGTTGCGAGTTAAGAGATTTGTCCGAGGCTTGCTCACACCATTATTCCTCGCTATCAGCGCGCAGCATTATTAGACATACGCAGCAGCAGTGGATGCAGTATTATTAGTTGAGGAGCGCCTTGCTGAGACTTCGGCAGTTCCAGGGCCGAAGAGAGTACGTGCAGATACGTCAGTGCAGAGACGGCCGTTCCGGCGTCGTGACAGGCACCTTGCTGGTGGCAGAGATTCGAGACGAGGCCGATTGTTTAGCTCCTATTCCTAGGAGGGTCAGCGACCGTCATCAAGATGTTACCGTTGAGGGAGTTCTTATCATCGTGTGCGAGATTGTCCTGAGATACCCCGGAGTGGGGCGGCAGCACCACATGTTACATTACCACCTTCACCACCCCAGACGGCATTGCCGATAGTACCTACTGTTACTCCGCGTCAGACGCATACACAGAGAGGTCGTGGTCGCGGAGGATTTGTTCATAGAGGACGAGGTGGCCGAGGTAGAGGACAGCCAGCGGCCGGCAGAGTACAGCTAGTTGCAGGTGGAGGACAGGCGCGAGTCTTTGCTTTGACGCATCAGGACGCGCAGGCGTCCAATGCGGTGGTCTCAGGTATCCTTTCTGTATGTTCGGTTGATGCACACGTGTTATTCGATCCCGAATCCACGCACTCGTACGTATCCACACACTTTATGCCGAGTTTGGGTAGAGAGTCCGGTTTGCTTGGCCAGCCGCTTGTTGTGACTACTCCTGTGGGAGAGTCGTTTGTTGCTAGGCACGTGTTCCGATCCTGTGCCGTCCGTATTGGCGAGAGAGAGTTGCCGGTCGATTTGATCCTTTTTGAGATGCTGGACTTCGACGTTCTTTTGGGCATGGATTGGTTAGCCACGTGCTATGCTTCTGTTGACTGCCGCGAGAAGACAGTTCGATTTTGTTTTCCCGGCGAGTCAGTTGTTGTTGTGTTGGGGGACCGTGGTGCCACCCCTCACAGTGTGATTTCTTCTTTTTGCGCTGGACAGCTTTTGAGGAAGGGATGTCAGGGATTTCTCGCCTATGTTTGCGATACTAGAGCTACAGAGGTTCCTCTGGATCAGGTTCCGGTTGTTAGCGAGTTCCCTGATGTGTTCCCTGATGAGCTTCCTGGGCTACCGCCCGAGCGTGATATTTCTTTCTGCATTGACTTGGTTCCTGGCACGGGGCCTATTTCTGTACCGCCTTATCGGATGGCCCCAGCGGAACTTAGAGAATTGAAGGGTCAGTTGCAGGATCTGCTGGATAAGGGACTTATTTGACCCAGTGTTTCTCCTTAGGGTGCTCCAGTCCTGTTCGTCAAGAAGAAGGACGGAAGTTTGCGTTTGTGTATCAACTACCGCCAGCTGAACAGGGTGACAGTGCAGAACAGATATCCTTTGCCACGCATCGACGATTTGTTCGACCAGCTTTAGGGGGCAGGATACTTTTCGAGGATCGATTTGCGATCGGGCTACCATCAGCTGCGGGTTCGACAAGAGGACATTCCTAGGACGGCCTTCCGCACACGTTACGGCCATTACGAGTTTTTGGTGATGTCGTTCAGACTCACCAATGCGCCAGCAGCATTTATGGATTTGATGAACCGTATTTTCTGGCCGTATCTTGATCTGTTCATCATAGTGTTCATTGAAGATATCTTGGTGTATTCTCGGAGTAGAGAGGAGCACGAGCAGCACCTGCGGATTACACTGCAGACCTTGAGGGAGCATCAGATTTTCGCCAAATTCTCCAAGTGTGCCTTCTGGCTAGACAGCGTAGACTTCTTGGGGCATGTGATTACACAAGATGGTATATGTGTCGACCCGAGGAAGATAGAGGCAGTTCGGAGTTGGCCTAGACCCACGTCAGTGACGGAGGTTCGCAGCTTTCTAGGGCTGGCAGGCTATTACAGGCGATTCGTGCAGGACTTCTCTCGCATTGCTACACCTTTGACCGGGTTAACCCGGAAGGGAGTTCGCTTCGATTGGACAGAGGAGTGTGAGCACAGTTTCCAGCAGCTACGGGCTCTACTGACTACAACACCAGTGCTATCGTTGCCTTCAGGATTAGGCGGATTCGTGGTCTACTGTGATGCTTCACGAGTGGGATTGGGGTGCGTTTTGATGCAGCATGACAGGGTGATTGCGTATGCTTCGCGGCAATTAAAGAAACATGAACAGAATTACCCTACTCATGATCTGGAGATGGCTGCAGTGGTCTTTGCACTCAAGATCTGGCGACACTATCTGTATGGAGAGTCGTGCCAGATATTCACTGACCACAAGAGCTTAAGGTACATATTTCGGCAGCGAGACCTGAACCTTAGACAGCGCCGATGGATGGAGTTAGTGAAGGACTATGATTGTGAGATCTTGTATCACCCGGGCAGGGCGAATGTAGTGGCGGATGCTTTGAGCAGGAGGCCCGGGGGTAGTCTATCCTGTTTGAGCGCAGTGCAGAAGCAGTCGTCGGCGGATTGGCAGATCTTATGCGACAGTCGGATACAGTTCGAGTTTATGCCGATCGGAGGACAGATTGCGCATGTTCGTGCACGCCTACAGTTGCTTGACCGTATACATGAGGCACAGCACAGTGATGACCGCTGTTCAGAGATCAGGACACAGATGGGACTGGGCAGATTTTCCGAGTTCGTGATCGATGATCAGGGGATACTACGATTTGGAGCTAGACTGTGCGTACCAGATGCTGAGGGATTGCGGCGCGAGATTCTTGAGGAGGCACATCGGTCGATATATAGTGTTCATCCCGGTTCCACCAAGATGTACCATGATATGAGAGATGTTTACTGGTGGGACGGCATGAAGAGGGACATTGCAGATTTTGTGTCGAGATGCCTGACTTGTCAGCAAGTCAAGGCTGAGCACCAGAGGCCCGCGGGAGAGCTACAGCCGTTACCCATTCCGGAGTGGAAATGGGAACAGATATCTATGGATTTCATTGTGGGTCTACCCAGGACTAGTCGAGGGTATGACTCCATCTGGGTGATCGTGGATCGTTTGACGAAAGCGGCTCACTTCCTACCGGTGAAGACGACTTTCGGATTTACTCAGTACGCCCAGATTTATATTGATGAGATTGTACGACTGCACGGAGTTCCGACATGCATCGTGTCCGATAGAGGCACCCAGTTTACCAGCCGGCTATGGCAGAGGCTTCAGGAGGCTTTGGGCACTCGCTTGAGTTTCAGCACAGCATTCCATCCGCAGACCGACGGGCAGTCAGAGCGGACTATTCAAACTCTCGAGGACATGCTCAGAGCATGCGTTTTGGACTTCGGAGGTAGCTGGGATCATCATTTGCCCTTAGTAGAGTTCTCCTACAATAACAGCTACCAGGAGACCATTCAGATGACACCGTTTGAGGCTCTTTATGGGAGGAGATGCAGATCGCCCACCTGTTGGACGGAGCTCAGTGAGAGTAGTATCTTAGGACCGCAGATTATGGAGGAGACGACCGCGAAGATCCAGTTGATTCGCGATAGGATGAGAGTAGCTCAGAGTAGGCAGAGATCTTATGCGGACCGTCGTCGGCGCAAGCTTGAGTTTTCTGTTGGTGATCATGTTTTCTTGAGGGTCTCCCCAATGAAAGGCGTGATGAGGTTTGGGAAGAAGGGGAAACTTAGTCCCAGATACGTGGGCCCCTTCGAGATCCTTGAGCGTGTTGGTGCGGTTGCGTATCGATTAGCCCTTCCGCCCAGTTTTCCAGACGTGCACCCCGTATTTCACGTTTCGATGCTCCGCAGATATCTTCATGATCCTTCACATGCGATTCAGCACCCGACGATCCAGCTTGAGCGCGACCTTTCCTATGCGGAGCAGCCGGTGATGATCTTGGATCGACAAGTGAAGAAATTGAGGTCGAAAGAGATACCGTCCGTCAAGGTACTTTGGCGTGGCCAGCGCGGCGAGGAGGTTACTTGGGAGACCGAGAGCGAGATGAGGAAGAGGTATCCCCATCTTTTTGAAGGTGAGTATGGTTAGATTTTTTAATTCGGGGACCGAATTTCTTTAATGGGGGTAGATTGTAACACTTTGGATTTCCGTTTGATCGTCTTTCGTGATAATTAGTGATCGTACGTGTTATTATAGCTATGTGTTTCTAGGATTATTAGTTATTTTTAGTAGTGTTAGCATATTGGGAATTTTCTTGTGTTTGTGCACACTTGCATACTTAGACTTTTTCTTGTGACTTGTTAACCATTCTTTGTGCATGGTTGCAAAGTTATTTTCCCCACCATTTAATCCTTTCACAAAACTCTTTTTATAATTTCAAATTCTATTAAACAAATGAGCATGGTGGTTAGGTGAAATGTTGACTTTTGAACCCCATTTTCTTCTCTTCCCTCTCTTTCTTTCCCACTCCAGAATTCTGGAGAATTTCCAGCAGCAAACCCTCCATTTTTCCTCCATATTCTCTTCTCTTTTCATTCCCCTTTGATCCATACACAAACCCTATACATATCAACACATTTTCATCACAAAACCTTAGGAAAAGTGAGCTTTTTGAGGTGTTTGAAGCAAATCTGCATACTTAAAGGGAAAAGCTGCAACTTTTGGTCTTTCTAGGGTCTTTTGAAGGTATAAATCTCACTCCTAGCACCCTATCTCCTTAACTTGCATGTTTAGTTTCAAAATATCACCTTTTTGTGCATGTTTAGTGCTATTGAAGGGATTTAGAGTTAATATGTTAAAGTTTATGTTGTTGTGGCTTGATTAGCTTGTTAATGAGTTATTAGTGTGGGTTTAGACCTAGGTTTGTTTCAGATTTCAGAAAAATACCCTAAAGTTCCATTTTTGTGCAAAATGTGGATTTTTAACTAGAAATTAGGCCCTGTAGGATCTGCTGCTACCCGAGACATTTCAGAGTAAAACTAGAGGTTACTGTAGCATGTATGGGGGGTATAGAGTGCACACACCAAACCTGGGAGCCCAATTCCCAAGTCTGGCCGCCAGAATTAGCATTCTGGCCGTAAATTGCGGCCAGATGGGGGAGTTTGGGGTTGGGGTTTGGGTGTCTGCTGCTATGTGGGTTGTTTTGGTATGTTTAGTTTTTCAATATCTTTCCTGTATCAAAATCTGGGGTAGAATACCTATTTTCCCGTATTTTCAACCTTTCGCGACACGCGTGATACGTGTGTGGGGGTTTTGGGTTTCTGCGTATCGCGACGCGTCGGAGTGGTTTCAGACGCGTAACCACACGTTTTAGCGTATCGCGCACACGCGCGCTTGGTTCGCGACACGAGTTACTAGTTCAGTTTTAATGTCGCTTTTGTGTGACTTCAAGCTTACGTGTGATATATTGTGTAATTCTAGGTTCGCAGGCGAGTACGGTGGACGCCACGCAGAAGGGGAAACAAGTTGTTGGCTACACCTAGCGAGGGACTACGGTGAGTAGATTTCACATCTACGGGGATATCGCCCGCATGGCGTTCTACGTCAGGGCTGATAGGACCTTATAGTTTCCTTTGTATACATTGACTATTCATGGCTACTATTTAGTGCATGCTGCATTCCCTGCTATTTGGATATAAACTAGAATTGATAGAACACCGCACCATTACTAACGGTCCATGTTGCACGAGCACTATCCTGCATGTTACACACACACCGTTAGTAATTGCCATGACACTCGCACTGTAGAATATCACATCGGATCATTACATTGTAGCTCATCTATATGTGACATGACTTGATATTCATACTTGATACCTATATCACATCGGATCATCATATTGTAGCTTATCTATATGTGACTTGACATGCTATTCATACTTGATGCCTATATCACATCGGATCATCATATTGTAGCTCATCTATATGTGACATGACTTGATATTCATACTTGATACCTATATCACATCGGATCATCATATTGTAGCTTATCTATATGTGACTTGACATGCTATTCATACTTGATGCCTATATCACATCGTATCATCATATTGTAGCTCATCTATATGTGACTTGACATGCTATTCATACTTGATACCTATATCACATCGGATCATTATATTGTAGCTTATCTATATGTGACTTGAGACGCTGTTCATACTTGACGCACATATCATATCGGATCATTGACTTGTATTTTGGTTTGGATTACATGTGATTTCTGGATTTGGGAACCGTGGCTATTGCAAATATATAATCATTTAAAAACCCGGTTCCCTTGATATGATATTTCGGTGCGTCCACCATGTGTTTTCTCGGTGCTAGAGTGATATATGTGAACCCGAATCGAGGAGCTGGTTGAGGCCGATTACGGGTACATGGTGGACCCGGTATGGTACCCCGGGGCGAGAACGGTTTCGCTGTGCAGTAGACGGTGAGCCTGGCAGAGGGACTACTACCTACCGGTGATTGGTTGGACCTGACAGTTATCCGGAGGGTACTGATCAGAGTCTATAGATGGATGCGGGGTGATCCGTACTGCCGGGGCCGAGGGCCGATACCGCAGACGGAGCCCGTGGGCTGACCCGGACTGACGGAGCCCGATGGATGAGGATTTGCGTGTCGATGCTGGACATGAGTATTTATGATATTTGGGTGCCGATGTTGGGCACTCGGGATTCTCAGAGATGTACAGGATTTGAGGGCCGATGAGACTGCCGACGCCTGAGCTATTTGGGGGATCTGGGTGCATTGAGGGACAGTGATTATATATTCCACGTTGACATTCCGTGTAGATATTATATTACCCCTGCTCAGCATTTACTAATATACCTCATCCTGTAGATGCAGTACCTGATAGAGCATTTGTACCTCATCCTGTAGATACATTACCTGATAGAGCATTTGTACCTCATCCGGTAGTACAGTACCTGATAGAGCACTTGCATGATTATTGCACATACTGCTTATCACATATTGATATCATCTGTTGGCATATGATAGAGTAGCGTAGTACGTGCATGCTCGCGATTACCTTTACATGTTATCTCTATTCACGAGTTGGCAACTCACCCCCGTTATGCCACAGCGTTTGCAGGCTGCCCTTCGGAGTAGTCGCGGCAGGCTGCGGTTGCATCTTTTGGCACAGATACCCCCATAGTTGGTGTACTAGCTCTTTTGCTGATAGGTGGGTTTTGTGCGGTATCTGTTTATCTTTCTGTATGAACATTGTTGTATCTAGTATTCTCCATCTACCATGTATGTATTTGACTTAGAGACAGTGTGAGGACGATGTTGTACTTTATTTGTATTCTGGTGTCGAGCTCGTTGTGATCCGACTGTACTTGCAGTTTATCCTATCTGTGTTGTTCCCACTTGTGGATCTTGATCTTCGCTACGGCGTCGTATATTACTATCTTGGTAGTTGTTTACTTAGATCTCTTATCATGTTGTAAGTGCTTTCTTTTAAAAACTTATAACACTCTATACTTTCACTGGTTTGATTTCTGGGTTTTCGGTTCACTTAGTCGCGTTAGGCCTGTAGACGTTACGTGGTTAAGTGCCGGTCACGGGCCAAACTTCGGGTCGTGACAACTCGGCTCTAATGTCAACTGATTCGGACTCACTCGTCGTGGCTGCATGGACTGAGCTCCAACGGCTATCCTCGTGTCTGGAGTCTCCCAAGAAATACATCTCACCATCTAGCATCCGAATTAAGTTGAGCCATCCGATCGAGTCGTCAAAACCTCATAATACCCCAAGAGCTCAACATCTTGGGTACAGTATAATAGCATCGAGTACATACCACAGCATCGGTGGTCCAGCCGTAGAAGGGCAAACCCAAGCCTCACTAATGGCGCCGCAGAACTGCCGCAAACCCTAAGGTTCAAAGGCTTTCACACGGTCATTAAGTCGAGTTAGGGTTTCATTCTTCTAGAGGGACCATAGAATTGCCTGCATGTCCTTCCAAATACTTTAAACTTGGAATAATAAGTTTCTGATATTCGATCGTCTCTGTCGACTCTCAACGTCTCCGCGTGAAGTCGTCTCTAACTGGAATCAATCTATCTGATGACCTCGCATCGGGATAGCGAACAATCCACATGTCCTAGTCATTCATTCTCGGTGACTAGTGATCTTCTATAATCTCTTAGTACAATCTCGTACTGCAATAGCTCTAACATCTGGGGCGATATCTCGTCGTTCTCAGCAATAACTGGCTCACACGTCTGCACGCTGGACGGTGCCTCAATCATCATGAATGAGAAATACACCAACGGTCATCAAAATCTGGCTGGCCTCTGTCAGTGGCTCAATCCTCTGGTGCTGATCTGCACTTCCGAGTATCCTCATACAGCGATCCATCCAATGCTCGTGGCGTGAAAACATCATAAAAAGACACATCTCCGTAATCGTGTGTCGCCGGAATCATGCCCTGGTCAGTTTACGTTCGCAACGAGCTCATGCTGACCGCAACTCTTAGCCGTAGCTCTCCCTGCCCGTAATCGTGGCAGCAAAACCATAACTGGTACCGATGAGGCTAGATCAGGAAGGAATATGATACTGAACAAGGAAATGTACATCCTAAGACTTCTTAAGTGGAGTGGCGTGTCGTAAATATGCCGCGGAACATACCAACGGTACGTCACTCTACTTTAGTCACCTATTCCATCAACCAAGGGTCATCCTACACTCCGAAGGTAAAACCTAACACTCTGATACCAACTTTGTCACGTCCCGAAAGTACGGAACATGACCGACACTTAGGCTACGAACGTCTCAAGGCGTACGTGCTCTAAGTAAGCCGAGCCCAGAAATCCAAACCAAGAAAGTAGTAGAGTATAGGAAGAACCACATCAAATCAACCTGTATGCAACATAATATACAACGCCTAAAGGCGAGGATCACAACAGAGAGGAAACTCCAACAACAAGAAATCCACATAAATATAACGCGCGACTCTAAGGTCGAAAGAATAAACATCACTGGTCTCTATCTCAAATAAGTACATGTTTGGTTGATGGAACTTCTAGATACAACTGAAATATAATATACAAGGTATAATGATGGGTAAGATACAATAAACCCACCTACTAGCAAGTCACCCGAAAGGTACAGTGCCCGCAAAGCCGTAATGAAACCTGTACGGCAAACCTGCAAGAAACTGGGGCACAACGGGGGTGAGTTGCCAACTCGTGAGTAGAAAAAGATCTACGAACAGAAAATCGCATGTATGACGCAATCTTGGGTCATACGATCATAATATATAATCCTCAAATATATAACCAACAATCTCTAACCATGTCTAGGGTAAATATCTAACCCAAGTGTAAACCCATGTGCCTGTGTCAGTGCATCAGGTGGCGATATAGCATATGAATGATGTATGAATGCATGAAACAAAATGCATGTATTGAAGAAAACTGCTTTTGTAACTTTGTGAGATTTCTGTATTTTTAAAATGAGGTATCATAATGAAATCAGCATAAAACAGTGCCTAGCATCGGCACAAAACATAAATCTCAATATCTCGATATCTCTGTATCACAATCTCTGTACCTCAGTATCTCAAATCTCAATGTCTCAATCATAATATCCAGGGCGCCGTCAATCCAGATCGGCCCCTACCATCCATCTCATGACTACGACGGTATCCTCCGGATATCCGACGTGTTGGGTAATATCACCGGTCGGTCGTGCTCCCCTGCCAGGCTCAACGCCATCTCCTGCGATCTTCTTGCCCCGGGGTACCGCACCGGGCCCATCATGTACCCGAAACGGTTCATCCTCCTCCTCGAATCGGATCTCGAAATCCATCAGCAAAACTCATGGTGGACGACTCAAACATCATGGAAAAACCGCATTTATTTAAAAAGAGAGAAAGCAGTATATATGTATTTTGCGGTTTTCCTCCAAATCCAGAAAACATCATGGAAATCCGAATCATCAATAGTATGTAAACCATGAATATAAGCATGAGACTCCATGAATGCGGCATATAATGAACAACAGTATGCATGATGTGACAAGCAATAGCTACAATGTCAAGCTGGTATATAAGGCAATGCACTAATATCATGTCACTACTAGCTAACAAGCTAAATCAGGCAATAATATTCTTTAAGTGTACGTGACATGGCAATTACCGATGAAGATGTGTGTGCGACAGCAAATAAGTATACGTGGTACATACGCATCATCGGTAATGGTGCTGGTGTCCTAGCAGCAGGATATCAATAATAGAATATGAATCACAACAGTATGCGATGCAGAGCAACAATAATAATATGCGGGAGCTGAAATACTAAACACCATGATCGACAAACTATATCTAAGGTCATAAAAGTCACATAGCTACACCACTACAAGGCTGAACTAAAGCTAACAGTAGGTAAGGGAAACCGCCTAATCTCTGAGTCGATTCATATAAATATATACATATAGTCGGTGATCCCGCCTCGATAATATTACATCCGATAACATACCTCTATAATCAGTTATTCCCAAATCAAGAGTGCAGATCAAACATCAATCGTACGTAAATCCGTCGTACGGCCTCCCCAAATCTGGGTACGGGTCAATATCACATTCGTCATGTCATTCATCAAGTCTTCTCTTTATCAAATATCATAATCTGGGGTACTGACCTACGTCTAGTACTACGCTAACATCATCACTATAATGAAGATCTGATTACTGATCGACAGTCTAGTATAAATCGATATTGTCCTCATATATCATCACAAGAGTATACATCGCCTAGGGCAGCCTATCATAAGTATCCTGACATATCATATCATATCATATCCTATCGTATATCATAACCACATGTCGATCATTATATATTTATATGTATTACTATGCACATGGCATCGTCATCAAGACCCGCTATCATATCAGGACGTATATCACGTACGAATCCTGCCAATCACCGTCAACATAATCTCATATCATCTCTCATCGACTCATCTAAATCCCAAGTATCATCCTCAAATCTGTATGTGAACACATTGTCCCATACCTATGTGAACACATATCTATAAGGAATCCCCTCTATGCACATATGAAGTAAGGATGTATGAAAGTATGTATGTGCGTACATGTATGTGTGTATATGTATGTGTAGTGTACCCAATACCTAGGGTTTCGCGACACTAATTTATCCAAGTCCACCAATTATCCATTCTAAACATCAAATAATTTCCCAAACAACATATAACAAATTGTAGGTGTGTATACGCATCCGTATACATCACCTCGTACTGCGGGGGTGCTATACGCCATCCACCCGACTTCTCCCCGTAGATATAAATCTACTCACCTTGTTATGTGTGCCGGTGCCGATGTCGCCGTTTGCATCACAACGCTTCGACGTCACGTGAGTACCTACAAGAATATCACATGATAAAACACATGAAAATCACATGGAAACCAAAATGGTGCACGCTACGCCCATAGGTAAAAACCTGTAGCCGTGCGTGCAAACACAGCCAATGCTCACTGGTCGTTGGCGTTCAAACGCCACCCGACAGAACGAATCATCGAATACCAAAAGTCCATACGGAAAACAGGTCATAAATCATATGCCAACTCATGAAATTCAACCCAGATTCTATCCAAGCTGGAAACTGTCAAAACTAGACATACAGGGGGTCAAGTTTACATGGAATAGAGCTGTGCACGCAAAACGAGGCAGTTTTACCCTGCTCTGGCCGTAAATTGCGGCCAGGGGGATTAAATTTGCGGCCGGGACTTTGAGATGGTGGCTAGGGCTTTGGGTAGTGGTTCCAGGGTGCCTGCACAGCTCACTGCCAAGTCAATTTTACTCTAGGAGGTCCCGGGTGAAAGCAGGTCTCAGAAAGGTCACAAAATCGACGAAAACGCTAATTTACACCAAGTCGAACAACTCTGGTAACTAACTAGAGATCTGGGGTTTCTTGGTTACAATGGTCTCAAATACACCTAATAAGGTTACCCTGACAATCGAAACCATCTCTTGGCCAAACCTCACTCAATTTCACTAAAACTAGCACTAGATCTCAAATATAATAGTAACTTTCAGCTAGACACTATAACTTGCCAGATAGGAATTTGGTTATGAGATTATACCTCAAGGGAGTCCTAGAATGAAGGAGAAGGGAAGGAGAAGTGGGTTAGTGCTGAAGTGGCTGAGCTGAAGTTGGATCTGTAGCTGCTGCAGCTGATGTTTTGGCTTGGTGCTGCTGTTGCTGCTTGCAATTTTCTTCTTTCCCTTTTGCTGAGCAGCAGCTACTGCTGTTGTTGTTTTTGTGTTGTTGGGGTTGTGGTTAAGTGGTATGATGGTGTGGAGTTGTTGTTGTTTGGGCTACAGCTGCTGCTGTTGTTTTATTTTTTTGTTGCTGCATTGCAGCAGCTGCTACATGTGTGTGGCTGTGGTTTTGGTGTTGTGAAGGGTTGTTTTTTGTTAGGTTGATAAGGGTGTGGGTTGTGGTATATGATGGGGTTGCTGATGCTGATGAAAATTGGCTGAAGTTGTGCTGAGCTGATGTTTTCCTGGCTGAAACTGATGTTGGTCAGGGCTAAATGTGTTGCTTTGGGGGCTGAAAAGTGTTGATAGGGGTGTATAGGTGTGGGGCTATGGTGTCTGCAGCTGCTGTTGACAGCTGAATTATCATCACTGCTGATGCAGTTCAGGCTGAGGCTGATGTTACTGCTGCTGAGGTAATGGCTGCTGAAGGTGGCTGAAGTGGGAAAGTTGGTGGCTGTTTTAGGGTGAAGGGACCTGATGTAGCTGCTGCTGGAGTGTGCTGATGCAAGATTGGGGGCTGAAGTTGGGGCTGGTGGGTGTGCTGATGTCTAAACTTGGAGGCATTATCATTTGAGAGGGAGTGAAAGAACACAAGGAATAATGAAATGGGATGGATCAAGGCACACCCTAGCCACCTCCCTCTCTCTCTTGAAACATGTTAGCACCCACAAGCCATCATGGCTCACTTTCTCCCTACACAAGGTCAACTAACCCTAATCACCCTTAACCAAAACCAAAACCCTAAATTAAGCCAATTAACTTAATCAAATGGTTCAACCCACCATGGTCATCTAAACAAGGTCCAACCCTAGGCTACCATGACCAAAACAAGAAACAAGTATAACAAGTGTAAAAATGTTATGTGCACATTTTTGCACAAAAAGCCAAAATTCCAATTAGCGATTTTTAATCGCGGTTAACACCAAAATATCATATAATCCATCATGAAAACTGCAAAATGGCATATGTCCACAAAATAAGCTATTTTAGAATTTCCATAATTTTCTCCGGAATTTTCACCATTTATTGATATTTAATTATACCGACTATTAAAATATTCATTAAAAATTAATATTTATTTATGAAAATTCCCAAAAATAATATTTTATTTTTTTTTGAAATGTTACAGCATCAATGCTGAAGTCAAGAAACTAATTGACTCCGGCTTCATCCAAGAGATTCAGTACCCTGACTGGATCGCCAACATTGTCTAGTGATGAAGAAAAATGGGACGGTGCACGTCTGCGTGGACTTTCGAGACCTCAATAAAGCTTGCCCGAAGGATGAATTCCCTGTACCGGTTACCGAGCTGATGACAGATAACACGCCCACTCATGAAGTCTTCAACTTCCTGGATGGATCTTCAGGGTACAATCAAATAAAGATGCATCTTGAAGACAAAAAACACACTACTTTCCAGACACTGATGGGCATATTCTGCTATAAAGTGATGCCTTTCGGTTTGAAGAATGCAGGCGCCACCTTCCAGAGGGCTATAACGAAGATTTTCGATGACCTCATACATGAGATCGTCGAATGCTATATCGATGACCTTGTGGTGAAAAGCAAATCGTACGAGGAACAATGGGAACATCTGAAGATAGTGTTCCAGCGCCTTCGGAAGTACAACCTGAAGATGAATCCTCTAAAATGTGCGTTTGGAGACTCCTCAGGCAAATTCCTAAGATTCATCATACGATATAGAGGCATCGAAATAGACCCATCAAAGATCAAGGCGGTCATTGAAATGCCTACGCCAAAAACTCTCAAACAACTGCGGTCTCTCCAAGAAAAGCTCGCGTATATCTACCGGTTCATAGCCAACCTATCTGGTAAATGTCGTCCCTATAGTCATCTAATGAAGAAGGGAACCCCGTTCATCTGGGATCGTAAATGCCAGAGTGCGCTAGACGAAATCAAACAATACCTGCAGAATCCACCGGTACTGACCGCTTCCGTTAAGGGAAAACCCCTCATCCTATAAACAACAGCCCTTGAAGGTTCTTTAGGCACGCTATTGGCACATGAAAACGACCAGGGGAAGGACAGAGCTCTCTACTATTTGAGTCAAGTTCTTCTTGAGGCAGAAAACAACTTCTCCCCTATTGAAAAGCATTTCCTGTCTTTGATCTTCACAATAACAAAGCTCACACACTATACTTTGGCGCATGAGGTTCATCTTATATCAAAGGTGGATCCTCTCAAGTACTTAATGTCAAGAGCCATACTAACAGGAAGGCTTGCAAAATGGGCCCTCTTCTTAATGGAGTCCTTGATAACATATCGACCTCTTAGGGCAATCAAAGGCCAGGCCATCGCCGACTTTCTCGCTGAGCATCTGATACCTACTAACTCGCCCCTAAATTGCGAGTTTCTGGATGAACATGCATTTGACGCGAAAGATAAAAAAGAATGACTCTCGATGGGATCTTTACTTTGATGGGGCATCTTCCATGAAGAAGCGAAAGCACAACACCCCCATAATCAAATCTGAGGTAGGCCTTATCTTCGTGACTCCACAAGGAGGGATAATGTGCTTTGCCCTTTCATTAATGGAGCCAAGACCAAACAACGAAGAGGAATATAAAGCTTTGATAGTTGGTCTTAAGATCGTTGTCGATATGGGGATCGAGAACCTCCTTATATATGGAGACTCCCAGCTGATCGTTAGTCAAGTAAATGGCGACTACCAAACGTGCAAGCCAGAGTTGGTAAGGTACGGCGAGAGAGTGCAGCAATTGCTGACACAAATCCCCTCCTACATCCTGGAAAGCATACCGCATGCGGAAAATAGAAAAGCGGATGCATTAGCTAAACTCGCTTAGGAACTGGCTGATGAAAACCTCGATGATGTAAGAATCATTGTGCAAAGCCACCGGATTCTCGCGCCAGCAGAAATATCTTCGGAGTCGTCTGAAGAAAAGGAAGCGATCAAACAAGCAGACCTACAAATAGAGGACGAAGAAAAGGCTAAGGATTGGAGAGAAGTCTTCATGGACTACTTCAAATCACATCGAACACCTGAAAATGCATCTTCAAGACATCAGCTCATGAAACGAGCTCCGTCTTTCGCCTTCGTCAATAATACTCTATATAAGAGATCATTCGACTCTCTGTGGTTGAGATGCCTGGGACTGGAAGAAAAAAGAAGAGTCATCAAAGAAACTCACGACGGACTCTGCGGTTCTCACCAAGCCGGGCCAAAGATGAAGTTGAAGATCAAAAGGATGGGCTACTATTGGCCCACAATGATTCAGGACTGCCTCGAATATGTGAAGCAGTGTCACTCGTGCCAAACTCACGGGGATTTCATTCACCAGCATCTAAATCCGTTACACCCAACAATGCCTAGCTGTCCTTTCGAAATGTGGGGAACAGATATAATTGGACCCATCGAACCAACGTCACCCAAAAGACATCGGTTCATACTAGCAACAACCGATTACTTCTCTAAGTGGGCAGAAGCAGTACCGCTAAGGGAAGTGAAGACGGAGAACATCCTCCATTTCTTCAAGACATACGTCATCTACCGGTTCGGCACTCAGCAACGGATTATCTCTGATAACGGGTTTGCCTACAGAAGCCATAAAATCAGTCGCTTCGCAGAACAACATAAAATAGATTGGAGTGTAGGTTACTAGGCACTGTCACAAGGGTCTATAAGGCATCAACCATGCCCGATTTAAAATTTAGACGTGCCGATCAACCCTAACCAAGATCTTAGACTAGAGATTACGCGAAACAAAGCAAGTAAACAACTTTACTTCTAAGAGTTAGGGATTACAACCTTTGTAGTCCGTTCCTTCACTACTAAAGCTCCGTGTTGAGGTCCCTTCGCTGCGATCATCGAGTATCCGGACTCCAGAGAGGCTCCATGAAGAGAAAGATGCAACCTTGCTTCCGATCTTCAATAACAAAGATGATCTACCTTGAAGAAACTCAAACCCAAGTTTTTGCTTCACTAATCAAATATTAGAAAAGCAAACATCCTAATCTAAGTGGTTAGAATAGATGAGGATGATGAAGTAGGAATTTAGCACTCATTTGTTTTCTTTATCTCACTCAAAATCATCACTTATGAAAAAGCTAGGAAGCTTTTTCAAGCAAGAAGAAGAAGAAGAAGATCAAAATCCTTTTGTGATGAATAATGAAAACTCATGTGAGGTTAGAAATGCAACCATGGGTTAAGTATGAAGAATTAACCCATGTAGAGAAACAACCATGGTTAAAGAGTTGGGTTGGATTAAGGAAATATCTATGCAAAATATCAAGGTCAAAGTCAAAGCTTCAAGAAGCTTCTTGAAAGCTTCATGAAAGCTTAACCCTAATCCAAACCCTAACCACATTTATTCTCCACAAAACATGTTGCATTTATAAACCTAACATGTTACAATATTATATATCACATATACAATATTTATTGTAACAAAATAAAATAATACAATTAACATATATCACATATATATCAATGTATTACCCGAGTGAGAAAAAGAATCTTTAAGTGAGCTTATATTAGTTAATGTAATTTAATATATCAAATATATAATTATACATTAAATTATCGAATCAACACATGATCCGATAATCCGGCTATTTCACAAATAACCGACTAATATAATCTGTATCTGTTCATCGAATCAATACTTGATCCGTTGACCCGGCTATATCACATATACCCGGCCGATATCACATATCGCGAGAATCTAATACGGTATTGCATACACGTATTATTCTCAGTCCCGCACATATCACATATGTGCTCCTACTTCGTTTTGCCTGAGCCAGGAAACATCTGTGTAGGACTCTAAAGAATCGTCAATACACCGGCAGTAGGTGATGATCATATCAGTCACCCACAAGCTGCAAGCGGTAAGCTAAACGTAACAGCCACCCAGGTATTGAGCAATCAGAAGATCAACAAGCAAGCCTGTACATTCTCCTGCGAACCCAATCGGTAACACTCCCGTACAGTCCGGTCTCTTCGTCTGATTTATCGCATATCTCGCCTAGGGGTGGTAAACGTCATACCCCAGTAGCTTGATAAGTCGTGTCGATATGAGGTCTATAACAGTTCAAGAAACTACTGATAACACTTACCAATAAATCTCAGCAACCCTAGCCAGGGATTTCCAGTTATAGCCAATCGAACACAACACAACATCAACTCCCTATACAGGGAGAGACGAAACCCCTCCTATCGCTCATTGCCTCCATGTGATTCGGGACTGTACCCAAAAGCCACCTTTTTGCATGCCCTCTTGGACGTGGTATGATGGAAATCAAAGCACAGTGGGAATCACACAAGACTCTATGACGATCTCGGGTCTACAGACTAACCTGTACCAGTGTCACCAGAGAACTGCCATCTGACGTGAGGTATAATACTATCTGGGAGTTCTCGGCGAGTCCGTCCAGTGTACCCAGTCTCTACTGAGCACCCGTATACCTTCTCTGATGTCAAACACCAATGGATATGGGATCATCCATCGCCCATCATATGGGTCAAGAAGCGCATACGCTAGTCTACTCTGGAGTATCGATACCCTGTCTCGGTACTCCCACGACTAGGAACATTTGAAGGATGTACTTAGCGAGTACACTGTCCCCACTAGTATGATTTGCATCATAGTCCTGGTAGTCAAGTACTCATCCTAAGGGCTTTATCAACATGTAACATAGAGGCAATCAGAATACATGTTAAGATAAAGAGCAACCACATAGCATACTATCATGTCGAGCAAGAAAGTCCTCCCTATATATGTCCAAGCATCCGCTACAATATACATCGTATGTACAGTAATGGCCTCTAGGGCATACATATAACTAACAATCTTCCACTTACACTAAGGCCATCTGTTGTGGTATCGCATACCCAAAAATCAGCTGTGGTTGAAGTATCTCATACTTAACCATCCCATAAAAGTCTCTACTGGGAAATAGGCCTTTGTGAGTGGATTCGCGCTGTTGTCCTCTGTGTCTACTCTCCTAACCTCGATCTCCCTGGAGATCAACCATCTCCATGATCAGGTGATACTGTCTAAGAATTATATCTGGATTTCTGATGGGACGGGGGTTCCTAGGCCAAAGCCATAACTCCATTGTCAAACAATGGTTGGAATGAATTTCATCTCATGAACTTATATATATCCAGACTGTCTCTTTGGTAGCATCCTTGGTAACAATGTATCTTATCTTTAATCGTCTAGTCAGTCACGGTATCTAGCTTGGAACTCTTTCAACATACCGTCCCTCCACTGAGGATAAAGACAATGCCTGCGACTAACATTCAGTCATCCTTATCACCCTGGAACCTTTTCCAGTGATTCTCCCCAGGATCGATTGATACCATCTCACTACAACTAGTGAGAATCCTAACATCCCTTTAGATCTATCTCATAGATATAAAACCTAGGATTTAGGAGGTATCACTTTGATCCTATATGGAGAATCCTTGTGATAAGCGGAGATTGACCGAGCGTAGCATAGGAAACTCCTTCCTTATCAAGAGTATGTCATTCACGTACAATAAGAGGATCACCACCATACTCTCTACTACCTTTTTGTATATACAAGGTTCATCTACCATTTTGATGAAGTCAAACTCTTTGACTACCACATCAAAATAGACGTTCCAACTCCGCGATGCATGTTTTATCGCATAAAACAACTTGCACACGTTTCCGCTGCTCCCACTGTCTACGAAGCCCTCTGGCCGTGTACTTATAGATGCTCTCTTTTAAATCACTATTTAGAAAAGCAGTCCTGAAACCCAACCACGAGATATCGTAGTCATGGTATGTAGCAATTGCAAGTAGGATCTGGATGGACTTAAGCATAGCTTTGAAAGTCTCAACTTTTCCATGTACACCAAGTAATCTTCTCAATATATACTTGCTCCTGATGGGGATTTAACCCTTCAGATGAAGCAATCAAAGTCCATACTTTGTTGGTGTATAAGGATTACATCTCAGATCACTAAGAATCCAGCCATTCTTACATAGTCCCACTCCTGATGGCCTGCTCGAAACTAGTTAGGTCATCATCTCATGATCCAATCCTCGCTCCCACTGTCATAGAGAAAATCGAAGTATCTCTCAGGTGGGTGAGGAACCCTACTAGATCGGCGGAGAGGCTGAGGTTCGTTAGAATCTATTGAATCCTTTAGTTCTACCAAATCATCAGCTGCAGTTTTTAGCTGGAACTCTTTCCAGTTCTACCTCATGACCACTAATTTCTTCACAAGAAATTTCCTTTCACAAAGGTGGCATGCTGAGAAACAAAACATCTTTTGTTCCTCGGTTTGGAAGAAGATATTCCCTTGCGAATGCTTAGGATATCTAACAAACTTCCACAGAACTGACTTTGCCTCAAGCTTTGTCCGGATTTTGTTTTTAGACATAGGCCGGACAACCCCAAATCTTAACATACTTAAGATATGTGTTGGATATAGTGCCCTCAGAGTCAATTATTGGATCACAGGCACGTGATTGCAATCATTGAGGGATGACCTATGCCGGTAGGACAGTCTTACTTAAGATGATAGTATGCTATCTGGTTTATCTTTATCATCGTGTACTGCTTTAGGTGACATTACTGATCACTATTGCACGTTGATAGAGCCCCTAGGATTCTTGCTTGACTATCAGCAGTATGATGGCGATCATATACGTCGGAGCTGGGGTCTATAAGCACATCCTTAAAAGGTCCCTAGTCGTGGGAGTTTCGAGACAGGGCATCGATACTCTAGAGTAGACTAGTGTATACAGTCGAGACCCCGACGAGGGGCGGTGGCCGGTCTCACAAGCCACTGTTGTCAGTTTGTTCACCTAAGATGTATACAGGTGCTCATTGGGTTATGAGTACACCGGACAGGACTCGCCGGGAACATGCTAGTTGATATTATACCTAGCGTCAGATAGCAGTTCCCTGGTGACATGTGTACAGGTTAGTTCATCGACCTGAGATCATCATTTGTCTCGTGTGAGTTCCCACTGTGCTTTGATTACTACCCTACCACGGCTCAAAAGAGTCGTGCAAACAGGTTTTAGTTGGGTACAGTCCCGAGCCACATGGAGGCAGTGAGCGGATCGGCAGGGGGTCGTCTCTCCCGGTATTGGGGGTGAGGTCGCGCTGTGTCTAGGAGAGCCATTACACGAAGTCCTTGGCCAAGACAAGAGATTTACTGGTAGGTATTCCAGTAGTATCTCAGGATGTTTTGGGCTACACTCTGACACGACTTGTACTGCTTTTGGGGGTCTGACTTTCACCAACCCCCTAGACCCGACATGTGATGCTCATAGACGAACGGATCGGACTGTACGGATATTGTCACTGACAGGCTCAGTAGGGTGTCAGGATGAGTTCGCTCACAGACGTCCCTTTTGGTCAATAGCTGGTAGCCCGTCACGTATGGCTAATACCTCTGACGTACTAGTGGTTAAATCCACAGCCAAAGTATTGACGAGTCTTTAGAGTCCCCCACATACAGTTTCTCAAGTTTCGGGAGAAACGCTGTAGAGGCCGTATGGAGATATGGCAGGGTTCGATCTTATACGTGCGGTATTGCACGGATCGTGATCGGACGGATAATACTAGCGGGCTTTGGTTTAAGCCGGATCCTAGTATTGTACAGTGTAGATTTTGTCTCATTGCATTTGTATTCGGTCGCAATACAAATGCGGGTATGTATATACGGTCGCGGGGTTTTCCTGTAATTTATTACGGGATCGCTTTTTTGAAGTTGCCAGTTTGCATTCCGTTTCGGCCAGTTTTCCTTTGTTCCTTCATGAACTAATTTTTCCGATGGAGGGGCTTATTTGCAAATGTGCAAATTAGTCATGTGGAGGGTGTTATTTGTAAATGGAGGCATCATGATGGTTCTTAATGAGATTGATTTAGTTTTGTGCATCATTACTTGCTTTAATAAGGATGGGATTGATTTGGATCATGGAAGTGAGACTTGCTTTTAGACTTATGGTCACCACGTGCTTTTACTACACTCACCTCCCTTCATTGCTTTTCCTCTCTCTTTTTTGGCCGGCCACTTAAGGTGGCAGCACACTCATTTTGGGGAGGGGGTGATTCATTTTTGTGTGAGGATTTTTGGTTCACTTTCATTGCAAAAGAAAAATCCCAAAGTTCATTCATCTTGCTCATTTCCTTCTCCATTACACATGGCAACTTCATAACCCCTTGGGACAAACCACTCTACACTTAGCCTACAGCATCCTTGGGCACGTCGGCTCGCCAACTTCGTGCCCGAGTTGCCTCGGTCCAGAGGTGGGAGCCCGTAAAAGAAGCCGGCGATGTGGTGCCCGTTCCGACGAGGAGATGAAGACCGGAGATTCCGCAAGGAGATCGGAGTGGAGGCCGAAGACCGAAGGACACGGATCGCTCGGTATAGCTTTCTACCCATTCTCTAGTTTGCTAGCATTAGGTTAATGGCCCGATCCGGGATTTTAGTGCGCGGTAGTGCCGGTTTACAAGTTTTGTAAAAGTTTCGTTTCCGCATTCCGGCGTCGGATTGACGGCCGGGGCACTGCCATGCACTTACACTGGTATCAGAGCCACGCCATTAACCTAGTCTAGCTTACTCTAAAATGTTTACAAGTTCGATCGAACGGATTTTAAGAAAACCGCGTTTCCATGTCAAGTTTCTGTTGAATTTTTCCAGTACTCAAAAAATTATTTGATACATTGTAAAAATACGTGCAGGGTTTTTTATGCATTCTATGAAAATTTGGTAGGCTGAAGTTACTGTAGCGCGGCGGATCAGCGGCCAAAACCACGTTTTGGACGCGGATCCGCCGCCGAACTTTGGCTTCACTGCATCAAATTTTTACAGTGGCTCTCTGACATGGAAATAGGGTTTCTGGTATATTCTTTTTGGGCCCAGATGTTTTTGAGTGCTACTGTTGTGCTTGGGGCCCGCTTCGGGAAATTTAGTCGATCGAAAATTTTTAACATGTTAGTTCACAGTATTTACATTATATCTGCGACCGTGAATGTCATTTGATCGGTAAATCCTGTCTAACTGCTATAGCCCTTTTAGACGGATTTGCGAACGTGACATTGACGTTGATGTTCTGTGTTGTGCTGTGATGTTGCGGATTTGTCGTGCGGATAGCCTGGATGCAATGGTAGTACAGTTTGGTTGTTTATGTACATTTGATATTGCGGGGCGAGCGTCCGACATGTGGACTGCCGTCACTGCTTATTTGTATATTATTCTTTTGGGACACGACCGAGCTGAGGTCGATGTACCAGTTGTATATTTTACTTTCTGTACTAGGATTACCCCCGCGGAGGGGTGCACGGGTAGCCGGGTTCTAAAGCGCAACGGGCCCGCATCTCATGGCGTTGAGACGGAGGGGGCTTCACTCTAGAATTGGCGGGCTATTCGCCGCACTCGTAGGGGGTATAGGTTGACCCAAGGAGGGGTGCCCAAGTTACCGGATTCCATGAAGTGCTGGGTGGTCCATTCACTTTGTTGAAGGGGGCTGCCTCGCTTCAGGTTTTGGCGGGTAACTTGCCGCGCCCGTAGGGGTCTAAGATTTCATTGCACAGGCTATCCACACGACCAGGGGAACGTCGGGTTTCAGTAGCGGCTCTATGAAACCCGGGGATCCCAGATATCTGTATTGTTCTGTGATGCTTATTACATTTCTGTGATGTTGCATTTTATCACGCCTTGAGCGAATATTATATATTGATATATATACTAGTAGATGTTGTATATGTTTTACACCCGCGCTAGTCCAGTCCCCGCTCTGTCGTTAGTTAAGTAACCTAACGGGTGATGACGGGACCCAGTGGCGAATGCGGATGGCATATACGTACATCATTATTTTCGTTCTTTATTGGTGTGATCAATTGATCGGACTGCATTGATTCGGATCAAAGCAAGTTAAACAAACCTATTTTGATGTTGTTGGAACAATTTTTTAAAAAGCTGTTGTTGCAAGGACGTTCTCTTTTGTTTTGCACAGTGGTATTCGGTTTTGAATATCCAGCATCTCAGTCGACGAGGCAAGGGCCGAGATCCCTTCACCGGGAGTGACCCCTTGGACAGAAGTTTGCGTCAGGGTAATAACTTCACTATAGACGATTTCCTTTTGCTTTGCATCGTGGTATTCAGTTGGAATATCCTGCACCTCATTCTACGGGGAAAGAGCCGAGATCCTTCACCGGGAGTGACCTCTTTAGTAAAGGTTTTCGCCACTATATTTTTATAAAAGCTATCCAGTTCCTTCAACGATATCAAGTTCATTACGTTAAAGGTTTTTTGCCAAAAACCATTCGTAGCCCTCCGTCATTTCAGACGGGTAGCACGTAGTATTCATGCTATGTTTGTTGACCCTCGTCAAGGCATAGTGTGTGGTAGCTGCTTGTTACCTTTCTGCTGCATAGATAGATGCGTTGGTTTGGGACAGTCGTATAGCCTTATTGACCTTCGTCAAGGGTTTGTACGGGTGGGTTCAAATTAATCTGGACAATGACGGGTAGAACTTGACATGTGACTTATGATTTATTGGCCTTAGTCAAGGTCATAAGAGCATGGGGCAAAAAAATCACATCGGGAGTTTCTAAAGAAACTGAAACTTACCAGATATGCGCATACCTTCTGGAGTGTGATAACGTGAGCGGATTCCGTCACGTTATCATGCGATGATAGTTGGATCCCGATTCCACTGATGAGTTAGTTTACTCCTCGGGTGATCCCGACTAATTCTTCTTTCAGATTTGGAGGAGAATTTGACGGTACAGTTGGAGGTTTCCTGATTAGATAAATTGATAACCATTCTGATCTAGGTTAGAGTGTACGCTGAGTGTTTCTTTTCTCTCTCTCTTTGGCAGCGACCATGACCCGACCCTTGACTATGACTCAGTGACCAAAATTAACCGAACTTTCTTAAACACTGGCTTTTGGATTGTCATAGTTGCATACCTCATTGCCACTCCTACTTTTACCCTTTTTCTCCAGAACCCCCCGTATTACTACGAACGTCCACTTCCATTGGATAAAACCATCGTATGGTTATATACGAACTCGAAGGAATTTATTCGAGGATGGTTTCTGGTTCTGGAGAAAACGAATAGGTCTATTCAGTTGTCTTTTCCTTTTATCTTCTCTCAGGTTGCGAGTGCTCCTTGGATTAGGACAGTACACCCATTACGCCTATTGGGTAGTCTTCTTCCAAACCATAGGCAGGTGCCGACCGGTAGGGAATGAAGAAAACCAATTAGCCTAACAAAGGTGTATAGAAGGTATTAAGTAAAGACAAATAAAGGGATTAGTAAGAGGGCAAAGTAAATTGCGACTACTATTCACGACCAAACCAAGTATTTCATTACCACTCCCACTTCACCTTTGTATTTCTCCAGGACACTCCGTATCACTACGAAAATCCACAGTTATTTGGATACTCCATCGTATGGTTATATACGAACTCGAAAGGAACTTGTTCCAGTTCGGGGATGGATTCTAGTTCAGGAGAAATAGGAATAAGGTTTATTCGATTATCTTTTATCTTCACATTCTCTCGCATTGCGAGTGCTCCTAGGATTAGGACAGTACACCCATTATGCTTATTGGATAGTCTTCTTCCAAACCATAGGCTGGTGCCGAACGGTAGGGAAGGAAGAAAACCATTTAGCCTAAAAGGGTGTGCAGAAGGTAATGACTAAAGACATATGAAGGGATTTGGAGAGATGGCAAAGAAATATACGGTTACAGTTGTGAATCTGGATAATGGAAGAGACGTTACTAAGAATACCAGGATACCTCATCGAAACATTTCAATGTTTCAGTTTCACTGTGTACTGTTAAAAGAAAACTGATTTCCCAATTAGTCCTTACTCCAGGGTATGTATTTACCAGGTTTGATTCTCATATCTGTATGGTTTTACAGATGATGAGTGGGAGTAAGTTATTGGGAATTGGGTGATCATCCTCATTATATCGGGATTTGTTGTAATTGGTGATATTTGAGGAAATCGCCTGGGCTGTTTGCCGGACGGCAAATATTTGGTTTTGAATATCCGTTGTTGTGCACCAATTTCAAATTGATATATCTCTACGTCTATTTTTATAGAGTGAGATATACCTTTTTGAAATTATGTCCATGACATTTACCTATATCAGTGGATGGTTAGGTAAGGAGCATTAAACAGCGGTGTAATTCTTCTTAACCAAAAGTACAGTTTTCAACCTACGACACACAGGGAATGAGTTATTAGACTCAGGGGACTTATACAGAGTATTGTATGTTGTCCAGTGTCCATTAGGACAGAGGGGTTGGTACTCGTACTATATTCTGTTTACTTGTGACTTCTCTAGTTGTTAGACATGTGTTTCGTAGAAAAGCAGGTTCTGAGTTTTGAGAAGTTATAGGTATAAGAGTAAAGTAGAGAACCAGGTGTTGCAAGTATCGGGATTCTTCAAGGTGATCGAAGATGTAGATACTTGTGAATGGTATTCAGTTGATAGTAATGATTAAGAGAACTTGCTTCTCTTTCAGGTTACTCATAATTGGAAGCAATCCTAAGTTGAGTAATGCGGATCGGCCTCTCTCCATTTAGTTCACATGCACTGGAGACAGCTGCATGATTTCAATCTGGTTCAATTAAATCGGTGCCTCTGTTTCTGTATTGGATATAGAACAGTTCATATCTTGACATTGTTAAGGTACGGGGAGTTGTCCAGCTTATGCTTAAAACCAGACACTGGACAACTCAAGGCACGTTTCTGTAATGGCTGTTTGTGGGTTGACCCGGGCTATGACGAGGGTTGATTTTCTACCATCTGGAAGATCAATAGTGATATTGTTCTTGACTCGCCACAGTTTTAATAAAAATGGATTTTTTCAGAAAACAGTAGTGGGAGTATGGTAGAACTGGAAGTGATTCCAGAACCGCAAACGATTACTGAAAATTTGATAAGAACCTAAAGATTCAATCTGATTTGACATTCCATTGGCCATTCCGCAGATATGGTGGGTAACCTCAGGCACCCGAGAGGTACTCCGGTAGCCTCAAGGACGGTGACAGGGAGGTTCTTGTTTGCCCAGACTTGCCATTGCTGTTGGTCCAGGCTGTGAGACCCGGCAGGAGGATGAGTATAGCGTCGTTCTGAACTAGTTTTAGAAGTGTACGTCTATATGACTCTGCCAGAGGGTTGTCGTAGTCAGTGGGAGCAGCGGAAGCATAGTGGACAAGTGGCTTATGTCTATTTATAGACTAAAGCAGATATAGCGGAGATAGATCATCTATTTCTGATGTGACAGTCATAGGTTTGACTTCATCAGAATAGGGGATGGATCTGTTAAAAAGGTAGTAGGGTGTGATGTCCTGGTATTTGGATGACATACACAGAGTAGGAAGTGAAATTCCTATACTACGATCGGTTATACTTTGGTTGTCACACAGTGGTTTCTCCACATAGGATATGGTTATCATATCAGATATTCTGGTTACTAGATAAATGGTTTTAGATCTAGATTAGGGTAGTTTCCCAATCAAGGTACTTAGACAGCATTCTAAGAGTATTTAGAATGAACGACTCTTGGCACGGTAGTGTACCTGCAGGTGATGAATTCACCCTCTCTAAAGGTGTCTTATAGACTAAAGGGGAGAGGGATATACATGATTGACAGATCACTTGCTTAGGCAATTGAGTAAATCATGAGATGTCAAGTACCACACCAGATGTTGTTTTGTACGGGATGCAATAAGTTGATATTGATCCAATCCTGGAGAAACATTCGGAAGCAGTTTTAGAACATAAGTGGTTGTTCTAGGGATATGATAATGGCAGCCTCCTTCGGGGGACAGTTATCATTCCAGGCTTCCAAGGTGACCTGGATGACAGAGTGACTGTCAGAGTTATAGTTTTCCCTCTGACGAGGGGCAGTATTTTGGACAGGTGGTCCACGCAGATACTGAGGGAGGCATGGCGCAGGATACTGATTGAGTTCAGTTGATGATACAGTCTAAGAAGTTTGGATTTAGAGTTCATTTATGATCTAGATCCCATCAGACATCCAGACATATTCTAAGACAGGTATTGCTCATTTCGGGAGATGGTTCTCTCCGTGAACTAGAGATAAAGAGAGACATAGAAAGAAACATGAGAGCGGATCCACTCACTGAGGCTATTCCTCGAACGCAATAGTTTCGCAAACGGGCTTTGTGAGACTGACTAGTAGAGGAGTTGGGTGTTCGGTATCATACGGGCTGTGAGTATGCGACATCGCAATAATTAGCCTTGAGCGCAAATGGGAGATTGTTGGATATAGTGCCCTCAGAGTCAATTATTGGATCACAGGCACGTGATTGCAATGATTGAGGGAGGACCTATGTCTGTAGGACAGTCTTACTGAAGATGATAGTATGCTATCTGGTTTATCTTTATCATCGTGTACTGCTTTAGGTGACATTACTGATCACTATTGCACGTTGATAGAGCCCCTAGGATTCTTGCTTGACTACCAGCAGTATGATGGCGATCATATACGTAGGAGCTGGGGTCTATAAGCACATCCTTAAAAGGTCCCTAGTCGTGGGAGTTTCGAGACAAGGCATCGATACTCCAGAGTAGACTAGTGTATACAGTCGAGACCCCGACGAGGGGTGGTGGCCGGTATCACAAGCCACTGGTGTCAGTTGGTTCGCCTAAGATGTATACAGGTGCTCATTGGGTTATGAGTACACCAGACAGGACTCGCTGGGAACATGCTAGTTGGTATTATACCTAGCGTCAGATAGCAGTTCCCTGGTGACATGTGTACAGGTTAGTTCATCGACCTGAGATCATCATTTGTCACGTGTGAGTTCCCACTGTGCTTTGATTACTACCCTACCACGGCTTAAAGGAGTCGTGCAAACAGATTTTAGTTGGGTACAGTCCCGAGCCACATGGAGGCAGTGAGCGGATCGGCAAGGGGTCGTCTCTCCCGGTATTGGGGGTAAGGTCGCGCTGTGTCTAGGAGAGCCATTACACGAAGTCCTTGGCCAAGGCAGGAGATTTACTGGTAGGTATTCCAGTAGTATCTCAGGGTGTTCTGGGCTACACTCCGACACAACTTGTACCACTTTTAGGGATCAGACTTTTACCAACCCCTTAGGCCCGACATGCGATGCTCATAGACGAACGGACCGGACTGTACGGATATTGTCACTGACAGGCTCAGTAGGGTGTCAGGATGAGTTCGCTCACAGACGTCCCTTTTGGTCAATAGCTGGTAGCCCGTCACGTATGGCTAATACCTCTGACGTGCTAGTGGTTAAATCCACAGCCAAAATATTGACGAGTCTTTAGAGTCCCCCACAGAAAGTTTCTCAAGTTTCGGGCGAAACGCTGTAGAGGCCGTATGGAGATATGGCAGGGTTCGATCTTATACGTGCGGTATTGCACGGATCGTGATCGGACGGATAATACTAGCGGGCTTTGGTTTAAGCCGGATCTTAGTATTGTACAGTGTAGATTTTGTCTCATTGCATTTGTATTCGGTCGCAATACAAATGCGGGTATGTATATACGGTCGCGGGGTTTTCCTGTAATTTATTACGGGATCGCTTTTTTGAAGTTGCCAGTTTGCATTCCGTTTCGGCCAGTTTTCCTTTGTTCCTTCATGGCCGAATTTTTCCGATGGAGGGGCTTATTTACAAATATGCAAATTAGTCATGTGGAGGGAGTTATTTGTAAATGGAGGCATCATGATGGTTCTTGATGAGATTGATTTAGTTTTGTGCATCATTACTTGCTTTAATAAGGATAGGATTGATTTGGATCATGGAAGTGAGACTTGCTTTTAGACTTATGGTCACCACTTGCTTTTACTACACTCACCTCCCTTCATTGCTTTTCCTCTCTATTTTTTGGCCGGCAACTTAAGGAGGCAGCACACTCATTTTGGGGAGGGGGTGATTCATTTTTGTGTGAGGATTTTTGGTTCACTTTCATTGCAAAAGAAAAATCCCAAAGTTCATTCCTCTTGCTCATTTCCTTCTCCATTACACATGGCAACTTCACAACCCCTTGGGACAAACCACTCTACACTTAGCCTACAGCATCCTTGGGCACGTCGGCTCGCCAACTTCATGCCCGAGTTGCCTCGGTCCAGAGGTGGGAGCCCGTAAAAGAAGCCGGCGATGTGGTGCCCGTTCCGACGAGGAGATGAAGACCGGAGATTCCGCTAGGAGATCGGAGTGAAGGCCGAAGACCGAAGGACACGGATCGCTCGGTATAGCTTTCTACCCATTCTCTAGTTTGCTAGCATTAGGTTAATGGCCCGATCCTGGTTTATAGTGCGTGGTAGTGCCGGTTTACAAGTTCTGTAAAAGTTTCGTTTCTGCATTTTGGCGCTGCCGTGCACTTACAATATTGGCTCTTCCCATTCCATATCACATATGAAGTGGTAGGCACCTGATTTGATTGGAACCCTATTCAATAGGTATGCAGCTTCTCAAGTGCATAACTCCCAAAAGGAAATAGTAAACTCAGTAGTACTCATCATAGAGCGCACCATATCTAATAGGGTGTGTTTGCTCCGCCCCGATACATCGACGTTGTGTGGTGTATTCAGAGGAGTAATGCTGAGAGAGAATCTAATTCTCCTTTAGAATAGTCGAGGAATCCCATGCTCAAGTATTCTCCTCCCTGGTCACATCAATGGACATAATACTTATACCCGTTTTGGTTCTCTACTTCTAACTCATATTCATTGAATTTCTCAAAAGGTTCAGACTTGTGTTTCAACAGGAACATATGTCCGAATCTTGAGAGATAAACAGTGAATGTAATGAAGTATAAAGAACCGGTCTTGGCATGTGTAGACAAGGGACCTTACATACATCATCTTGTATCAATCCCAAGAGTTCACTAACTCTTTCTCTGTTTCCAATAAACAGAGCTGTGGTCATCTTATCTTTGTGACATGACCGGCAAGTTTCACAAGATGTAAATTCAAACAGATTTAAATATGCATCTAAATGTAACTTCAGCTAGTCGGGTCACATTGATATGACCTAGTCTACAATACCTCAAGAAGGATTCGTTCATTTCTGAACTCTTCCTCTTGTGTGTGTTCTTTACGTTAAGAACTGTAATTTGATTTAGAACGTATATGCTTTTAGATAACGTGCCTGAACCGATCAACTCTTGATATAGAAAATGTTCAAAACATTAGCCAACAATACAAAATTATATCCTTCTTTACTAAATAAAGAGACTGATATGATGTTGTATATCAGGTTCGGTATCTAATAACATTCGTTCAGAATCAATGTATTTGGTAATACAGGGTGATAACTGCCAACAGACTTGGCTTGCAACAATTGCACCGTTTCCAACTCTTGAAACTTATCATCCGTTCTCAGTTCTCTACCTATCTGTAGCCTATGTAACAGATTACATATGCGGGATCTTGATCCGGTATCTCATACCCAGGACGTAAAGGATACTGAGAAACAGTTCTTGGTAATGAATACACCCGAAGAAGATGCATCAGCATGCACTTTCTTCGTTTGGGCGGCACAGGAATTCTGGTAATCCGCTATTTCCTGCCCGGTCTTATAACATTTATAAGTTGGAGCGGGGCCAACGTTCCCTAGTGCAGCATAACAAGCGGGTTCGGTCAATACATCTGTATTATTATCTTGATTAAGGCGTGACATGGTCACTACCTGGAGAGAGAGAGAAGAAAACACTCAGCGTATGCTCTTGCAAGATTAGATTAGTTATTAATATATCTAATCAGGATGTCTCCCACTGTTTTAGTCAAATCTTCCTTCAAACCCTAAAAGGAAAGACTAGCCGGGATTAATTACACGCTACAAGTTCGCCAATCTTTCAGCCAGGCCAGTGCCGGTACTTTGAGGGAGGTTCGCCGTGCTTTCGCACGGACCTAATTAAAATAAACCTCGTTTTCCCAGGGGTGTAACCCCGTTGACACCTTTCTAGAAACCTACTTGATCGGCTAATTGTAATGTGTAAAACTCTCTCAGGAGTAACTCTTACTCGCAGCGGGTATCGGGATCCAACTATCTTATAGAAGGTATGCAATCTCATTGCAAATTTCAACACTTTTTCCCAATAATATTTTACCCCTAGCATCCTATAACCTTGACAAAAGCCAACAAACCATAGGCTACTAGTCAAGTTCAACCCGTCATTTCCCGATTGAATTATACCCACCCGCACGACCCTTGACGAAAGCCAACAAAGTCGTACGACTACCCTAACTCAATCGCATCATATGCGTATACAGTTAAGCATAAATAGCTACCGCACACTACGCCTTGACGAAAGCCAACAAATGTAGTACGAATACTATGAAGTACTTATCTGAAATTACGGAGGGCTACGACAGGTTTTTAAGAAAACCCTGTGCGTAACGAACTTGATATCGTTGTAGAATCGAGTGATTTTGTAAAAGAGTGTTTTTAAGGCTTTTCTAGTTTCGCTAAAGAGGTCACTCCTGGTGAAGGGATCTCGGCTCTTTCCTTATCAAATAAGGTGCTGGATGTTCTGCAAGGAACACCGCTATGCAAAGAAAAAGCTATAGAAGCAATCAAAAAACAAACCGAATTTGTAGCATCTATTAATTTCGCTAAAGAGGTCACTCCCGGTGAAGGGATCTCGGCTCTTTCCTTATCGAATAAGGTGCTGGATGTTCTGCAAAGAACACCGCTATGCAAAGCAAGAACTAGAGCTACCAGTTTTTAAGACAAGTTTCTACAGCATCTTTAGGTTTCTTTTATTTCATTAATCTCATTAATGAAGTCCAATTTTAATATGCTTCGCAAGCATCACATTTGAAACAAAATCTGCAATATAACATATATCTCATATATATAATATAAACATTCGTCTCAGGCAGTAATATGATCTCATCACAGAACATTGCAGCAGAAGAACATATATGAAATATTAGATATACTAGGAGGTCCGTGTTTTTAATACGAACCTGTATAAAACACGGATTCCACGGTCGCGATGAATAGCCAAACCCACATCCCTAGACCCCTACGAGAGCGGCAAGAAACACTTCCAATTCTAGGGTTAGGAGACCCGGTCTCGACTCCTTGAGATGGCCTCCCACTGGACCCTAGAACCCGGTTACTCGTGCTTCCCGCCTTGGGTCTATCCTAATGCGGAAAAGTAAATAATATACAATGGTGACATCATCCTCAGCCCGGAAGTTCCCCAATACAAGAATATTACATACAATGAATTTTACATGAATGAAAATGAAAAACTCTCATCTCACATAAAGCCCACGGCTATTCAAACCACGACGATCCAATATAGCATATCACAGCAACACATAATATCACATATCATCAACGTAAGTAAATATGCGTATCCCAGTTGTCGTTGATGTATAGCAACGAAACCGGCGATACACCACATATTACACTTACGGTCGCAAAAAAGAAAGTGTAAAACTACAACAGTTGGAATCCGCTGTGATCATCGAGTATCCGGACTCTAGAGAGGCTCCATGAAGAGAAAGATGCAAGCTTGCTTCCGATCTTCAATAACAAAGATGATCTACCTTGAAGAAACTCAAACCCAAGTTTTTGCTTCACTAAGCAAATATTAGCAAAGCAAACACCCTAATCTAAGTGGCTAGAATAGATGAGGATGATGAAGTAGGAATTTAGCTCTCATTTGTTTTCTTTATCTCACTCAAAATCATCACTTATGAAAAAGCTAGGAAGTTTTTTCAAGCAAGAAGAAGAAGAAGAAGATCAAAATCCTTTTGTGATGAATAATGAAAACTCAAGTGAGGTTAGAAATGCAACCATGGGTTAAGTATGAAGACATAACCCATGTAGAGAAACAACTATGGTTAAAGGGTTGGGTTGGGTTAAGGAAATATCTATGCAAAATATCAAGGTCAAAGTCAAAGCTTCAAGAAGCTTCTTGAAAGCTTCATGAAAGCTTAACCCTAATCCAAAACCTAACCACATTTATTCTCCATAAAACATGTTGCATTTATAAGCCTAACATGTTACAATATTATATATCATATATACAATATTTATTGTAACAAAATAAAATAATACAATTAACATATATCACATATATATCAATGTATTACCCGAGTGAGAAAAAGAATCTTTAAGTGAACTTATATTAGTTAATGTAATTTAATATATCAAATATATAATTATACATTAAATTATCAAATCAACACTTGATCCGATAATCCGGCTATTTCACAAATAACCGACTAATATAATCTGTATCAGTTCATCGAATCAACACTTGATCCGATGACCCGGCTATATCACATATACCCGGCCGATATCACATATCGCGAGAATCTAATACGGTATCGCATAAACGTATTATTCTCGGTCCCGCACATATCACATATGTACTCCTACTCCGTTTTGCCTGAGCCAGGAAACCTCTGTGCAGGACTATAAAGAATCGTCAATACACCGACAGTAGGTGATGATCATATCAGTCACCCACAAGTTGCAAGCGGTCAGCTAAACGTAACTGTTAGTTATGTATATGCCCTAGAGGCCATTGTTGTACATATGATGTATATTATAATGGATGCTTGGTTATATATAGAGATGACTTTCTTGCTCGTCATGATAGTATGCTATTTGGTTTCACTTTATCTTAACATGTTGACTTGTATTGGTTTACTGTTTTACTCTCACATGTTGATAAAGCCCTTAGGGTTTGTACTCGACTACTGGGACTATAATGAGATCATACTAGTGGGGCCGCGGTAGTCGATGAGTACATCCTATAACTGTTCCTAGTCGAGGGTATATCGAGACAGGGCATCGATACACCAGAGTAGACTAGCGTATACGCATCTTGACCCATATGATGGGCGATGGATGATCCCATATCCATCGGTGTTAGACATCAGAGATGGTGTACGGGTGCTCAGTAGAGACTGGGTACACTGGACGGACTCGCCGAGAACTCCCAGATGGTGATATACCACACGTCAGATGGCAGTTCTCCGGTGACACAGGTACAGGGTAGTCTGAAGACCCGAGATCGTCATAGAGTCTTGTGTGATTCCCACTGTGCTTTGATTTCCACCTTACCACGTCCAAGAGGGCGTGCAAAATGGTGGCTTTTGGGTACAGTCCCGAATCACATGGAGGCAATGAGCGATAGGAGGGGATTCGTCTCTCCCGGTATAGGGAGTTGATGTTGTGCTGTGTTCGATTGGCTATAACTGGAAGTCCCTGGCCAGGGCTGATATAGAGATTTACTGGTAAGTGTTACTAGTAGTTTCTCGACCCGTTATGATCCATACATCGACACGACTTATCGGTTACTGGGGTCTGACGTATACCACCCCTAGACTTGATATGCGACATATCAGACGAACAGACCGGAATGTACGGGAGTGTTACTGGTTGGATTCACAGGAGAACGCACAGGCTAGCTTGTTGATCTTCTGATCGCTCAATACCTGGGTGGCTGTTACGTTTAGCTGACCGCTTGCAGCTTGTGGGTGTTTGATATGATCATCACCTGCTACCGGCGTATTGACGATTCTTTAGAGTCCTACACAGAGGTTTCTTGGCTCAGGCGAAACGGAGTAGTGGCGCATATGTGATATGCGCAGGAGCGTGAATAATGCGATATAGGATACCGTATTATATTCTCGCGATATATGGTAATGAACCGGGTCATCGGATCAAGTGTTGATTCGATGAATCGGTACATGATATATTAGTCGGTAATATTCGATATAGCCGGATCATCGATTCAAGTGTTGATTCGATGATTTAATGTATAATAATATATATGATATATTTTATTACATTATCTAATATTGGCTCGCTTTATTATTTCATTTTCTCAGTGGATGATACATTGATATATATGCGATATATGTTAATTGTATTATTTTCTTTTGTTGCAAATATATAATATATATGTGATATATATTATTGTGACATGATATGATTAATTGTTAAACATGTTTAAGGATGATTAATTGAGGTTAGGGTTTGATTAGGGTTAGATGCTTCAAGTTCCTTCTAGAAGCATTTTTCTTTTTGTCATGGTTGTGATATTTTGTGATGACACATTTTTAACTTAACCAAACCCTAAATCTAGTTGTTTCTCTACTCATTCTTAGCCATTCATCCTTGACCATGGTTATATATCAATCATATGTTTTATTTCTATTCATCACAAAAGGATTTGATATTATCATTATCCATTATCTTCTTCTTCTTCTCTCTTGAAGAAGCTCTCTCTTGAAAATCCTAAAGTGATGATAAAATATGAGAAAATGATATAAAAAGAAAGCAAAATTACTACTCTCTCATCCTCATCTCATCTAGCCCTTGAGATTAGTGTGTTCATCTCATAAGAGTGAGAAAGCTTGAGTCGTAGCAACTTCAAGGTAGATCATCGGAGATTTGGAATACGACAAGCTAGAATGGATCGTTCGAGTCGTAGAGCCTCTCATGAGTCCGGGAGATCGTGGATCGCGGCAAAGGGACTTCTACTCGGAGCTTATGAAGTGAAGGAGCGGACTACAAAGGTTGTAATCCCTCACACTTAGATAAAAGTTATCATATTGCATGTTAAACCCTAATAATCTAGCAAAGATCCTGGCTTTGGGTTGTTCGGCACGTCTAAATTTTAATCCGGGCATGTTTGATGCCTTTTGAACCTTCACAAGAGTGCCTAGGAACCCTACAGTGGTATCAGAGCCTAGCTAGAGCATTAGGCGATGTGTTTACGAAGTTAAAACTCCGATCGAACCCGAAACGACGAAACTTGACCCCTCTCTGGAAATTTTTTAAATTTTGGGATTTTTCTGAATTAAAAATATGTAAAAAAATCAGCAGGGAATTCTAAGAATTACCATGAAACACGTGCCCACAATTCCACCAACTCAGCGCGGAACCGCGGCAGGAACATGGTTCTCGCGGCTGTTCCGCGGCCTAATTGTAGGATTGTGACACGTGGCTTCATGGTATAGACCGTAGGTACTTGCTGACTATTCTGGGTATTTTTAATCTGTTCCAGGTGTTTAAAATTCTGGGGTTTGTTTTGTAATAGTAGACTCGATCGGAAATTTTAAATTCGTATTTCTTTCCGGATATTTAGAAACTGTTAAACTATTTGAACGGATATCATTAACTTACTGTTTCCCGGTACGGCAAACTTTCAAGTGTTGAAATTTATTCGGGTTTAAATCTTTCGGAAAATTGTACAAGTTAAGCGGTGGACCCTCTAGAAGACAACAAACCTTAACTCGATTATGTGACCGTCTTGAACTGCCTTTTGAACCTTCGGGTTTGGGGCAGTACGGCGTGCCACATGTGAGGCGTTGGCTTGACCCTTCTACGGCTGGATCACCAGTACTGTGACATATTCTGGGATTATTTGAACCCCGCTCAAGTGTTGAGCAGTTTAGGAAATTTTGGGTATTTGATTATCTGTTCGAAAAGTTTAATACTGTCTATTTATCTGGAATGTGATACAATATGTGGAATTCATATAGTTAGGCATGAAATGCGAAGTATGTGATATTTCGGATTTACGATGTCTAAAGTGATTGTGGATTCCAAATATTGTAGTTTTACACTTTCTTTTCTGTGACCGTAAGTGTAATATGTGATATCGCCGGTTTCGTTGCTATATGTCAACGACAATTGGGATGCGCATATTTACTTACGTTGATGATATGAGATATTATGTGTTGCTGTGATATGTTATATTGGATCGTCGCGTTCCGAATAGCCGGGGGTTTTATGTGAGATGAGGGTTTTTATTTTCATTCATGTAAAATTCATTTGTAATGTAATATTCTTTTATTTGGGGCACTTCCAGGTTGCGGTTGCTGTCACCAGTGTATATTATTTACTTTTCCGCATTAGGTAGACCCAAGGAGGGGAGCACAAGTAACCGGGTTCTAGGGTCCAGTGGGAGGCCATCTCGAGGAGTCGAGACCGGGTCTCCTAACCCTAGAATTGGCAGTGTTACTTGCCGCTCTCGTAGGGGTCTTGGGATGTGGGTTTGGCTATTCGTCGTGACCGTGGAATCCGTGTTTTATACAGGCTCGTATTGAAAACACGGACGTCCTAGTATATCCAATATTTCATATATGTTCTTCTGCTGCAATGTTCTGTGATGAGATCATATTACTGCCTGAGACGAATGCTTATACTATATATATATGCTGATATATAAATATTACTGCTTTCGTTTCTTCTGTGATGCTTAGGAAGCATAAGCTGATGGGATTTTTATTAATGAGATTAATAAAAGAAAAGAAACATAAAGATGTTGTAGAATCAAAACTTAATAAAAAGGGTAGCTACAGTTTTGCTTTGCACAGTGATATATATGATATATCCTGCACCTTATTCGGTGAGGAAAGGACCGAGATCCCTTCACCGGGAGTGACTCCTTTAGCAAAACTGGCAGATGCTACAAAACGCAGTTTGTCTTTTGATTGCTTTTAGAGTTTTGCTTTGCACAGCGGTATATATGATATATCCTGCACCTTATTCGATGAGGAAAGGGCCGACGATCCCTTCACCGGGAGTGACCCCTTTAGCGAAACTAAGAAAAGCCTCAAAAACACTCCTTTTCAAAAATTACACGATTCTACGACGATATCAAGTTCATTACGCTCAGGGTTTTCTGAAAAACCTGCGTAGCCCTCCGTCATTTCAGATAAGTGCTACTTAGTATTCGTGCTACGGTAGTTTGGCATTCGTCAAGGCGTAGTGTATGGTAGCTAACTAGTATTTATCTGCTTACGCATATGATGTAGATTGGATTAGGGTATTCGTACGGCGTTGTTTGGCATTCGTCAAGGGTCGTGCGGGTGGATTTAATTCAATCAAGAAATGTACGGGTTGAACTTGACTAGTGGACTATGGGTTGTTTGGCATTCGTCAAGGTCATAGAACACTAGGGGTAAAAATTATTATCGGGAATTTCAAGTGTTGAAATTTGCAATGAGATTGCATACCTCCTATGAGATAGTTGGATCCCGATACCCACTGCGAGTAAGAGTTACTCCTGGGAGAGTTTTACACAGGACAATTAGTCATTCAAGTAAGTGTCTAGAAAAGTGTTAACGAGGTTACGCCTCTGGGAAAACGAGGTTTACATTAATTAGGTCCGTGCGTGAGCACGGGGAACCTCCCTCAAAGTACCGACACTGATCTGGCTGAAAGATTGACGAAATTGTAAGGTGTAATTAATCCCGGCTGATCTTACCTTTTAGGGTTTTAAGGTAGATTTGATAAAAACAGTGGGAGACATCCTGATTAGATAAGATAATAACCAATCTAATCTTGCAAGAGCATACGCTAAAGTGTTTTCTTCTCTCTCTCTCCAGGTAGCGACCATATCATGCCATAATCAAGATAATAATATGGATGTATTGACTAAACCTAATTATTGTACTGAGCAAGGGAATGTTGGACCCGTTCTTTCTTATAAGAGTTATAAGACTGAACAGGAAAAATGAGAATATCTAGATTCTCACGCCGTCCAAAAGAACATGCATGTTGATGCATCTTCTTCGGGTGTGTTAGTTATTGAGAACTGTTTCTCAGTTCACCCTACGTCCTGGGTATTAGATACCGGATCAGGATCCCACATATGTAAACAGTTACATGGGCTACGTAAAGGTAGAGAGCTGGGAAAAGGTGATCATTCCATTCAAGTAGGGAACGGTGCAAGCATTGTAGCCAAAGCTGTTGGCGAATATCACCTTGTATTACCAAGTCGTAATACACTGATTCTAAATGAGTGCTATTATATACCGAACATGATGTGCAACATTATATCAGTTTCTTTATTGAGTAAAGAGGGATATAATTTTGTAGTACAGGATAATGTTATGAACATATTCCTAAATCAAAAGTTGATTGCATCAGGCTCGTTACATAATGGCATATTCATTCTAAATCAGAATACAGTCCTGAATATACAAAACACACACAAGAGGAAAAGTTCAGACATGAACGAATCCTACTTGTGGCATTGTAGACTTGGTCATATCAATGCGACATGACTGGCTAAGTTGCATAAAGATGGTTATTTGAATCCGTTCGAATTATCATCTTATGATACTTGCCATTCATGTCTCAAAGGAAAAATGACCAAAGCTCCGTTTAGTGGACACGGAGATAGAGTTACTGAACTCTTAGGACTCATACATAGTGATGTATGCGGTCCCATGTCTACGCATGCCAGGAACGGTTCTTCCTACTTCATTACATTCACTGACGATCTCTCTAGATACGGACATGTGTTCCTGATGAAACACAAATCTGAAGCTTTTGAGAAGTTCAGAGAATATAAGCACGAAGTAGAGAATCAAACGGGGAAAAGTATTAAGATTCTTCGATCTGATCGAGGAGGTGAATACTTAAGCGGTGAGTTCCTAGATTATCTAAAAGAGAATGGGATTCTCTCTCAGCTTACTCCTCCTTATACACCACAGCACAACGGTGTATCGGAACGGAGGAATCGCACCCTATTAGATATGGTGCGCTCTATGATGAGCGAGGCTGAGTTGCCTATTTCCTTCTGGGGGTATGCGCTTGAGACAGCCATACACCTATTGAATATGGTTCCTACCAAATCAGTGCCTACCACTCCGTATGAGATATGGAAAGGGAAGAGACCATCTCTTAAGTATGTTAAGATATGGGGTTGTCCAGCCTATGTCAAAAGACAAAATCCGGACAAACTCGAGGCAAGATCAGTCTTATGCAAGTTTGTAGGATATCCCAAAAATTCACAAGGGTATATCTTCTACCACCCCGAGGAACAAAAGGTGTTTGTTTCTCGACATGCCACTTTCTTAGAAAAAGGTTTTCTTATGAAACAGAACAGTAGCATTGAGGTAGAACTGGAAGAGGTTCCAGCAGAACAAACTACAACAGATGATTTAGTGGAACCAGAGGATTCAGTAGTACCCGACGAACCCCAGCCTCTCCGCCGATCTAGTAGGGTTTCTCGTCCACTTGAGAGATACTACGGTTTTCTCATTGATGGTGGAAGCGAGGATTGCATCATGGATGATGATGACCCGACTAGTTTCGAGCATGCCATCAAGAGTAGTGACTCTGTGAAATGGCTGGATGCAATGCGATCTGAGATGGAATCCATGTACACCAATAAAGTATGGATTTTGGAAAATGCTCCTGAAGGAGTAAAACCCATTGGGAGCAAGTGGATTTTTAAAAGGAAATTTGGTGTAGATGGAAAGGTTGAGACTTTCAAAGCTAGACTGGTAGCAAAGGGATTTCGTCAACGACCAGGTGTGGATTATGACGAAACCTTTTCTCCAGTGGCTATGCTTAAGTCCATCCGGATCTTACTTGCCATTGCTGCATACCATGACTACGAAATCTGGCAAATGGATGTTAAGACCGCCTTTCTAAACGGTGATTTAGAAGAGTGCGTGTACATGACTCAGCCAGAGGGCTTCGTAGATAGTGGGAGCAGCGGAAAGGTGTGCAAGCTGCTTAAATCCATTTATGGGTTAAAGCAAGCATCGCGGAGTTGGAACATCTGTTTTGATGTTGTAATCAAAGAGTTTGACTTCATCAAAAATATAGATGAACCTTGTATCTATAAGAAGGTGGCAGAGGGTAAGGTAGTCTTCCTCGTATTGTACGTAGATGACATACTATTGATAGGAAATGATATTCCTATGCTGCAATCAGTCAAGCTCTTCTTATCACAGAGATTCTCAATGAAAGATCTAGGTGATGCCTCCTGCATATTGGGAATCATGATCTATAGAGATAGATCTAAACGGATACTGGGATTGTCCCAATCCAGGTACATTGACACCATACTAAAGAGGTTTAGTATGGAAGAATCCAAGCGTGGGAACCAACCCACAATCTCTGGACTCACTCTCTCTAAAGAGATGTCTCCCAAGACTGATTTGGAGAGAGCTTGAATGCAAGGGATACCCTATGCTTCGGCAGTAGGCTCTATCATGTATGCGATGCTATGTACCAGACCCGATATAGCATACTCACTAAGTGTAGTGAGTCGGTATCAAGCAGATCCTGGAGAGAGTCATTGGACAGCTGTGAAGAACATTCTCAAGTACTTACGAAGGACTAAGGAGATGTTCTTGGTGTATGGTAACGGTGAACTCCAGGTCGAGTCCTTTACCGATTCCAGCTTCCAAAGTGATAAGGACGACTCTAAGTCGCATTCGGGTTTTGTCTTTACCCTCAATGGAGGGGCGGTATGTTGGAAGAGTTCCAAACAGGATACCGTTGCAGACTCAACGATGGAGGCTGAATACATCGCTGCCAACGATGCTGCCAAAGAGGCTGTCTGGATCAAGAAGTTCATTAGTGAACTTGGTGTGGTTCCATCCATTGAGCATCCAATACCTCTGTATTGCGATAACAATGGAGCTGTGGCTTTAGCCAAGGAACCCAGGTCTCATCAAAAGTCCAGACATATTCTGAGGCGGTATCACCTGATCAGGGAGATAGTTGATCGCCGGGAGATCGAGGTCAGGAGAGTAGATACGAAGGACAACACTGCGGATCCATTCACGAAGGCTATTCCCCAGATACAGTTTGAGAGATTATTCGGGATGCTAGGTATGAGATACTACAGCAGCTGGCCTTAGTGCAAGTGGGAGATTGTTAGTTATGTATATGCCCTAGAGGCCATTGTTGTACATATGATGTATATTATAATGGATGCTTGGTTATATATAGAGATGACTTTCTTGCTCGTCATGATAGTATGCTATTTGGTTTCACTTTATCTTAACATGTTGACTTGTATTGGTTAACTGTTTTACTCTCACATGTTGATAAAGCCCTTAGGGTTTGTACTCGACTACTGGGACTATGATGAGATCATACTAGTGGGGCCGCGGTAGTCGATGAGTACATCCTATAACTGTTCCTAGTCGAGGGTATATCGAGACAGGGCATCGATACACCAGAGTAGACTAGCGTATACGCATCTTGACCCATATGATGGGCGATGGATGATCCCATATCCATCGGTGTTAGACATCAGAGATGGTGTACGGGTGCTCAGTGGAGACTGGGTACACTGGACGGACTCGCCGAGAACTCCCAGATGGTGATATACCACACGTCAGATGGCAGTTCTCCGGTGATACAGGTACAGGGTAGTCTGAAGACCCGAGATCGTCATAGAGTCTTGTGTGATTCCCACTGTGCTTTGATTTCCACCTTACCACGTCCAAGAGGGCGTGCAAAACGGTGGCTTTTGGGTACAGTCCCGAATCACATGGAGGCAATGAGCGATAGGAGGGGATTCGTCTCTCCCGGTATAGGGAGTTGATGTTGTGCTGTGTTCGATTGGCTATAACTGGAAGTCCCTGGCCAGGGCTGATATAGAGATTTACTGGTAAGTGTTACTAGTAGTTTCTCGACCCGTTATGAGCCATACATCGACACGACTTATCGGTTACTGGGGTCTGACGTATACCACCCCTAGACTTGATATGCGACATATCAGACGAACAGACCGGACTGTACGGGAGTGTTACTGGTTGGATTCACAGGAGAACGCACAGGCTAGCTTGTTGATCTTCTGATCGCTCAATACCTGGGTGGCTGTTACGTTTAGCTGACCGCTTGCAGCTTGTGGGTGTTTGATATGATCATCACCTGCTACCGGCGTATTGACGATTCTTTAGAGTCCTACACAGAGGTTTCTTGGCTCAGGCGAAACGGAGTAGTGGCGCATATGTGATATGCGCAGGAGCGTGAATAATGCGATATAGGATACCGTATTATATTCTCGCGATATATGGTAATGAACCGGGTCATCGGATCAAGTGTTGATTCGATGAATCGGTACATGATATATTAGTCGGTAATATTCGATATAGCCGGATCATCGATTCAAGTGTTGATTCGATGATTTAATGTATAATAATATATATGATATATTGTATTACATTATCTAATATTGGCTCGCTTTATTATTTCATTTTCTCAGTGGATGATACATTGATATATATGCGATATATGTTAATTATATTATTTTCTTTTGTTGCAAATATATAATATATATGTGATATATATTATTGTGACATGATATGATTAATTGTTAAACATGTTTAAGGATGATTAATTGAGGTTAGGGTTTGATTAAGGTTAGATGCTTCAAGTTCCTTCTAGAAGCATTTTTCTTTTTGTCATGGTTGTGATATTTTGTGATGACATGTTTTTAACTTAACCAAACCCTAACTCTAGTTGTTTCTCTACTCATTCTTAGCCATTCATCCTTGACCATGGTTATATATCAATCATATGTTTTATTTCTATTCATCACAAAAGGATTTGATATTATCATTATCCATTATCTTCTTCTTCTTCTCTCTTGAAGAAGCTCTCTCTTGAAAATCCTAAAGTGATGATAAAATATGAGAAAATGATATAAAAAGAAAGCAAAATTACTACTCTCTCATCCTCATCTCATCTAGCCCTTGAGATTAGTGTGTTCATCTCATAAGAGTGAGAAAGCTTGAGTCGTAGCAACTTCAAGGTAGATCATCGGAGATTTGGAATACGACAAGCTAGAATGGATCGTTCGAGTCGTGGAGCCTCTCATGAGTCCGGGAGATCGTGGATCGCGGCAAAGGGACTTCTACTCGGAGCTTGTGAAGTGAAGGAGCGGACTACAAAGGTTGTAATCCCTCACACTTAGATAAAAGTTATCATATTGCATGTTAAACCCTAATAATCTAGCAAAGATCTGGCTTTGGGTTGTTCGGCACGTCTAAATTTTAATCCGGGCATGTTTGATGCCTTTTGAACCTTCACAAGAGTGCCTAGGAACCCTACAGTAACAGCCACCCAGGTATTGAGCGATCAGAAGATCAACAAGCAAGCCTGTACATTCTTCTGCGAATCCAATCAGTAACACTCCCGTACAGTCCGGTCTCTTCGTCTGATATGTCGCATATCTCGCCTAGGGGTGGTAAACGTCAGACCCCAGTAGCTTGATAAGTCGTGTCGATATAAGGTCTATAATAGTTCGAGAAACTACTGATAACACTTACTATGAAATCTCAGCAACCCTGGCCAGGGATTTCAAGTTATAGCCAATCGAACACAGCGCAACATCAACTCCCTATACCGGGAGAGACGAAACCCCTCCTATCGCTCATTGCCTCCATGTAATTCGGGACTGTACCCAAAAGCCACCTTTTTGCACGCCCTCTTGGACATGGTATGATGGAAATCAAAGTACAATGGGAATCACACAAGACTCTATGACGATCTCGGGTCTACAGACTAACATGTACCAGTGTCACCAGAGAACTGCCATCTGACGTGAGGTATAATACCATCTGGGAGTTCTCGGTGAGTTCGTCCACTGTACCCAGTCTCTACTGAGCACTCGTATACCTTCTCTGATGTCAAACACCAATGGATATGGGATCATCCATCGCCCATCATATGGGTCAAGAAGCGCATACGCTAGTCTACTCTGGAGTATCAATGCCCTGTCTCGGTACTCCCACGACTAGGAACATTTGAAGGATGTACTTGGCGACTACACTGTCCCCACTAGTATGATCTGCATCGTAGTCCTGGTAGTCAAGTTCTCATCCTAAGGGCTTTATCAACATGTAACATAGAGACAATCAGAGTACATGTTAAGATAAAGAGCAACCAGATAGCATACTATCATGTCGAGCAAGAAAGTCCTCCCTATATATGTCCAAGCATCCACTACAATATACATCGTATGTACAGTAATGGCCTCTAGGGCATACATATAACTAACATGGAGATACTCTTCAATCTATAATCTCCGAGCTAACGGTCTAGCTGAGGCTTTTAACAAGACCTTGACGAAGATCATAAAGAAAACGGTGTCCAAAAATAAAAAGGATTGGCACGAGAGACTGCATGAAGCTCTGTGGGCGTATCGAACCACGTTCAAAACGGACACGAATACAATGCCATACGCATTGGTATTCGGCACGGAAGCGGTAATCCCCTTGGAAATAGAGCTACCCTCTCTACGAGTGGCGGTTCGTTATGAACCGATGGATGAAGATAATGCCTATCTTCGGCTTGAGGAGCTCGATGCCCTCGATGAAACTCATCTCATAGCGCAGCAAAACCTGAAAGCTTATAAAGCAAAGATGACGTGCTCATAAGAAAGACTAACTAGGCCAAGAACATTCCGCCAAGGCGAACTCGTGCTAGTTTTAAAAAGACCTATGATCCCCAATCGTGCCAAACAGGGGAAAATTGAGCCGAACTATGAGGGCCCGTACATCATAGACAAAGTCTACCAAGGTAGGGCCTACTTGCTCATGGATATGCATGGCGAAAGACCCTTCCGGCTAATAAACGGTCGATTCCTGAAGAAATACTACGCCTGACGAGTCACGAGTCAGGTCAATGATAGATGACGATGCCTATGTCCGCTCACTATCTTCTTGAGTCAAAACTCTAGGAGTAGTATTGTCACGACCCGAAAGTACGGAACATGACCGGCACTTAAACTACGAACGTCTCGAGGCGTACGTAATCTAAGTAAACCGAAAACCCAGAAATCCAAACCAAGAAAAGTAGTAGAGTAAAGGAAAACCAATTTAAAACAAGTAGTTTTAATAGCATAAGCCGAATTATGCGGTTTTTAAGAACATCAAAATTTACTGAAAATTTCGGCAGTCTCCTTTGTAAATACTGGCTCCCAAACGGGATACAACATGAATAGTATACGAAATCAATAAAAAGGCATCTCCAAGCGGGAGCTAGCTCTTCGTCAATCGACGGTCACAACCACACAAGCAATATAATATACAACGCCAACGGCGAGGATCAAAACTCAAAAGGAAACTCAAAACCACCAGAAATATAACGAGCGACTCTAAGGTCCAAAGAATAAACAACACCGGTCTCTATCTCAATAAATACATGTTTGGTTGATGGAATTTACTAGATACAACGGAATAATATTATACAAGGTAATATGATGGGTACGATACAAGAAAAACCCACCTACTAGCAAGTCACCCGAATGAAACTGAGCCCGCAAAGCCGTAATGAAACCTGTACGGCAAACCTGCAAGAAACTGGGGCACAACGGGGGTCAGTTGCCAACTCGTGAATAGAAAAACATCTACGCACAGAAATCGCATAAATAACGCAATCCTAGGTCAATAATCATCATATATCCTCAAAATGTATATAACATGCAGCCTATAACAAGGCTAGGGTAAATATCTAACCCGAGTGTAATCTCATGTGGCCGTGTCTGTGCCTCAGGTAGCAATATATCATATGAATGAGGTATGCATGCATGAAACAGAATACATGTAAATGAAGAAACTGTTTTCATAATTTAGTGAGATTTCCTTCGTATTTTTAAACTGAGGTATCATAAATGAAATCAGTATCAACAGTGTCTAGCATCGACACAAAACATAAATCTCACTGTCTCGAAATATCAATGTCTCAATCTCAATATCTAGGGCGCCGTCAGTCCAGACCGGCCCCTACCATCCATCTCAAGACCATGACGGTATCCTCCGGATATCCGACGTGTCGGGTAATATCACCGGTAGGTAGTGCTCCCCAGCCAGGCTCAACGTCAACACCACATTCCTCTTGCCCCGGGGTACCATACCGGGCCCACCATGTACCCGAAACGGTTCCTCCACTCCTCGAATCGGGTCTCGAAATCCATCAGCAAACTCATGGTGGACGACTCATACATCATAGGAAAACCGCACTTTTTATTTTAAAAGAGAGAAAAGGTTTATTTATGTTTTTGCGGTTTTCCTCCAAATCCAGAAAATCTCATGGAAATCCGAATCCAAAACCTCAATAACACGTAAAATAGTGAATATATGCATGAGAATCCATGAATGCGGCATAACGATGAATAACAGTATGCATGAAGTGACAAGTAATAACTACAATATCTAAGCTGGCATATAAGGTAAGTACACTAATATTATGTCAAACTACTAGCTATCTAGCTAAGTTAAGCAATAATGTTTTCTAAGGTGTACGTGACATGGCAATTACCGATGAAGATGTGTGTGAGCCGGAAATTAAGTGTACGTGGTACCTACGCATCATCGGTAATGGTGCTGGTGTCCTAGCAGCATGATATCACTAATGGAGTATGAAACATAAAATAAGCATGCGATGCGAAGCGGACCACAAAAATGAGCGGGAGGTGAAAACTAGACGCAACTATAACAATCTGCATTAATATAATATAAGTCCTACAAATGGTGCCTTTTGAAATAACACGAATCATGGGTTTTGAAAATAGGGGCTACGGTGTTTTTTATGAAAAGATACGTCTTTTGAAATATCCGTAGGATCCCTTGGGCTGTCTTTAAGAATGCCCACGATTCGTTGGTTTTTGAAATAGGTACGAAGTCTAATCTAATCTAACAACTACACTAAACTATACGGCTGAACTAATAAGCTGAACTACAGGTAAGGGAACCGCCTATCATCTGAGTCGATACATATACATACCTGTATATGTATAGTCGGTGATCCCACCTCAATAATATCATATCCGATACCCTATCTATAATCAGGCATCCCAAGTCAAGAGTGCGGATCAATCATCAATATAGCTCGTACGTAAATCCGTCGTACGGCATCCCAATCTGGGTACGGGTCAATATCACATTCATCATACTATTCACCTGGTATCCTCTTTATCAATTATCATGATCGGGGTACTGATCTACGTCTAGTACCATACTGATACCGCCTACGTATGCATGGACGTGTGTGAAACACTACGTCAAGGACCCGCTACAACGTCATGTCGTATCTCAAATACGAACCCTGCTATATCGCCGATCTCACGGGCTCAAATCAAATCTCATCGACTCAGCTCAATCCCAAGTATCATCCTCAAACCCGTATGTGAACACATAGTCCCATACCCATGTGAACCCATAACTATAAAGAATCCCATGAGCACATATCAATAGGAATGTATGCAAGTATGTATGTGTGTATGTGTAGTGCAACACTACCCTAGGGTTCGCAACACTAAGGTAATCCAACACACCAATATCCATCCTAAGCAACATTATTAATCCCAAATAACATATAATAAATGTTGGTGTGTATACGCATCCGTATACACCACCACGGACTGCGGGGGTGCTATACGCCATCCACCCGACTTCTCCCCGTAGATATAAATCTACTCACCTGGTCCTCGCTCGCCGGTGCCGACGCCGCCAGGCGCTTGCTTGTCGTCCCGAAGTTCACATGGGGTACCTACATATCATAACGTACCATATCGCATTAAAACTAAATTCGAAATCGAAACGGCATAGGAAAATCAAATCGGCACGCGTATCACGCATAGATCCAAACCTATCGCCTACGCATGCAAGAATAGTCAAACCAACCCCCGATGTCGATGTACAAACGTCAAACCATCGAGAAAACCCAAACACACCAATCGTGATTTCAAAACTCACTAATTATATAAGAAATAGGGTTTAGTTCATCAAAACCATAAAATTAAACAATTCGTTTTATTTTCCAAAAACCTAGTTAGCACAAATTCCCATTTCGGTTCAAAACTTGATGTTTTACCCAAACTAAATATTTTGACGATTCTAATGGCCAAAATGCTCACTTAATATCATAATTAGGTCATACAAATCACCTCCATATTTTTAATCTCACGAATTAGCATTAACTCAAAATTCAAGTTTGCAACAAATATCGATTTTAACACTTTTCAAAGTAAAATTCACAATTTATCAATTAAGCATGGTTTTGCATGATCAAAGTCGCTAAACAACAAATTAAAATGCTAATAACGTCATCAAAACCTTAATTACATTTTAAATCACAATTTATATGTATTTCACTAAAACCTAGTTTGCAAATTTTCCAATTTCAACCATTTTAAAGCAACAATACATAATTCAACAAGTAGGCTAGGTTTTGCACAAGCTAAGGTATTAAACTACCCATTATAATTTCAATGATGTGATGAAACCCTTACCATAATTTTAATTCTCAATTTTTTTCATAATATTTAAAAAAAAACTAGTAAGCATAAAATTCCAAATTCGGTGCAAGTATCTTAGATTTGCGATCTAAAGATCAAAATCACAAGTAAATATCCAAACTAAACAAACTAGATAACAACTACACATAGCTAATCTAGGTGTGATGCTTAAAACCCTAATTCAAAACCAAACCCTCTTCTTTAAAAACCTAGAATGAAATTAGCACTAAAATTTAACACTAAAACAATTTACTTAAAGGAATTAACCATAAGTGTTAGTTGGGTAAAGATTATACCTCAATATATAGAGATCTAGCATGAAGATTTGCTTCCAAAAACACCTCCTTTCTCCATGTTTTAAACCAATTTGGGTTAGAGAAGAGGTAGAATAGGGTTTTGTGTTGAATTTGTAAAGAAATTTGTGGATTTTTGTAGAATTTTGATGGAATTTAAAGCAAAAGAATTGGGGATAAAAATGAGGGCTGAAGCAAGGAATGATTCGGCCAAGGGAAGATGGGAGAGAGTGTGAGGAAATGGTGTGAAAAAAATCCAAGTCAAAGCCCCCCCTAAATTACCGTAATACCCTCATCCAAAACAATATAATAAAAACCTATATTTAAATCATTTGAATGAGTCAAAGAAGCAAGGAATGGAGGGGGAGTTGCTGATCCAGCAGTGGTGGGGCCGGCCAAAGTAGTGAGGAATGAGTGAGAGAGATTTTACAAAGAAATTCTATACAAAAAGACCCCCCACAATGCCATAATTGCAAGTTTAAGCTTAAATTCAATAGATTTGGTTTTCTATAATAAAAATTAGTTAAAACTTAAAATAAAATACTAAAAATTTATGTTACAACTAGATTTTAATTAACATGATTTTAAAGCTTAAATTTAGCCCATTTAAATTTGTATTTATCGCTAATTTAATGTATTTTCTTACCGGCTTAAAATAATATTAAAAATTGCAAAATTAGGGAAAATTTTTAAACGACCAGAATTTTATAAGTAACTCATTAGATACTAAAAACTAGCAATTACCTATCCAAATTAGGTATAATTAGGCCTAAACTGCAAAATAACAAAAAGGACGATTTACGGAAAAATACCAAATTTTCACCGATTTTCGGGAAAACACCAAAACGACTTTTCTAGGCGTTACAAGTATCCAGCAGTACTCTGTCCTAAGCACGGAGAACTACGGACCGCAACGTCCTTAAACTAGCATGGATCAAGAAGTCAAAAAAAAAGTACATCCACAAGAAAAATGGGTACGGAAGAAAACCCGAAAGGACGCCGTGAGTAAAAACAACAGGGCTACCAGCGAGTTTGTGAAAACCCGAAAGGGCGCAATCTCGTTAAAATAAAAAAACACTTGTAAGGTCCTCTCGACCTTATGAGGAGAAAATACCTGCGTGAGATCCTTACGACTCACAAGGAAGCAACACACTTAGGAATCTTCACGATTCCTAAGGAGAAATTACACTTACGAGATCCTCATGACTTGTAAGGTGAATTTCCCCCTATAAGACCCTCACGGCTCACAGGATTCGAAAGCCTTAATATACAGGGACCTGAACCAGTTCTTAAGCCATCGCATTCCCCAAATTGACCTACAGGAGGTCCAATATCGGCCCTTGTATACAATCCACGGGCATAAATAAATGTTCCCTCACCTAGTTCCCCCATTGGTGCGAAATTCCCCCATTTGGTGAATAACACTTGTAGGTCCTCTCGACTTGCAAGGAGAAAATACTCTTGTGAGATCCTTACACTTACAAGAGAAGATATCACTTAGGAATCCTCACGGCTCCTAAGGAGAAAATACATCTATGAGATCCTCACGACTCGTAGGGAGAAATACTTTTATGAGACCCTTATGGCTCATGAAGTCAAAAAGTCTTAGTCGACAGGATCCTAACTCTGTTTGCTAAGCCATCTTTGTTCAAACCAACTCAGGGAAAATGATGATTCGCTCCTGGCAACGTTCCAGTGGTAGCGATGCTGATGCCTAAGTTGATAGCAAATTCCAAGTCTTTTCACGAAAAATGATGATTCGCTCCTGGCAATATTCCAGTCGCAACGATACTGATGCTAAGATTGGTATTAGATCTCAAGTTTTATACTCACAATAAAAATCAGCGAGCAGAAAATACATATAAAAACAGCTGAAATGATGGGGCAACTCGCAATAAAAAATCAGCGAGCAAAATGTATGCGTATAAAAACAACCGAAATGTTTGGGTAACTCGCAATAAAGAGCAGCGAGTAAAAATAAAAATAGCTGAAATGAATGGGCACCGCGAAAAACAGCCGAAATGATTGGGCAATCGTGACTTTCGCGATATAAAAGTTGAAACGATAGAGCATCGCGGAAAGAAATTAAAAAATGATGAAATTTTTTCCTTGCAGGTGAGTCCATACTGACCCCTATATACGATCCATGGGCATAAACAAAAAAGGGAACCACATTTCCCCACCAGGCTCTGGCAAAGGGAGAGTCAGATCTCGACGGCAACATCTACAGCTTAGAGATTAACATGGCGTTCTTTCACACTCCAGCAGGATGCAGATGCAACGTCAACAACTTACCCTAGAGTCAAAACGATGGAGCCATGGCAAAGTCCCTAGTTCCAACCCTCGACGGTTTACCAACAACCTAGAGACTGCCTCGGAGCCATGGCAAAGTCCCTAAGTCCAAATCCCATGGTCCATTAACAACCCAGAGACCACCTCGACGTTCGTCTTGATAAAGCAGACGCAATGTCATCCCAGCGTCCCTTCTCAACTCCAACAGGATGCAGATGCAACGTCAACAACCGACCCCAGGGTCAAAGACAACGAAGCCAAGGAAAATCCCTAGCTTCAGGGTCTTGACGGCAACTTAAATAAAACCTGAAAGACTATCGGAGATCATTCCACACCAGCGCGGAGTGGTTATGACTCATCGGGGATCCTAAATTGAACCTAACCTCAAGTAAAAAAAGGCATGGAAAATCCCTAACACTTGCTCTTCCGACGGTAATATGACATGGGAGATTACTTGATGATGTCTTGTCCAGCCTCCAAAGGGATTAGAGACATGTCACGACCCGAAGATACGGAACGTGACCGGCACTTAAATTACGAAACGTCTAAAAACGTAACGTAACCTAAGTAAGCCAAAGCCCAGAAATCTAAACCATTTAAAAGAAGTAAAGGAAAACATGTTTTAAAAACAACATCAAATTTCTCAAAAATTTCGGCAGAGTCTCCTTTGTAAAAACTGACCCCAAACGGGTATAAATAAGAATATATACATAAGCAATAATAAAAAGGCATCCCCAAGCAGGAGCTAGATCTTCGCCAATTAGCGGTCACAACCACACAAGCAATATAATATACAACGCCGAAAGGCGAGGAACAAAACTCAAAGAAAACCATCAAAACCACCAGAAAACCATAACAGTACAAGCGCGACTCTAAGGTCGAAAGAATAAGCAACTGGTCTTCTAAATTTATCAAGTAATACAAGTCTGGTTGATGGAGCTTACTAGATAGAATGAAATAATAAAGTACAACGGCGGTCCTGATACAAGCGAACCAACCTACCAAGCAATCACCCTGAATGAAATGATGTGCCAGCAAGCTGCCAAGGAAACCTGTAAGAAAATTTGGCACAACGGGAGTGAGTTGCCAACTCGTGAGTAGAAGACATCTGCGAGTAGAAATCGAATGCACGACGCTCTCCTAGGTCATAATAATATACTTAATATAACACTAGTCATCTAGTAGTTGCAGGGTGATAATCTATGCGTAAGTGCAATGCTCAGTGCTCGTATCAGTGCCTCAAGTAGTAACATGTCATGTGTATGAGTATGCATGCACCATGAATGTAAAACAATCAACCATGAAATCTGGATATATCTGTATAAGAAATCTTTAACTTTTATCATAGTAAAATTTTTATGGTAATCAGAAACATCATCAATGAAATCCATAGAAATCCGTGTCAAGCATCGACACAAAAACATGTAAATCTCAAAGTCTCAATATCTCATAGTCTCAATATCTCATAGTCCCAATATCTCACAGTCTCAATATCTTGGGCTCCGTCAGTCCAGATCGGCCCATATAATCAAATCACACGACAACGGTCGGTATCCTCCGGATATCCGCCGCGCCAGACATCACCGGTAGGTAGTCTTCCCCATCCAAGCTCATCGTCATCCCCATAAAAACACTCTCGCCCCGGGGTACCGTACCGGGCCCACCATGTACCCAAGACAGTTCCTCCACTCCTCGGATCGGGTCTCGAAATCCAACAGAAAACATGAAAACTCATGGTGGACGACCCATTCATCATGAGAAAACCGCAACTTGTACTTTAAAATGAGAGGGAGGGAGAGAGAGAAGTTTTTATATATATTCTTGCGGTTTTCCCCAAAATCCAGAAATCTCATAGAAATCCAAAATCCCAAAATCGTGAGGAAGTAAATAATGAGTGTCGGCATAAGCCCCACAATACTGCATGATAATATGAATATGTGAATGCATGAAGTGTCTAAGTAATAAATGCAATGTCTAAACTAGCACATGAGAGTAATCACACAATATTATATTAGACTAGCATTTAGCTGATTATATCAATAAAAGATAATATGTTCTAAAGTGTACGTGACATGGAAATTACCGATGATGATGTGTGTGAGCCGGCAAATAAGTATACGTGGAACATACGCATCATCGGTAATGGTGCTGATGTCCTAACAGGCAGAGTTTCATATTAGCTAAAGAAACATATGTGTGAACATGCAATGCGATGAATACAACATGAATATAACAGTGAATGTATAGTAAATGCACAACTAGAGAATACATACTAATTACGAGTCATACAGTTTGTTGTTTAAAAAAGCACGAGTTATGGTTTTTAGAAAATTAGGGGTTACGGGGTTTTTAAAGAAAAGATGCGTCCTTTGAAAAATCCGTAGTATCCCGCAGGCTGTCTTTAAAAATGCACACGATTCGTTAGTTTTGAAAATAAGTATGACTCGAGCCTAAACTAAGATCTACCTAACCAACTAAGGAACTAACTTAAGACACTAGTCGAAAGGTGAGAAGAATCCTCCTAAAATCTGAGTCGGTATCTCTAGTAGTCGGCGATCTAGCCTCAATAGTGTCACGTACGTAGTACGACTTCCTCGAGTCAAGAGTGCGGATCAATCATCATATATATGCCTCGTACGGTAAAATCCATCGTACGGCATACCAAAATCGGGGTACGGGTCAACTATCACATATATACATCATCATTCGTATAGTATCATCATCAAACAATATCATGATCAAGGGTACTGTACTATAATCGCATACATCCCAATATCATCAAACATATATCATCGTCTGTGTAAATATACATCGTCAAATGATCCACTAAAATATCATGTCATATAGTATATCATGATTAAGTCATATATTACAATCCGGGTTCTATTCTAGAGTCTCATACATTTCAATGTCATCATCACCTATTATCATTTATGTATAAATATACATTTTCTCATTTTCCAACGATCCGCTAATATCATAATACATCTCATATCATAACACGATCGTATATCCAATAGATCACGGCATCAAGCCCAATCATATCGACTCATCCCCATGTATCATATAACATCCTCATATCACATGTATATGTTGTATGTATGTATGTATGTATGTATGTATGTGTGTGTGTGTGTATACACCTACACACATTCCTATACACACTCACACACACACACACACACACACACACACACCAAGTCAGGTTTATGTGTGTGCGCGTGTGTGTGTCTACATGAAACCTACGAATTCCCTCCAAGGCAACTATCCTCTGGTTAAGTCTTGCTAAATCAGTCTAATCCAACTTAAGGTCTTCAATAGTACCCTGCTCGCCAAGAATCTAAGGTCACGTCCGACATCCTAATAATAGTACGTAATATCCTTATTCTACGTTTGCAGGGGTGCTATACGCCATCCACCCGACTTCCCCAGTAGATATACATCTACTCACCTGGTCCTTATCCGCCGAAATCGATGCCACCATCCACTTCTTCGTCGTCCGATGTCCAAGTGAGGGGTACCATACACAGACATATATAATATCATAAACTGAAATCGCAGACAAAACCAAAACGGCGCACGAAACGCGTATAGGTTAAAACCTATGACCCGCTCATGCAAAATAACCAAATAACCCTCGACATCGGCGTACAAACGCCGATTGATCGAGAAAAACCCAAACACACCAATCGTGCTTTCACAAATCACTAATTATAATATGAAATAGATTGCAATTCATTAAAACCTCAAAATAAATCAAATCGATTTATTTCCGAAAACCTAGAAAGCACTTAATTATCGTTTTAAATCGAAACTTGATGTTTTAACAAAACTAATGACCATAATATTCACTAAATATCATAACTAAGTCATACAAACCATCACCATAATTTAATCTCATCAATTTGTATTTAACCCAAAATTCTAGTTGGCAAATTTATCCAATTTTAACAATTTCAAAGTAAAAAATGCACAAACAACAATTAAGCTTGGTTTTACATCATCTAAAGTACTAAACTATAACTTATAATGTTAATAATGTCATGAATACCCTAATTAGAATTTTCTCTCAATTATTTAATCAATTTCTAAAAACCTAGTTAGCAAAATAGCATAATTATCACAATTTTTAAACTAACAATTAGCAACTAGTGACTAGATTAGGTTTTGCATTCCATTAACATGTTAATCTCCTCATTAAAACCATGAATGATTGATAAAAATTCTCACTAGAATTTTATCTCACCTATATATATATTCTACAAAAACCTAGTTTGCAAAAATTTTGCAATTTGGACAAATTAATTGTAACAATTTACAATTTAAATTCTAGATTAGGTTTAGCATTACCTAACATGTTAAACTGCACATTAAGATCAATATCCAATGATGAAAACCCTAATTTGATTTTAAAAACCCTTTCTTGAAATTTGAATCTTGAAATTAAAACCACAATTAATTTTCCAATTAAGCTAGATTAAAGAAACAATCAACAATTTAACTATGGGTTAGGGTTTTATACCTCAAGAGGATTGTGGATCAACATGAGAACTTAGCCTCCCAAAATGCTAACTTTGCTCCAAGATCCATGCTAAATAGGCCAAAGAATAATGGGTAGGATTTAAATTAGGAATTTGTGGGTTTTTATTTGGATTTTTTTAATGAATTTTGATGAATTTTGAAGTGAGAAAGAGTTTGGAAAAATAGGGGCTGCCATGGGGGAGGGTTTCGGCCATTTTTTTGAGGAGAGGGAGAGAAAGAGAAATGTGTGGTAAAGTGTAGAAACTTCTTCAATTAATGTCTCTTTTATTGTATTTTCATTAATTATTTATTTTATTTATTTTCTTTCATCAATTTATCCTAGAAAACTCTAGAATTATGGATACAACTCAAGAAGTGAAAAACATGTTACAAACTAAATTCTAATATGTCATGGCTCATTTTGTAAAATTAACCCATTTCTAATTTGTATTCATCACTAATTAAATGTACAATTAAAAGCTTATGTAAATATTTGAATTTAATTATTTACGGAAAATATTTTAGTAAACTAATAATTTATAAGTCACTAAATAAACATCATTTACTAGTAATTACATAGTTAAAATAGGCGTATTTAAATTTATATTGAAAAATAACTGTAGTTGAGTTTTAAGGAAAATACGGTTTATTTTACCGATTATCAGAAAATTCACCTAAATGATTTTATTTATTTAATTATTTATTTTTAAAACGTTACAATCTTCCCCGCTTAAAGAAATTCGGTCTCCGAATTTAAATTAAAACTCCCCCCAAATACTAAAATATTTAGCAAAACACTCAAATCGTCGGGGCTCCGAAATCATCAATACATAAAACACATCTTAGCGCAATGCATGTGCATGAAAAACAAGTACATATCTCAAAATCAACACTCCGTCAAGCATAACGCAATCATCGGAGTTATGGTGAAAATACAATGTCAAAGTCCAATACGAAAACCAACATGAAATACATCAAAACCATAACTTCTATATAATGTGCATCGTAGTAAAATCGTCCAAATATCTGAATAGAGAAGCATGCAAACCCCCCCCCTTTTTTCTAAATCGCCGTGCGATGCGCGTGTCACGGCATAAGTGGCGAACGTTTATTTTAAAAAAATATCTATACATATATATCTTTTATTTAACATACACGTCCCTCCTGGTTACTAAACCAAATAGTAATTATCATAAAAACATACTGCTCAAAATGAAATCAATCTCAAATACAGTATACGAGATACAACGTGCGTCCGGCGTACAGAAACTGAAATCAAATACAGATGCCACGAATACGCACGGAAACAAAACTGAGTGCAACGGGTGTGCACCAAAAACATCTGTCAAGTGCAACGGACGTGCACGACAACAATATCAGGTGCATCTAATCTGCACAAATCCCGATTTAGTGCATCTGGTGTGCACAAAATCGCATCAAGTGCGCAAAGTGTGCGCAAGAATCTCAATCAAGTGCACATGGTGCACGAAAACATAAATCGAATATCCAAAATCATGTGCAACCCATATATACGAAATCAAATCGGTATCTCAAAATGTAAAAAAAATCAAAATCAAGTGCAATGGGTATGCACAAAATGAACATCGATACATCTGATACATGGAACACGAATTGAGTGAAAAGAATGAGTACATAGGAAAACCAATCATAAAACGAAATCCTAAAAATACCAAAATCCAAAGAACGGGAATGTGATACTCGAATCACCAGATCGCAAATTGTAACACCGACGTCAATGTGCTCCTCTTCCCTCTGGTGTCGAGTGATTCGAACCCGTCTCTTCGTAATTGTATGAACTGTGCTACAAACGGATATACTCATATCTAGAGTCTCCCGAGTAATGTATCCCATCACATGATATCCGGACTACATTAAACTTTTCGATCGATTTATCAAAGTCCCAAAATCCCCCGAGAGCTCAACACTCGAGTATAGTTTAAAAATATCCAGTACATACCACAGCACCTGCGGACCGGCCGTAGAAGGGCAAACCCAAGCCTCACTAATGGCACCGCGGAACTGCCGTAAACCCTAAGGTTCAAAGGTGTTCTCATGTTCATTATGTCGATTTAGGGTTTCATTCTTCTAGAGGATCCATAGAAATACCTGCATGTTCTTCCGAATACCTTAAACTTGGAAAAATGGGTTTCTGACATTCGTTCGAACCTTTTTACTTCATCAGGACGACATGTGAATACCCTTCGTCCGCACGCTAAACAATGCTTCAATCCTCAAGAATAGACGATACCCTAACGGTCATCGCATTCGAGCCGCAGCTCCCTCTGCCCGTGCGACCGTGGTAACAGAAACCACCATCCGACATCGACGAAGATAGATCAAAGGAACGAGTAGAATACGGCGCAAAGAAATGTACATCCTAAGGCTTCTTAAGCAGAGTAGCGTATCGTAAGTATACCGCGGATCATACCCACGGTACATCACTCTACCTAAGTCACCTACTCCATCAACCAAGGTCAACCTAGACTCAGACAAGGGTTAAACCTAGCGCTCTGATACCAACTTTGTCACGACCCGAAAGTACGGAACGTGACCGGCACTTAAATTACGAAATGTCTAAAGGCGTAACGTAACCTAAGTAAGCCGAAGCCCAAAAATCTAAACCATTTAAAAGAAGTAAAGGAAAACATGTTTTAAAAACAACATCGAATTACTCAAAAATTTCGGCAGAGTCACCTTTGTAAAAACTGAACCCAAACGGGTACAGATAAGAATATATATAAAAGCAATAATAAAAAGGCATCCCCAAGCGGGCATGCAAGCAATATAATATAGAACGCCGAAGGGCGAGGAACAAAACTCAAAGAAATCCATCAAAACCACCAGAAAACCATAACAGTACAAGCGCGACTCTAAGGTCGAAAGAATAAGCAACTGGTCTTCTAAATTTATCAAGCAATACAAGTCTGGTTGATAGTACTTACTAAATACAATGAAATAATAAAGTACAACGGCGGTCCCGATACAAGTGAACCAACCTACCAAGCAATCACCCTGAATGAAATGATGTGCCAGCAAGCTGCCAAGGAAACCTATACATCGAAACCTGTAAGAAAATTTGGTACAATGGGGGTGAGTTGCCAACTCATGAGTAGAAGACATCTGTGAGTAGAAATCACATGCACGACGCTCTCCTAGGTCATAATAATATATTTAATATAACACTAGTCATCTAGTAGTGGCAGGGTGATAATCTATGTGTAAGTGCAATGCACAGTGCTCGTGACAGTGCCTCAAGCAGTAACATGTCATGTGTATGAGTATGCATGCACCATGAATGTAAAACAATCAACCATGAAATCTGGATATATCTGTATAAGAAATCTTTAACTTTTATCATAGTAAAATTTTTATGGTAATCTGAAACATCATCAATGAAATCCATGGAAATCCGTGTCAAGCATCGACACAAAAACATGTAAATCTCAAAGTCTCAATAACTCATAGTCTCAATATCTCATAGTCCCAATATCTCATAGTCTCAATATCTCGGGCTCCGTCAGTCCGGATCGGCCCATATAATTAAATCACACGACAACGGTCGGTATCCTCCGGATATCCGCCACGCCAGACATCACCGGTAGGTAGTCTTCCCCAGCCAGGCTCATCGTTATCCCCACAAAAACACTCTCGCCCCGGGGTACCATACCGGGCCCACCATGTACCCGAGACGGTTCCTCCACTCCTCGAATCGGGTCTCAAAATCCAATAGAAAACAGGAAAACTCATGGTGGACGACCCATACATCATGAGAAAACCGCAACTTATACTTTAAAATGAGAGGGAGAGAGAGAGAGAAGTTTTTATATATATTCTTGCGGTTTTCCCCAAAATCCAGAAATCTCATAGAAATCCAAAATCCCAAAATCGTGAGTAAGTAAATAATGAGTGTCAGCATAAGCCCCACAATACTGCATGATAATATGAATATGTGAATGCATGAAGTGTCTAAGTAATAAATGCAATGGCTAAACTAGCACATGAGAGTAATTACACAATATTATATTAGACTAGCATTTAGCTGATTATATCAATAAAAGATAATATGTTCCAAAGTGTACGTGACATGGCAATTACCGATGATGATGTGTGTGAGCTGGCAAATAAGTGTTTGAGGAACATGCGCATCATCGGTAATGGTGCTGGTGTCCTAACAGGCAGAGTTTCATATTAGCTAAAGAAACATATGTATGAACATGCAATGCGATGAATACAACATGAATATAACAGTGAATGTGTAGTAAACGCACAACTAGAGAATACATACTTATTATGAGTCATACAGTTTGTTGTTTGAAAGAGCACGAATCGTGGTTTTTAGAAAATTAGGGGCTACGGGGTTTTTAAAGAAAAGATATGTCCTTCGAAAAATCCGTAGTATCCCTCGGGCTGTCTTTAAAAATGCACACGATTCGTTAGTTTTGAAAATAAGTATGACTCGAGCCTAAACTAAGATCTACCTAACCAACTAAGGAACTAACCTAAGACACTAGTCGAAAGGTAAGAAGAATCCTCTTAAACTCTGAGTCGATATCTCTAATAGTCGGCGATCCAGCCTCAATAGCGTCACATACGTAGTACGACTTCCTCGAGTCAAGAGTGCAGATCAATCATCACATCTATGCCTCGTACGGTAAAATCCATCGTACGGCATCCCAAAATCGAGGTACGGATCAACTATCACATATATACATCATCGTTCGTATAATATCATCATCAAACAATATCATGATCAAGGGTACTGTACTATAATCGTATACATCCCAATATCATCAAACATATATCATCGTCTGTGTAAATATACATTGAAAAAACATAAATAGATTTCTTCTGACTAATGAGAAGACTATTCCAATTATGATCCACTAAAATATCATGTCATATAGCATATCGTGATTAAGTCACATATTACAATCCGGGTTCTATTCTAGAGTCTCATACATTTCAATGTCATCATCACCTATTATCGTTTATGTGTAAATATACATTTTATCATTTCCCAACGATCCGCTAATATCATAATACATCTCATATCATAACACGATCGTATATCCAATAGATCATGGCACCAAGCCCAGTCATATTGACTCATCCCCATGTATCATATAGCATCCTCATATCACATGTATATGTTGTATGTATGTGTATATATATATATACACCTACACACATTCCTATACACACACACACACATACCAAGTCAGGTTTATGTGTGTGCGTGTGTGTGTCTACATGAAACCTACGAATTCCCTCCAAGGCAATCATCCTCTGGTTAAGTCTTGCTAAATCAGTCTAATCCAACCTAAGGTCTTCAATAGTACCCTACTCGCCAAGAATCTAAGGTCACGTCCGACTTCCTAATATTAGTACGTAATATCCTTATTCTACGTTTGCGGGGGTGCTATACGCCATCCACCCGACTTCCTCTGTAGATATACATCTGCTCACCTGGTCCTTGTCTGCCGAAATCGATGCCGCCATCCTCTTCTTCATCGTACGAAGTCCACATGTGGGGTACCTATACGCAAACATATATAATATCATAAACCGAAATCGCGGACAAAACCAAAACAGCGCACGAAACGCGCATAGGTTAAAACCTATGACCCGCTCATGCAAAATAACCAAATAACCCTCGACATCGGCATACAAACGCCGATTGATCGAGAAAAACCCAAACACACCAATCGTGCTTTCACAAATCACTAATTATAATATGAAATAGATTGCAATTCATTAAAACCTCAAAATAAATCAAATCGATTTATTTCCGAAAACCTAGAAAGCACTTAATTATCGTTTTAAATCGAAACTTGATATTTTAACAAAACTAATGACCATAATATTCACTAAATATCATAACTAAGTCATACAAACCATCACCATAATTTAATCTCATCAATTTGTATTTAACCCAAAATTCTAGTTTGCAAATTTATCCAATTTTAACAATTTCAAAGTAAAAATGCACAAACAACAATTAAGCTTGGTTTTACATGATCTAAAGTACTAAACTATAACTTATAATGTTAATAATATCATGAATACCCTAATTAGATTTTTCTCTCAATTATTTAATCAATTTCTAAAAACCTAGTTAGCAAAATAGCATAATTATCACAATTTTTAAACTAACAATTAGCAACTAGTGACTAGATTAGGTTTTGCATTCCATTAACATATTAATCTCCTCATTAAAACCATGAATGATTGATAAAAATTCTCACTAGAATTTTATCTCACCTATATATATATATATATATATATATTCTACAAAAACCTAGTTTGCAAAAATTTTGCAATTTGGACAAATTAATTGTAACAATTTACAATTTAGCTTCTAGATTAGGTTTAGCATTACCTAACATGTTAAACTGCACATTAAGATCAATATCCAATGATGAAAACCCTAATTTGATTTAAAAACCCCTTTCTTGAATTTTGAATCTTGAAATTAAAACCACAATTAATTTTCCAATTAAGCTATATTAAAGAAACAATCAACAATTTAACTATGGGTTAGGGTTTTATACCTCAAGGATTGTGGATCAACATGAGAACTTAGCCTCCCAAAATGCTAACTTTGCTCCAAGATCCATGCTAAAAAGGATAAAGAATAATGGGTAGGATTTAAATTAGGAATTTGTGGGTTTTTATTTGGATTTTTTTCATGAATTTTGATGAATTTTGAAGTGAGAAAGAGTTTGGAAAAATGCATGGGGGCTGCCATGGGGGAGGGTTTTGGCCATTTTTTTGAGGAGAGGGAGAGAAAGAGAAATGTGTGGTAAAGTGTAGAAACTTCTTCAATTAATGTCTCTTTTATTGTCTTTTCATTAATTATTTATTTTATTTATTTTCTTTCATCAATTTATCCTAGAAAACTCTAGAATTATGGATACAACTCAAGAAGAGAAAAACATGTTACAAACTAAATTTTAATATGTCATGGCTCATTTTGTAAGATTAACCCATTTCTAATTTGTATTTATCACTAATTAAATGTACAATTAAAAGCTTATGTAAATATTTGAATTTAATTAATTACGGAAAATATTTTAGTAAACTAATAATTTATAAGTCACTAAATAAACACCATTTACTAGTAATTACATAGTTAAAATAGGCGTATTTAAATTTATATTGAAAAATAACTGTAGTTGAGTTTTACGGAAAATACGGTTTATTTTACCGATTATCAGAAAATTCACCTAAACGATTTTATTTATTTTTAAAACGTTACAAGACACGACAGTCGTAGGGCTACTCGAACAGCAAGATTGCATATCAAGGAATGCATCAGCAAATGCGATGGTACAACGGACAAAAACCCTAGTACCACAGACCCTAACGGACTTCTATTAGCAGAGGTTAACTGTGACGTTAGGACATTATTGCGAGAACTTCTCGACTCGTCTCGACTCGTAAGGAAAATAATGTCCTTACAAGAACTTCTTGATTCGTCTCGACTCGTACGAAAAATAATGTTCCTGCAAGAACTTCTCGATTCGTCTCGACTCGTACGAAAAATAATGTTCCTGCGAGAACTTCTCGATTCGTCTCGACTCGTACGAAAAATAATGTTCCTGCGAGAACTTCTCGATTCGTCTCGACTCGTAGGGAAAATAATGTCCTTGCGAGAACTTCTCAATTCATCTCGTCTCGTAGGGAAAATAATGTCCTTGCGAGAACTTCTTGACTCGTCTCGACTTGTAAAGAAAATAATGTTCTTACGAGAACTTCTCGACTCATCTCAACTCGTAGGGAAAATAATTTCTTTGCGAGAACTTCTCGACTCGTATCGACTTGTAAGGATAATAATGTCCTTACGAGAACTTCTCGATTCGTATCGACTCGTAGGGAAAATAATGTTCCTATGAGAACTTCTTGATTCGTCTCGACTCATAGGGAAAATAATGTCTTTACGAGAACTTCTCGATTCGTCTCGACTCGTAGGGAAAAAATGTCTTTACAAGAACTTCTCGACTCGTCTCGACTCGTAGGGAAAATAATGTCCTTACGAGAACTTCTCGACTCGTCTCGACTCGTATGGAAAATAATGTCCTTGCGAGAACTTCTCGACTCGTCTCGACTCGTAAGGAAAATAATGTCCTTGCGAGAACTTCTCGACTCGTAGGGAAAATAATGTCCTTGCGAGAACTTCTCAACTCGTCTCGACTCGTAGGGAAAATAATGTTCCTATGAGAACTTCTCGAATCGTCTCGACTCGTAGCGAAAATAATGTTCCTGAGAGAACTTCTCGACTCGTCTCGACTCGTAGGGAAAATAATGTTCCTGCGAGAACTTCTCGACTCGTCTCAACTCGTAAGGAAAATAATGTCCTTGCGAGAACCTCTCGACTCGTAAGCGAGAAAATTCTCTTGTGAATTCTTACGACTTTCAAGAGAAAACACACTTAGGAGTCCTCACGACTCCTAAAGAGAAAATACACCTATGAGATCCTCACAACTTGTAGGGAAAAATACCTTTATAAGACCCTCATGGCTCATAAAGTTGAAAAGTCTTAAGCCGTAGATCCAAACCTGTTTCCTAAGCCATCGCTGCCCTATAAGGAGGTCAAGATGGACTATCTGCAGGCCACACTTGCTGAAGTTACATGCCACTGAAATGAAGAAGCTACTCATGAGTATATAAACTACTTTATGCTAAGCCAACACAGCAAAGGAAAGAAAAGCGCTAGTATGAAGAAAAATATGTATTTTATTCATGAATCAAAATGAATACAAGATGCTCTTATTTATGAATGAATACAGAAAGAGAAGAATAAGAATATACTACACAAAAGAAAATTGCTTAAGCCGGTAGACGGTGTAGTAGGCTAGTAAGTTCGTCAGTCTTCCGCTGAACCTCGGCTTCAAGCTCCGTTATTGCTGCAAGGCGGGTCCCCGCCTAAGTCTGTTGAGTCTGATACGAAGCAAACCGACTCTCAAGCTTCCTTTCGGCGACTTTGTGAGCTTCAACCATCTCACAGGTAAAGATAACGGCTTTGTCAAGAGCTACCACCTCCATGATAGCTTCTTGAAGTACCCACCAAATTTCGTACGCGTGAATGGTCTTGGCAGTAAGTTGAGCCTGAAGTTCCCCTGGAGTTTGAAGCTAACTCCCTCTCCGAAAATTTTCGGTTGAGCCTCTTCTCACATGAATGTAGATTGGAGGCACACCGTTCGATCCACCCCCGCAGGCTTGATTTTACATTTAAGATCTCGGAGGGAAAGCGTATGCACTCAAGCCTATGTAGGCAAGCCTCCACTCGACGGCAATACTCACCCCAAACATGCACCAATGTTTCGTCGTGATAGGTGGCAAGAAAAAGCAAGAAAGTATTGGCTTCGGCTGTGACAGAACTACCAGCATGAAGATCTTCAATGAGAGCCGACAATGAGTGAATGCTTTGTTTCACCATCCTTTCAGACGCACGTTGGGCATAAGGGCCTTGTGGCATAGTGATTCGAGACATTAACGAGGTCAGGGCTGGCAAAGCTGTCAAGATTTACGAACAGTCAGCAAGACTTGCAAACATGGAACAGACAAAACAATGCTAAGGATAAAGCCTTACTTACCCACAGTCATGCAAGAGGGGTTTGAAAGATCCCTAGGGCCATCAAGGATCTCGACTTCGTCATCAGCTTCCAGAATTGTGGAGGGCATATTAGCACCATTATATAAAAAAATGCTGATAATAAAACAAAAAGGGTCAAAGAACACCGACCTTGTCAAGAAGAAAGGACAATACTTTGCGGGGATATCGCCTGTGGGGAAGCCATATCAAGTAAACGCTGGAAGATCTTCCTAGGAGATAGATCCACAATAGAAGTCGCCAGTTCCCGCAATTCTGAAGGAAAGAAGGGTTCAGATAATGGAGAGATCATTAAAAAAATATAGAAGACTACCTTCGATGCTCCGCCCGCATTGAACTGGAGGGATAGCAGCTTCGGCAGCCTCCTCTACACCCTCAGGTACATCACCGGAGATATTTGCTTGCGTAGAAGCTTCCAGTTGCGGAACAACAGCCGCCACTTCAGGCTCCGAGGAGGGAACAGCGGCCTCGGCGGTCCTTTCTACAATCTCTAGGACGCCACCATAGAGATCCACTGGATCTACGGCAGGTAAGGTCACCTCTGCGGAAAGTACAGATGCTGAAGGGATAATAGTCACCACCGGGAGCTACAAGATAGAATTAACAGCTTCAGCAATCTCTTCTACACCCTTCGGTGCGCTACTAGAGATGCCCATAGGGTCCGTGGCTAGTGGGGTCACCTCTGCTGGAGGAATAAATATCGAAGGAAGAGAAGTTACCACCGGAAGCTCCACAGCAGGGATAACTGCTTTAATGATCTCCTCTACACCTGTAGGTGCGTCACGGGAGATATTTGTAGAATCCACAGCCATGGCACGACCTGGACTCAAATCCTTTTTCGCTGCTGAAATCCCTGCAAAGATTTCGGAAGGATAAGAAGATATAAAAATGATACAAATTACTTGCCAAAAGAAAGATACGAAAAGTACGCATATTGATACGCCAGGGCGCTTGAAGTATGGCTTTTTTGAGCCGTTGTTCTTTTCTGATGAAATATGCTCACCGAGCTTCGAGAGCAATTTCATGACCACCAGTCTTCAGTGCCAACTCGTCTTCAGAAGTAGCTGAGATAGGTTGCTTGAGAGCTCGTTCTTCTTCCATTAACAAAGGACCCATATGTACCCTCCGTAACGACGGGTCAACTTCGTAGAATATGACGGGAGGATAAGCCTTTATCGGGACACCCACATTTTTAGTCTCATCTTGTGAGCGCCTTATAGCCTCCGTCAACTGTGCGGCTTCCTCGGCAGAAGAACCCAAAAAGAGAATACCATCCTCCTGATCCTGCACAAATATCGGTTCGTCCTTGATAAGAGGCTCAGATTCGAGCAAGACGTCAAGCAGGACCACAACTGTTTTCTTCCTCCTTGTCGAGCCAGAGCTAACACCAAAGGAAGAGCGTTTCCTTCCCCTTGGCTCCTTAACACGACGCTGCCCGACCTCACTTTCGACATCATCCTTCGGTGGTGTCGCACCGGCGCTTTCTCAGGGACTTCCGCCTCTCCTCTGGCACGTACTAGCATACCAACAGTGCGAGGGACTAATCTAACTTCTACAGTTTTGGGAATAAGTACCGAACCACTGTCCCTTAAAAGGGGGTGGACGACTGACCTCGGCCGCAGCGGAGCGCTAATGACTTGGGTCAGAGCTGGGGCTCTATATTCAAAGAGTACCCGCCTTTCCTCGGCAATGACAGGACCGACCCGATAGCGATACCAACCCTTGAAAGATCCCACAGGCCACGGGAGATAGTCGGGCTCTGGGATCATGAAGAGAGAGCCAGTGTTTAGCCGCATAAAGTGATGTATAACGTCATGAGTGACTTCCAGAGACGGAGTGGGCTCAACTAAAAACACCTCGGAAGGGACTCCCTAGTTATAGCCCAATTGCTGGGCAAAGAGGTGCGGATTATACCGCATAAAAAGAGCCATGTCATTCTAACAAAACACCAAATAGCCCGGCCTAATCGAGTACAGGTGCATAATCTCTTTAGGCTTTAAAGATGGCGCTCCCCCTTTTGACAGATCAAACAGCTGCTGAACGGGCCCCGCAGGAGCAGAAAGGACTCGGTCGCTAAAAACCATTCTGCCCTCGTTTGAATATGGGTTGAGCAATACGCGGAGGGCCCCTAGCTGAGTCGGATCGGGAGTAGAAGCATCCACCAACCTCATAAGCCATGGAAAGGTATAGGAGTCATAAAAATCCGGCCGCCGGTGTGCCGCAAATGCTCCCAGTACATGCATCTCGATCCACGATGTGAAGTAGTGGAGGGAGAAATTCACAACATTCGCACCTGGGGTCGAAGTATTTGTAAGTCCATGTCACACACCCCACGTGTTCGCGGGTAGGCGGAATATATGAAAAACAATTATCAAAACTTCGTAACACGGACTTGAGAACACGGATCGTGTCTAAACCATTACTAACAAACTACGAGAGGTTTAACTACTCGGATTCGAAGTTATACCTCATGTTACTTGTCCTTCGGGTCTTCATCGTTGTCCTCCATACCTCGTAGGCTCTATGGAACATGGGCACCTCAACGGCCTCCTCGAGTCAAAGACGATCCACCCGAGCGTCTATAGTCCGAGCTCCTATCTCGAATCTGAGATAACTACGGCTTCTAGTTTGCTAATCTAGAATTCCTAGAGGGTGTAGAGTATTTAAATGGATTACTTAGTCACTTAAACCCTAGGATTCTCAACTCATGAGAGTATTTAGAGAGAAATGTTTTGTGATAATGAAAATGAATAATACTCATGCTAGAATAATATGAAGCATAATAATATCTCTCTTGATAATATCAAGATAATATCTAGCATGCTTCATTTAATTCTATGGGTGAATCACCTCATGAGTCATTTAGCATTTAATGTAAACTACACCTCATCTCCTCCACCTCATTTAGTTTAAATCTAAAAAGAAATAAACATAAATGAGTCACCTCCTTCTAGAAGCTTCCGAAAAATTACGAGACTGCCCCTCCCATCCGTATTTCCGAAAAACACGGATAATCTTTGACTGAATAAATCCATCTGTATAATACTAGAATCTAGCTTAAACCAAAGCCCGCTAGTATTATCTGCCCGATCATAGTACGTGCATAAGTGTACGTAAATGATCGCGGCCCTGCCGTAAAACCATATGGCCTCTACACCTTTTGCCCCATGCAGGGAACTCTCTGTGTGGGACTCTAAAGACTCGACACTACGCTGGCAGTGGGTTTAACCACAGACCACAAGCGGTACTAGCTGTACATAACGGTCCCCAGGTAGATGTTGATAAGAAGGACGATGAGGAAACCCATCCGAACTCCTACTGAGCCTGATGTGATAATCTCCGTACAGTCCGGTCTGTTCGTCTAGGACTATCGCATATCGAGCCTAGGGGGCGGTAAACGTCAGACCCCTAATAGTGGTATAAGTCGTGTCGGAGTGATGCCCATTACAACTTGAAAAACTACTGGAACCTACCAGTAAATCTCGCTTACCCTGGCCAGAGACCTTGCGTAATGGCTCTCCATACACAGCGCGATATCAAACCCCAATACTGGGAGAGACGAATCCTGTCTAACTACTACTGCCTCCAAGTGCTTCGGGACTGCACCCAACTACTACCTGTTTGCACGACATTTTTGAGCCGTGGTAGGGTAGTAATCTAAGTACAGTGGGAACACACCTGAGGCGAAGTAGCAGTGTCAAGTCGACGGACTAAGCTGTACTCATGTCACCTGGGAACTGCTATCTGACGATGGGTGATCAGTCGAAAATACTGCATCTTTAACACGGCAATTTCCCTATCATTTGCACTCATCTAGAAGTGTTCGGCATTCATATTGCACATATTAGCAGAACATCCCTAAAATACCAGATTACATGTGCTATACACTTAAACCGACATTTATTAGGGAAATTGAGTGTTTATCATGGCATCGCATCATCTTTGTGTAGCGCAACACTTGTCTCGAGAATCTGTGCAGGAAATTGCAGGAGAAAAGCCAAAACTGTTAAAAGTGCTGAGAAAAATACGCCAAGTCCAAGAATTGAGGTCTGGCAGAAATCAAGAAAGCAAAGTAGGATTCCACATATAACAAAAGTGCCAAGAAGTCAGTACAAGAATATTCTAGAAAGTTCATACACAGAGGCCTCCATTGCGCCGCGGATCCACGGCCAAAGGCCCATTCCCGCCGCGGATCCGCGGCTGTATGTGACGTCAGCGCTTCGAATTTCCTCACATGCCTCCCTTTAACGGCTCAGCTTCCAGAAGACTCCAGAATGACCACGTGGCTTCATCCAGAAGGCTCGGCCTAACAATCTTACCCAAGAATATTCCTCATTCTAGAATATTCCCTCCAACAAACTTCTTCTAGAAGCCTCCTTATAACAACCTTCTTCTAGAAGGCTCCTTATAACAACCTTCTTCTAGAAGCCTCCTTGTAACAATCTCATTCTAGAATATTCCCTCCAACAAACTTCTTCTAGAAGATTCTTTCTAACAACCTCATTTTGGAGGGAAAATTCAAATGAGGTAGTTCATTTTGGAGGGAAATTTGAAATTTGAATTCTAGATCTAGGGTTTTGGATGGCTTATAAAAGGAAGCCTAGATCTAAGTTCAAAGGGTCTTCTTCTTCTCTCTTCATCTTCCACCAACAAGTTGAGTGACACAACTTGTGCCTCAAACCCTAATCCAAATTCTAAAGCCAAATTCAAGATCCCGAGTACCAAATCAAGCAAGAAGCCTTCAACCTTTTAGGAGCGGAGCCGATCTTCAATCGAGCAAGTGATCCAAGCCGATCCGCGACTCAAGGAGACGAGCGAAGCCAAATCGACGATCGAGTTCTTCCTCTTGTAGTTCTTGAGCGAATTGTAACGAAATTGTTGATAAATAAAAGGTGAAATTCTTTAATCTTGCTTTCTTTAAATTCTTGCATCATGATTCGATCTCAATTTGTGATTGTGGTTCTTGTTGTGATGTTTGAGTAAAACTCCGCTCGTAAAGGAGTCGAGACGATCAATAGAATGATGATGTAACAAATCTTGAAACGATTCTTAAGTCCTACGAGTTTTGTAAACCCTAGCAAATTGAAGAATCGACGACCTAGTTTCGTTGCGATACTTTTTTGATTGTGTTCGCTCGAAATTAGGGATCCACGATCGATTCTTGAATTTACTAGAGGCTAGAATGTGAATGGTATCGACGAAGGAACAAGGGATAGATGATGAAACCTTAGTTTCACACGAAATCCCTAATTCTCGTTGATCATCATCGATCTAGTATCAATTCATCGATGGAAAAGAATACGTAATCGCTAGATTTCATCACATCTATATATCCGATCGATTCCTACGAGCCACATTTCGATTCTTGATATTTGATTTGGAAATCATCAAAAATTCTCAATTCTTGATTTTATCGTTTCTTGATTTAGACTAGATTTCCCTAATTCTTGAACTTCAATTTACAAATCATGAATTATTTGTTTTCTTTTCTTTAAAGTTTCAACTCATCTAAATCGAAACATGAACGATTACACTTTCCCTATGGACGATCCGCACTTACTAACGCGCTGCATTCGACACCGTTATTGATTACGGTCAAAATATTTTTGATTGTGATTTCTATATACAATTTCATACTACACAATCCGAAATCTTATTCAATCAAATGGCGCCGTTGCCGGGGATAGTGCGCTAATTGTTCGTATTTTGAAATTTGAGTTGAAAAGTTTATTCCATCTATATTTTTTAGATCTAAACTTGCACAAACCCTAAACGTGTTGTTGTGATTTGTTGCGAGGAAATCTGGAATTTGTGGAGCTGTGGAAAAAAATTTTAGAGAATTCCAGAGAGCTGTGTAAGTGAACAGGAGCTTGTGCAAAAATTTCTGTGCAGTGATCCCAAGATCCGACCGCGATTCCGCGGCATATACCCACCTCCTGCGGCGATTCCGCGGCCTCCTTGCTTCTTCACTGTACCAAATTTGCTCTGTGAGTCTCTAACTTTCTTATCTCCTCTTCTGTCTGCTCCAAATAACAATTTTCTGCAAGTTTCTTTGCAAAAATCGCAGCGCCGCAAAAGCAAAATAAATTGTGCGTGTTTTGATTTTTGGTTGTTTGGATATTAATACGGAATTTAAGGGGCACGACCAAATCCAGATTAGGTGGGGAGTTCATTACCTTTCCTAAGCCCCAAAAATCACAAACTTGTATCCGCATTACCCTCATTAACTAAAAAAGATCTAGAGATGACTCTAAGGACCGTCGCGCTCACTTAGGACAGAAGAAGGCCGTGGGTAATTCATTGCTTATCCGCGTTTCTTTTGTGGTGTCTAAGGCAAGTGTGTCGAAGGCTAGTGGTCACTTAATTAGGCCCACTACTTACGTAGTGGAGAACCTCCCACTTACCTGGCACTTACCTGGCCACAGGAGAGACAAAGAGGCAGTGGAGGATTTATCCTGCGACTTGTCTTTGGCAGTTAGGAGCGGTCTAGAGCTTTGACCTAGGTGACCACTAGATTTTAGGGTTTTGCTTGTTGCATTTATTGTGATCGCATCATATTTTCAAAAATCCGTATCATTTTTTAAAACAAACACCAATCACATTCATCATTTCCCCTAATTATAAGTCACGCTGCCACTTGTACTAACCCTTTTTAGTGCAAGATAGGCTGGACACGGGATTCTAGTGCCCGTTTAGTCCGCGTCCCCTGATAGACCCAAAAGTCGGTATTTCTACATTTACCTTTTCTTTACCCACCACCACACCCACATCGATGGATCCGTCTCTATCGAATTTCTTTACCACTACTCTGCCGCCGTCCGTTGGTGCGCAGAATCCACCCCGCATCTCTCTCCAAGAGAGGTGCTATCCTACACGAGGTCCTCTTTCGACCTGTCTCTCCATTCCACCAGCCAACAGGGAAAATTTTCAAATAAAACCCCAATACATCAACCTTCTACCAAAATTTCACGGTACCGAGTTTGAAGACGCATATGCCTTTATCACCAAATTTGAAAATGTATGCGCAATGATGGGTACTTCACAGCTTTCTGTGGATACTATGGGTCTTCGTCTTCTCCCATTTACCTTGTGCGATATAGCCGAGAAGTGGCTGTACAACACTACCGCACATTCCATTTCAAATTGGGAAGAATGCGTCAAAGCATTCCTCAAGAAATTCTACCTACATCTCGAGTCCGTAGCGAAATAAATCAATTCACCCAGCTTCCAAATGAACCATTTTCAAAATGTCTTGAACGCTTCAAGGATCTGTTAGTCCAATATCCACATCACGGAATCCCTAGATGGGAACTGTGCAGAATCATATATGAGGGCATTAATCCCAACACAAGACAGACCCTTGAATCCATGTGTCAAGGCAACTTCATGACCAAAGATGATGGGGAAGCCTGGAAATTTCTAGAAGATTTCGCTGAAAAATCTTTAGAGTGGGAGGGTGTGAGTCAATCGTTAGGGATGGCAATGATGTTTCCATAGGAGTTAGAGCTGAAATTTCAGCTTTACACAAGAAATTTGACAATATGGAAAACAAATTTTTAGCTGCCGCCTTAAATCAAATGTCACTCTCCAAAACTATATGTGGATGCTATTCTGATCCTTCTCACTTGACGGAAGAATGTCCGTTTCAAGGTCATGAGCATACCAATGCCGCATTTCAAAGACCTAGAAACGATCCTTATTCTTCCACATATAATCAGGGTTGGAGGAATCACCCTAACTTTGCTTAGAACCAATCACAATCTCAAAACACGGTTCCAAACCAAAACAATTTCCAAAGGGTCCATCCACCACAACAGCAACCACTTCCATTGAGTCAGCACCCCTTCCAAGCACAAAACTTCCAAAATCCGGTCAACACACCTGTACCGTCTAATCCTTTGCAGTTGACCGGTACTGATGAATCATCTTCATTCATAAACTTGCTTCTAACAAATCTCATGCAAGTATCGGCTGAAATAAAGACTTCTGTCGATGAGATAAAGAAAAACTCAGTGTCCCAAGCTGAGAGTATTAAATCGATGGAAGCAGAAATTGCACGATTAAAAGCCGAAATGAGTGCAAGAGAGAAAGGGAAACTTCCAGCTCAACCTTTGCCCAATCCTGGCTATTCACATCATGTGGATGTAATCTCCACGTTGAGATTTGGAAGAGTGCTTGACAATCACGTTGGGGAAGAGATTGATGACACTGATAAATCAATCAATAACACCCCGGCTGAGACCTTTCCTTCCACTTCTACTTCTACTTCTGACCCCAATTCTTCTACCCCGCCACCTTCTTGCGAGCCTATTCTTCGTTTCCCACAAGGCTCGATACCTCAGCACACTTCTTCTACTCCTCCACAGACGATCCTAACTTCTATTCTGCGATCGGGTCCACACACACTTCCTTCTCCTATGATGGACCCAGCGCTTATTGCTAAAGCACCTTATCCTAATCGGTTAAGGGCTAACAAATCGAGTCCACATATGGAGAAGATTATGGACATGTTTAAGCAAGTTAACATCAACATCCCTCTCCTAGATGCCATCCAACAAGTTCCGTCCTATGCGAAAACTCTTAAGAACTTGTGCACTAGGAAGAGGAAGAATCAAGTGCCCAAGAAGATATTCATGGCAAAGACTGTAGACACGGCTTTCCCACAACAAGTACCGAGGAAACGTAAGGACCCTGGCTGTCCTACTATTTTCATTTCTATTGGGGAAAAACACATCAACCGTGCTCTACTAGACCTTGGTGCTAGTGTTAACTAGCTTCCATACTCGGTTTACGAGCAACTAGGTATCGGAGTGTTAAAGCCCTCGAGCATAACTCTCCAAATGGCTGACCGATCAATCACCAAACCTAGGGGTGAACTGGAGGATGTGATAATAAAAATCGGGGAATTCGTATTCCCTGTGGACTTTATTGTACTTGATACACAGCCTGTAGCGAATCCACGGAATCAAATTCCGGTGATTTTAGGTCGCCCCTTTTTGGCCGCTTCCAACGCAATTATCAACTGTCGTAATGGTTCTATGACCCTATCCTTCAGGAATAGGTCAATTGAGCTGAACATTTACAAGTTGGGAAGTGTACCCTCCGAACCTACTGCTCAGGTCTGTTCTGTCGACTTAATGGATGTCAACAGCAGCGAATCTGATGATCCTCATGATACTGATCTAGACTCTTTTCATACGTTATTGTTTGACCCAACTATGTATTATACGCATACGGACTCTTCCACCGAGATGTCCGGGTCAACAACTAACACTAATTATGAACTGCTTTTAGAGTCTGAAGATCACCCCGTGCCTTGTGATGACATTATTCTTCGGGGTATTGATGAGACTTTTGAGGAGATCTTCGCTGATGAACTCGCATTTTTGAATGACACGGGTGTTGAGATGAATCATCTCCCAATCAATGAAATTGAACCTCCACCCATTCTTTTGGACTGTAAAAGGAATGCGAATAATCCATCACATTCACTGTATCGTCTCTCCAAAATGAGACGCATACACATTCTATTCCACCACTTACCCTTTCCCCACTTCTTCTTCCACCAACCCGAGCACTGCATTGATAAAATTTTCGAATGATTGGCGTTAACTTTCGGTCTTTGCAAAGCCTGGCATCGACCAATGATTTTTGACCCCCTCATGTGATTTTCAAAAGATTAACATGGCTTAATTCAAGTTTATAATCTGGCTCTTGAAAAGAAAATTTTTTACACCAAAATTAATGAGCCAAAAATAAATTTGGGGGAGGATCTTCACATAAATATTTTGCCCCCACTAATAAATTCCTCCCAGGCTTACAGGTTTTTCGATATTTAGCAGATAGCAACAGTGAGGACACTGTTGAAAACAAGTTTGGGGAAGGTTTGTGCTTCTTTTCGCATCATTTGCATATCATCACTTTGCATAAGCACAAAACATTTTTTTTGAAAACCTATAAAGAAAATTTCAAAATTTCAAAAAAAAAATATTTTTGTACATAAATAAGATAATAAAAGATTAGATAGTGAAAAATTACATCCATGAGATTAGAAAAATTTAAGAAAACCAAGAAAATTAGAAGTTTTCTTATATGAACTAGTAATAAGTAGTTATGAGCCGTTGTCCCAAGGGTTCGTAAGATGAAGGAAGTCACTAATCTGAGAATAAAAATAAGTCTGAAAAATAGTTCCTATTCTGGAAGCCAAACATTTTGAACGTTGATACCCTGCGATTCGCACTTACACCCGTCTTGAAGCCCGGGATAGTAGAGGATACCTTGAAATGCTCTTGTCTTAAAGCCGATGTATGAAGGAAATAAAAAAAATGAAGAAAATATAAAGTGGTGAGAAAATGGACACTGGTTTTGTTATCGCCAAGGGCAATAAAAAATATATAGCGAGGGTGCCTCTTCACCTAGTGCCCTAAGGCCAACTGGTCTGGGAGTCACTGCTATACCTTAGGTGGTGCAAGACGAGGAAAATACACCAAATAAGCAAGCACATGAGTAATCGGTCGGTTAGTACCTCAAGAAGTATTAACGGTCGCATGAAAGTGTGTGAGCAAATCTCATCTAAATATTCATTAATTAAAAAAGTACTGAGGCTGATGGGCAAGAGTATGATAGCTTGAATTGAATTCTCCGGGTGTAGGGATGTTCTTTACACACACGCAGGGTGATATGATCGATGTTTGGAAGAAAGATAGGAATGAAGAATAAGACGATGTTTTATTGAGGGAGGACGTGATTTCTAACATCTTTTCATGACTATTAAGATAGGGCTCATGACAACTGAAAAGCTAGCTTAGTTGGAAACCCTAATTTTCAAGGCTTTTCTTTTACGATTCTTTTCTTTAAATGTAATATTCACGATCTTCCTTTTATTATTGGATTTTGTGGGTGCAATCCGCTGAAAACCCTCAGGAGACAACACTCCTCCTACTAGGGACACCTAGAGGTTTAAAGGCTTGTTGCACGTGCTCAGTGCAATCGTGTTGCCTACGAAAGTGTGCTAGTTAGTTTTTCTCTTTCTTTATTCTCTCCTTCTCTTTTAAATAAAACAGTTCGCTCGAGACGACCGAAAATAAGTTTGGGAGAATTTGATCAGTCGAAAATACTGCATCTTTAACACGGCAATTTCCCTATCATTTGCACTCATCTAGAAGTGTTCGGCATTCATATTGCATATATTAGCAAAACATCCCTAAAATACCAGATTACATATGTTATACACTTAAACCGACATTTATTAGGGAAATTGAGTGTTTATCATGGCATCGCATCATCTTTGTGTAACGCAACACTTGTCTCGAGAATCTGTGCAGGAAATTGCAGGAGAAAAGCCAAAACTGTTAAAAGTGCTGAGAAAAATACGCCAAGTCCAAGACTTGAGATCTGGCAGAAATCAAGAAAGCAAAATAGGATTCCACATATAACAAAAGTGCCAAGAAGTCAGTACAAGAATATTCCAGAAAGTTCATACACATAGGCCTCCATTGCGCCGCGGATCCGCGGCCAAAGGCCCATTCCCGCCGCGGATCCGCTGCTGTATAGTGACGTCAGCGCTTCGAATTTCCTCACATGCCTCCCTTTAAAGGCTCAGCTTCCAGAAGACTCCAGAATGATCACGTGGCTTCATCCAGAAGGCTCGGCCTAACAACCTTACCCAAGAATATTCGTCATTCTAGAATATTCCCTCCAACAAACTTCTTCTAGAATCCTCCTTATAACAACCTTCTTCTAGAAGCCTCCATGTAACAACCTCATTCTAGAATATTCTCTCCAACAAACTTCTTCTAGAAGATTCTTTCTAACAACCTCATTTTGGAGGGAAAATTCAAATGAGGTAGTTCATTTTGGAGGGAAATTTGAAATTTGAATTCTAGATCTAGGGTTTTGGATGGCTTATAAAAGGAAACCTAGATCTAAGTTCAAAGGGTCTTCTTCTTCTCTCTTCATCTTCCATCCACAAGTTGAGTGACACAACTTGTGCCTCAAACCCTAATCCAAATTCTAAAGCCAAATTCAAGATCCCGAGTACCAAATCAAGCAAGAAGCCTTCAACCTTTTAGGAGCGGAGCCGATCTTCAATCGAGCAAGTGATCCAAGCCGATCCGCGACTCAAGGAGACGAGCGAAGCCAAATCGACGATCGAGTTCTTCCTCTTGTAGTTCTTGAGCGAATTGTAATGAAATTGTTGATAAATAAAAGGTGAAATTCTTTAATCTTGCTTTCTTTAAATTCTTGCATCATGATTCGATCTCAATTTGTGATTGTGGTTCTTGTTGTGATGTTTGAGTAAAACTCCGCTCGTAAAGGAGTCAAGACGATCAATAGAATGATGATGTAACAAATCTTGAAACGATTCTTAAGTCCTACGAGTTTTGTAAACTGATTGAATTATTGATTTCCGATTGTGTATGTTTTTAGAAAATTATGTAGAAATCACAACCAAAAATATTTTGACTGTAATCAATAACGGTGTCAGATTTAGCGCGTTAGTAAGTGCGGATCGTCCACAGGGAAAGTGAGATCCGTTCAATTTCCGAATTAGATGAGTTGAAAATTTAAGGAAAAGAAAAGAAAACAATTCATGATTTGTAATTGAAGATCAAGAATTAGAAAAATCTAGATCTAAGAAAAACATTAAAAACAAGAATTAAGATGTGTGATAATTTCCAACCAACAATCAAGATTAGAAGTATGGCTCGTAGGAGTAGATCGGATCTATAGATATGATGAGATCTAATGATTACTCATTCTTATCCATTAACGAATCGATACTAGATCGATGCAAATTCATCGAGGGTCAAGGATCTTGTGAGGAAATTAGGGATTTCGCAACTCATCCTTTGTCCTTTCGATGGATCTCATTCAAATTCTAGCTTCTAGTTAATCAAATGATCAATAGTTGTTCCCTAGTTTCGAGTGAACACGATCAAGAAAGCATCATCTCGAAACTAGGTCATTAATCATTTGATTCACTAGAATTTACAAACATTATAGGATTTAAGAACTGTAAAAGTGTCTAAATCATCATCATCTATCGATCGTCTCAACTCCTACACGAGTGGAGTTTTACTCAAACATCATGATCACAAACACAATTACAAATTGAGATCTAATCATAATACTTGAATTAAAAGATAAGCAAGAATATAGAAAATTCACCTTTATTTATCGACAAATTTCGTTACAACTGTCTTGAATTTACAAAAGGAAGGAACTAGATCGTCGATTTCGGCTTCGCTCGGCTCCTCGAGTCGCGGATCGGCTTGGATCTCTTGCTCCGTTGAAATCCGACGTCGCTTCTAAAGGTTGAAGGCTCTCTTGCTTGAATTGCACTCGGGATCTTGATTTTGATTTTGAATTGGAATTAGGGTTAGGGTTTGAGGCACAAGTTGTGTCACTCAATTTGTGGGTAGAAGATGATGGATGATTCTTGAACCCTCAACCCTAGATCTAGGCTCCTTTTTATAGAACTCCAAAACCCTAGATCTGGGATTTGAATTTTGAATTTCCCTCCAAAAGTTTGTTAAGAGAGCCTTCTAGAAATAGTTTGGTAAGCCGAGCCTTCTAGATGCGCCACGTGGAGCTTCTGGGGTCTTCTGGAAGCTTTGGCCGTTAGAGGGGACACGTGTACAAAATCTGGAGCCTTGATCTCATCATCAAGCCGCGGATCCGCGGCTCCAAGGGGGTTTGGGCCGCGGATCCGCGGTCCTTTAAGGGCCCCACTGCTTGAGATTTCTGGTACTTCCTTGGGCTGAGTTTTGGGCCTTTTTCTGATATTTTAAATTCTCTTTGGCCTTCTGTATTACTACCAGATCTTACATCTTGGAGTTGGCGTATCTTTATCAGCTCTTTTCTCACTTTTGGGCTTTACTTCTGGAATTTCCTGCATTAGACCCCAAGACAAGAGTTGCGCAATACAAGGATGATGCGATGCCATGAAACACAGTCAATTTCCCTTAAAGTGCCGGTTTAAAAGTCTAACACATGCAATCTGGTATTTCAGAGATGTTTTGCTAATATGTGCAATATAAATACCGAACACTTCTATATGAGTGCAAATGATAAGGAAATTGTCGTGTTAAAAATGCAGAATTTTCGACTGATCAAATTCCCCCAAACTTATTTTTGATCGTCTCGATCGAACTGTTTTATTAAAAAGAGAAGGAGAAAATAAAGAAAAAGAAAAGCACACTTTCGTAGGCAACACGATTGCACTGAGCACGTGCAACAAGCCTTTAAACCTCTAGGTGTCCCTAGTAGGAGGAGTGTTGTCTCCTGAGGGTTTTCAGCGGATTGCACCCACAAAATCCAATAATAAAAAGAAGATCATGAATATTACATTTAAAGACAAGAATTTTAAAAGAAAAGCCTTGAAAATTAGGGTTTCCAACTAAGCTAGCTTTTCGGTTGTCATGAGCCCTATCTTAATGGTCATGAAAAGATGTCAGAAATCACGTCTTCCCTCAATAAAACATCGTCTTATTCTTCATTCCTATCTTTCTTCCAAACATTGATCATATCACCCTGCGTGTGTGTAAAGGACATCCCTACACCCGGAGAATTCAATTCAAGCTATCATACTCTTACCCATCAGCCTCAGTACTTTTTGATTAATGAATATATAGATGAATTTGCTCACACACTTTCATGCGACCGTTAATACTTCTTGAGGTACTAACCGACCGATTACTCATGTGCTTGCTTATTTGGTGTATTTTCCTCGTCTTGCACCACCTCAGGCATAGCAGTGCCTCCCAGACCAGTTGGCCTTAGGGCACTAGGTGAAGAGGCACCCTCGCTATATATTTTTTACTGCCCTTGGCGATAACAAAACCAGTGTCCATTTTTCTCACCACTTTATATTTTCTTCATTTTTTTTATATTTCCTTCATACATCGGCTTTAAGACAAGAGCATTTCAAGGTATCCTCTACTATTCCGGCCTTCAAGACGTGTGTAAGTGCGAATAGCAGGGTATCAACGTTCAAAATGTTTAGCTTCCAGAATAGAAACTATTTTTCAGACTTATTTTTATCCTCAGATTAGTGACTTCCTTCATCTTACTAACCCTTGGGACAACGGCTCATAACTACTTATTACTAGTTCGTATAAGAAAACTTCTAATTTTCTTTGTTTTCTTAAATTTTTCTAATCTCATGGATGTAATTTTTCACTATCTAATCTTTTATTATCATAAATATTAAATATTTTGAAATTTTGAAATTTTTTAAATTTTTATAGGTTTTTTTAAAAATTTTAAATTTTTATGGATTTTGAAAAAAATTTACAAAATGATGTGCCAAAACTTTTTACACAAAATTTTTTATGGGTTTTGAATTTTTTTAAAATTTTTATGGGTTTTTAAAGAAACGTTTTGTGCTTATGCAAATGATATGCAAATGATGCAAAACTAAGCACAAACCTCCCCCAAACTTGTTTTCAACAGTGTCCTCACTGTTGCCAACCGCTATATCTACAAAAACCTGTAAGCCTGGGAGGAATTTATTAGTGGGGGCAAAATATATAAGTGAAGATCCTCCCCCAAACTTATTCTTTTCACTCACCTCCATTCAAAAAGATGATGCAGTAATATACAGGACATGGAGGTGAGACGGAGGAATTTTAATCAAGGTAAAATGGCTCCTGTAAGAATAGGAGCTCCTCCGTGGGGTCATTGGAAAAATACGGCTTTAGTCTATGTCCATTCACTTTAAAAAATGTGCCGTTTTTAACATTTTCTACCTCTACTGCCCCGTGCGGGTATACAGACCGCACAACAAAAGGTCCCTTCCACCGAGATTGAAGCTTACCCGCGTGAAGGTGTAGTCGTGAATCATAAAGAAGGACTTGCTGACCAGGTGAAAATGTTTTCCTCAAAATGTTTTTATCATGAAAAACCTTGGTCCTATTCTTTATGATTATAGCGTTATCATAAGCTTCATCGCGGAGTTCGCTTAGCTCATTTAGTTGCAGCTTCCGAAAGTTGCAGGCTAGGTTTAAGTCAAAGTTGATTTCCTTAATAGCCCACAATGCTTTATGCTCAATCTCGACAGGTAAGTGACATGCCTTCCCAAACGCTATCCTATATGGAGACATCCCTAGGTCGATTTTAAATGCGGTTCTGAATGCCCAAAGAGCATCCGTCGGTTTGGTTGACCAATCTTTTCTATTTTTCGCAACAGTTTTCTCCAGGATTTGTTTGATCTGTCTATTCGAAATCTCAGCCTGCCCGCTCATTTGGGGATGATAGGGTGTAGAAAGTCTGTGGTTGATTCCGTATTTCCGCATCAGAGTCTCGAAAGACCTGTTGCAGAAATGTGTCCCGTTATCGCTAATGATAGCGCGTGGGTGTCCAAATCGCGAAAAGAAGTTTTCTTTTAGGAACTTAATGACAAACTTCTTGTCATTAGTGCGACATGGAATGGATTCAACCCACTTTGAGACATAATCAACCGCAAGCAGTATGTACAGATTCCCAAAGGAGTTGGGAAAGGGACCCATAAATTCAATGCCCCAAACATCGAAAATTTCAACCACTAGGATAGGTTGCTGAGGCATTTCATTTCTCCGGGAGATCCTACCCGTGTACTGACATTGTGTACAGGTTTTGCAATAATCAAATACGTCCTTGAACAAGATCGGCCAATAAAAACCGCATTGCAAAACCTTCTCCGCCGTCTTTTTAGGACCGAAGTGACCCCCACAAGCCTGATCATGACAAAAAGAAAGAACACTCTTGAATTCCTCATTCGGGACACATCGGCGAATGATCTGATCAGGACAATACTTAAACAGATAGGGATCATCCAAGTAAAAGTGTTCTACTTGGGATAGAAAACGGTGTTTGTCCTGTTTTGACCAATCGCTGGGTATCAGTCCCGTGACAAGATAGTTCACAATATCCCTGAACCAAGGTTCATTGGATACGCTCAAGAGTTGTTCATCTGGGAAAGAATCATTGATCGGCAGGGTCACAGGGGAAGAAGAGATGCGTGAAAGATGGTCGGCTACAACGTTTTCACATCCTTTCTTATCTTTGATAACAAGATCAAACTCTTGTAATAGAAGGATCCAACGTATTAGCCTACCTTTTGCATCTTTCTTCGCCAAAAGATGTTTCAAGACGGAATGGTCTGTGTACACAACTATTGATGAGCCAATCAAGTAAGGCCTGAATTTTTCTAGTGCAAATACAACCGCCAAAAGCTCTTTTTCAGTAGTTGTATAATTGATTTGCGCATCATTCAGGGTCTTACTCGCATAATAGATCACGTGTGGCATCTTTTCAATGTGCTGTCCTAAGACTGCACCTATTGCAAAGTCTGATGCATCACACATAAGCTCAAAGGGGTAGTCTCAATTTGGAGACGATAGAACGGGGGCTGTAGTGAGGGAGTGTTTGAGTGAGTCGAATGCTGCCTCACAATCCGAGTCAAAGTGGAAGGTCGTATCCTTGGCTAAGAGAAGAGTTAAGGGTCTAGCAATTTTGCTAAAATCCTTAATGAATCTCCTATAAAATCCCGCATGGCCAAGAAATGATCGAATGTCCTTGACGCTTTTGGGATGAGGAAGGTTTTGAATGACACATATCTTAGCTTTGTCAACCTCAATGCCTTTCCATGAAATAACATGTCCAAGCACAATTCCCTCTTGGACCATGAAGTGGCATTTTTCCCAATTCAAGGTTAAGTTCTTCTCTTTGCAACGAGTAAGAACAGCGTCAAGATTCGTTAGGCAGTCGGAAAAAGAGTCTCCAAAAATCAAGAAATCGTCCATGAAAATCTCCAAGAAATTCTCTACCATGTCAGAGAATATCCCCATCATACACCGCTGAAAGGTAGCGGGAGCATTGCATAACCCAAAGGGCATGCGTCTATAAGCAAAGGTACCAAAAGAACAAGTAAAGGTGGTTTTATCTTGATCCTTTTTGGCTATGAGGACCTGATTATAGCCAGAGTATTCGTCCATAAAGCAATAATACGCACGTCCAGCTAAGCGTTCCAGCATCTGATCAATGAAAGGTAGAGGAAAGTGATCTTTCCTCGTGGCGGCATTGAGTTTTCGGTAATCAATACATACACGCCACCCAGTTTGGGCGCGTGTCTGAATCAACTCATTTGCCTCATTGGTAATAACAGTGATGCCAGATTTCTTAGGGACGACATGTATTGGACTCACCCATTGGCTATCGGAGATTGGGTATATGATACCATTATCAAGGCATTTGACGATCTCTTTCATCACCGCTTCCTTCATGACGGGGTTCAACCGTCTCTGTGGTTCTCGGGTTAGTCTGGAAACATCCATCATATGTATATGATGTTCTGCAATCAAGGGACTAATCCCTTTGATGTCCGCCATGGTCCAACCAAACGCCTCCTTATTAGATCTCAATACCGATAAGAGTGCATTCTCTTGCTCTGATGCTAGAGAAGCAGAAATGATAACCGGTAAAGATTCATTCTCACCTAAATATGCATATTTAAGATGAGAAGGTAAAATTTTGAGATCTAATGCTGGCAGAGAAATAATAGAAGGTGGGATCATCGAATGATTTTCGGAGTCACAAAGAAGCTCATAGCCTGTAAAAGATACAGACTCGGATGGTGATGAGTCAGGAGTGGCAGACTCAAGCGTGAAAATGGTGTCCTCACTAAGATCATGTGCCAGGTCAAACAGTGATGTGGTAGTGTCATCGAGATCTGTAAAGCAAAGTTCTTCAACTCCGCAACTTTCGGGAGCAATCTCGTGGACAGAGCACACATCAAGGATATGAGCAGAGGGTTCTGATGGCTGACTTCCAATTTTGTAGATGTTTAGTTCAATGGTCATATTTCCAAATGATAAGTTCATTGAACCATTTCTACAGTTAATGACAGCATTGGAAGTGGCAAGGAAAGGTCGACCCAAAATCACCGGAATTTGGCTCCGGAGGTTCGCTACAGGTTGTGTATCGAGAACAATGAAGTCTACAGGGAATACAAATTCCCCGACCTTTATCAACACATCCTCTAGTTCACCTCGAGGTTTGGTGATTGAACGGTCTGCCGTTTGGAGAGTGCAGTGAGCAGGTTTCAACTCTCCAATCCCTAGCTGCTCATAGACAGAATATGGAAGTAGGTTAACACTTGCGCCAAGGTCTAAAAGAGCACGGTTGATGTTTTTACCCCCAATAGAAATCGATATCATAGGACATCCTGAGTCCTTACGTTTCTTTGGTAGCTGAGGGATAAAAGCAGTGCTAATGTTGTTGGACATGAAGACCTTCTTCGGCACTTGAGTCTTCCTCTTCCTAGTGCACAAGTCCTTAAGAATTTTCGCATAAGCGGGGACTTGTTGAATCGCATCTAGGAGAGGGATGTATGTTGATGTTAACCTGTTTGAACATTTCCATAATTTTCTCCATATGTGGACTCGATTTGTTAGCCCTTAACCGATTCGGGTAAGGTGCTTTAGCAATGAGCGCTAGGTCCATCATAGGAGAAGGAAGTGGGGGTAGACGTGATCCCAAAAGAGGAGTGGGGATCGTCTGTGGAGAACTAGAAGGAGTGGGCTGAGGTGTCAAGCCTAGAGGGAAATGGAGAATAGGCTCGCGAGAAGGCGGTGGGGTAGAAGAACAAGAATCAGACGTAGAAGTGTGTGTGTGAGGAAAGGTCTCAGCCGGGTTGTTGATAGGATTTTCAATATCATCAACTTCTTCCCCAACATGGTTATCCAGCACTCTTCCTGATCTCAACGTTGTGACGGCATTTACATTGTAATGCCCAGGATTCGGTAGGGGTTGAGACGGAAGTTTCCCTTTTTCTCTCGCACTCATTTCGGCCTTAAGTCGTGCAATTTCAGCTTCCATCGTTCTGATACTCTCAGCTTAGGACGCTGAGTTTTTCTTTATCTCACCGACGGAAGACCTAACCTCGGCCAACACTTCCATGAAATTTGACAAGAGTGATTTCATGGTTTGAGCGAATTGAGAGAACTCGTCAGAACAGGTCGACTGCATAGGATTAGAAGGTGCAGGAGGGTTGACCTGGTTTTGGAAATTTTATGACTGGTACGGGTGCTGAGTGAGTTGAAATGGTTGCTGTTGTGGAGGAAGGACCCTTTGGAATTGATTCGGATTTGGAACCGTGTTTTGGGATTGGTTCCAAGCAAAATTTGGGTGATTCCTCTAACCCTGATTGTACGTGAAAGAATATGGATCGTTTCTAGGTCTTTGAAATGCGGCATTGGTATGCTCGTGACCTTGAAACGGAGAGTTTAATGGATATTCTTCCGTTAAGTGAGACGGATCAGAACAGCACCCACATACAGTTTTGGGGAGCGACATCGGGTTTAGGGAGGCTGCTAAGAATTATTGTTCCATAGCTTCGAGCTTCTTTTGCATTGCTGCCATCTCAACTCGAACACCTATGGACATGTCTATTTGGTGTACGCCACCCCTACTCGATGGCTGGGTTCCAGTCTCCCACTGTAAGGATTTTTCAGTGAACTCTTCTAAAAATTTCCAAGCTTCCCCATCATCCTTGGTCATAAAGGTGCCTTGACACATGTTTTCAAGGTTTTGTTTAGTGGTAGGGTTAATGCCCTCATATATGATTCGGCAAAGGTCCCATCTCGGGATGCCGTGATGTGGGCATTGAACCAAAAGATCCTTGAATCGTTCAAAGCATTTTGAGAATGGTTCAGCCGGAAGCTGGGAGAATTGATATAGTTCGCTACGGATTCGAGTTGTTTTTTGCATAGGGTAGAATTTCTTAAGGAATGCCACAACGAATTCTTCCCAATTCATGATGGAATGTGCGGTGGTGTTATAGAGCCACTTCTTGGCTATATCGCACAAGGTAAATGGAAGAAGTCGTAGACGCATGGCATCCACAGAAAGTTGTGATGTACCTATCATTGCGCATATGTTTTCAAATTTGGTGATAAAAACATATGCGTCTTCAGTCTCGAGACCGTGGAATTTGAGTAGAAGGTTGATGTACTGGGGTTTAATCTCAAAATTATCCCCGTTGGCTGGTGGAATGGATAAGCAGGTCGAGAGATGACCTCGCAAAGGGTAGCACCTCTCTTGGAGAGAGATGCGGGGAGGATTCTGCGCATCAACGGACGGCGGCAGAGCAGCGGTAAAGAGGTTTGATGGAGACGGATCCATCGGTGTGGGTGTGGTGGTGGGTAAAAGATAGGTAAATGGAGAAATACCGACTTCGGAGTCGATCGAGGGGACGCGGACAAGTCGGGCACTAGAATCCTGTGTCCAGCCTATCTTGCACTAAAAGGGGTTAGTACAAGTGGCAGCGTGAATTATAATTAGGGGAATGAATGAATGCGGTGTTTGTTTTGAAAAATGATACGGATTTTGAAAATATGATGCGATCATAACAAATGCAACAAGCAACCCTAAAATCTATGGTCACCTAGGTCAAAGCTTTAGACCGCTCCTAACTTCCAAAAGACAAGTCGCAGGATAAAATCCTCCACTGCCTCTTTGTCTCTTCTGTGGCCAGGTAAGTGCCAGGTAAGTGGGAGGTTCTCCACTATGTAAGTAGTGGGCCTAATTAAGTAACCACTACCCTTCGACACACTTGCCTTAGACACCACAAAAGAAACGCGGATAAGCAATGAATTACCCACGGCCTTCTTCTGTCCTAAGTGAGCGCGACGGTCCTTAGATGCATCTCTAGATATTTTTTAGTTAATGAGGGTAATGCGGATGCAAGTTTGTGATTTTTGGGGCTTAGGAAGGGTAATGAACTCCCCACCTAATCTGTATTTGGCCGTGCCCCTTAATGTCCGTATTAATTATGCAAACAACCACAAAATCAAAAACAAGCACAATTTATTTTGCTTTTTGCGGCGCTGCAATTTTTGCAAAGAATCTTGCAATTGGAGCAGATGAGGAAGGAGATAAGAAAGGAAGTAAGCACCTGAGTGAAAATTTTTACAGAGAAGGCCTCAAGAAGCCGTGGAACCGCCGCAGTAGGGAGCTAGGGCCGCGGAAACGCGGTGGCTTAGTGAGATCATTGCACGAAAATTTAACAGAGAGCTTCTGTTGATCCCCTGAGTCCTCTGGAATTCTCCAAATAATTTTCCAATTGCACAGCAAGCTCCAGATTTCCTTACAATTAACCACAACAACTCGTTTAGTGTTTGCACGAGTTTTGATCTTAAAAATTTAGATGGAATAAACTTTTCAACTCAAATTTCAAAAAATGAACAAATTAGCACACGATCCCCGGCAACGGCGCCATTTGATTGAATTATTGATTTCCGATTGTGTATGTTTTTAGAAAATTATGTAGAAATCACAACCAAAAATATTTTGACCGCAATCAATAACGGTGTCGGATGTAGCGCGTTAGTAAGGACGGATCGTCCACAGGGAAAGTGAGATCCGTTCAATTTCCGAATTAGATGAGTTGAAAATTTAAGGAAAAGAAAAGAAAACAATTCATGATTTGTAATTGAAGATCAAGAATTAGAAAAATCTAGATCTAGGAAAAACATTAAAAACAAGAATTGAGATGTGTGATAATTTCCAACCAACAATCAAGATTAGAAGTATGGCTCGTAGGAGTAGATCGGATCTATAGATATGATGAGATCTAATGATTACTCATTCTTATCCATTAACGAATTGATACTAGATCGATGCAAATTCATCGAGGGTTAAGGATCTTGCGAGGAAATTAGGGATTTCGCAACTCATCCTTTGTCCTTTCGATGGATCTCATTCAAATTCTAGCTTCTAGTTAATCAAATGATCAATAGTTATTCCCTAGTTTGGAGTGAACACGATCAAGAAAGCATCATCTCGAAACTAGGTCATTAATCATTTGATTCACTAGAATTTACAAACATTATAGGATTTAAGAATTGTAAAAGTGTCTAAATCATCATCATCTATCGATCGTCTCAACTCCTACACGAGCGGAGTTTTACTCAAAGATCATGATCACAAACACAATCACAAATTGAGATCTAATCATAGTACTTGAATTAAAAGATAAGAAAGAATATAGAAAATTCACCTTTATTTATCGACAAATTTCGTTACAACTCTCTTGAATTTACAAAAGGAAGGAACTAGATCGTCGATTTCGGCTTCGCTCGGCTCCTTGAGTCGCGGATCGGCTTGGATCTCTTACTCCGTTGAAATCCGGCGTCGCTTCGAAAGGTTGAAGGCTGTCTTGCTTTAATTGCACTCGGGATCTTGATCTTGATTTTGAATTGGAATTAGGGTTAGGGTTTGAGGCACAAGTTGTGTCACTCAACTTGTGGGTAGAAGATGATGGATGATTCTTGAACCCTCAACCCTAGATCTAGGCTCCTTTTTATAGAACTCCAAAACCCTAGATCTAGGATTTGAATTTTGAATTTCCCTCCAAAAGTTTGTTAAGAGAGCCTTCTAGAAATAGTTTGTTAAGCCGAGCCTTCTAGATGCGCCACGTGGAGCTTCTGGGGTCTTCTGGAAGCTTTGGCCGTTAGAGAGGACACGTATACAAAATTTGGAGCCTTGATCTCATCATCAAGCCGGGGATCCGCGGCACCAAGGGGGTTTGGGCCGCGGATCCGCTGTCCTTTAAGGGCCCCACTGCTTGAGATTTCTGGTACTTCCTTGGGCTGAGTTTTAGGCCTTTTTCTGATATTTTAAATTCTCTTTGGCCTTTTGTATTACTACCAGATCTTACATCTTGGAATTGGCGCATCTTTATCAGCTCTTTTCCCACTTTTGGGTTTTGCTTCTGGAATTTCCTGCATTAGACCCCAAGACAAGAGTTGCGCAATACAAGGATGATGCTATGCCATGAAACACAATCAATTTCCCTTAAAGTGCCGGTTTAAAAGTCTAACACATGCAATCTGGTATTTCAGAGATGTTTTGCTAATATGTGCAATATAATGTAGGGTTCCTGGGCACACTAATGAGGTCTCACAAGGCATCAACCATGCCAATTTCAAATTTTACAAGTACCGAGAAACCCTAATACGGATCGTTAACTAGAATTTTAGGCGAAAAAGAAACTAGTTAACAACTTAACTAAAAGAAAGAGGCTACAACCTTTGTAGATCCGGTTCTCTACTTTCTTAGCTCTACGTAGACGTCCCTCCGCTGTACAAATCGGATCTTGGACTCTAGTGTCGGCTTCATCGGAGAAATGGGCGGGCTAGGTCATCGACTACGATGCCGAAGATGATCTACGTCGAGGCATCATAAGATCAAGCTCCCACTTCACCAAGTCATGAAACTTGTGAAGAAAACACCCTATACTTCTTGGCAAGAGGTAGAGGATGAAGAAATAGGAAGTGGGTTCACTTTAGAATTGGATTTCTCACTCTTTTCATCAAGTTGCCATTAATGGAGGCAAACTTTTCTTCTTGAAAAAGAAGAAGAAGAAGAAGAAGATGATAATATGATAAGTTAATTAAACTAGAAAATAAAAAGGAATACTTATCATAATATCAACCATGGTTAGGTGTAGAGAATTGACTAAGGTTAGATGAATAGTTAGGGTTAAGCATGAAGACAAAATGGTCACTTTAGTCAAAGCTTCATGAAGTTTCAACAAGCTTCAAGTTTGAAAGCAACCATTTTGTTTTCTTTTCCCATTTCTTTTTTAATCCAAATTAAAAAGATAAATGAATGAATAAATAAAAACCCTAACCATTTACTTAACCAAGGTTTAATTCTTTACACAAACCCTAGCAATCATGTATCATCAAACATGATACAATCAAGTGCACAAAAATATATCATATATACAATGTGCACATTAAAGTGAGAAAATCCATTTAAAGTGAACAAATACTAGTTAATGCAAAGTAATATATCAAATATATAATTATGCATTAAATCATTAAATCAACACTTGATTTAACGATCCGGTCATATCGCATATAACCGACTAATATTCAATGTATCGGCTTATCGAATCAATACTTGATTCGATAACTAGGTTATATCGCATACAACCAATCGATACATTCATCGCGAGAATAGAATACGGTATCACATACACGCATTATTCTCGGTCCCGCACATATCTCATATGCGCTCCTATTTCGTTTCGCTTGAGCCAGGAAACCTCTGTGTAGGACTCTAAAGACTTGTCAATACGCCGGCAGCAGGTGATGATCATATCAAACACCCACAAGCCGCAAGCGGTCTGCTAAATGTAACGGCCACCCGGGTATTGAGCGATCAGAAGATCGACGAGCAAGCCCGCTCACACTCTTGTGAATCCAACCAGTAACACTTACCGTACAGTCCAGTCTGATCATCTGATCTGTCGCATATCTCGCCTAGGGGTGGTAAACGTCAGACCCCAATAGCTCGATAAGTCGTGTCGATATGAGGTCTATAACAATTCGAGAAACTACAGGTAACACTTACCAGTAAATCTCAGCAACCCTGGCCAGGGATTTCCGGTTATAGCCAATCGAACACAGCGCAACATCAACTCCCTATACCGGGAGAAACGAATCCCCTCCTATCACTCATTACCTCCATGTGATTCGGGACTGTACTCAAAAACCACCGTTTTGCACGCCCTCTTGGACGTGGTAAGGTGGAAATCAAAGCACAGTGGGAACCACACAAGACTCTATGATGATCTCGGGTCAACAGACTACTCTGTACCAGTGTCACCATAGAACTGCCATCTGACGTAAGGTATAATACCATCTGGGAGTTCTCGGCGAGTCCGTCCAGTGTACCCAGTCTCCACTGAGCACCCGTATATCATCTCTGATGTCAAACACCAATGGATATGGGATCATCCATCGCCTATCTGTATGGGTCGAGAAGGTACACGCTAGTCTACTCTGGTATATCGATGCCCCGTCTCGATATACCCACGACTAGGGACTTTGAAGGATGTACTTATGCACTTCCATGTCCCCACTAGTATGATCTGCATCACAGTCCAGGTAGTCAAGTACACATCCTAAGGGCTTTACCAACATGTAACAGAGAGACAATCAGCGTACACGTTAAGGTAAAGATCAACCAGATAGCATACTATCATGTCGAGCAAGAAAGTCCTCCCTATATATGTCTAAGCATCCACTACAATATACATCCTATGTATAGTAATGGCCCCTAGGGCATACATATAACTAACAATCTCCCACTTGCACTAGGGCCATCTGACAGCAGTGGTTGTAGTATCTCATACTCAACCATCCCATAAAAGTCTCTCTCTGGGAAAAGGCCTTTGTAAGTGGATCCGCCGTGTTGTCCTCTGAGTCTACTCTCCTAACCTCGATCTCCTTGGAGATCAACCATCCCCATGATCAGGTGATGCTACCTTAGAATATGTCTGGATCACTGATGGGATGGACGTTCCTTGGCATAAGCCACAACTCCATTGTCACACAATGGGAGGAACTAGATTCATCTCATGAACTGTTATACACCCAGACTTCCTCTTTGGTAGCATCTTAAGTAGCGATGTATCCAGCCTTTATCGTCTAGTATGCCACGGTATCTAGCTTGGAAATCTTCCAACATACCGTCCCTTTACTAAGGGTAAAGACAATGCCTGTGACTGACATTCAGTCGTCCTTATCTCCTTGGAACCTTTCCAGTGATTCTCTCCAGGATCGGTTGATACCATCTCACTACAACTAGTGAGAATCCTAACATCTAATTAGATCTATCTCATAGATCCAAAACCCAGGATTTAGGAGGTATCACTTTGATCCTATATGGAGAATCATTGTGATAAGCGGAGATTGACCGAGCGTAGCATAGGAAACTCCTTCCCTATCAAGAGCATGTCATCCACGTACTCTACGAGGATCGTCACTTTTACTCCCTACTACCTTTTTGTTTATACAAGGTTCATCTACCATTTTGATGATGTCAAACCCTTTGACTAACACATCAAAACAGATGTTCCAACTTCGCGATACCTGCTTTATCCTATAAAGTATCTTGTACACGTTTCCGCTGCTCCCACTGTCTACGAAGCCCTCTGGCTGTGTACTTATAGACTCTCTCTTCTAAAACATTATTTAGAAAAGCAGTCATGACACCCAACCGCCAGATATCGTAGTCATGGTATGTAGCCGTGGCAAGTAGGATCTGGATGGACTTAAGCATAGCCACTTGAAAATGTTTCATCATTATCCACGCCTGGTCGATGACGAAAAGATTTAACAAGTCTAGCTTTGAAAGTCTCCACTTTTCCATCTACACCAAGTAATCTTCTCAAGATGTACTTACTCCTGATGGGGATTTAACCCTTCAGATATAGCAACCAAAGTCCATACTTTGTTGGTGTACATGGATTCCATCTTAGATCGCTAAGCATCCAGCCATTCTTATAGGGTCCCACTCCTGATGGCCAGCTCAAAACTAGTTGGGTCATCATCTCATGATGCAATCCTCGCTCCCACTGTCATAGAGAAACAGAAGTATCTCTCAGGTGGGTGAGAAACCCTACTAGATCGGCGGAGAGGCTGAGGTTCGTTGGTAACTATTGAATCCTTTGGTTTTATCAAATCATCTGCTGTAGTTTGTATAGCTGGAACCTTTCCAGTTCTACATTACAAACCTTGCCTCGAGCTTGTCCGGATTTTGCTTTTCATACATAGGCTGGACAACCCCAAATCTTAACTAACTTAAGAGATGGGCTCTTCCCTTATCATATCAAATATGAAGTGGTAGGCAACTGATTTGATTTGAACCCTATTCAATAGGTATGCAGCTTCTCAAGTGCATAACACCCAAAAAGGAAATAGGTAACTCAGTAGTACTCATCATAGAGCATACCTTATCATATAGGGTGAGAATGCTCCGCCCCGATATACCATCGTTCTATAGTGTATACAGAGGAGTAATGCTGAGAGAGAATCTCATTCTCCTTTAGAAAAGTCCAGGAATTCCATGCACAAGTATTCTCCTCCCTGATCTCATCATAGGACATAATACTTATACCCGTATTGGTTCTCTACTTCTAACTTATATTCTGTGAATATCTCAAAAGGTTCTGACTTGTGTTTCAACAGGAACATATGTCTGAATCAAAAGAGATCATCAGAGAATTTAATGAAGTATAAAGAACCGGTCTTGGCAAGTGTAGACAGGGGACCTACATACATCAACATGTATCATCCAAGAGTTCACTAACTCTTTCTCTGTTTCCAGTAAACGGAGCTATGGTCATCTTATCTCTGTGACATGACTGGCAAGTTTCACAAGATGCAAATTCAAACTGATTTAAATATGCATCTATATGTAACTTAAGCTAGTCGGGTCGCATTGATATGACCTAGTCTACAATACCTCAAGAAGGATTTGTTCATTTCTGAACTCTTCCTCTTGTGTGTGTTCCATATACTAAGAACTGTAGTTTGATTTAGAACATCAATGCTTTTAGATAACGTGCCTGAACCGATCAACTTTTGATATAGGAAATGTTCAAAACATTTTCCAACAATACAAAATTTTATCATTTCTTTACTAATAAAGAGACTGATATGATTTTGTATATCAGGTTCGGTATCTAATAACATTCGTTCAGAATCAATGTATTTAGAATACAGGGTGACAGTGACCAACAGACTTGGCCCGTTTTCTGTCTCATGAAACTTATCACCCGTTCTCAGTTCTCTGCCTTTCTGTAGCCCTATGAAACAGATTACATATCTGGGATCCTGTTCCGGTATCAAATACCCAGGACGCAGAGGATACTGATAAACAGTTCTGTGTAATGAACACACCCGAAGAAGATGCATCATATGCACTTCCTTCGTTTGGGTGGCAAAGGAATTCCGGTATTCCCCTATTTCCTGCTCTGTCTTATAACAATTATAAGTTGGAGCGGGACCAACGTTCCCCAGCTCAGTATAATAAGCGGGTTCGGTCAATATTCCGTATTATTATCTTGATTAAGGCGTGATATGGTCGCTACCTGGAGAAAGAGAGAAGAAAACACTCAGTGTGCGCTCTAGCAAGAATAGATTGGTTATTATTTTATCTAATCAGGATGGCTCCCACTGTTTTAATCAAATCTTCCTTCAAACCCTAAAAGGAAAGACTAGCCGGGATTAATTACACACTACAAGTTCGCCAATCTTTCAGCCAGGCCAGTGTCGGTACTTTGAGGGAGGTCCCCCGTGCTTTCGCACGAACCTAATTAATGTAAACCTCGTTTTCCCAGAAGCGTAACCTCGTTAACACCTTTCTAGACACCTACTTGATCGGCTAATTGTAATGTATAAAACTCTTCCAGGAGTAACTCTTACTCGCAGCGGGTATCGGGATCCAACTATCTCATAGAAGGTATGCAATCTCATTGCAAATTTCAACACTTGAAATTCCCGATAATTTTGCCCCTAGCCTCCTATGACCTTGACAAAGGCCAACAAACCATAGGCTGCTAGTCAAGTTCAACCCGTCATTTCTTGATTGAATTAAACCCACTCGCACGACCCTTGACAAAGGCCAACAAGGTCGCACGACTACCCTAACCCAATCTGCATCATATGCATAAGCAGATAAGCACCAGTCAGCTACCGCACACTACGCCTTGACAAAGGCCAACAAACGCAGCACGAATACTAACTACTACTTATCTGAAATGACGGAGGGCTACGACAGGTTTTTCTGAAAACCTATTGCGTAATGAACTTGATATCGTTGTAGAATCAAAAGATTTTGAAAATGGAGTGTTTTTGAGGTTTTTCTAGTTTTGCTAAAGGAGTCACTCCCGGTGAAGGGATCGTCGGTCCTTTCCTCTTCGAATGAGGTGCGGGATATATCATATATTTCACTGTGCAAAGCAGAACTCTTAAAAGCAATCAAAAGACAAACCGAGTGTGTAGCATCTGCCAGTTATTGCTAAAGGAGTCACTCCCGGTGAAGGGATCTCGGTCCTTTCCTTATCGAATAAGGTGCAGGATATATCACATATACCGCTGTGCAAAGCAAGAACTGTAGCTACCTGTTTTATTTTGAAATTCGATTCTACAACATCTTTAGGTTTCTTTTCTTTCATTAATCACATTAATGAAGTTCCATCATTTAAGTACCTAAACATCACAGATAAATACGACGTACACTTATGCCATCCGCATTCGCCTCGATGTCCCCTCATGCACCGTTAGGTTAGGTAACTAACGGCAGAGCGGGGCAGGGCTAGCGCGGGTGTAAAACATAAGTAACGTCTATATAATATATCATATATACTATATACAGTATCCATCACAGAACATATCACATGATCACATCACAGATATCGCAGCAGAAGAAACATATGAAATATTGGATATACTAGGACGTCCGTGTTTTCAATATGAGCCAGTATAAAACACGGATTCCACGGTCGCGATGAATAGCCAAACCCACACCCTAGACCCCTACGAGAGCGGCAAGCAACCCTACCAATTCTAGAGTTAGGAGACCCGAACTCGACTCCTCGAGTTGGTCTCCCACTGGACTCCAGAACCCGGTTACTTGTGCCCTCCTCCTTGGGTCTATCCTAGTGCGGAAAAGTAAAGAATATACAAAGGGTGACATCTTCCGCAACCTGGAAGTGCCCCAATAAAAGAATATTACATACAAGTTTTTACATGAATGAAAATGAAAAACACTCATCTCACATAAAAAACCCCAGCTATTCAAACACGACGATCCAATATAACATATCCAGCAACACATAACATCACATGTCATCAACGTAAGTAAATATGCCCATCCCAATTGTCGTTGACATATAGCAACGAAACCGGCGATAGCACATATTACACTTACGGTCACAGAAAAGAAAGTGTAAAACTACAACAGTTGGAATCCGCAACCTCTTTAGACATCGCATGCCTAATCAAATGAAATACTTAGACATCGCATGCCTAACAACTATAAACCCCGCATTTTAGTCTCAATTATCGAAAACTCATTTCAATATCAAGTCGGGTAATTCAACAAGTTTCCCGACATCCTGATCAAATGCTCGTCGCAAACTTTAGTAGGCGGCCGCACCCCCGACGCCGTCGACGAAGTGCACCAAGGCGGAACACCGCTGCCGCGAGCACCCGAACGGATGCTTTCAGCGACGGGGTTCTCCTACAGTCACTTGGTCAGGGCTAAGGGGTGTAGCTGTCTATTAAGTTTATCCGGCGAGTATCCGCGTACGCTACGTGATTGCGACGGACTTTTGATCGCATCAAAATTCCGTGGCAACCGATCAAGTGAGACTAAAGTGCTATGTTTATAACATTCATACAGTTATCTCATAACCACTTGTGAATTCCAATTATTGTATCACATTCCGAATAAGATAGAAAATGTTAAACTTTTCGATCGAACAATCGAACACCCAAGTTTTCCCGAAACAGCTCAACACATGAAATAAGTTCAAAGACATTCACTTCATGCCTCAGTACCAACGGTCCAGCCGTAGAAGGGTCAAGCCAACGCCTCACATGTGGCACGCCGTACTGCCCCAAACCCTAAGGTTCAAAGGGCAGTTCAAGACGGTCACATAATCGAGTTAAGGTTTGTTGTCTTCTAGAGGGACCATCGCGTTACTTACACTACTTAGAACGTCGTTAAACTACAGAAAAATCCAACACTTGGAAATTTTCCGGCAGGGGAAAAGGTGGGTATTTATATCCGGTCGAACTTTTTAACATATTCTAAAATTATCCGGAAAAGCACACAGACAAAATTAGACAATCCGATCGAAACACCGAGTCCCCAATACAACCCAGAAAACTCAACTCTTGAGTTCATATTAAAAATTCCCAGAAAAACCAGCACTGCAAATTAAGAATTACTGTGTAAAATTCAAAGCAAGAGGAGACTAAAGGGCCACGGAACCGCCGCATTAGCATGCTAATGCCGCGGTTCCGCCGCGCTTTGATGGACTCAGGAGTACGGGCTTCTCAGTAATTCTTAGAATCTCCTGCTGGGTTTTCTGCATATTTTTAATTCTCAAAAATCCACGATATCAGAAAATGTACAGAGAGCAAGTTTGAATTAGGGTTACGGTTCGATCGGACTTCTAACTCCGTCTACGCATCGCCTAAGGCTCTAGCTAGGCTGTGATACCACTGTAGGGTTCATGGGCACACTAATGAGGTCTCACAAGGCATCAACCATGCCAATTTCAAATTTTACAAGTGCCGAGAAACCCTAATACGGATCGTTAACTAGAATTTTAGGCGAAAAAGAAACTAGTTAACAACTTAACTAAAAGAAAGAGGCTACAACCTTTGTAGATCCGGTTCTCCACTTCCTCAGCTCTACGTAGACGTCCATCCGCTGTACAAATCGGATCTTGGACTCTAGTGTCGGCTTCATCGGAGAAATGGGCGGGCTAGGTCATCGAATACGATGCCGAAGATGATCTACGTCGAGGCATCACAAGATCAAGCTCCCACTTCACCAAGTCATGAAACTTGTGAAGAAAACACCCTATACTACTTGGCAAGAGGTAGAGGATGAAGAAATAGGAAGTGGGTTCACTTTAGAATTGGATTTCTCACTCTTTTCATCAAGTTGTCATTAATGGAGGCAAGCTTTTCTTCTTGAAGAAGAAGAAGAAGAAGAAGATGATAATATGATAAGTTAATTAAACTAGAAAATAAAAAGGAATACTTATCATAATATCAACCATGGTTAGGTGTAGAGAATTGACTAAGGTTAGCTGAATGGTTAGGGTTAAGCATGAAGACAAAATGGTCACTTTAGTCAAAGCTTCATGAAGCTTCAACAAGCTTCAAGTTTGAAAGCAACCATTTTGTTTTCTTTTCCCATTTCTTTTTTAATCCAAATTAGAAAGATAAATGAATGAATAAATAAAAACCCTAACCATTTACTTAACCAAGGTTTAATTCTTTACACAAACCCTAGGAATCATGTATCATCAAACATGATACAATCAAGTGCACAAAAATATATCATATATACAATGTGCACATTAAAGTGAGAAAATCCATTTAAAGTGAACAAATACTAGTTAATGCAAAGTAATATATCAAATATATAATTATGCATTAAACCATTAAATCAACACTTGATTTAACGATCCGGTCATATCGCATATAACCGACTAATATTCAATGTATCGGCTTATCGAATCAATACTTGATTCGATAACTAGGTTATATCGCATACAACCAATTGATACATTCATCGCGAGAATAGAATACGGTATCACATACACGCATTATTCTCGGTCCCGCACATATCTCATATGCGCTCCTATTTCGTTTCGCTTGAGCCAGGAATCCTCTGTGTAGGACTCTAAAGACTCGTCAATACGCCGGCAGCAGGTGATGATCATATCAAACACCCACAAGCCGCAAGCGGTCTGCTAAACGTAACGGCCACCCGGGTATTGAGCGATCAGAAGATCGACGAGCAAGCCCGCTCACACTCTTGTGAATCCAACCAGTAACACTTACCGTACAGTCCGGTCTGATCGTCTGATCTGTTGCATATCTCGCCTAAGGGTGGTAAACGTCAGACCCTAATAGCTCGATAAGTCATGTCGATATGAGGTCTATAACAATTCGAGAAACTACAGGTAACACTTACCAGTAAATCTCAGCAACCCTGGCCAGGGATTTCCGGTTATAGCCAATCGAACACAGCGCAACATCAACTCCCTATACCAGGAGAGACGAATCCCCTCCTATCGCTCATTGCCTCCATGTGATTCGGGACTGTACCCAAAAACCACCGTTTTGCACGCCCTCTTGGACGTGGTAAGGTGGAAATCAAAGCACAGTGGGAACCAAACAAGACTCTATGACGATCTCGGGTCAACAGACTACTCCGTACCAGTGTCACCAGAGAACTGCCATCTGACGTAAGGTATAATACCATTTGGGTGTTCTCGGCGAGTCCGTCCAGTGTACCCAGTCTCCACTGAGCACCCGTATATCATCTCTGATGTCAAACACCAATGGATATGGGATCATCCATCGCCCATCTGTATGGGTCGAGAAGGTACACGCTAGTCTACTCTGGTATATCGATGCCCCGTCTCGATATACCCACGACTAGGGACTTTGAAGGATGTACTTATGCACTACCATGTCCCTACTAGTATGATCCGCATCACAGTCCAGGTAGTCAAGTACACATCCTAAGGGCTTTACCAACATGTAACAGAGAGACAATCAGCGTACACGTTAAGGTAAAGATCAACCAGATAGCATACTATCATGTCGAGCAAGAAAGTCCTCCCTATATATGTCCAAGCATCCACTACAATATACATCCTATGTATAGTAATGGCCTCTAGGGCATACACATAACTAACATATAAATACCGAACAATTCTATATGAGTGCAAATGATAGGGAAATTGCCGTGTTAAAAATGCAGAATTTTCGACTGATTATAAACCCTAGCAAATTGAAGAATCGACGACCTAGTTTCGTTGCGATACTTTCTTGATTGTGTTCGCTCGAAATTAGGGATCCACGATCGATTCTTGAATTTACTAGAGGCTAGAATGTGAATGATATCGACGAAGGAACATGGGATAGATGATGAAACCTTAGTTTCACACGAAATCCCTAATTCTCGTTGATCATCATCGATCTAGTATCAATTCATCGATGGATAAGAATACGTAATCGTTAGATTTCATCACATCTATAGATCCGATCGATTCCTACGAGCCACATTTCGATTCTTGATATTTGATTTGGATATCATCAAAAATTCTCAATTCTTGATTTTATCGTTTCTTGATTTAGACTAGATTTTCCTAATTCTTGAACTTTAATTTACAAATCATGAGTTGTTTGTTTTCTTTTCTTTAAAGTTTCAACTCATCTAAATCGAAACATGAACGATTACACTTTCCCTATGGACGATCCGCACTTACTAACTCGCTACATTCGACACCGTTATTGATTGCGGTCAAAATATTTTTGATTGTGATTTCTATATACAATTCCATACTACACAATCTGAAATCTTATTCAATCAATGGGTATAAAACCAACCTGCAGTTCCCGGCGAGTCATGTCCGGTGTACCCGTAACCTAACGAGCACCTACATACTATCTCCAGTATGACGTACTGATGGCTGTGGGACAGACCATCTCCCCATGCTGGGATGAGAAGCGTATACACCAGTCTACTCCGGAGTATCGATGCCCCATCTCGATAATTCTACGACCAGGGACCTGTATAGGATGTTGCTTATAGACTACCCAGCCCCCACTAGTGTGACTGCCATCACAACGCTGGTAATCAAGCAAAGATCCTAAAGGCTCTACTAATATGTATAAGCAATATGTTAAAAGAAACATATGCACATATTAAAGTAGAAACAAACCAAGTAGCATACTACCATTTTTAGAAAGACTGTCGATACAACTGTGAATATCCCAAGCTTCCATTAAGTAATATACAAACTAGTATGATACAGTAATGGCCTCTAGGGCATAAACACTAAAAATCTCCCACTTGCACTAGGGCCATGTACTGGCATATCGCAGACCTATCATCTCGAATAACCTATCAAACTGCGTCTGAGGAATGGCCTTTATGAATGGATCAGCAGTGTTATTCTCCATATCTACTCTCTTCACCTCGATCTCTCGGCGATCTACGATCTCCCTGATCAGGTGATACCGCCTTAAGATGTGTCTGGACTTCTGATGGGACCTGGGTTCCTTTGCTAAAGCTATAGCGCCGTTGTTGTCATAATACAGAGGTATTGGACCACACTGGTAGGAACCACCTGAAGTTTTGTGAGGAACTTCTTCATCCAGACAGCTTCTTTTGCGGTATCGCAAGCAGCTATGTACTCCGCTTCCATCGTCGAGTCAGCAACGGTGTCCTGCTTGGAACTCTTCCAACAGACCGCCCCTCCATTGAGGATAAAGACATAACCCGACATGGACTTAGAGTCATCCTTGTAACTCTGGAAGCTGGAGTCGGGAAAGGCCTCGATCTGGAGGTCCTTTACACCATACACCAAGAACATCTCATTAGTCCTCCTCAGGTACTTGAGAATGTTCTTTACTGCTATCAAGTGCTTCTCCCCTGGGTTTGCCTGATACCGGCTTACAACGCTCAATGCGTATGCTACATCTGTTCTGGTACATAACATCGCATACATTATAGAGCCTACCGCAAAAGCGTAGGGTATAATCGACATGCGAACCCTTTCCAAATCAATCTTGGGAGACATCTCTTTGGAGAGGGTGATTCCATAATAAGCCGGTAGGTTCCCGCGCTTAGAATCTTCCATACTAAATCTTTTCAATATGGTGTCTATGTACCTGGACTGCGAAATTCCCAACATCCTCTTTGATCTATCACGATAGATCTGGATCCCCAGAATGTAGGTGGCATCACCCAGGTCCTTTATGGAGAACTTCTGTGACAAGAATCCTTTGACTGACTGTAGCATAGGAATATCATTTCCTATTAGGAGAATATCATCCACGTACAAGACGAGGAATACTTCAGCTCTCCCTATAATCTTACTGTATATGCATGGTTCATCTGGATTCTTGATAAAGTCGAATTCTTTGACAGTATCATCAAAACAGATTTTCCAATTCCGTGATGCCTGCTTTAGTCCATAAATGGACTTAAGCAACTTGCACACTTTACCGCTGCTCCCACTCTGAATGAATCCCTCTGGCTGATCCATATAGACGCATTCTTCTAAATTACCATTTAGAAAATCCGTCTTTACGTCCATCTGCCAGATCTCATAATCGTGGAAGGCAGCAATGGCAAGAAGGACCCGAATGGATTTGAGCATAGCCACTGGAGAAAAGGTTTCGTCATAGTCCAAACCAGGTCTTTGAGGAAAGCCCTTTGCAACAAGTCTAGCCTTATAGGTTTCAACCTGTCCATATACACCAATCTTCTTTCTGAAGATCCATTTGCATCCTACGGGTTTTACCCCATCTGGAGCAATGTCCAAAGTCCATACTTTGTTAGTGTACATGGACTCCATTTCGGTCCGCATTGCATCCAGCCATTTTACTGAGTCGCCGCTCTGAATGGCTTGCTGGAAGCTAGTAGGGTCATCATTGTCAATGATGCAATCTTCTCTATCCCCGTCTATGAGAAAACCGTAGTATTTCTCGGGCGGATGAGACTGCCTACTACTTCTGCGGATAGGCGCTGGGATGTCCCTTTCTTCTGAAACTTCTGGTTCTACCATACTTTCAGTAACAGCTTGTGGTTCTGGAATTTCTTCCAGTTCTATTGCGCTCCCACTCTTCTGATTTTCTAAAAATTCAGCTTCCAAGAAGTAGGCATGACGAGAAACAAAAACCTTTTGTTCCTCTGCGTAATAGAAATAATACCCCTTGGAGTTCTTTGGATATCCCACAAACTTACACTGTACTGAGCGTGCCTCGAGCTTGTCCGCATGCTGTTTTTTAACAAAAGCCGGACATCCCCATGTCTTCAGGTACTGAAAATAGGGTTTCTTCCTACTCCACATCTGATATGGTGTGGTAGGCACAGTCTTGGTTAGAACCTTGTTCAAAAGATATGCAGCTGATTCTAGTGCATAACCCCAGAAAGATCGCGGTAACTCAGCCTTACTCATCATGGTACGAACCATATCCAATAGTGTCACGTCCCGAAAGTACGGAATATGACCGGCACTTAAACTACAAACGTTTCGAGGCGTACGTAATCTAAGTAAGCCGAAAACCCAGAAATCCAAACCAAGAAAAGTAGTAGAGTGCAGGAAAAGCCAACTTAAAGCAAGTAGTTTCAATAGCATAAGCCGAATTATGCGGTTTTTAAGAACATCAAAAATTTACTGAAAATTTCGGAAGAGTCTCCTTTGTAAATACTGGCCCCCAAACGGGATACAACATGAATAGTATACGAAATAAAAAAAAAGGCATCCCCAAGCGGGAGCTAGCTCTTCGTCAATCGACGGTCACAACCACACAAGCAATATAATATACAACGCCAACGGCGAGGATCAAAAACTCAAAAGGAAACTCAAAACCATAAGGAAAAAAAAACGCGCGACTCTAAGGTCGAAAGAATAACATCACTGGTCTCTATCTCAAAAATAAATACATGTTTGGTTGATGGAACTTCTAGATACAACAGAATAATGATATACAAGATATATAATGGGGGTACGATACAAGTAAACCCACCTACTAGCAAATCACCCGAACGAAACTATGCCCGCAAAGCCGTAATGAAACCTGTACGGCAAACCTGCAAGAAACTGGGGCACAACGGGGGTGAGTTGCCAACTCGTGAATAGAAAAACATCTACGCACAGAAATCGCATAAATAACGCAACCTAGGTCAATGATCATAATATATCCTCAAATATATGTACAACATGCAGCCTATAACAATGGCTAGGGTAATATCTAACCCGGGTGTAATCTCATGTGCCCGTGTCAGAGCCTCAGGTAGCAATATATCATATGAATGAGGTATGAATGCATGAAAACAGAATACATGTAAATGAAGAAACTGTTTTCATAAATTAGTGAGATTTCCTTTGTATTTTTAAAATGAGGTATCATAAATGAAATCAGCATCAACAGTGTTTAGCATCGACACAAAATATAAATCTCAATGTCTCAAAACCTCAGGCTCCGGCTATCCGGACTGGCCTGTATCATCAAATCTCAGTATCTCAATATCTCAAAATCTCAATATCTAGGGCGCCGTCAGTCCAGACCGGCCCCTACCATCCATCTCAAGACCACGACGGCATCCTCCGGATATCCGACGCGTCGGGTAATATCACCGGTCGGTAGTGCTCCCCTGCCAGGCTCAATGTCAACAACACGGCCTTCTCGCCCCAGGGTACCGTACCGAGCCCACCATGTACCCGAAACGGTTCATCCAACTCCTCGAATCGGGTCTCGAAATCCATCAGCAAACTTATGGTGGACGACTCATACATCATGGGAAAACCGCGCTTTTCATTTAAAAAGAGAAAGAAGAAGTTTGTATATGTTTTGCGGTTTTCCCCAAATCCAGAAAATCTCATGGAAATCCGAATCCAAAACCTCAATAGCATGTAAAAAGTTAATATATGCATGAGAATCCATGAATGCGGCATAACAATGAATAACAGTATGCATGAAGTAGCAGGTAATAACTACAATGTCTAAACTAACATATAAGGCAAGTACACTAATATCATGTCTAAACTATTAGCTAACAGGCTATGTCAAGCAATAATATTTTCTAAGGTGTACGTGACATGGCAATTACCGATGAAGATGTGTGTGGGCCGGCAAGTAAGTGTACGTGGTACATACGCATCATCGGTAATGGTGCTGGTGTCCTAACCACAAGATATCAACAGTAGAATATGAAGCTTAATATAAGCATGCGATGCGGAGCGAACCACAATAATGAGCGGGAGCTGAACACTAGACGCAATGATAACTAATCTGCATTAACCTAATATAAGTCCTACAATGGTACCTTTTGAAAATAACACGAATCGTGGTGTTTTGAAAATAGGGGCTACGGTGTTTTTTTGAAAAGATACGTCTTTTGAAATATCCGTAGGATCCCTTGAGCTGTCTTTTAAAATACCCACGATTCGTTAGTTTTTGGAATAGGTAAGAATCGAATCTAATCTAACAACTAAACTAAACTAAAGGGCTAAGCTAACAAGCTGGACTACAGGTAAGGAAACCGCCTAACATCTGAGTCGATACATATACATACCTGTATATATATTAGTCGGCGATCCCGCCTCAATAATATCATATCCGATACCATATCTATAATCAGACATCCTAAGTCAAGAGTGCGGATCAATCATCAAAATATAGCTCGTACGTAAATCCGTCGTACGGCATCCCCAAATCTGGGTACGGGTCAAAATCATATTCATCACACTATTCATCCGGTATCCTCTTTATCAAAGATCATAGTCTAAGGTACTGACCTATGTCTAATACAATACTAATATCATCAATATAGTCATGATCTGACTACTGATCGACAGTCTCGTACAAACCGATATCATCAGCACATATCATCATCAAGGGGTATACATCGCCCAATACAGCCTAGGATCAATATCCTAGCATATCATATCTCATATCACGATCACATGTTGACCACTTTATTTATAACACTATTCACCCGTATCGTCGCCCCAAGATCCGCTATAACACCAGGACGTACCTCAAGTACGAATCCTGCCATATCACCGATATCACAATCTCAACACAAATCTCATCGACTCATCTCAATCCCAAGTATCATCCCCAAATCCGTATGTGAACACATAGTCCCATACCTATGTGAACACATAACTATATATTCTAGTATGAGCACAAAAGAAAGAAGAAAGTATGCAAGTATGGGTGGGTGTGTGCAAGTGTGTGCGACCGCTACTCTAGGGTTTCGCGACACTCAATCATCCAAGAACACCAAATATCCATATTTATCATCAATAACTCAAACAATATATAAACAATATATATATGTGTGTATACGTATTCATATACATCACCACGAACTGCGGGGGTGCTATACGCCATCCACCCGACTTCTCCCCGTAGATATAAATCTACTCACCTGGTCCTCGCTCGCCGGTGCCGACGTCGCCATGCGCTTGGTTGTCGTCTCGAAGTCCACATGGGGTACCTACATATCATAACGCACCGTATCGCATTAAAATCCGACTCATGACCAAAACGACGCACAAATCCCACATAGGTCAAAACCTATGGTTGCTTTCACAAATCGACCCAAAAACCCTCGACGTCGGCGTACAAACGCCAAACCATCGAGAAAGCTCCCAACACACTCATTTGTACAATTACAAGCACTAATTATAATATAAAATAGCTTAAAATTCACAAAAACCCCAATTTCACTTAAAAAGTCATTTTTCCGAAAATCTAGCAAGCACAAATCACCGTTTTAGTACAAAACTCGATGTATAAACGAATCTAGCGGCCACAATATTCACTAAATATCTTAAATAAGTCATAAAAACAATTCCCATAATTTAATCTCATTAAATTCCATAAACCCCAAAATTCTAGTTTACAAAATACCTAAATTTTAACAATTTTATAGCAAAAATGCACAAACTACAATCTAGCTTGGATTTTCATGAACTAAAGTATTAAACTACACTTTAAAATGTTAATAATGCCATGAATACCCTAATTAGATTTTTATCTCCATTATTTAATCAAATTCCAAAAACATAGTTTGCTTAAAAACTTGATTTGGACAAATTAAATGCAACAATTTACATAATAGCAACTAGATTAGGTTTTTCCATGCCCTCACATGCCAAAATACACTTTGTAAACTTAAACAAGTGACAATGACCATATTTGAATTCAAACCCTAACTCATGAATTTTAAATCATGCACTTAAAACCAATTGAAAACCTATTTAAACCTAATTAAACACCTAATTAAGCTAACATGAAACAATTACAACACATTAAGCAAAAAGTTAGAATTTATACCCAAATAATTTGAAGCTCCCACAAGCACACTTAGCCTCCCAAATTAAAATCTAAATCCCTAGATCCATGCTAAAGTAGCCAAGGAAAAATGGGTAGGAGGTGGATTTTGATTTTGTGGGATTTTTGTGTTGGTTTTTGGGCATTTTGTTGAATTTTTTTGATGCAAAATGAGAGAGGAAGAAAGAGGGCTGTTGTGGTGCAGGAAAAACAAGTGGGCTCGGCCAAATGGGGAGGAGAAGAGAGTGTGGGGTGATTGGAGAGAGAATGTGGTAAAAAAGTCCACCTTTAATTCTATCATTCTCTTTTCTTTTCTTTTCTTTTCTTTCTTTTCTTTTCTTTGAAATTCATGTGGGGAAAATGGGTGGGGGCTGCTAAATTCAGCCAAGGGAAGAAATAAATGGGGGTGTGTGAGTGTGGGTATGGGTGTGGTGTGATGGAAAATGATAAATACAATACCCCAAACATCCATTTACACTAAAAAAAAGGCTTTTTTCTTCAATAATTTCTAAACCGTTTTGGCAAACGATTTCGTTTCAAAAACCATATGATAAAATTTTGCTTAATGTGTGATGATACACAAAATTTATTTCAACCCATTCCAGTTTGTAATTTTCCCTAATTAAATGTATTAGTGACGGCTTAAAATAATAATAAAATAATTTTTTTTCATAAAATTTGAAATTTCACCAGTGGCTCAATAAACACCAAATACTAGCAATTACATAGCTAGAATATGTATATTTAATTTTTTTATAATAAGATATTTGTATTTTGACTTTTTACAGAAAACCCCCTTATTTTACCGATTTTCCGAAATTTCACCAAAACGATTTTCAAAACGCTACAAATAGGGTTCGATTCCGCCTTTCCGATACACCGTTGTGTTGTGGTGTGTATGGAGGAGTAAGCTGAAAGAATTCCATTCTCTTTTAAGTAACCCAGGAACTCGGCACTTAAGTATTCACCGCCTCGATCAGATCTCAGTGTCTTGATACTTTTGCCTGTTTGTTTTTCCACTTCATTCTTGTATTCCCGGAATTTCTCAAAGGCTTCGGATTTATGCTGCATCAAGAAGATATATCCATACCTAGAGAAATCATCCGTAAAAGTATTGAAGTAGGAATAACCACCTCTTGCATGTGTAGACATTGGACCGCACACGTCACTGTGTACGAGTCCCAAGAGCTCGCTCGCTCTTACTCCGTGTCCAGTAAATGGAGTCTTTGTCATCTTTCCCATGAAACAAGATTCACAAGTAGTATAAGATTGATATTTGAACGGATTCAAATATCCTTCTCTATGTAACTTAGTCAACCGTGTTTCATTGATGTGACCTAGTCTACAATGCCATAAGAAAGCCTGATTTATTTTCGGAGACTTTCTTTTAAGTGTGTTCTAGACATTGAAAATCTGAGCTTGATTCAATACGTATATACCGTCATCTAATGTACCGGACCCAATCAGAACTTGATTTAGGTGGATGTGAACCACATCGCTTACGAATGTAAAATCATATCCCTCTCTCGAAAGTGAGGACACTGATATGATATTACAAGTCAAACTAGGTACATACAAACAGTTATGTAGAATCAATATCTGCCCACTTGTCAAACTTAGGCGATATTCTCCCACGGATTCAGCGTCCGCGCTCATTCCGTTCGCCACTCTGAGAGACAAATCGCCTACCCTGATAACTCTATGGTTTCTCAAAGCATGTAATGAGTTACATATATGAGATCCTGATCCGGTATCTAGTACCCAGGAAGTAGAGTTAATTGACAAACAGTTCTCAATTACAAACACACCCGATGCCGAAGCCACAACATGCTTCGTATCCTGGCTACTGGCTTCCAAAGCCCTGCAATCCTTCTACCAATGCCCCTTCCCATAATAATAAGAACATCCCTCCTTCTCTACACCAAGTCCCGAAACTTTTGCTCTTCCCTTTCCTTCTACATCACTCACACCGTATATTGGCTTTGTGGAGGTTTTCCTCTTTTCACCCTTTTCTTTCGCCCTGGATGCAGAAGAAGAAGGTCCCCCATTAAGCAGAGCGGGTGTCTCCCTGGTTTCTTTCAGGGTGTATGTAGAGGGTAGGGACTGTGGAAATAAGTCAGCATATGACCCATTTCCCAACGTGGCCTCCAGGTCCGTGAGCTTATCAATATAGCTAGTCATCGTAAGGACGTCGTCCCTTACATATGACCCAACAACCAACCTCACTTGAAGCAATTCGTTCGAGATCTCATATCTTGCGATACGAGATTGCTCTCCATATAAATCTTTGTTATGGAGGAAGATGGAAACTGAGTCCATCTTCTCGGGCTGCTTCTGGTATACACCATCTACTGAAGCCAACACGAGGCACTTGGCATTCGCACTGTCCTTTTCCCTTGTCTGACAGATATCCATAATCCGTGATGGTGGAAACTGGACCTGGGCGGCTGGGGCTTGAGTAGTAATAGGGTGGTCCAGCTTGTCATAGGCAATGGACATCAGGACAGACCTTTGCCAGTCATAAAAGTCAGATTCAGTCAACTTGTTATCTAGATGTAACCTAGTCATGGTCACATGGTCACTGCAGTTGAGAGAGAGAAGAAAACACTTTAGCATGATACTCTTGCAAGTTTAGATTGGTTTTTAGTTTATCTAAACTGAATGGCTCCCACTGTTTCTCGAATCCTTCCTCAAACCATAAAAGAAGAATTAGCCAGGACTGATCTCACCGTACAATACTTGCTTAACCGTTCAGCCAGGCTAGTGTCAGTACTTCGAGGGAGGTTTTACGACGCTTTCGCGAAGTTCCTTAATTAAATAACCTCTTTACTCTGGAAGCGTAGCCCCGCTGACACCGTTCTAGACACCTACTTTGTTTATAGCATTGATCGTTAAGTGACGAATCTCCTGATGAGTAGCGGATACTCACAGTAGGATCGGGATCCAAATATCATCGTGTGATAATGCTGAAGGAATCCTACCAACATAATCAAACTCCAAATGGTATGCAATACCAGCAAGTTTCAGTTTCTTTAGAAACTCCCGATGTGGATTTTTGCCCCATGCTCTTATGACCTTGACGAAGGCCAACAAATCATAAGTCACATGTCAAGTTATTCCCATCATTATCCTTGATAATTTGAACCCACTCGTACATACCCTTGATGAAGGCCAACAAAGTAATACGACTGTCCCAAACCAACACATCTATCTATACTATATATGAATACCCCAGCAGCTACCAAACACTATGCCTTGACGAAGGCCAACAAACATAGCTTGAATACTACTGACCATCCATATGAAATGACGGAGGGCTACGACTGGTTTTGGCGAAACCGTGAACGTAGTGAACTTGAAATAATCGAAGGAACCTGATAGCTTTTTTTAAAAGGAGTGGTTAAAGCTCCGCAATTAAAAATTCTGCTCTTTTAAAATAACCGAGTGGTTTCTTTTAAATTTGTTCCAACGATTAAGCTTTGGTTTATTTTCTTTGCATTAATATAATGCGTCCCATCATTTATCCTTTCATTGCAGAAAACAACGAAAATACAACGTCCGCTTATGCCATCCGCATTCGCCACTGGGTCCCGTCATTCGCCCGTTAGGTTACTTAACTAACGACAGAGCGGGGGCTGGGCTAGTGCGGATGAAAAACATAAGCAACGCCTACTAGATATCATATATAGATATTGTACATTCGTCAGACACAATAATAGGCATTCCAGATCACAGATGAACATATTGGATATACTAGGAATCCGCGTTTCGTTTGAGCCTGCAACAAAAGACAGATTACACGGTCGTGATGAATAGCCAAACCCCACCCTAGACCCCTACGGGTGCGGCAAAATACCCGCCTAGTACCAGAAGTGAAACAGTCTCCCTCAACGACATGAGTAGGACATTAAACACTTCAAAGTACCCGATAGTTTGTGCACCCCATCTTGGGTCTATCCTAGGAGCATAAAACAGTAAATGAAATAATACAACGGTGGCTACAACCTCAACCCGGATGTGCCCCGCAAAAGAATATTACAACATATTACAATTTACATCGAATGAAAGATAAAAACTCTCATCTCACATCCCCGGCTATTCATCCACGACAATCCATTGAAGTTCATATCCACAAACCAATATCCATTATAGAAATGTGCAACCCCCAACTAACCGACATACTAGCAATTAGCGGAGGTTTACGAAGACATTAAACATCACAGATAAAACCCGATTAGCAAATAACTTAGAATTTCGATCGACAACCTTTTTCCGTGTCTACCCCAAATGCAAGCCAGCACTGAAAAACCTGGGCAGAAAAAAAATATACAGGAAAACAGAACACTCAAAAATAAGACAAACTGTGTAAATACGAGTCAACTCGGAGTCGACTCGGCCGCGGATCCGCGGCGAATTGCACCAATCCGCCGCGCTTCAGCGGTCGTCTCACCGAGTTAGCAACTCATATTTCTCCAGTATTCTTAGAATTCCCTGCTGTGAATTTTCATACTTCTGAAATAATATTTTCGACAAGTTTAAAATCGACAGAAACTTTAGGGAAGCGGGGTTATGTTTCCGCGTTTTTCCGACGATCGAAGTTCTAATAAGTTGCTAACAAGCTAGTAAAGGTTTAGTAGGCTCTGATACCACTGTAAGTCCATGTCACACACCTCATGTGTTCACGGGGAGACGGAATATATGAAAAACAATTATCAAAACTTCGTAACACGGACTTGAGCACACGGATAATGTCTAAACCATTACTAACAAACTACGAGATGTTTAACTACTCGGATTCGAAGTTATACCTCACGTTACTTGTCCTTCGGGTCTTCATCGCTGTCCTCCACATCTCATAGGCTCTATGGAACATGGGCACCTCAACGGCCTTCTCGAGTCAAAGACGATCCACCTGAGAGTCTATAGTCCGAGCTCCTATCTCAAATCTGAGATAACTACGGCTTCTAGTTTGCTAATCTAGAAGTCCTAGAGGGTGTAGAGTATGTAGATGGATTGCTTAGTCACTTAAACCCTAGGATTCTCAACTCATGAGGGCTTTTAGGGTTTGAGAAAGAAGATGAAGACTTGAGGAGAGAGAAATGTTTTGTGATAATGAAAATGAATAATACTCATGCTAGAATAATATGAAGCATAATAATCTCTCTTGATAATATCAAGATAATATCTAGCATGCTTCATTTAATTCTAAGGGTGAATCACCTCATGAGTCATTAAGCATTTAATGTAAACTACACCTCATCTCCTCCACCTCATTTAGTTTAAATCTAAAAAGAAATAAACACAAATGAGTCACCTCCTTCTAGAAGCTTCCCGACAAATTACGAGACTGCCCCTCCCATTCGTATTTCCGAAAAACATGGATAATCTTTGACTGAATAAATCCATCTGTATAATACTAGAATATGGTTTAAACCAAAGCCCGCTAGTATTATCTGCCCGATCATAGTACGTGCACAAGTGTACGTAAGTGATCGCGGCCCTGCCGTAAAACCATACAGCCTCTACACCTTTTGCCCGGTGCAGGGAAACTCTCTGTGTGGGACTCTAAAGACTCGACACTACGCTGGCAGTGAGTTTAACTACAGGACGCAAGCGGTACTAGCTGTACGTAACGGTCCCCAGGTAGATGTCGATAAGAAGGACGATGAGGAAACCCATCCGAACTCCTACTGAGCCTGATGTGACAATCTTCGTACAGTCCGATCTGTTTGTCTAGGACTATCGCATATCGGGCCTGGGGGACGGTAAACGTCAGACCCCTAATAGCGGTATAAGTCGTGTCGAAGTGAAGCCCATTACAACTTGAGAAACTACTAGAACCACCAGTAAATCTCGCTTGCCCTTGCCAAGGACCTTGCGTAATGGCTCTCCATACACAGTGCGATATCAACCCCCAATACTGGAAGAAACGAATCCTGTTTAACCGCTACTGCCTCCAAGTGCTTCGGGACTGTACCTAACTACTACCTGTTTGCACGACTCTTTTGAGCCGTGGTAGGGTAGTAATCTAAATACAGTGGGAACACACCTGAAGCGAAGTAGCAGTGTCAAGTCGACGGACTAAGCTGTACTCATGTCACCTGGGAACTGCTATCGGACGATGGGTATAAAACCAACTTGCAGTTCCCGGCGAGTCCTGTCTGGTGTACCCGTAACCTAACAAGCACCTGCATACTATCTCCAGTACGACGTAATGATGGCTGTGGGACAGACCATCTCCCTATGCTGGGATGAGAAGCATATACATCAGTCTACTCCGGAGTATCGATGCCTTATCTCGATAATCCTACAACCAGGGACCTGTAGAGGATGTTGCTTATAGACTACCCAGGCCCCACTAGTGTGACTGCCATCACAACGCTGGTAATCAAGCAAAGATCCTAAGGGCTCTACTAATATGTATAAACGATATGTTAAAAGAAACATATGCACATATTAAAGTAGAAACAAACCAAGTAGCATACTACCATTTTTAGCAAGACTGTCAATACAACTGTGAATATCCCAAGCTTCCATTAAGTAATATACAAACTAGTATGATACAGTAATGGCCTCTAGGGCATAAACACTAATAGTATTGACCGCAACGCTTAATCCATGATATAGGTGCAACAGTCCCGCAATGCCAACGGCCAATCGTGCCCTTTCAGCTACGCGATGAGCAGGGTAGAAGACGGAGGCTCTCATGAAGCGTCGATGCGTCGGTATGGCGAACCAACTGAGCTAAAGGCTGATGAAGCCGACGAAGAAGGTCTCTTCGTCCATGCCAGGGACCGCAATTGCATCGAAAGACACGGCCGACGAGGTCGAGATATAAAAATTGGGCAAGTATTCCTCTTTGGCCAGCAGTTTATTCAGCTCAACACCAAAAGGGTCGTCTATGTTCGCAAACTTTGGAGCCTCTTTGGATAAAGCGTCTTCACGGAGAAAGCAGGCAATGAAGCTCTCAAAGGTGACGCCTTGCCCCTCTGACATCGTGAATAGCTTCTCAAAAATACTTAGTGCCTCGATTAGACTGAGGTACTTATGGCGGACAGCGTTTTCAGTCGGCAGGCTGTCAAGCATAGCAAGCACGGTGGCGAACACATACTCATCGGGAGGTAGCAGCTCTTCATAATGCTATCCCCTGATCGACAATCCGGAGATCTCGCGGAATTCTTCTAGTGAAATTGAGACCTCGCAATCCCCTGGCAAGAAGGTGTTGGTAGGGAGATTCCATTGGTTCAGAAAAGTTTTAACCCACCAGACGTGAGGGGCCTGGTAATAAAATAGAGATGCGTACACCGTTTGATACAGCCCAACCTTCTGCAACCGTGCGCGGTGGGCGGAAAGAACATATCGAGCCCTGGGAAGGTAGCCCACTGGGTGGTGGGGGGTAACGCCTACCTTATAAACTTACCCCCAAGGTCGGGCTTCACCTTGACAAATGCGACGCCCTAGAATATCTATAGCCGGTAGGGGCTGGTTGGGTATCCCAGTTGTAGATGGCTCAAGCCGTCCTATAGGAGTCCAGTTAGTCGCCTCCACTGCATAAGCGGTCTGTGGGCATTCCATTGGTGATATTGGGAGAAGGGGTTCCGTTGGCTCCTCACAGGTAAAGCTTCGGTGGCCCCGGATGATATAACCATACCAAACCCCCCATAAGAGTAAACTCATAGGGTCCCTGTCATGTGCCCTGATCATTGCCATAGCCTCCTCAACCGATGGCGATTACGGAAAAGCGGCGTCTGAGCGAGTATAAGGAAAGTAGGGAAGTGAAGCCATTGTTCCTGAAATAAAAAGAAAAAAGGGCATTAATAAAATATATAAATATATAATAATAGAAGAAAACGACGGTATGTTTGTTTCGCGGGACCACTGCCCACAAAATACATGGCCCCCACAAAATCAATATAGCGGCTCACCAATGAGGAAGCGAAACAACCATCGAAAGAATCGAAAAGGATTCTCTCCAAACAGTAAAGTTTAAACAACTCTTAAAGTAAGTTCTATTAGAAAATGCAACAGATTCAAATCTTCTTTAAGGGTATTAAAACCCTAAAAGTATTGGAGAAAATCAGGAGATAATTTTTTTTTCTTTTTGTGAATCTCTATTTTAGAGCCAAGCTCTGTGGGTATATGGAATTAAATTCCTTTGATAAAGGGATTAAATCCTAGAAAACCCCCCATGGCAAGGAGGTAAGGAAAACGGAATTATATTCCAAGATTCTGAAAGATCGGTGATAGGGTAAAACCCTAAAAGGGGGATTAACAATCCCCATTCATTTAAGACTTCAAAATCTATAAAAATAAATTGTGTATGTTTTGGGATCTTTAAGAAGCCAATTCAAGAAAAGAGCTATGCTTTGATGATGGATTTAAAATTCAGGACAGAAAACCCAAAAAGGGTCGTTCAAGATCCTTACCCAAATGGAAGTTTTGCAGAGTTCAACTCTGAAAGATTTTGAGGGAGAGAACTAAGCTCTGAAGAAAAGAATTAAATTCTCAATAATGTTAGTTATATGTATGCCCTAGAGTCCATTACTGTACATGAGATGTATATTGTAGTGGATGCTGGGACATATATAGGTAGGAATTTCTTGCTCGACATGATAGTACGCTATCTGGTTGCTCTTTATCTTAACATGTATACTTTCTGTCTCTCTGTTACATGTTGATAAAGCCCTTAGGATGTGTACTCGACTTGCAAGACTATGATGCAGATCATACTAGTGGGGCCTGGGTAGTCCATGAGTACATCCTTCAATGTTCCTAGTCGGGGGAATATCGAGACGGGGCATCGATATTCCAGAGTAGACTAGCGTATATGTTCTCAACCCATGTGATGAGCGATGGATGATCCCATATCCATTGGTGTTTGACATCAGAGACGATATGCGGGTGCTCAGTGGAGACTGGGTACACTGAACGGACTCGCCGAGAACTCCCAGATGGTATTATACCTCACGTCAGATGGCAGTTCTCTGGTGACACTGGTACAGCTTAGTCTGTTGACCCGAGATCGTCATAGAGTCTTGTGTGTCTCCCACTGTTCTTTGATTTCCACCCTACCACGGCTCTACTGAGGCGTGCAAACAGGTGGTTTTTGGGTACAGTCCCGATTCACATGGAGGCAATGAGCGATAGGAGGGGATTCGTCTCTCCCGGTATTGGGGGTTGATGTTGCGCTATGCTCGACTGGCCATAACTGGAAATCCCTGACCAGGGTTGCACTAATTTACTGGTAAGTGTTACCAGTAGTTTCATGCTTGTTATGGACCTTACATCGGTATGACTTATCAAGCTGCTGGGGTCTGACATTTACCACCCCTAGGCAAGATATGCGACATATCAGACGAACAGACCGGACTGTGCGGTAAGTGTTACTGATTGGATTCGCAGGAGTGTGAGCAGGCTTGCTCGTTGATCTTCTGATCGCTCAATACCCGGGTGGCCGTTACGTTTAGCAGACCGCTTGCGGCTTGTGGGTGATTGATATGATCACCACCTACTGCCGGCGTATTGACGAGTCTTTAAAGTCCTACACAGAGGTTTCCTGGCTCAAGCGAAACGAAATAGGAGCGCATATGAGATATGTGCGGGACCGAGAATAATACCAGTATGTGATACTATATTCTATTCTCGCGATTTGTATCATCGGACGGATATATGAGATATAGCCGGGTTACCGAATCAAATGTTGATTCGATATATTGATACACTTGATATTAGTCGGTTATATGCGATATGACCGGATCATTAAATCAAGTATTGATTTAATGATTTAATGTATAATTATATATTTGATATTTTACTTTACATTAACTAGTATTTGTTCACTTAAGATTGATTTTCTCACTTGATGTGCACAAGTTGTATATGTGATATATGTTTGTGTACTAGTTTGTATCATGATTGATGATACATGCAAACTTGGGTGTGTGTATGACTTACACCATGTTTAGGTTAATGGTTTAGGTTTTTTATTTGTTTTGCTAAAACAAAATGGTGGTTTTCTTTGTCTTTGCTTGAAGCTTCATGAAGCTTTCAAGAATCTTTGACAAAGTCTAACCATTTTGTTTTGCATGAGATTTTCATTAACCTAACCATTAACTTCAACTCTAGTTTAGTCTCTACAAAGGTTAACTCTCCCATGGTTGCATTATGATAGACTTCACATGATTATTCCTTTTAATTAATTAATATTCTTTTCTTCTTCTTCTTCTTCTTCAAGAAGAAGAAAGCTTGCTAGAAAAATTTTCAAGTGAAGATTTAGAGTGAGAAATCCAAATCTAAAGTGAACCCATTTCCTATTTCATCATCCTCTACTACTTGCCATTTAGTTTAGGGTGTTCTCTTCACAAAGTTCTTGACCTAGTGAAAATGGAGCTTGAGTTTGAGTCTCCTCGACGTAGATCATCTTCGGCCTCGAAGTCAACGACCTAGCCCACTCATTTCTCCGAAGAAACCATCGCTAGAGTCCGGGATCTCGATGATTGCAGCGAAGGGACGTCAACACGGAGCTTTAGAAGTGAAGGACCGGATCTATAAAGGTTGTAACCCCTTTCACTTGTAGTTAAAATGTTTTACTTGCTAGTTTTCGCATAATCTCTAGTATACGATCTTGGTTAGGGTTGTTCGGCACGGCTAATTTTTTTTGAATCGGGCATGGTTGATGCCTTGTAGAACTTTGTTAGAGTGCCTAGGAATCCTACAGTGGTATCAAAGCCAAGCTAGAGCTTTACGCGAAGTCTAGACGAAGTTTGAAGTCCGATCGAACTCGTAAACCCCGACGAATACCCTTCTCTGTACATTTTTTGAAATCGTGATTTTTTATAAATTAAAAATGCTCAGAAAATTAAGCAGGAAAAACTAAGAATTACAGTGAAGTACGGCCCACTGATTCGTCTATATGACCGCGGAACCGCGGCTAAAGCAAGGGTTTGGCGGCGGTCCCGCGGCCAAAATTATGACTTAGTCCCTCATACTTCATATATTTATTCTTAGGTCCTTTATTGTCAATTTTTTCTGGGAATTTTGTAATTCCACTCAAGTGTTGAGTTTTCTTAGGGTTGTATTGGGGACTCGTTTATTCGATCGGATAATTTAACTTTGTTTAGTTTGTCCGGGTAATTTTTAGATCATGTTAAAAAGTTCGACCGGATATCAATAACTCACTTTTTCCCCTGCCGGAAAATTTCCAAGTGTTGGATTTTTCTGAAGCTTAAGAACGTTCTAAGTCGTGCAAGTAACGCGATGGACCCTCTAGAAGACAACAAACCTTAACTCGATTATGTGACCGTCTTGAACTGCCTTTTGAACCTTAGGGTTTGGGGGAGTACGGCGTGCCACATGTGAGGCGTTGGCTTGACCCTTCTATGGCTGGACCGTTGGTACTGTGGCATGAAATGGATGTTTTTAAACTTATTTCAAGTGTTGAGCTATTTGGGAAGTGTTTGATTATTCGATCGGAAAGTTTAACATTGTCTATTTATCTGGAATGTGATACAATATTTGGAATCCACAAGTAGTTATGAGATAACTAATTTGAATGTTATAAACATAGCAGTTTAGTCTCATTTGATCGGTTGCTACGGGATTTTGATGCGATCAAAAGTCCGTCGCAATCACGTAAAGTAAACGGATACTCGCCGGGTAAACTTAATAGATATCCACGCCCCATAGCCCCGACCAAGTGACTGTAGGAGAACCCCATAGCCAAAAGCATCCGTTCAAGTGCTCGCGGCAGCGGTGTTCTGCCTTAGTGCACTTCGTCGACGGCATCCAGGGGTACGGCCGTCTACTAAAGTTTGCGACGAGCATTCGATCAGGATGTCGGGAATCTTGTTGAATTGTCCGATTTGATATTGAAAAGAGTTTTCGATAATGAGAATAAAATGCGGGGTTTATAATAGTTAGGCATGCGATGTCTTAGGAATTCATATAGTTAGGCATGCGATGTCTAAAGAGGTTGCGGATTCCAACTGTTGTAGTTTTACACTTTCTTTTCTGCGACCGTAAGTGTAATATGTGATATCGCCGGTTTCGTTGCTATATGTCAACGACAATTAGGATGGGCATATTTACTTACGTTGATGACATGTGATATTATGTGTTGCTGGATATGTTATATTGGATCGTCGTGTTTGAATAGCCGGGGGTTTTTATGTGAGATGAGTGTTTTTCTTTTTCATTCATGTAAAAACTTGTATGTAATATTCTTTTATTGGGGCACTTCCGGGCTGAGGATGATGTCACCATTGTATATTATTTACTTTTCTGCATTAGGATAGACCCAAGGAGGGGAGCATAAGTAACCGGGTTCTAGGGTCCAGTGGAAGACCATCTCGAGGAGTCGAGTCCGGGTCTCCTAACTCTAGAATTGGTAGGGTTGCTTGCTCGTAGGGGTCTAGGGGTGTGGAATTGGCTATTCATCACGACCGTGGAATCCGTGTTTTATATAGGCTCACAATAAAATACGGACGTCTTAATATATCTAATATTTCATATGTTATTTTCTGCTGCGTTATCTGTGATGTGATCATGTGATATGTTCAGATAGATATTGTATATAGTATATATGATATATTATATAGATGTTGCTTATGTTTTACACCCGCGCTAGCCCTGCCCCGCTCTGTCGTTAGTTACCTAACCTAACGGTGCAGACGGGATATCGAGGCGAATGCGAATGGCATAAGTGTACGTTATATTTATCTGTGATGTTTAGGTGGACTTAAATGATGGGACATTCATTAATGAGATTGATGAAAGAAAAATAAACCTAAAAGATGTTGTGGAATCGAATTTCAAAAATTAGGTAGCTCTAGTTGTTGCTTTGCATAGCGGTGTTCCTTGTAGAACATCCAGCACCTTATTCGATAAGGAAAGAGCCGAGATCCCTTCACCGGGAGTGACCTCTTTAGCAATAACTAGAAGATGCTACAACCTTCGGTTTGTCTTTTGATTGCTTTTATAGTTCTTGCTTTGCATAGTAGTATTGTGAATATCCTGCACCTCATTCGACGAGGAAAGAGCCGAGATTCCTTCACCGGGAGTGACCTCTTTAGCGAAACTAGTAAAAGCCTCAAAAGCACTCCATTTTTAAAACCATTTGATTCCGTAACGAGATCAAGTTCAAAGCGTTAAAGGTTTTCTTAAAAACCATCCGCAACCCTCCGTCATTTTAGGAAGTAGAGTACTTAGTATTCGTGCTGTGTTTGTTGACCTTAGTTAAGGCACAGTGTACGGTAGCTAAGTGATGTATTCCTACACCGCATATGATGCGATTAGTTAGGACAGTCGCGTGACTTTGTTGACCTTAGTTAAGGGTCATGTGGGTGGGTCTAATTAATCACGAAATGACAGGTAGAACTTGACTAGTGCTTATGATTTGTTGACCATAGTTAAGGTCATAAGTGCTAGGGGTAAAAACCTTTATCGGGAGTTTCAAGTGTTGAAATTTGCAATGAGATTGCATACCTTCTATATGATAGTTGGATCCTGATACCCACTGCGAGTAATTGTTACTCCTGGGAGAGTTTTGCACTTTACAATTAGCCGATCAAGTAGGTGTCTAGAAAGGTGTCAACGGGGTTACGCCCCTGGGAAACCGAGGTTTATTTTAATTAGGTCCGTGCGAAAGCACGGGAAACCTCCCTCAAAGTACTGGCACTGGCCTGGCTGAAATATTGGCGGTAGAGTGTAATTAATCCCGGCTAGTCTTTCCTTTTAAGGTTTGAAGGAAGATTTGATAAAAACAGTGGGAGCCATCCTGATTAGATAAAATTTATAACCAATCTAATCTTGCAAGAGCGCACGCAGAGTGTTTTCTTCTCTCTCTCTCCAGGTAGCGACCATGTCACGCCTTAATCAAGATAATGATATAGATGTATTGACCGAACCCGCTTGTTATACTGAGCTGGGGAACGTTGGTCCCGCTCCAACTTATAATTGTTATAAGACCGAGCAGGAAATAGGGGAATACCAGGATTCCCATGCCGCCCAAACGAAGAAAGTGCATGAGATGCATCTCCTTCGGGTGTGTTCATTACAAAGAACTGTTTCTCAGTATCCTCTACGTCCTGGGTATTTGATACCGAATCAGGATCCCAAATATATATAATCTGTTAAATGGGCTACAGAAAGGTAGAGAACTGAGAACGGGTGATAAGTTTCAAGTGTTGAAAATGGTGCAATTGTTGCAGCCAAGGTGTTGGCAGTTATCACCCTGTATTTCTAAATATATTGATTCTGAACGAATGTTATTAGATACCGAACCTGATATACAGCATCATATCAGTCTCTTTATTTACAAAAGAAAGGATATAATTTTGTATTGTTGGATAATGATTTGAACATTTCCTATATCAAGAGTTGATCGGTTCAGGCACGTTATCTAAAAGCATATACATTCTAAATTAAACCACAGTTCCTAACGTACAGAACACACAAGAGGAAGAGTTCAGAAATGAACGAATCCTTCTTGAGGCATTGTAGATTAGGTCATATCAATGTGACTGTTAGTTATATGTATGCCCTAGAGGCCATTGCTATACATAGGATGTATATTGTAGTGTCCAAGGAGACTTCATCATGGAGCTATGGAGGTGGAGGACCGGATCTACAAAGGTTGTATTTCCGTTCACTTAGTTAAGTTGTTAACTAGTTGCATGTTTCGCCTAAAATTCTAGTTAACGATCTGTATTAGGGTTTCTCGGCACTTGTAAAATTTGAAATTGGCATGGTTGATGCCTTGTGAGACCTCATTAGCGTGCATAGGAACCCTACAGTGACCCGATTAGCAAAGTTACATTTAGATGCATATTTAAATTAGTTTGAATTTGCATCTTATGAAACTTGCCAGTCATGTCACAAAGATAAGATGACCTTATCTCCGTTTACTGGAAACAGAGAAAGAGTTAGTGAACTCTTGGGACTGATACATAGTGATGTATGAAGGTCCCCAGTCTACATATGCCAGCACTGGTTCTTTATACTTCCTTACATTCAATGAGAATCTCACAAGATTCGGATACATGTTTCTGTTGGAACACATGTCTAAAACTTTTGAGAAATTCAAAGAATATGAGATAGAAGTAGAGAACCAAAACCGGGTAGAAGTATTATGTCCTATGATGAGATCAGGGAGGAGAATACTTAGGCATGGAGATCCTGGACTATTCTAAAGGAGAATGAGATTCTCTCTCAGCATTACTCCTCCGTATACACCATAGCACAACGGTGTATCGGGGTGGAGCGATCGCACCCTATGAGATATGGTGCGCTCTGTGATGAGTACTACTGAGTTACCTATTTCATTTCAGGGGTTATGCACTTGAGAAGATACATACCCATTGAATTGGATTCCAATCAAATCAGTGCCTACCACTCCATATGAGATATAGTGTGGGAAGAGCCCATCTCTTAAGTAAGTTAAGATTTGGGATAGTCCGGCCTATGTCAAAAGCAAAATCCGGACAAGATCGAGGCAAGGATAGTTCTGTAGAACTGGAAAAAGTTCCAGCTATACAAACTACAGCTGATGATTTGATGGAACCAAAGGATTCAATAGTCGCCGACGAACCTCAACCTCTCCGCCAATTTAGCAGGGTTCCTCATCCGCCTGAGAGATACTTCGGTTTCTCGATGACAGTGGGAGCGAGGAATGCATCATGAGATGATGACCCAAATAGTTTCGAGCAGGCCATCGAGAGTAGGGACTCTGTAAGAATGGCTGGATGCTTAGCGATCTGAGTTGGAATCCATGTACACCAACAAAGTATGGACTTTGGTTGCTAAATCTGAAGGGTTAAATCCCCATCAGGAGCAAGTATATCTTGAGAAGATTACTTGGTGTAGATAGAAAAGTTGAGACTTTCAAAGCTAGACTTGTTAAAGGTTCTCATCATCGACCAGGCATGGATAATGATGAAACTTTTTCTAGTGACTATGCTTAAGTCCATCCGGATCCTACTTGCCATTGCTACATACCATGATTACGATATCTGGCGGTTGGGTGTCATGACTGCTTTTCTAAATATTGATTTAGAAGAGAGCGTCTATAAGAACACAGCCAGAGGGCTTCGTAAACAGTGGGAGCAGCGGAAATGTGTGCAAAATGCTTTGTGTGATAAAGAAGGCATCGCGGAGTTGGAACATCCGTTTTGATGTGGTAGTCAAAGAGTTTGACTTCATCAAAATAGTAGATGAACCTTGTATATACAAAAAAGATAGTAGAGAGTAAGGTGGTCATACTCGTATTGTACGTGGACAACATACTGTTGATAGGAAAAGAATTTCCTATGCTACGCTCGGTCAATCTCTTCTTATCACATGGATTCTCCATATAGGATCAAAGTGATACCTCCTAAATCCTGGGTCCTGGGTTTTGGATCTATGAGATAGATCTAATTGGATGTTAGGATTCTCACTAGTTGTAGTGAAATGGTATTAGTTGATCCTGGGGAGAATCACTGGAAAAGTTCCAGAGTGATAAGGACGACTGAATGTCAGTCGCAGGCATTGTCTTTACCCTCAGTGGAGGGACGGTATGTTGGAAGAGTTCCAAGAGAGATACCGTGGCAAACTAGACGATAAAGGCTGGTGACATCGCTATCAAAGATACTACCAAAGAGGCAGTTTTGGTGTATATTGGTTCATGAGATGAACTTGGTTCCTACCATTGTGTGACAATGGAAGTGTGGCTTTGGCCCAAGAACCCCGGTCCCATCAGTGACCCAGACATATTCCAAGGCAGTATCACCTGATCATGGAGATAGTTGATCTCCAGGGTGATCGAGATTAGGAGAGTAGACTCAGAGGACAACACGGCGGATCCACTCACAAAGGCCTTTTCCCATAGAGAGACTTTTATGGGATGGTTGAGTATGAGATACTACAACCACTGCTACAGATGGCCCTAGTGTAAGCGGGAGATTGTTAGTTATATGTATGCCCTAGAGGCCATTACTGTACATGAGATGTATATTGTAGTGGATGCTGGGACATATATAGGTAGGAATTTCTTGCTCGACATGATAGTACGCTATCTGGTTGCTCTTTATCTTAACATGTATACTTTCTGTCCCTCTGTTATATGTTGATAAAGCCCTTAGGATATGTACTCAACTTGCAGGACTATGATGCAGATCATACTAGTGGTGCCTGGGTAGTCCATGAGTACATCCTTCAATGTTCCTAGTCATGGGAATATCGAGACGGGGCATCGATATTCCAGAGTAGACTAGCGTATATCTTCTCGACCCATGTGATAGGCGATGGATGATCCCATATCCATTGGTGTTTAACATCAGAGATGGTATGCGGGTGCTCAGTGGAGACTGGGTACACTGAACGGACTCGCCGAGAACTCCCAGATGGTATTATACCTTATGTCAGATGGCAGTTCTCTGGTGACACTGGTACAGCTTAGTCTGTTGACCCGAGATCGTCATAGAGTCTTGTGTGTCTCCCACTGTGCTTTGATTTCCACCCTACCACGGCTCTACTGAGGCGTGCAAACAGGTGGTTTTTGGGTACAGTCCCGATTCACATGGAGGCAATGAGCGATAGAAGGGGATTCGTCTCTCCCGGTATTGGGGGTTGATGTTGCGCTATACTCGACTGGCCATAACTGGAAATCCCTGGCCAGGGTTACACCGATTTACTGGTAAGTGTTACCAGTAGTTTCATGCTTGTTATGGACCTTACATCGGCATGACTTATCAAGTTGCTGGGGTCTGACGTTTACCACCCCTAGGCAAGATATGCGACATATCAGACGAACAGACCGGACTGTACGGTAAGTGTTACTGATTGGATTCATAGGAGTGTGAGCAGGCTTGCTCGTTGATCTTCTGATCGCTCAATACCCGGGTGGCCGTTACGTTTAGCAGACCGCTTGCGGCTTGTGGGTGATTGATATGATCACCACCTACTGCCGGCGTATTGACGAGTCTTTAGAATCCTACACAGAGGTTTTCTGGCTCAAGCGAAACGAAATAGGAGCGCATATGAGATATGTGCGGGACCGAGAATAATACCAGTATGTGATACTGTATTCTATTCTCACGATTTGTATCATCGGACGATTATATGAGATATAGCCGGGTTACCGAATCAAATGTTGATTCGATATATTGATACACTTGATATTAGTCGGTTATATGCGATATGACCGGATCATTAAATCAAGTATTGATTTAATGATTTAATGTATAATTATATATTTGATATATTAGTTTACATTAACTAGTATTTATTCACTTAAGATTGATTTTCTCACTTGATGTGCACAAGTTGTATATGTGATATATGTTTGTGCACTAGTTTGTATCATGATTGATGATACATGCAAACTTGGGTGTGTGTATGACTTACACCATGTTTAGGTTAATGGTTTAGGTTTTTTATTTGTTTTGGTAAAACAAAATAGTGGTTTTCTTTGTCTTTGCTTGAAGCTTCATGAAGCTTTCAAGCATCTTTGACAAAGTCTAACCATTTTGTTTTGCATGAGATTTTCATTAACCTAACCATTAACTTAAACTCTAGTTTAGTATCTACAAAGGTTAACTCACTCATGGTTGCATTATGATAGACTTCACTTGATTATTCCTTTTAATTAATTAATATTCTTTTCTTCTTCTTCAAGAAGAAGAAAGCTTGCTAGAAAAATTTTCAAGTGAAGATTTAGAGTGAGAAATCCAAATCTAAAGTGAACCCATTTCCTATTTCATCATCCTCTACTACTTGCCATTTAGTTTAGGGTGTTCTCTTCACAAAGTTCTTGACCTAGTAAAGATAGAGCTTGAGTTTGAGTCTCCTCGACGTAGATCATCTTCGGCCTCGAAGTCAACGACCTAGCCTGCTCATTTCTCCGAAGAAACCATCGCTAGAGTCCGGGATCCCGATGATCGCAGCGAAGGGACGTCAACACGGAGCTTTAGAAGTGAAGGACCGGATCTACAAAGGTTGTAATCCCTTTCACTTGTAGTTAAAAAGTTTTACTTGCTAGTTTTCGCATAATCTCTAGTATACGATCTTGGTTAGGGTTGTTCGGCACGGCTAATTTTTTTTTGAATCGGGCATGGTTGATACCTTGTAGAACCTTGTTAGAGTGCCTAGGAACCCTACAAAGAAAATAACCAAGGAAGAAGATAAAGGAACAGGGGCTTCCCAGAGGCGAAAAGCCTTGCATTTATAAGACATGGTGGGAGCGGTTCATCTCCCCGTTTCCCTAAGCAGATCCAACGGCTGTAAGGGTGACAGCGTTGCACTCACGTGCAAGCCACGTGAGAACAACGCTGTGGGGGCATTTGTTCCCTTATAAAAAAAAAAGAAAAAGAAAAAGTGAAAAAGGGATGGGGAAATTCCCCACTAATGGAGCCTCGCATGCCCACACGTGAGCGCCTATAGACAAAGATTATCGGCGCTGCGTTTAAATAATTGAAGCTGAAATTGAGCCTCACGTGAAAGCACGTGAGAATCTATATACAAAATATATAGACGCCATTTTAAAATAAATAACTGGCCAGAGAAGCTCACGTGTTAGTGTTCGTATCAGATTTTTGCATTTTTATACCGCCCATTCTTGATCACAATGCATATAGGTAGGTACTTTTGATCCGTGTTTACTGAATAATTGCAGGTTACAGGTTCTCAGCTCTTTACAGTGAAATTCATGAAAAATCGCAACAAATGCGAGACTACGACCAACAACAGATGAATACTGATCTCCTCTAACCATCCGTATGATACCGCCTACCAGTTAAAAGGACAAAATGGCAAATCATTGGTCACTTCACTACACAAAGCACAAGGGCAGCACAAGATCCAAGACTTCAACATGGAGCTCAATAAACAAAAGTCCACTGCTGAAAATCTAGAAGAAAACTCAAGAGATTCTGAGAAACCAAGTGTACAAAACATAAGAGAACAGCAACATGGAGAAGCCCTGAAAAGATGATCCCCCAAATCCACCAAATGGCCGCGTAACCGCGGCCAAATCGGCACTTCTGCCGCGGTTTCGCGGCCGCGTCTGAACAGTGTCTGTGGCAGTTGAAGCAGCGTTGACTCGGCTCTCTTGGGGTAGTTTTGTAATCTCGTGTTTAGTTCAGAATGTATACCTAGGGTTTCACTCTCCTGCCTATAAATAGGAGAGTAAAAAGCCAAATAAAGGGTGCTTTTCTTTATTTAGATTTTAGAATTAAATTCTGTTCTTCTTTATCTTTCTCTGTGAAAATTTGTAGTGAGTTTATGAGCGTTGATTAATAAAAAAATTAAAAAAGAGAGTTCCTTTTTATCTTGCATGTTTATCTTTGCAATTTTTATTTGCTAATTTAGTTGTATTATTTTATCGTTGTTTTTCTTTTGTTTTCTCTTCTTCTATTTTCCTTATTCTTAACAACGATGATGCTTGAGTAAGATCCTTGCCAAGGTGAGATCTCAAATAGCTAGTTGTAATTTCTTCTTAACCTCATTTCTTTCTATCTTCCTTTTTGTTTTTATCTTTTTAATGGGTGAGTAATCTCTCACTTGTTAGGGCAGGAGAAGGAAAGTTTGAGAGAAGGAAATCTTTCTCACTCTTTTCTTTGCCCAACACCTTAATTCGGACTCCCTTTAATTGAACCACAATCCGCTCACTACGGCACCCTATCCTACATGATAGTGGTGATTCTATAATTACACCGGTTGTGGTTAAATTAACCGGAGGTTAGGGCTAAGAGCCAAGAACGGACGGATAAGGACCAAAAGGAAGAAACTAAGCATGGAAAGCCTAGTTTATACCTGTAAGTTCCTTCCTAGTCGTGCTAATCCCTATTTTTGCCGATTACCGTAACACCGATATTAAGAAGGGCATTGAAAGAAGTGAGAAATTCCTAACTCGAACTAACCTAATCCTAACCCTAGCAAGTTCTTTATCATCCTTTATCTCATTAGTTGATCTCAAAACAAAACTCAAAATATTTGGATTTAACTCGTTAAAATATAAAGAAAAAGATTCCATCTCCCTGTGGATCGACCTGTACTCAACCGGCTAGCTACCAAGTGAAAACTTTGTTAGTTATATGTATGCCCTAGAGGCCATTACTGTACATTGGATGTATATTGTAGTGGATGCTGGGACATATATAGGTAGGACTTTCTTGCTCGACATGATAGTACGCTATCTGGTTGCTCTTTATCTTAACATGTATACTTTCTATCTCTCTGATTACATGTTGATAAAGCCCTTAGGATGTGTACTCGACTTCCAGGACTATGATGCAGATCATACTAGTGGGGCCTGGGTAGTCAATGAGTACATCCTTCATTGTTCCTAGTCGTGGGAATATCGAGACGGGGCATCGATATTCCAGAGTAGACTAGCGCATATCTTCTCGACCCATGCGATGGGCGATGGATGATCCCATATCCATTGGTGTTTGACATCGAAGATGGTATGCGGGTGCTCAGTGGAGACTGGGTACACTGAACGGACTCGCCGAGAACTCCCAGATGGTATTATACCTCACGTCAGATGGCAGTTCTCTGGTGACACTGGTACAGCTTAGTCTGTTGACCCGAGATCGTCATAGAGTCTTGTGTGTCTCCCACTGTGCTTTGATTTCCACCCTACCACGGCTCTACTGAGGCGTGCAAACAGGTAGTTTTTGGGTACAGTCCCGATTCACATGGAGGCAATGAGCGATAGGAGGGGATTCGTCTCTCCTGGTATTGGGGGTTGATGTTGTGCTATGCTCGACTGGCCATAACAGGAAATCCCTGGCCAGGGTTGCAGTGATATACTGGTAAGAGTTATCAGTAGTTTCACGAATGTTATGGACCCTACGTCGGCATGACTTATCAAGCTATTGGGGTCTGACGTTTACCACCCCTAGGCGAGATATGCGGCATATCAGACGAACAGACCGGACTGTACGGTAAGTGTTACTGGTTGGATTCACAGGAGTGTGAGCGGGCTTGCTCGTCGATCTTCTGATCGCTCAATACCCGGGTGGCCGTTACGTTTAGCAGACCGCTTGCGGCTTGTGGGTGTTTGATATGATCATCATCTGCTGCCGGCGTATTGACGAGTCTTTAGAGTCCTACACAGAGGTTTCCTGGCTCAAGCGAAACGAAATAGGAGCGCATATGAGATATGTGCGGGACCGAGAATAATGCGTGTATGATACCGCATTCTATTCTCGCGATGAATGTATCGATTGGTTATATGCGATATAACCTAGTTATCGAATCAAGGATTGATTCGATAAGCCGATACATTGGATACTAGTCGGTTATATACGATATGACCGGATCGTTAAATCAAGTGTTGATTTAATGATTTAATGTATAATTATATATTTGATATATTACTTTGCATTAACTAGTATTGGTTCACTTTAAATGGATTTACTCACTTGGTTTGTGCACATTGCATATGTGATATATTTTGTGCACATGATTGTATCATGTTTGATGATACATGCAAGCTAGGGTTAGTGTAAAGAATTAGACCATGGTTAAGATTATGATTAGGGTTTTCTTTTTTCTTATTTATTTATTTATTTATTTTGGAAAAAGATGAGAAAAGAATGGTTGCTATTTTTGTTTGCTAGTTGAAGATTCTTGAAGCTTTGAATTAGTCCACCATTCTTGTCTCATCCTTAACCCTAACCATTCAAGTTAACCATGGTCCATTCTCTACAACTAACCAAGGGTTAGTAAATGATAAGTATTAATTTATTTATCATTTACTTAATACTTATCATATTCTTTTCATCATCTTCTTCTTCTTCAACATGAGAAAAAAGCTTGCTACATCAATGGTGATTGATGAAAAAGTGTGGGAAATCCAAAACTAAAGTCTACCCAATTCCTATTTCTTCATCCTCTACCTCTTGCCAAGTAGTATAGGGTGTTTCTTTCATAAGTTTTCAAGGCTTGGTGAAGTTGGAGCTTGTTCTTGTGATGCCTCGACGTAGATCATCTTCGGCATCGAACCGACGATCAAGCCCGCCCATTCTTCGATGATGCCAATGCTAGAGTCAAGGGTTCGATTTGGACAGTGGAGGGAGATCATCGTGGAGCTTAGGAAGTGGTGGACCGGATCAACAAAGGTTGTAGCCCCTTTCCTTTAGCTATATTTCCGTTTACTTGCTTGCTTCGCCTATTTATCTAGTTAACGATCTGTATTAGGGTTTATAGGCACTTGTAAAATTTGATTTGTGCCTGTTTGATCACTTGTAAGATTCCATTAGAGTGCCTAGGAACCCTACAATGGTATCAGAGCCTAGCTAGAGCCTTAGGCGAAGTCCCGACGGAATCAGAAGTCCGATCGACCCAAAACCCGACTTGAAAAATGCTCTCTGGACTTTTTTGAAAAACGTGGTTTTTTGTAGATTAAAAATATTCAGAAAAATCAGTTGGATAATCTAAGAGTTACTGTGAATTTCGATGGACTAATTCCATCAATGAGCCACGGATCCGCGGCACGAGCATGGCTCGTGCGGCGGTTCCGCGGCCATTTTGTCGTTTTGTGTATTTAAGTTTTCACAGTAATTCTCAGTTTTCTATTCTGGTTTTCCTGGGAATTTTTAATATTTATTCCAGAGTTGTATTTTCTGAGTTGTATTGGGGACTCGGTGTATTCGATCGGACTGTCTAATTTTGTCGGTGTGCTTTTCTGGGTATTTTTTAGAATATGTTAAAAAGTTCGATCGGATATAAATACCCACTTTTTCCCCTGCCGGGAAATTTCCAATTGTTGGATTTTTCCGTAGTTTAACGACGTTCTAAGTAGTGCAAGTAACGCGATGGACCCTCTAGAAGACAACAAACCTTAACTCGATTATGTGACCGTTTTGAACTGCCCTTTGAACCTTAGGGTTTGGGGCAGTACGGCGTGCCACATGTGAGGCGTTGGCTTGACCCTTCTACGGCTGGACCGTTGGTACTGAGGCACGAACTGAATGTTGTTAGACTTATTTCATGTGTTAAGCCGTATCGGTAAAACTTGGGTGTTCGATTGTTCGATCGAAAAGTTTAGCATTTTCTATTTATCCGGAATGTGATACAATAATTGGAATTCGCAAATAGTTATGAGATAACGGAATGAATATTATAAACATAGCAGTTTAGTCTCACTTGATCGGTTGCCACGGAGTTTTGATGTGATCAAAAGTCCGTCGCAATCACGTAGCGTACGCGGATACTCGCCGGGTAAACTTAATAGACAGCCTCACTCCATAGCCCCTACCAAGTGACTGTAGGAGAACCCCGTCGCCGAAAGCATCCATTTGGGTGCTCCCGGTAGCGGTGTTCCGCCTTGGTGCACTTTGTCGACGGCGTCGGGGGTGCGGCCGCCTACTAAAGTTTGCGACGAGCATTCGATCAGAATGTCGGGAATCCTGTTGAATTGCCCGACTTGATGTTGAAAAGTGTTTTCGATAATGAGACTAAAATGCGGGGTTTATAATTGTTAGGCATGCGATGTCTAATGAATTCATTTGATCAGGCATGCGATGTCTGAGGTGGTTGCGGATTCCAACTGTTGTAGTTTTACACTTTCTTTTCTGTGACCGTAAGTGTAATATGTGATATCGCCGGTTTCGTTGCTATATGTCAACGACAATTGGGATACGCATGTTTGCTTACGTTGATGACATGTGATGTTATGTGTTGCTGGATATGTTATATTGGATCGTCGTGTTTGAATAGCCGGGGGTTTTTATGTGATATGAGTGTTTTTCATTTTCATTCATGTAAAAACTTGTATGTAATATTCTTTTATTGGGGCACTTCCAGGTTGCGGAAGTTGTCACCGTTGATGTATATTATTTACTTTTCCGCATTAGGATAGACCCAAGGAGGGGAGCACAAGTAACCGGGTTCTGGGGTCCAGTGGGAGACCATCTCGAGGAGTCGAGTCCGGGTCTCCTAACCCTAGAATTGGTAGGGTTGCTTACCGCTCTCGTAGGGGTCTAGGGGTGTGGGATAGGCTATTCATCACGACCGTGGAATCCGTGTTTTATACTGGCTCGTATTGAAAACACGGACGTCCTAGTATATCCAATATTTCATATGTTTCTTCTGCTGTGATTTATCTGTGATCATGTGATGTTCTGTGACAGATATCTATATAGTATATATGATATATTATATAGACGTTGCTTATGTTTTACACCCGCGCTAGCCCTGCCCCGCTCTGCCGTTAGTTACCTAACCTAACGGTGCAGACGGGACATCGAGGCGAATGCGGATGGCATAAGCGTACGTTATATTTATCTGTGATGTTTAGGTGGACTTAAATGATGGGATATTCATTAATGAGATTAATGAAAGAAAATAAACCTAATTGATGTTGTGGAATCGAATTTCAAAATAAAAACAGGTAGCTACAGTTCTTGCTTTGCATCGCGGTGTTCATTATAGAACATCCTGCACCTTATTCGATGAGGAAAGGACCGAGATCCCTTCACCGGGAGTGACTCCTTTAGCAATAACTGGCAGATGCTACAACTCTCGATTTGTCTTTGATCGCTTCTATAGTTTCCGCTTTGCACAGTGATATATATGATATATCCCGCACCTCATTCGACGAGGAAAGGGCCGACGATCCCTTCACCGGGAGTGACCCCTTTAGCAAAACTAGAAAAGCCTCGAAAACATTCCATTTAAAAACCATTTGATTCCGCAACGAGATCAAGTTCAAAGCGTTAAAGGTTTTCATAAAAAAACCATTCGCAACCCTCTGTCATTTTAGGAAGTAGAGTACTTAGTATTCGTGCTGTGTTTGTTGACCATAGTCAAGGCACAGTGTACGGTAGCTAAGTGATGTCTTCCTACACCGCATATGATGCGATTAGTTAGGACAGTCGCGTGACTTTGTTGACCTTAGTTAAGGGTCATGTGGGTGGGTCTAATTAATCACGAAATGACGGGTAGAACTTGACTAGTGCTTATAATTTGTTGACCATAGTTAAGGTCATAGGTGCTAGGGGTAAAAACCTTTATCGAGAGTTTCAAGTGTTGAAATTTGCAATGAGATTGCATACCTTCTATATGATAGTTGGATCCCGATACCCACTGCGAGTAATTGTTACTCCTGGGAGAGTTTTGCACTTTGCAATTAGCCGATCAAGTAGGTGTCTAGAAAGGTGTCAACGGGGTTACGCCTCTGGGAAAACGAGGTTTACAGTAATTAGGTCCGTGCGAAAGCACGGGGAACCTCCCTCAAAGTACCGACACTGGCCTGGCTGAAAGATTGGCGAACTTATAGAGTGTAATTAATCCCGGCTAGTCTTTCCTTTTAGGGTTTGAAGGAAGATTTGATAAAAACAGTGGGAGCCATCCTGATTAGATAAAATACATAACCAATCTAATCTTGCAAGAGCGCGCGCAGAGTGTTTTCTTCTCTCTCTCTCCAGGTAGCGACCATATCACGCCTTAATCAAGATAATAAAATGGATGTATTGAACGAACCCGCTTGTTATTCTGAGATGGGGAACGTTGGTCCCGTTCCAACTTATAATTGTTATAAGACAAAGCAGGAAATTGGGGAATACCAGAATTCCTATGCCGCCCAAACGAAGAAAGTGCATATGATGCATCTCCTTCGGGTGTGTTCATTACAAAGAACTGTTTCTCAGTATCCTCTGTATCCTGGGTATATGATACCGGATCAGGATCCCAGATATGTAATCTGTTACATAGGGCTACAAAAAGGTAGAAAAACTGAGAACGGGTGATAAGTTTCATGAGGCAGAAAACGGGGCAAGTGTTGCAGCCAAGTCTGTTGGTCACTGTCACCCTGTATTACGAATACATTGATTCTGAACAAATGCTATTAGATACCGAACCTGATATACAAAATCATATCAGTCTCTTTATTAGTAAAGAAATGATATAATTTTGTATTGTTGGATAATGTTTTGAACATTTCCTATATCAAAAGTTGATCGGTTCAGGCACGTTATCTAAAATCATTGACGTTCTAAATCAAACTACAGTTCCTTGTATACTGAACACACACAAGAGGAAGAGTTCAGAAATGAACAAATTCTTCTTGAGGTATTGTAGACTAGGTCATATCAATGCCACCCGACTAGCTGAAGTTACATTTAGATGCATATTTAAATCAGTTTGAATTTACATCTTGTGAAACTTGCCAGTCATGTCACAAAGATTAGATGACCATAGCTCTGTTTATTAGAAACAGAGGAAGAGTTAGTAAACTCTTGGGACTGATACATGATGATGTATGTAAGGTCTCCTGTCTACACATGCCAGGACTGGTTCTTTATACTTCATTATATTCTCTGATAATCTCTCAAGATTCAGTCGTATGTTCCTGTTGAAACATAAGTCCGAAGCTTTTGAGGTATTCACAGAATATAAATTGGAAGTAGAGAACCAAAATACGGGTATAAGTATTATGTCCTATGATGAGATCAGGGAGGAGAATACTTGTGCATGGCATTCCTGGACCATTCTAAAGGAGAATGAGATTCTCTCTCCGTATTACTCCTCTGAATACACCACAGCACAGCGGGGCAATCACACAATATTAGATATGGTGTGCTCTGTGATGAGTATTACTGAGTTACCTATTTCCTTTTTGGGTGTTATGCGCTTGAGAAGCTGCATACCTATTGAATTAGGTTCGAATCAAATCACTGCCTACCATTCCATATGAGATATGGTATGGGAAGAGCCTATCTCTTAAGTAAGTTAAGATTTGGGATTGTCCGGCCTATGTCAAAAGCAAAATCCGGACAAGATCGAGGCAAGATCAGTTCTGTAGAACTGGAAAGGTTCCAGCTGTACAAAACTGCTAATGATTTGACAGAACCAAAGGATTCAATAGTTTCCGACGAACCTCAGCCTCTCCGCCGATCTAGTAGGGTTCCTCACCCACCTGAGAGATACCTCGGTTTCTCGATGACAGTGGGAGCGAGGATTGCATCATGAGATGATAACCCAACCAGTTTCGAGCAGGCCATCGAGAGAAGGGACTCTGTAAGAATGGCTGGAAGCTTAGTGATCTGAGATGGAATCCTTATACACCAACAAAGTATGGACTTTGGTTGCTATATCTGAAGGGTTAAATCCCCATCAAGAGCAAGTATATCTTGAGAAGATTACTTGGTGTACATGGACAAGTTGAGACTTTCATAGCTAGATTTGTTAAAGGTTTTCGTCATCGACCAGACACGGATAATGATGAAACCTTTTCCAGGGACTATGTTTAAATCCATCCAGATCCTACTTGCCACGGCTACATACCACGACTATGATATCTGGTGGTTGGGTGCCATGACTACTTTTCTAAATATTGATTTAGAAGAGAACGTCTATAAGAACACAGCCAGAGGGCCTCGTAGACAGTAGGAGCAGCGGAAACGTGTGCAAGATGCTTTATAGGATAAAGCAGGTATCGCGGAGTTGGAATATCTGTTTTGATGGATTAGTCAAAGAAGTTGACATCATCAAAATGGTAGATGAACCTTGTATAAACAAAAAGGTAGTAGGGAGTATGGTAACGATCCTCGTAGAGTACGTGGATGACATACTCTTGTTAAGGAAGGAGTTTCCTATGCTACGCTCGATCAATCTCCGCTTATCACAATGATTTTCCATATAGGATCAAAGTGATACCTACTAAATCCTAAGCTTTGGATCTATGAGATAGATTTAATTGGATGCTAGGATACTCACTAGTTGTAGTGAGATTGTATCAATCGATCCTGGGGAGAATCACTGGAAGGGTTCCAGAGTGATAAGGACGACTGAATGTCAGTCGCAGGCATTGTCTTTACCCTCGGTAAAGGGACAGTATGTTGGAAGATTTCCAAGCTAGATACCGTGACAAACTAGACGATAAAGGCTGGTAACATCGCTATTAAAGATACTACCAAAGAGGAAGTTTGGGTGTATATTGGTTCATAAGATGAACTAGGTTCCTGCCATTGTATGACAATGGAAGTGTGGCTTCGGCCCTGGAACCCTGGTCCCATCAGTGACCCAGACAAATTCTGAGGCAGCATCACCTGATCATGGAGATAGTTGATCTCCAGGGTGATCGAGGTTAGGAGAGAAGACTCAGAGGACAACACGGCGGATCCACTCACGAAGGCCTTTTCCCAGAGAGAGACTCATATGGGATGGTTGAGTATTAGATACTGCGACCACTGCTACAGATGGCCCTAGTGCAAGTGGGAGATTGTTAGTTATATGTATGCCCTAGAGGCCATTACTGTACATTGGATGTATATTGTAGTGGATGCTGGGACATATATAGGTAGGACTTTCTTGCTCGACATGATAGTACGCTATCTGGTTGCTCTTTATCTTAACATGTATACTTTCTGTCTCTCTGATTATATGTTGATAAAGCCCTTAGGATGTGTACTCGACTTCCAGGACTATGATGCAGATCATACTAGTGGGGCCTGGGTAGTCAATGAGTACATCCTTCATTGTTCCTAGTCGTGGGAATATCGAGACGGGGCATCGATATTCCAGAGTAGACTAGCGCATATCTTCTCGACCCATGCGATGGGCGATGGATGATCCCATATCCATTGGTGTTTGACATCGAAGATGGTATGCGGGTGCTCAGTGGAGACTGGGTACACTGAACGGACTCGCCGAGAACTCCCAGATGGTATTATACCTCACGTCAGATGGCAGTTCTCTGGTGACACTGGTACAGCTTAGTCTGTTAACCCGAGATCGTCATAGAGTCTTGTGTGTCTCCCACTGTGCTTTGATTTCCACCCTACCACGGCTCTACTGAGTCGTGCAAACAGGTGGTTTTTGGGTACAGTCCCGATTCACATGGAGGCAATGAGCGATAGGAGAGGATTCGTCTCTCCCGGTATTGGGGGTTGATGTTGTGCTATGCTCGACTGGCCATAACAGGAAATCCCTGGCCAGGGTTGCAGTGATATACTGGTAAGAGTTATCAGTAGTTTCACGAATGTTATGGACCCTACGTCGGCATGACTTATCAAGCTATTGGGGTCTGACGTTTACCACCCCTAGGCGAGATATGCGGCATATCAGACGAACAGACCGGACTGTACGGTAAGTGTTACTGGTTGGATTCACAGGAGTGTGAGCGGGCTTGCTCGTCAATCTTCTGATCGCTCAATTACCGGGTGGCCGTTACGTTTAGCAGACCGCTTGCGGCTTGTGGGTGTTTGATATGATCATTATCTGCTGCCGGCGTATTGACGAGTCTTTAGAGTCCTGCACAGAGGTTTCCTGGCTCAAGCGAAACGAAATAGGAGCGCATATGAGATATGTGCGGGACCGAGAATAATGCGTGTATGTGATACCGCATTCTATTCTCGCGATGAATGTATCGATTGGTTATATGCGATATAACCTAGTTATCGAATCAAGGATTGATTCGATAAGCCGATACATTGGATACTAGTCGGTTATATACGATATGACCGGATCGTTAAATCAAGTGTTGATTTAATGATTTAATGTATAATTATATATTTGATATATTATTTTGCATTAACTAGTATTGGTTCACTTTAAATGGATTTACTCACTTGGTTTGTGCACATTGCATATGTGATATATTTTGTGCACATGATTGTATCATGTTTGATGATACATGCAAGCTAGGGTTAGTGTAAAGAATTAGACCATGGTTAAGATTATGATTAGGGTTTTCTTTTTTCTTATTTATTTATTTATTTATTTTGGAAAAAGATGAGAAAAGAATGGTTGCTATTTTTGTTTGCTAGTTGAAGATTCTTGAAGCTTTGAATTAGTCCACCATTCTTGTCTCATCCTTAACCCTAACCATTCAAGTTAACCATGGTCCATTCTCTACAACTAACCAAGGGTTAGTAAATGATAAGTATTGATTTATTTATCATTTACTTAATACTTATCATATTCTTTTCATCATCTTCTTCTTCTTCAACATGAGAAAAAAGCTTGCTACATCAATGGTGATTGATGAAAAAGTGTGGGAAATCCAAAACTAAAGTCTACACAATTCCTATTTCTTCATCCTCTACCTCTTGCCAAGTAGTATAGGGTGTTTCCTTCACAAGTTTTCAAGGCTTGGTGAAGTTGGAGCTTGTTCTTATGATGCCTCGACGTAGATCATCTTCGGCATCGAACCGACGATCAAGCCCGCCCATTCTTCGATGATGCCAATGCTAGAGTCAAGGGTTCGATTTGGACAGCGGAGGGAGATCATCGTGGAACTTAGGAAGTGGTGGACCGGATCTACAAAGGTTGTAGCCCCTTTCCTTTAGCTATATTTCCGTTTACTTGCTTGCTTCGCCTATTTATCTAGTTAACGATCCGTATTAGGGTTTATAGGCACTTGTAAAATTTGATTTGTGCATGTTTGATCACTTGTGAGACTCCATTAGAGTGCCTAGGAACCCTACAAACTTCTTGATTGTGGTAATTAAAAAAACTAAGCACGCAGAAAATCAATACCAATCAAATGGCGTCATTGCCGGGGAAACGGTAGTTTATTTCTTTGTGTAATTTCAGGTTAATTAGAAAAATTGAGAAATATAAAAACAAAACAAAAAAAATCATCTTGTTATTTTTGATTAGTTTTTGTGCAAGTGTGCAGGATAGGAAGAAGGTCTAGTTCAATTCTAGAGCAAACTCGGTGAACAAATCAAGATTCAGGGGCTCTAAATAGGAAGAAGCGAACCAACTCAGCACAGGATAAAATTTTGAAGCAGTCAACTTTCTAAACAGCCGTGGAACCGCGGCAGAATCGCCTGTTTGATCGCGAAACCGCGGTCAACTGCTGACGTCAGCAACCAATTTTCTCTGTGAGTATTCCAATTACCTCCTTCCCTCCACTGAACTCCACCGAACCATATTTTTCTGCAGAATTCTGTGCGCAAATTCTCTTCCCCTCTCTAATAAACTGTTTTTATGCAGGATTCTTTGCGTCGCAGCCAAATAAAATTTTTGCAAGTGTTTTAGATTTTTGGTCGTTACTGTTTTGCATAATTAATACGGATTTTAAGGGGCTATAACACCAATTCAGATTGGGTGGGGATTTCATCACCCTTCCTGAGACCCCAAAAATCACTAAAAGCATATGCATCACCCTTGAGCTTAATTAAAAAATATCTAGACTCGGCCAACTAAGGATTGTCGTGCTCAATAGGACAGAGGAAGGTTGTGGGCATTCAATCATTTATCTAAACTTGACTTTGTGGTGCCTAAGCTAGACAAGTGAGAAAGGTAATTTTAAAAAGCCCGTCTCACGGTGATTCGTGAGCGGAACCCTCCTTTCTTCATTTGTGCTTACCTGGCCGCAATTGGCAGTGAAGAGACGATTTGAGGGTTATCTCACAACTTGTCACTTTGGAACAGTTAGAAGCAGTGTAGTAGACTTAGAAGACCATAGCTCTAGGTATGATTGTGCATGTTTAAACTGTGATTGTTTGAAGTTGTGCCGTAAGTCCGTACATATTTTTGCAAAAATCTTTCTAAAAAGGAAAAAAAACAAAACAAAAACTTTTATAAAAACTTGCCCTTTGTCACTAGAATCCCATTTCACCCACCTTTCATCCGCATTTCTCCATTGACGTTATCTTACCCTCACATTCTACGCTACGCTTTGGTGTATGTCCGGTTAGATTCGGGACACTAGTGCCCGCCTAGTCCGCGTTTCGTTAGTCGCTACCGACTACGCAATCGACTCCGACATCGAAACTCCCTCCACACCTCTTTCACCTTTACCTTTGCCGGCCAACTCCGACGTTGACCGGAATTCTGTTCATACATCTTCACCTTCACCATCCTCATCATCACCAAATTCTTCTTCTGAGATGTCAGGATTTCCTCCTAACATCACTTTACTTCCCTCGGGACTGATTCTAGCTCATCTGGGTGCGAATAACCCGTAACCACCTCCTGTTGAAGCGCCACAGCGAATCGCGCTCCAGGATCGTTTCTATCCCACCCGCTCCGCACTTCCTACCTGTCTATCACTTCCGCCGGCAAATAGGGATAATTTCGAAATTAAGCCCCACTTCATCAACATGTTGCCCAAATTTCACGGGCTGGAATCTGAAAATGCCTACATCTTCATCAACAAGTTCCAGAACGTCTGTGGAATGATGAAGACAACCCAACTGTCCGACGATGCTATACGGCTACGAGTCATTCCTTTCACTTTGTATGACCTAGCTGAGAAGTGGCTGTATAGTACCGCATCGCATTCCATAAACAGTTGGGAAGAGTTTGTTAAAGTGTTTCTTAAAAAATTCTACCCAAATCACAAGACCGCGAGAATACGAAATGAAATTAACCAATTTTCCCAGCTTCCAGCTGAACCTTTTTGGAAGTTCTTTGACCGATACAAAGTCCTTCTTTATCAGTGCCCTCATCATGGTATTGAGAGATGGTAACTTTGCCAGACCTTATACGAAGGACTGAACCCAGCAACTAAGCAATTGTTGGAGACTATTTGTTAAGGCCACTTCCTATCTAAATCTGACGAGGAAGCTTGGAAATTTTTCGACGATCTCGCAAAACAAACGCTTCAGTGGGAAAACACCAGACCGAACACTTCATCTACTTCTTCTACTTCTTCCGGTCGCTCTAGGGAAGATGTTCATCAACTTGATCTCTCATTTGCAATAAAGGACAAAATGCCTGCGATCACACGAAAACTAGAAGCAATTGAGAGCAAATTCTCATCGCCTTCTCCTGCCCTTGCTCTTCCCCCTCGTACCATCTGCGCTTGTTGTTCAGAACCATCACATTTGACCGAAGAGTGTCCTTACAACACACCTGCTCAAGGACAGGATCAGGTCAATGCTACATTTCAGCAAAGGAAAAGAAATGATCCATACTCTTCCACATACAATCCTGGTTGGAGGAACCACCCCAATTTCGCCTGGAATCAGAACCAGCAACAATTCCAAGGCCGGCCTTCTCCTCCTCAACAACAAGCTTGTAAGTCTACGGTAGCACCCCGGCCAATAATCTGAAGCCAAACGTGGAACAAAAACTTTTACAACTGGCGCTATCGCATACTATAACCCGGATCTTGCCATTAACGCTAAACTAACAAACTGTAAAGAGGTAGAAAGGCTATACCGATCGATCCGTGTCCTTCGGTCTTTAGCCATCATCCCACGCTCCTCGCGGCATCTCCGATCTCTTGTCTTCTCATCGAGGTGGCACCACATCAACGGATCTTTATACGGGCTCCCGCCTCTATACCGAGGCAACTCGGACATGAAGTATACTAACCGACATGTCCAAGATGAAGTAGAGAATGAGTAGAATACTTTATCTCAATACACTCTTTGGTTCTCATCACATGAGAGGGTAAGAGTGGAGGTTGAAGAAGATGCTAAGGATTGGAGAGTGTGAGCTCAAGAAATGAATCAAGTGAGAAAAAACCAAGTCCCAAAAATTATCCCTTGGCTGTCCACTAATTTTGTGTGTGTTATATATGAGGTTTTGTGATGAAATATCAAGGAAAAAATCTTGCCAAAATATCTCCAACTCAACCCTAAAATATCACACCCAAAACAAAAGTCATTAATTCCTCATGACTCACTACATGACTCATTAACATGAGTCATTAGTGAACATGCTAGAATCAATGACTCGTTAACATGAGTCACACTTTCCAAAACATTAATCATTTAAACCAAAATGATTAACCCAAAAAGAAATGCATCTTCTAAAGTAATCTCGTAACGGATTACGAGAATACCTCTCACTTGTATATACATATCTGTATCCGTATTCCAACCGAATATGAATACGATGAGACTAAAATATTCCGACTCAATATAATACTTGGATCCGTCTTAAACCAAAGCCCACCAGTATTATCTGTCCGAAATATAACACGTGCACAAATGCACGTGCATGTTCAAACCCTGTCATAAAACCATACGGCCTCTACAACGTTTCACCCGAACTTGGGAAACTATCTGTGGGGGACTCTAAAGACTCGTCAGTACCCTGGCAGCGGGTTTAACCACAAGCACGTCAGCGGCACTAGCTGTGCGTAACGACTGCCCATGTACTGACCGAAAGGGAAGCCGATGAGCGAACTCATCCTGGAACCCTACTGAGCCTATCAGTGACAATATACGTACAGTCTGGTCCGTTCGTTTATGAGCATCGCGTATCTGGCCTAGGGGGCTGGCAACGTCAGACCCCCAATAGCGGTATAAGTCGTGTCGGAGGGTAGCCCTGAACACCCTGAGAAACTACTGGAATACCTACCAGTAATTCTCACCTGCCTTGGCCAAGGACTTGGTGTAATAGCTCTCCTAGATACAGCGCGATCTCACCCCCAATACCGGGAAAGACGAATCCCCTGCCGATCCGCTCACTGCCCCTATGTGGCTCGGGACTGTACCCAACTAAAACATGTTTGCACGACTCCTTTGAGCCGTGGTAGGGTAATAATCAAAGCACAGTGGGAACTCACACTAGACAAAGGACAATCTCAGGTCGATGAACTAACCTGTACACATGTCACCACGGAACTGCTATCTGACGCAAGGTATAAATACCAACTAGCAGGTTCCCAGCGAGTCCTGTCCGGTGCACTCATAACCCAATGAGCACCTGTATACATCTTAGGTGATCCAACTAACACCAATGGCTTGTGAGACCGGCCACCGCCCCTCGTCGGGGTCGTGACTGTATACACTAGCCTACTCCGGAGTATCGATGCCCTGTCTCGAAACTCCCATGACTAGGGACCACTTTTAAGGATGTGCTTATAAACTACCCAACTCTCATGTATATGATCGCCATCATACTGTTAGTAGTCAAGCAGGATCCTAAGGGCTCTATCAACGTGTAATAGTGAACAGTAAAGACACCTAAAGCTGTACACGACTGATAAAGGCAAACCAGATAGCATACTATCATCTTGAGTAAGATTGTCCTACCGGTATAGGTCCTCCCTCAATCATTGCAATCACGTACCTGCGATCCAATAATTGACTTTGAGGGCACTATATCCAACAATCTCCCACTTGCACTTAAGGCTAATTATTGCGATGTCGCATACTCACAGCCCGTGTGATACCGAACACCCAACTCCTCTACTAATCAGTTTCACAAAGCTCGTTTGTAAAAATCTTGTGTTCGAGAAATAGCCTCAGTGAGTGGATCCGCCCTGATGTTCCTTTCCATGTCTCTCTTAATCTCAAGTTCGCGGAGAAAAACCATCTCCCGAATTGAGTAATACCTGTCTTAGAATATGTCTGGATATCTGATGGGACCTAGTTCATAAATGAACTTCAAATCCAAACTTCTTAGACTGTATCGTCAACTGAACCTAATCAGTATCCTGCACCATGCCTCCCACAGTATCCTCTTGGACCACCTGTCCATAATACTGCCCCCTTCGCCACAGGGAAAATTCTGACAATCACTCTATCATCCATGTCACCTTTGGAAGCCTGGAATGATAATCGTCTCCCGAAGGAGGCTGCCGTCATCAAATCCCTAGAACATCCACTTATGTTCTAAAACTTCTTCCATATGTTTCTCCAGGATTAGATTAATATAAACTTATTGCATCTAGTGCAAAAACAACATCTGGTGTGGTACTTGACATCTCATGATCAACTCAATTGCCTGAGCAAGTGATATGTTAATCATGCACATCCCTCTCCCCTTTAGTCTGTAGGACACCTTTAGAGAGGGAGACTCCATCACCTGCAGGTACACCACCATGCCAGGAGTCGTCCATTCTAAAATACTATTAGAATACTGTCTAAGTACCCATATTGGGAAACTACCCAAATCTAGATCTAAAACCATAGATCTAGTAACCAGAATGTCAGATTTTATATCCATATCTTTTGTGGAGAAACAACTGTGTGACAACCACAGTAAAACCGATCGTAGTATAGGAATTTTACTTCCTACTCTGTGTATGTCATCCAAATAGCAGGACATCACACCCTACTACCTTCTTAACAGATCTATCCCCTATTCTGATGAAGTCAAACCAATGACTATCACATCAAAATTAGATGATCTCTCTCCGCTATATCTGCTCGAGTCTATAAATAGACATAAGCTACTTGTCCACTATGCTTCCGCTGCTCCCACTGACCACAACAACCCTCTGGCAGAATAATATATACATGCACTTCTAAAGCTAGTTTAGAACGACGCTATACTTAACCTCCTGCCGGGTCTCATAATCTGGAACAACAGTAGTGTCAAGTCTGGGTAAACAAGAACCTCCCTGTCACCGTCCTTGAGGCTACCGGAGTACCTCTCGGGTGCCTGAGGTTACCCACTATATCTGCGGAGTGGCTAATGGAATATCAAACCTGATTGAATCTTTAGCTATTAAATTTTCCGTAATCATTTGCGGTTCTGGAATCACTTCCAATTCTACCATACTCCCACTACTGTTTTCTGAAAAAATCCATTTTACTAAAACTGTGGCGAGTCAAGAACAATATCACTATTAATATTCCAGGTGGTAGAAAATCAACCCTCGTCATAGGCCAGGTCAACCCACAAACTGCCATTACAGAAACGTGCCTTGAGTTATCCAGAGTTTGGTTTTAAGCATAAACCGGACAACTCTCCGTACCTTAACATCATTAAGATATGAACCATTCTATATCCAATATAGAAACTTTGGCACTTATTTAATTGGAACCAGATTCAAATCATGCAGCTGTCTCCAGTGCATATCAACTTAATGGAAAAGGGCTAATCAGCATTACTCAACTTAGGAATGCATCCAATTATGAGTAACCTGAAAGAGAAATAAGTTTCTCAAAACTATTACTATCAACTGAATACCAATCACAAGTATCTACATCTTCGATCTCTTTGAAGAATCCCGATACTTGTGACACCTGGTTCTCTACTTTATTCCTATACCGATAACTTCTCAAAACTTAGACATTGTATTTCTACAAAACACTTGTTTAAAAACTAGAGAAGTCACAAGTAAACAGAACATAGTATGAGAACCAACCCCTTTGTCCTAATGGGCACTGGACAACATAAAATACTCTGTATAAGTTCGCTGAGTCGAATAACTCAAAACCTGTGCATCGTAGGTTGAAAACTGTACTTATGGTTAAGAACTACTCCGCTGTTCAATGCTCCTTACCCAATCGTCAACTGATATAGGTAAATGTCACGGACATAATTTCAAAAAGTTATATCTTACTTTTTAAAAATAAACGTACAGATATATCAGTTTGAAATTGGTGCACAACAACGGATACTCAAAACCAAATACTTGTCGTCCGGCAAAATCCCAGGCGATTTCCTCAAATATCACCAATCACAACGAATTCCAATATAATGAGGATGATCACCTAAATCCCAATAACTTACTCCCACTCATCATCTGTAAAACTATACAGATGTGAGAATCATACCTGGTAAATACATACCCTGGAGTAAGTATCTAATCGGGAAATTAGTTTTCCTTTTAACAATGCACAATGAAACTGAAACATGAAAATGTTTCGTAGGGGTATCCTGGTATTCCTAGTAATGCCTCTTCCATAATCCTATTCATGACTATAACCGTATATTTCTTTGCCATCTCTCCAAATCCCTTTATCAGTCTTTAGTCGTTACCTTCTGTACACCATCGTTAGGCTAAATGGTTTACTTCCTTCCCTACCGTTCGGCACCAACCTATGGTTTGGAAGAAGACATCCAATAAGCATAATAGGTGTATACTCCTAAGCCTAGGAGTACTCGTAACCTGAGAGAAGGTGATGATAAAAGACAACTGAATAAAACCTTATTCTATTCCTCCTCAACTGGAGAAAAGCAAAGGTGAAATAGGAGTGGAGATGATGTATGCGGTATGTTCGTGAATGATACCTGTCGCATTTTACTTTGCCCTCTTTCTAATCCCGTTATTTTGTCTTTACTTATTACCTTCTGTACACCTTACTTATGCTAATTGGTTTTCTTCATTCCCTACCATTCGGCACCTGCCTATGGTTTGGAAGAAGACTATCCAATAAGCGTAATAGGTGTACTCTCCTAAACCAAAGAGCCCTCGCAACCTGAGAGAAGGTGATGATAAAAGACAACTGAATAAACCAATTCAATTTCTCCTGAACCTGAATCCATCCCCGAAGAAGTCCCTTCGAGTTCGTATATAACCATACGATGGATTTATCCAATGGAAGTGGATGTTCATAGTAATACGAGGTGTTCTGGAGAAATGCAAAGGGTAAAAGAAGGAGCAGCAATGACTTATGCAATTCGGACAATCCAAAAGCTAGTATTTTAAGAAGGTTCGGTCAACTTGGTCACTGAGTCATAGTCTAGGGTCGGTCAAAGGTCGCTGCCAAAGAGAGAGAGAGACAAGAAACACTCTGCGTGCACCCTAACCTAGATCAGAATGGTTATCACTTTATCTAATCAGGAAACCTCCCACTGTACCATCAAATTCTCCTCCAAACCTAAAAGAAGAATTAGTCGGGATGACCCGAAGAGTAAACTAACTCATCAATGGGTATCGGGATCCAACTATCATCGCATGATAACGTGAAGGAATCCACTCATGTTATCACACTCCAGAAGGTATGCGCATGCCTGGCAACTTTCAGTTTCTTTAGAAACTCCCGATGTGGATTTTTTCCCCATGCTCTTATGACCTTGACTAAGGGCCAACAAATCATAAGTCACGTGTCAAGTTCTTCCCGTCATTATCCAGGTTGATTTGAACCCACCCATACATACTCTTGACTAAGGGCCAACAATGTAATACGACTGTCCCAAACCAACGCATCTATCTATGCAACATGTGAACACCCCAGCAGCTACCAATCACTATGTCTTGACTAAGGGCCAAACAAATCTAGCTTGAATACTACTGACCATTCATATGAAATGACGGAGGGCTGCGGCTGGTTTTTGGCGAAAAACCTTTAACGTAATGAACTTGATATCGCTGAAGGAACCTGATAGCTTTTTACAAAAATATAGTGGCGAAAACATTTGCTAAAGAAGTCACTCCCGGTGAAGGGATCTCGGCCCTTTCCCCGTAGAATGAGGTGCAGGATATTCCAACTGAATACCGCGATGCAAAGCAACAAGTAATCGACTATAGTGAATTTGTTACCCTGACGCAAACTTCTGCCCAAGGGGTCACTCCCGGTGAAGGGATCTCGGCCCTTGTCTCGTCGAATGAGGTGCAGGATATTCCAACTGAATACCACTGTGCAAAACAAAAGAAAACGTCCTTGTAATAACACTTTTTGAAAACTGTTCCAACAACGTCAAACAGGTTTTTTTTTCTTTGCATTGATCAGAATCAACGCAGTCACATCAATTAATCACACCAGAAAAGAACGAAAATAAAATATACGTATATGCCATCTGCATTCGTCACTGGGTCCCGTCATCACCCGTTAGGTTACTTAACTAACGACGGAGTGGAGACTGGACTAGCGCGGGTGTAAAATATATACAACATCTACTAGTATATATACCAATACAATAATCGCTCCAGGCATAATAAATGCAACATTACAGAAAAGTAATAAGCATCACAAAACAATACAGATAATCTGGGATCCCTGGGTTTCACAGAGCTGCTACTGAAAGCCGACATTCCCGTGGTCATGTGGATAGCCTGTGCAATGAAAAACTAGACCCCTACGGGTGCGGCAAGTCACCCGCCAAAACCTGAAGCGAGGCAGCCCCCTACAGCAAAGTGAATGGACCACCTTGCACTTCACGGAATCCGATAACTTGAGCACCCCACCTTGGGTCAACCTGTACCCCCTACGAGTGCGGCGAATAGCCTGCCAATTCTAGAGTGAGGCCCTTTGCCTCTCAAAGCCATGAGATGTGGACCCGTTGCCTTCCAGAACCCGGCTATCCGTGCACTCCGTCACGGGATAAACCTAGTACAGAAATGAAAAAAAAATATGTACAATGGGTACATCGACCTCAGCCCGGTCGTGCCCCAAAAGAATATTATACAAACAGGCAGTGACGGCAGTCCACATGTTGGACGCTTGCCCCGCAATATCAAATGTACAAATAAATCCAAACTGCACTACCATTGCACACAGCTATCCACCGCAACAAATCCGCAACATTACAGCACAACACAGAACATCAACGCGAATGTCATGTTCGTAAACCCGTCTAAAAGAGCTATAGCAATTAGACACGATTTACCGCTCGAATGACATTCACGGTCGGAGATATAATGTAAGTACTGTAAACTAACACGTTTAAAATTCCGATCGACAAAACTTCCCGAAGTGGGCCCCAAGTACAACTCCAGTACTCAAACAAAATCTGGGCCTAAACAAAATATTCCAGAAACCACAATTCCACATGAAAGACACCCAGAAGAAAAATGGTGTACGGTTGCCACAAATCGGCGGCGGAACCGCGGCCAAACCATGGTTTGTGCGGCGGTTCCGCGGCATTCTTATGGATTCAGTCTACCAAATTTCTACAGTAGTCTTAAAAAAGCCTGCACGGTTTTCTGAGATACTCAAAATAATTTTTAGACCAGTTTAAAAATTTGACAGAAACTTTATCATGAAAAGTGCGGTTTTGCAAATTTCGTTCGATCGATATTTTAAACACGTTTGAACAAGCTAGTAAAGGTTAATGGCGTGGCTCTGATACCATGTAAGTCTACGGTAGCGCCCCGGCCAATAATCTGACGCCAAACGCGGAACAAAAACTTTTACAACTGGCGCTATCGCATACTATAACCCGGATCTTGCCATTAACGCTAAACTAACAAACTGTAAAGAGGTAGAAAGGCTATACCGATCGATCCGTGTCCTTCGGTCTTTAGCCATCATCCCACGCTCCTCACGGCATCTCCGATCTCCTGTCTTCTCATCGAGCTGGCAGCACATCAACGGATCTTTATACGGGCTCCCGCCTCTATACCGAGGCAACTTGGACATGAAGTATACTAACCGACATATCTAAGATGAAGTAAAGAATGAGTAGAATACTTTGTCTCAATACACTCTTTGGTTCTCATCACATGAGAGGGTTAGAGTGGAGGTTGAAGAAGATACTAAGGATTGGAGAGTGTGAGCTCAAGAAATGAATCAACTGAGCAAAAACCAAGTCCCAAAAATTATCCCTTGGCTGCCCACTAATTTTGTGTGTGTTATATATGAGGTTTTGTGATGAAATATCAAGGAAAAAATCTTACCAAAATATCTCCAACTCAACCCTAAAATATCACACCCAAAACAAAAGTCATTAATTCCTCATGACTCACTACATGACTCATTAACATGAGTCATTAGTGAACATGCTAGAATCAATGACTCATTAACATGAGTCACACTTTCCAAAACATTAATCATTTAAACCAAAATGATTAACCCAAAAAGAAATGCATCTTCTAAAGTAATCTCGTAACGGATTACGAGAATACCCCTCACCTGTATATACATATCTGTATCCGTATTCCGACCGAATACGAATACGATGAGACTAAAATATTCCGACTCGATATAATACTTGGATCCGTCTTAAACCAAAGCCCACCAGTATTATCTGTCCGAAATATGACACGTGCACAAATGCACGTGCATGTTCGAACCCTGTCATAAAACCATACGGCCTCTACAACGTTTCGCCCGAACTTGGGAAACTATCTGTGGGGGACTCTAAAGACTCGTCAGTACCCTGGCAGTGGGTGTAACCACAAGCACATCAGTGGCACTAGCTGTGCGTAACGGCTGCCCATGTACTGACCGAAAGGGAATCCGATGAGCGAACTCATCCTGGAACCCTACTGAGCCTATCAGTGACAATATACGTACAGTCTGGTCCGTTCGTCTATGAGCATCACATATCCGGCCTAGGGGGCTGGTAACGCCAGACCCCCAATAACGGTATAAGTCGTGTCGGAGGGTAGCCCTGAACACCCTGAGAAACTACTGGAATACCAACCATAAATTCTCACCTGCCTTGACCATGGACTTGGTGTAATGGCTCTCCTAGACACAGCGCGATCTAACCCCCAATACCGGGAGAGACGAATCCCCTGTCGATCCGCTCACTGCCCCTATGTGGCTCGGGACCGTACCCAACTAAAACCTGTTTGCATGACTCCTTTGAGCCGTGGTAGGGTAATAATCAAAGCACGGTGGGAACTCACACGAGACAAATGATGACCTCATGTCGATGAACTAACCTGTACACATGTCACCAGGGAACTGCTATCTGATACTAGGTATAAATACCAACTAGCAGGTTCCCGGCGAGTCCTGTCCGGTGCACTCATAACCCAATGAGCACCTGTATATATCTTAGGTGATCCAACTAACACCAATGGCTTATGAGACCGGCAACCGCCCTTTGTCTGGGTCTCGACAGTATACACTAGCCTACTCCGGAGTATCGATGCCCTGTCTCGAAACTCCTATGACTAGGGACCACTTTTAAGGATGTGCTTATAGACTACCCAACTCTCACGTATATGATCACCATCATACTGTTGGTAGTCAAGCAGGATCCTAAGGGCTCTATCAACGTGTAATAGTGAGTAGTAATGACACCTAAAGCTGTACACGACTGATAAAGGCAAACCAGATAGCATACTTTCATCTTGAGTAAGACTGTCCTGCCGATATAGATCCTCCCTCAATCATTGCAATCACGTACCTGCGATCCAATAATTGACTTTGAAGGCACTATATCCAACAATCTCCCACTTGCACTTAAGGCTAATTATTGCGATGTCGCATACTCACAGCCCGTATGATACCAAACACCCAACTCCTCTACTAATCAGTTTTACAAAGCTCGTTTGTAAAACTCTTGTGTTCGAGAAATAGCCTCAGTGAGTGGATCCGCCCTGATGTTCCTTTCTATGTCTCTCTTAATCTCAAGTTCGCAGAGAAAAACCATCTCCCGAATTGAGTAATACCTGTCTTAGAATATGTCTGGATATCTGATCGGACCTAGTTCATAAATGAACTCCAAATCCAAACTTCTTAGAACTGTATCGTCAACTGAACCTAATCAGTATCCTGCACCATGCCTCCCACAGTATCCTCTTGGACCACCTGTCCATAATACGGCCCCCTTCGCCAGAGGGAAAACTATAACTCTGACAATCACTCTGTCATCCGTTTCACCTTTGGAAGCTTGGAATAATAACCGTCTCCCGAAGGAGGCTGCCGTCATCAAATCCCTAGAACATCCACTTATGTTCTAAAACTGCTTCCATATGTTTCTCCACGATTGGATTAATATAAACTTATTGCATCTAGTGCAAAAACAACATCTGGTGTGGTACTTGACATCTCATGATCAACTCAATTGCCTGAGCAAGTGATATGTTAATCATGCACATCCCTCTCCCCTTTAGTCTGTAGGACACCTTTAGAGAGGGAGACTCCATCACCTGCAGGTACACCACCATGCCAGGAGTCGTCCATTCTAAAATACTATTAGAATACTGTCTAAGTACCCAGATTGGGAAACTACCCAAATCTAGATCTAAAACCATAGATCTAGTAACCAGAATGTCAGATTTTATATCTATATCTTTTGTAGAGAAACAACTGTGTGACAACCACAGTAAAACCGATCGTAGTATAGGAATTTTACTTCCTACTCTGTGTATGTCATCCAAATACCAGGACATTGTTGGATATGTATGCCCTAGAGGCCATTATTGTATAGTACTAGTTTGTATAATACATTTTGGAAGCTTGGGATATATATACGGGTTTACGACAGTCTTGCTCAATATAGTAGTATGCTACTTTGTTTGTTTCTATCTTATTATGTGTATATGTTTTTTTAACATATCACTAATACATATTGATGGAGCCCTTAAGATCTTTGCTTGACTACCGGCGTTGTGATGGCGATCACACTAGTGGGGGATGGGTAGTCTATAAGCACATCCTTATTTTGCTCCCTAGTCGTAAGATTATCAAGACAGGGCTGTTCCCCTCCGAAAGGCGGCGCACAGGACCGCGATGTCCTGACGCTGAGGTTCGGGGCAGATGCTATATGGTTTTATCCGTCCACCTCTCCAAAAATGCCAAGTTGATTTATGGCACCGTGTATCGGAGGTTTAGACGGATGCGGCCGATGTAGCAGACTTCGTCAGATTCCCCCTCGCTTGAGGGGTTTTTGATTGTGGGGACGCTCTTCCCTGCAGGCGCAAGCCCCTGCAGTTAATTACGCTACCGCATCGCGGTAGCAACTTTCTCCTTCTCCAGAATTTCACTTCGTGTCGTGTGTGTTTGTTTTGTTTGTGGTTGCCCGTGGATTGTATACGGAGACTGAGTAATGCCGTCGCCCGCAGGGCGTGGATTAGTCCAAATCCGTATTTAATTTAGATTTGGGTTTGGTGTTTTTAGTTTAAGGATGCATTAGTCACGTTGCGGCTAAGATCAACTTAAACGTTCGTTAAGGATACGATAGTCCTGTTTGAGACTAAGATCAACTTAACGTGATCGTTTAGATCCGACAAAAGAGCATTTGGGCTCTATTGTTCCAGTTTGGGAGATTCATAGTCCAATTTGGGACTAAAGTCTGTTTGGAGGATACGTTAGCCATTTTTGAGGCTAAGGTCGACTCAAACGTTTGTTAAGGATACGTTAGTCCAGTTTGAGACTAAGATCAACTTAACTGGACAGTTTAGATCCGACAAAAGAGCATTTGGGCTCTATTGTGCCAGTTTAGGGACGTGGTGGTCCATATTCCAGTTTAGGGACGTGGTGGTCCGATATTAGTTTAGGAACGTTTCAGTCCGATATTAGTTTAGGGACGTTTCGGTCCGATATTAGCTTACGGACGTCTCGGTCCGATATTAGTTTAGGGACGTTTCGGTCCACGAGTTTAAGGACCCCGCAGTCCATATGGGTGTGTGGTCGTTGGGACCTGTCACCTCTTTGACGTCGTTGAGGAATTACAACGATGGATATCAAAGGAGCTCGGAGATGTACCCTCGAACCGGATGTGGATTGGTTTAGGAGAGCCGTTTTGCTCAGTTAATTTAGTTTAAGGACTTATGGCCACGATTGGGCTAAGTCCAGTTAAAAATGTCCAATATTTTATTTGCATTTGTTTTTATTTTTATTTGGGCCTTGCCCAGAAAGGATGCAGAGCATCAATTTTGTTTTGGGCCCTGCCCTTTATAAATGATGCAGAGCATCAATTTCATTTGGGCTCTGTCCTTTTATTGCTTTGCAATTTATTTTGGCCTATTAGGCCTTTTTTATTTGGGCCTGGCCCTTCAAGCAATGCATTGCATTTTTGCAAAGCACTGAGAATCTTTTATATTAAAGAACCGATGGTTCATAAAAGAAGTGCAAAGCACTATTTGATTTAGATCTAAGAAGAAAAAAAGCTTTTTCTTATTTTTCTTCTTTCAGAGAACCAAAGGTTCATGAAAGTGCAAAGCACTATTAATTTAAGAACCTTTTAGGTTCAAGAACCGATAGTTCATAAAATAAGTGCAAGGCACTATTTGATTTAGATCTAAGAAAAAACAAGTTTTTCTTGTTTTTCTTATCTCAGAGAACCAAAGGTTCATGAAAGTGCAAAGCACTATTAATTTAAGAACCTTTTAGGTTCAAGAACCGATGGTTCATAAAACAAGTGCACGGCACTATTTTTATTTTTATTTTATTTATTTATTTATTTATTTATTGAAGATCCATGATCTTGTTCACAAGAGAAATTTCTCTTCTTTCAAAGGTTTTTACCTTTTTTTTATTCTTCAAGAGTTCTCAAGGGTTCTCTTCTCTCTCTTTTTTTTTAGCAAGGTGTTGATGATTTTTAAATGAGGTCTGGGGTCCTTTTTATAGTGCTCATAAATTAGTTAAATTTGTTACATAAATATTTTTCTGAGTGATTTGGGTAATCTTCCCCACCGTTGGATTTTTGATCCAAAGGCCCCTGCTTTACAGAAGAAAATCTTCTTGTTTTAACAAGAACAGAAAAGATTTATTCTGTTTTTGCGCAACTCTCCAGCGCGTGACACGTGTCGCGCAGCTGAATTTTTTTATTTTTTTTTGCTTGCGCAACTGCGCGCGCTGACACGTGTCGCGCAGCGCACTGCGCAGCTGCGCTGACACGTGTCGCGCAGCGCACTGCGCAGTTGCGCTGTTACGCACTTAGCACATTTTAATTTGCTTGCTTGCGCAACTGCGCGCGCTGACACGTGTCGCGCAGCGCACTGCGCAGCTGCGCAGACACGTGTCGCGCAGCGCACTGCGCACTTCTTTTTTTTTTTTTCTTTCTTCTTCCTCTTGCTTGCGCAACTGCGCGCGCTGACACGTGTCGCGCAGCGCACTGCGCAGCTGCGCTGACACGTGTCGCGCAGCGCACTGCGCAGTTGCGCACTTACGCACTTTTTTTTTGTTCTTGCTTGCGCAGCTGCGCTGACACGTGTCGCGCAGCACACTGCGCAGTTGCGCACTTACGCACTTGCGCACTTTTTTTTTCCTCTCTTCTTGCGCAACTGCGCGCGCAAACATGTGTCACGCAGCGCACTTTTTTTTTTCTTGCTTGCGCAACTGCGTGCGCAGACACGTGTCGCGCAGCGCACTTTTTTTTTCTTGCTTGCGCAACTGCGTGCGCAGACACGTGTCGCGCAGCGCACTGCGCAGCTGCGCTGACACGTGTCGCGCAGCGCACTGCGCACTTGCGCACTTTTTTTTTCCTTACTGGCGCAACTGCGCGCGCAGACACGTGTCGCGCAGCGCACTGCGCAGCTGCGCTGACACGTGTCGCGCAGCGCACTGCGCAGTTGCGCACTGCGCACTTGTGCTTTTTTTTTTTTAAAAATCTTTGCTCTGATTTGGGTAAACAGATGCCCCCCCACCGTTGCGCTTACGTGGCCTCCTAACGTGAGCGCAGCGGTGGCAGACTCCAAACCGTCGCGCTATCTTTTGGAAGCTGAAAGGGCACTTGATGCCTATAAATAGGACCTTTGGTCGCTTAGATGATTCTCATTTCTAGAATTTTACTTTCAGAACTCAGAGCCCTGCTCTTTATTTTCAAGAAGTTTAAGAGTTAAATTCTTAAAATTTTTAGGTGAAAATTTTAATTAGAATTAAATTAAATTAAATTAATTTTCATTGATAGAGCCTCGCTCTCAATAGATCCCTGATCTAAAGGAAACCTATTTAGGGTTTCACTTAGCAGAGCTTTGCTCTACAGGTCTTAAAGGGATCTAAAGTGAACTAAAGGAGACCCTACTAGGGTTCCATAGAGCTCTGCTCTCTGAAAGATTTTCCTTGGATTTTCTTAATTCATTAATGGAGCTTTGCTCCTCCTAAATCATATAGAAGAACTCTTAAGAATTCTTCATGGATCTTGGAACTTAAAGATGGCATTTTATTCCTCAGTGCATTATATCGTTTTGCTTAATCAGTCTTCCTGATAATTCTGTTGATTCTCTTTCACAGGAACAATGAACGCCCACATGTACGCTCTTAACGAAATCATCTCTCATGAGGACATCCGCCGACTTGGCCGCTCTCAAAATCGGGAGTTCACAAACGAGGGGTGTGCTGTAATAATGAGTCGCTTCGACGCGTACAATGGTCCACTGCTTCCCCGCCGTTCCTCTCTTCTTAAACTTATCGTGGGAGCTATCTGGGAAGCGCTTCCCCTATTCTGTTCCGGCGTGCCGCTTAGGGCGTTGGATGCCGCTGAAGACAAGGTGCACTCTGTGTACCTATTGAATTTTATCTCGAAGAGACAGCGAGACAGTCTTATCGACCTCTTGCACAAGGTCTTTCAACAGTCTGCCATACTCGCTGCTTATCGGAGGGTGGAAGACATCGGAAGGGACCCTGACGCTTGTGCTCGCGAAAGGAAGCACACTAGGATGGTCCGCGAGGCTTGGAAAGTCATAGATAGGGTCGCTTTTGAATTCCTCAATCCATGCTCTAGATCTGAGGTTATTCCATTGTAACTTTCATTTATTGTTTTTATGACTGTAAGAACTTCGGGCAATATTAATGAAATTTTTTTTTCAGCTTGTCTTATATATCTTTTGTCCTGAGTCTTTTTGCCCATGCATGAATGATTGTGTCTTGAACGCTTGATCAAATATAAATCGGATGCTCTTTCTGTTGCTTTTCCTCTTTCTCAGCATGTCGTAACAATTAGCAGGTAATAGAGTAAGCTTCTTGATTTCTTCACGAGATAGCGAGGGCTTAGGCCGCAGGTTCAGATCTGCTGCCTAAGACTTTTCAACTCTATGAGCCGTGAGGGTCTCATAGAGACTTTTCTCCCTACGGATCGAGAGGATCTCGTAGGCGGGTTTTTCTCCTTAGGAATCATGAGGATTCCTAAGTGTGGTTTTCTCTTGTAAGTCGTAAGGATCCTACAAGAGAATTTTTCCCTCTTACGAGTCGAGAGGACTTGTAAGCGGTTGCTTCCCTCCTTGTCGAAGTTCGACGTTGGAGAGTGAGACCCGTGGATGGTATGCAAGAGACCGTTTTGGGCCAACTCGCAGGGTCCCAATGCTTAGGAAACAGGCTTCTTTTATGCCCACTGCCTAAGGCTTTATCTCACGAGTCGAGCCGCCTCGACAATTTTTCACAAGTCGAGACGAATCGAACGTTTCTCGCAAGAACATCTTAACGTCGTATTTAACCTCTGCTCTTTACGCCAGAAGCCCGTTAAGGTTGGTGGTACTTAGGGTTTTGGCCATCGTACCGTCGCATAAGCTGATATAGTCCTTGATAGGCAATTGTGCTGTTCGAGTAGCCATGCGACTGCCGTGTCTCTGATCCCTTCGGGGGCTGGACAAGACGTCTTCAAGCAATCCTCCTTGGCAGTTTGACCGTCGGAAGAGCAAGCGCTAGGAATTTGCCATGCCTCTTTTTACTTGAGGTTAGGCTTATTTTGGAGAGCCCCAATGAGTCATAACCACTCCGCGCTGGTGTGGGATGATCTCCGATAGTCTTTCGGGTTTTATATGAGTTGCCGTCAAGACCCTGAAGTTAGGAATTTGGCCTTTGCTTCATTTGCTGGTATTGCGTCTGCTGTATCGAGACGAATGTTGCGGTGGGAACTAGGGATTTTGCCGTGGCTCCGTTTGTTTGATGACGTTGCGTCTGCTGTGTCGAGACGAACGTTGGGGTGACATCTCGTCTGCTGTATCGAGACGGACGTCGAGGTTGTCTCTAGGTTGCTGGTGAACCGCCGAGGTTTGGAACTAGGGACTTTGCTGTGGCTCCATTCATTTAATGACGTTGCGCCTGCTGTGTCGAGACGAACATTGGGGTGACATCTCGTCTGCTGTATCAAGATGAACGTCAAGGTGGTGACCACTCTGTGCTGATGCGAGATGATCTCCGATTGTCTTTCCGGTTTTATGTGAGTTACCGTAAAGACGTTGAAGCTAGGAATGTGGCCTTCGCTTCATTTGCTTTGTCATGTCTGAATCCCTGCTGGAGGAAGAACGCTGAGGTTGACATTTCGTCTACTGTATCGAGACGAACGTCAGGGAGGTGACCACTTCATGTGAGATGGTCTCCGATTGTCTTTCCGGTTTTATGTGAGTTACCGTCAAGACGTCGAAGTTAGGAATGTGGCCTTTGCTTCGTTTGCTTTGGTGTGTCCAAATCCTGCTGGAGGAAGAACGCTGGGGTTGACATTTTGTCTGCTGTATCGAGACGAACGTCAAGGTGGTGACCACTCTGTGCTGATGCGAGATGATCTCCGATTGTCTTTCCGGTTTTATGTGAGTTACCGTAAAGACGTTGAAGCTAGGAATGTGGCCTTCGCTTCATTTGCTTTGTCATGTCTGAATCCCTGCTGGAGGAAGAACGCTGGGGTTGACATTTCGTCTGCTGTATCGAGACGAACGTCAAGGTGGTGACCACTCTGTGCTGATGCGAGATAATCTCCGATTGTCTTTCCGGTTTTATGTGAGTTACCGTAAAGACGTTGAAGCTAGGAATGTGGCCTTCGCTTCATTTGCTTTGTCATGTCTGAATCCCTGCTGGAGGAAGAACGCTGAGGTTGACATTTCGTCTACTGTATCGAGACGAATGTCAAGGAGGTGACCACTTCATGTGAGATGGTCTCCGATTGTCTTTCCGGTTTTATGTGAGTTACCGTAAAGACGTTGAAGTTAGGAATGTGGCCTTCGCTTCGTTTGCTTACACTGCGTCTGGTGTATTGAGACGAATGCTAACGTGGAGCTGGGATTTTGCCATCACTCCGCTTTGTTTCGACCATGGGGTCTTTTGTTAACTTTGCATGTACACCCCGCTGGGCTGCGAAGGAACGCCGTTGTTGACATTGCGTCTGTTGTAACGAGACGAATGCTAAGGTGGAGTTGGGCTTTTGCCGTTACTCCGCTTTGTTTCGACCGTGAGGTCTTTTGTTGACGTTGCATCTGCCTCCAGCTGGACTGCGGAGGAACGCTGTTGTTGACATTGCGTCTACTGTATCGAGACGAATGCTGAGATTAAGCTGGGATTTTGCCATCGCTCCGCTTTGTTTCGACCATGGGGTCTTTTGTTAACTTTGCATGTACACCCTGCTAGGCTGCGAAGGAACGCCGTTGTTGACATTGCGTCTGTTGTAACGAGACGAATGCTAAGGTGGAGTTGGGATTTTGCCGTTACTCCGCTTTGTTTCGACCGTGAGGTCTTTTGTTGACGTTGCATCTGCCTCCAGCTGGACTGCAGAGGAACGCTGTTGTTGACATTGCGTCTACTGTATCGAGACGAATGCTGAGGTGAAGCTGGGATTTTGCCATCGCTCCGCTTGATGGTATAACATCTGTGTCCTGTTGGAATGAGGAGGCACACCGTTGTTGGTCTCCAGGCTGTAGACGTGGCCATTGAGATTTGGAACTAGGGACTTTGTCATGGTTCCGTTTCGTTGCGATTCTGAGGTCAGTTGTTGACGTCATGTCTGCATCTAGTTGGAGTGAGGAGAAACGCCGTTGGTGATCTTTAAGTTGTCGATATTGACGTCGAGACCCTGAAGTTAGGGACCTTCCTTTGCTTCATTTGTTGACATCGTGTCTGTAATATTGCGATAAATGTCGAGATGGTCTCTAGGTTATCTATGAACCGTCGAGATTTGGCTTCGCTTTCTGGTGGAGCCTGTTGGGAAGGTATTGTTCCCTTTTTATCTGTGCCCCTGGATTGTATACAGGGATCGATGTGATTTCACCTGTAGGGCAAAAAGTTTCATTTTTTCATTTTTTTTTTATTCTTTCCGCGATGCTCTATCATTTCAGCTTTTTATATCGCGAAAATCGCGATTGCCCAATCATTTCGGCTATTTTTCGCGGTGCCCAATTATTTCGGCTATTTTTCTTTTTACTCGCTGCTTTTTATTGCGAGTTGCCCAACCATTTCGGCTATTTTGCATGCATACATTTTTACTTGCTGATTTTGTTTGCAAGCTGCCCCATCATTTCGGCTATTTCGTATCCATATATATATATATATATATATATATATATATATATATATATATATATATATTTTTTTTTTTTTTTTCTTGGCTCGCTGAATTTTTTTTTTTTTTTTTTGCGAGTAGGGGATTTGGGATCTGATACAAATCTTGGCATCAGTATCGCTGCGACTGGAATATTGCCAGGAGCGAATCATCATTTGCCGTAAAAGGACTTGGAATTTGATACCGGTCTAGGCATCAGCATCGCTGCAACAGGGATATTGCCAGGAGCGAATCATCATCTGCCATGAAAGGACTTGGAATTTGATACCGATTTAGGCATCAGCATCGCTACAACTGGAATATTGCCAGGAGCGAATCATCATCTGCCTCTGTCGATCCCGAACAAAGGTGGCTTAGTAAACAGGATTAAGGGTCCTGTCGGCTAAGGCTTTTGACTTCATGAGCCGTAAGGGTCTCACAAAGGTATTTCTCACTACAAGTCATGAGGATCTTGTAGGTGTGTTTTCTCCTTGGGAATCGTGAGGATTCCTAAGTGCATGTTCTCTTGTAAGTCGTAAGGATCTTACAAAAGGTTTTTCTCCTTATAAGTCGAGAGGACTTACAAGTGTTGTTTGCTGTACAAGCATATCCCTAGTCACGGATGGGACTTTGTTAGGGAAATATTTATTCGTGCCCGTGGATTGTATACAAGGGTCATTATGAGCCGCTTGTAGGGCAATATCGAAGGTTGTGGGGGCTTCTTAAGAACAGGTTAAGGTTTGTAAGTGCACGGCGGCGCCCCGGCCGTCAATCCGACGGCCAAATGCGGAAGCGGTGATAAACTTTAATTTTTACTGAACTGGCAAACCGCCGCGCACTAATAGCCGGATCGAACCACTAACTAGTCTTAGCTATCTACAAGAAAGGGAAGAGATATACCGAGTGATCCGAGTCCTCCGGTCTTCTCGTCGTCATCCCGATCTCCTGCGGAAACTCCGATCGTCGCCTCCTCGCCGGAAGGGCACCACATCGCCTGCATCTTTTACGGGCTCCCACCTCAATGCCGAGGCAATTCGGGCGCGAGGTTGGCTAGCCGACGCGCCCAAGATTTGCTGTAGAATGTGTAATATAATTGTCTCTTTGGGGTTTAGGATAGTTGCCATGATGGAGGAATTGGTGCAAAAGAAGAAGCCATGGAAAAAACTGTTGGAAGAATGGAGCATGCTCTATTATGAGCTCGGCCAGAACTCCCAAAATGAATGCTCTCTGGAATGGCTTGGCCAAAACCACTCTATCCCCTGAAACAATCAGCCCCCTGCACCCTCTTGTTAAGCTCAATGTAACCTTCTTAATTAATTAATCCCCATCACAATCATGTTGCACTCCAGCACACTAAATTGGCCCATTCCTCACTTCATAATTAATCCACCAGCACACTCAAGGGAGGGGGGCCCCACGAATTTAACAAAGCAAAGCCACAGCCACTTCTCATGAATAAACAATGCACAAGAGGAGAAATCAATGAGTGAGCCAAGAAAAATCATTCAAGAAAGAGAAAAAACCCATCATGATGAATAATCATCACAACCAAGTCAAGCAATCATGAACCATGGAAGGTCAAGGGATGGGGCTCCATCATGAAACCAAGAAATATGTAAAGACCCCCTCCACAAATACTTATTTGCACAAATGCAAATAAGCCCTCCTCCACCAAACTTCGGCCAATGAACGATACAAAGGAAATTGGCCGAAACGGAAAGCAAACTGGCAACTCCAGAAAACTGGTCCCGTAATAAATTACAGGAAAACCCCGATACTGTGCATGCACACCCGCATTTGTATTCCGACCGAAATACAAATGCAAAGAGACAAAGTCTACACTGTACTATACTAGGATCCGGCTTATACCAAAGCCGGCTAGTAATATCCGTTCTATCCTGATTCGTGCAATACCGCACGTATCTGATCGAACCCTGCCATATACCCATACGGCCTATAGTACAAACTGTCCGATCCTGATCCATGCAATACCGCACGTATCTGATCGGACCTTGCCATATCTCCATACGGCCTCTACAACCTTTCGCCCGAAAGCTGAGTAACAGAATGTGGGGGACTCTAAAGACTCGTCAACACCTTGGTTGTGGATTTAACCACTAGCACGTCAGAGGTATAAGCCAATACGTAACGGGCTACCAGGTATTGACTAAAAGGGACGTCTGTGAGCGAACTCAGCCTGACAACCCTACTGAGCCTGTCAGTGACAATATCCGTACAGTCTGGTCCGTTCGTCTATGAGCATCGCATGGCGGGCCTAGGGGGTTGGTAAAAGTCAGACCCCCAAAAGCGGTACAAGTCGTGTCGGAGTGTAGCCCAGAACACCCTGAGATACTACTGGAATACCTACCAGTAAATCTCCTTGCCTTGGCCAAGGACTTCGTGTAATGGCTCTCCTAGACACAGCACGACCTCACCCCCAATACCGGGAGAGACGAACCCCTGAAGATACGCTCACTGCCTCCATGTGGCTCGGGACTGTACCCAACTAAAACCTGTTTGCACGATTCCTTTGAGCCGTGGTAGGGTAGTAATCAAAGTACAGTGGGAACTCACACAAGACAAATGACGATCCCCAGGTCGATGAACTAACCTGTACACATGTCACCAGGGAACTGCCATCTGACGTCTGGTATATGACCAACTAGCATGTTCCCGGCGAGTCCTGTCCGGTGTACTCATAACCCAATGAGCACCTGTATACATCTTAGGTGATCCAACTGACACCAGTGGCTTGTGAGACCGGCCACCGCCCCTCGTCGGGGTCTCGACTGTATACACTAGTCTACTATGGAGTATCGATGCCCTGTCTCGAAACTCACACGACTAGGGACCATTTAAGGATATGCTTATAGACTCCCAGCTCTCACTTATATGATCGCCCTCATACTGCTGGTGGTCAAGCAAGAATCCTAGGGGCTCTATCAACGTGTAATAGCGACTTGTCAGGTCACCTAAAGCAGTACACGATGATAAAGATAAACCAGATAGCATACTATCATCTCGAGTAAGACTGTCCTACCGGGATAGGTCCTCCATCAATCATTGCAATCACGTACCTGTGACCTAATAATTGACTCTGAGGGCACTATCTCCAACAATCTCCCACTTGCACTCAAGGCTAATTATTGCGATGTCGCATACTCACAGCCCGTGTGATACCGAACACCCAACTCCTCTACTAGTTAGTCTCACAAAGCTCGTTTGCGAAACTATTGCGTTCGAGGAATAACCTTAGTGAGTGGATCCGCTTTGTTGTTTCTTTCAATGTCTCTCTATATCTCAAGTTCGCGGAGAAAGCCATCTCCCGAAATAAGCAATACATGTCTTAGAATGTGTCTGGATGTCTGATGGGACCTAGCTCATGAATGAACTCCAAATCCAAACTTCTTAGACTGTATCGTCAACTGAACTTAATCAGTATCCTGCGCCATGCCTCACTCAGTATTGCCTTGGACCACCTATCCAAAATACTGCCCCTCGACAGAGGGAAAACTATAGCTCTGACAACCTCCTTGTCGTCCAGGTCACCTTGGAAGCCTGGAATGATAACTGTCCCCCGAATGAGGCTGTTGTTATCATATCCCTAGAACATCCACTTATGTTCTAAAACTGCTTTCGATTGTTTTTCCAGGATTGGATTAATATCAACTTATTGCATCTACTGCAAGAACAACATCTGGTGTGGTACTTGACATCTCATGATTGACTCAATTGCCGAAGCAAGTGATCTGCCAATCATGCACGTCCCTCTCCCCTTTAGTCTGTAAGACACCTTTAGAGAGGGTGACTCCATTACCTGCAGGTACACTACCGTGCCAGGAGTCGTCCATTCTAAATACTCTTAGAATGCTGTCTAAGTACCCTGATTGGGAAACCACCCAAATCTAGATCTAAAACCATAGATCTAGTAACTAGTATGTCTGATATAAAATCCATTTCCTTTGTGGAGAAAACACTGTGTGACGACCAAAGTATAACCGATCGTAGTATAGGAGTTTCTTTCCTATTCTGTGTAGGTCATCCAAATACCAGGATATCACACCCTACTACCTTCTCAACAGATCCATCCCCTATTCTGATGAAGTCAAACCCATGACTGTCACGTCAGAAACAGATGATCTATCTCCGCTACATCTGCTTTAGTCTATAAATAGACATAAGCTACCTGTCCACCAATGCTTCCGCTGCTCCCACTGACTACGACAATCCTCTGGCAGAGTCATATAGACGTACACTTCTAAAACTAGTTTAGAATGACGCTATACTCATCCTCCCGCCGGGTCTCGCAGCCTGGAACAACAGCAATGGTAATTGTGGGTAAACAAGAACTTCCCTGTCACCGTCCTTGAGGCCACCGTAGTACCTCTCGGGTGCCTGAAGTTACCCACCTTATCTGCGGAGTGGCCAATGGAATGTCAATCCAGATTGAATCTTTAGGTTCCTTATCAAATCTTCAGTAATCGTTTGTGGTTCTGGAATCACTTCCAGTTCTACCATACTCCCACTACTGTTTTCTGAAAAAATCCATTTTTATTAAAACTGTGGCGAGTGTAGAACAATATTGCTATTGTTCATCCAGATGGTAGAAAGTCAACCCTCGTCATAGCCTGGGTCAACCCACAAACAGCCATTACAGAAACGTGCCTTGAGTTGTCCAGTGTCTGGTTTTAATCATAAGCCGGACAACTCCCCGTACCTTAACATCGTTAAGATATGAACTCTTCTATATCCAATACAGAAACAGAGGCACTGATTTAATTGAACCAGATTCAAATCATGCAGCTGTCCCCAGTGCATGTCAACCAAAAGGAAGGAGGCCGATCAGCGTTACTCAACTTAGGAATGCTTCCAATTATGAATAACCTGAAAGCGAAGCAAGATCTCTTTATCATTACTATCAACTGAATACCATACACAAGTATCTACATCTTCGATCTCTTTGAAGAATCCCGATACTTGCTACACCTGGTTCTCTACTCTATTCAAATACCTATAACTTCTCAAAATTCGGACCCTGTGTTTCCGCGAAACATCTGTCTAAAAACTAGAGAAGTCATAAGTAAACCGAATATAGTACGAGGACCAACCCCTCTGTCTTGATGGACCCTGGACAACATACAATACTCTGTATATGTCCCTTGAGTCTGATAACTCATTCACTGTGTGTCGTAGGTTGAAAACTGTACTTATGGTTAAGAAGAATTACACCGCTGTTTAATGCTCCTTACTTAACCATCCACTGATATAGGTAAATGTCACAGACATAATTTCAAAAAGGTATATCTCACTCTATGAAAATAGACGTACAGATATATCAATTTGAAATTGGTGCACAACAGCGGATATTCAAAACCAAATATTTGCCGACCGGCAAACAACCCAGGTAACTTCCTCAAATATCACCGATTACAACGAATCCCGATATAATGAGGATAATCACCCAATTCCCAATAACTTACTCCCACTCATCATCTGTAAAACCATACAGATGTGAGAATCAAACCTGGTAAATACATACCCTGGAGTAAGTATCTAATCGGGAAATCAGTTTTCTTTTAACATTACACAGTGAAGCTGAAACATTGAAATGTTTCGATAGGGTATCCTGGTATTCCTAGTAATGCCTCTTCCAGATTCACGACTGTAACCGTATAGTTCTTTGCCACCTCTCCAAATCCCTTCATTTGTCTTTAGTCATTACCTCCTGCACACCCCTTTAGGCCAAATGGTTTTCTTCCTTCCCTACCGTTCGGCACCAGCCTATGGTTTGGAAGAAGACTATCCAATAAGCATAATGGGTGTACTGTCCCAATCCTAGGAACACTCGCAATACGAGAGAAGGTGAAGATAAAAGACACCTGAATGTACTTTATTCCTATTTCTCCTGAACCAGAATCCATCCCCGAACTGGAACAAGTTCCTTTCGAGTTCGTATATAACCATACGATGGAATATCCAATAAACTGTGGATCTTCGTAGTGATACGGAGTGTCCTGGAGAAATATAAAGGTGATTTTATGATTGGCGTAGAAATACCTGGTTTGGTCGTGAATATCTGTTGCAATTTACTTTGCCCTCTTACTAATCCCTTGCTTTGTCTTAACTTAATACCTTCTGCACACCATCGTTATGCTAATTGGTTTTCTTCATTCCCTAGCGGTCGGCACCAGCCTAAGGTTTGGAAGAAGACAATCCAATTTGCGTAATAGGTGTACTACCCCTAAACCAAGGAGTACTCGTAACCTGAGAGAGGGTAAAAGGAAAAGACAACTGAATAATCCTATCCGTTTTCTCCAGAACCGGAAACCATCCTCGAATAAATCCATTCGAGTTCGTATCTAACCATACGATGGTTTTGTCCAATGGAAGTGGACGTTCGTAGTAATACGTGGTGTCCTCGAGAAAAGGGTAAAAGTAGGAGTGGCAATGAGGTTCGCAACTCTGACAATCCAAAAGCCAGTGTTTAAGAAGGTTCGGTCAACTTGGTCACTGAGTCATAGTCTTAGGGTCGGGTCAATGGTCGCTGCCAAAGAGAGAGAGAAAAGAAACACTCAGCGTGCACTCTAACCTAGATCAGAATGGTTACCAATTAATCTAATCTGGAAACCTCCCACTGTACCGTCAAATTCTCCTCCAAACCTGGAAGAAGAATTAGTCGGGGTCACCCGAGGAGTAAACTAACTCATCAGTGGGAATCGGGATCCAACTATCATCGCATGATAACGTGACGGAATCCGCTCACGTCAACACACTCCAGAAGGTATGCGCATATCTGGCAAGTTTCAGTTCTTTTGAAACTCCCGATGTGATTTCTGCCCCATGCTCTTATGACCTTGACGAAGGCCAACAAATCATAAGTCACATGTCAAGTTCTACCCGTCATTCTCCAGGTTGATTTGAACCCACCCACACAAGCCCTTGACAAAGGCCAACAAGGCTATACGACTGTCCCAAACCAACGCATCTATCTATGCTGCAGAAAGGCAACAAGCAGCTACCATACACTATGCCTTGACGAAGGCCAACAAACATAGCATGAATACTACGTGCTACCCGTCTGAAACGACGGAGGGCTACGAATGGTTTCTGGCGAAAACCTTTAACGTAAAGAACTTGATATCGTTGAAGGAACTGATAGCTTTTAAAAATATAGTGACGAAAACCGTTGCTAAAGAGGTCACTCCCGGTGAAGGGATCTCGGCTCTTTCCCCGTAGAATGGGGTGCAGGATATTCCAACTGAATACCACGGTGCAAAGCAAAAGTAATCGGCTATAGTGAAGTTAATGCCCTGACGCAAACTTTTTGTCCAAGGGGTCACTCCCGGTGAAGGGATCTCGGCCCTTGCCTCGTCGACTGAGGAGCAAGATATTCTAAATGAATACCGCGATGCAAAACAAAAGTGAACGTCCTTGCAATAATAGCTTTTTGAAAAGTGTTCCAACAACATCAGATTAGGTTTGTTTTCAAACTTGCATTGATCCGAATCAATGCAGTCCCATCAATTGATCACACCACAAAGAACGAAAATATACTAATGTACGTATATGCCATCCACATTCGCCACTGGGTCCCGTCATTACCCGTTAGGTTAGCTAACTAACGACAGAGCGGGGACTGGACTAGCGCGGATGCAAAACATATACAACATCTACTAATATATATACCAATATATTATATTCGCTCAAGGCGTGAATAAAATGCAACATCACAGAAATGTACAGCATCACAGAACAATACAGATATCTGGGATCCCCGGGTTTCACAGAGCCACTACTGAAACCCGACGTTCTCCTGGTCGTGTGGATAGCCTGTGCAATGAAATCCTAGACCCCTACGGGCGCGGCAAGTCACCCGCCAAAACCTGAAGCGAGGCAGCCCCCTTCAGCTCCGTGAATGGACCACCCAGCACTTCACGGAATCCGGCAACTTGGGCACCCCTCCTGGGTCAACCTGTACCCCCTACGAGTGCGGCGAATAGCCCGCCAATCCTAGAGTGAAGCCCCCTCCGTCCCAATGCCATGAGATGCGGGCTTGTTGCCCTCTAGAACCCGGCTATCCGTGAACCCCTCCGCGGGGCAATCCTAGTACATAAAGTAAAATATACATACACCGGGTACATCGACCGCAACCAGGTCGTGCCCCAAAATAATAATACAAACAGGCAGTGACGGCAGTCCACATGTCGGACGCTCGCCCCGCAATATCAAATGTACATAATACAATCACAACTGTACTAGCATTGCACCCAGGCTATCCCCACCGACCGATCCGCAACATCACAGCAAAAACAGAACATCAACGTGAAAGTCACGTTCGCAAATCCGTCTAACTGGGCTATAGCAGTTAGACCGGATTTACCGATCAAGTGACATTCACGGCCACAGATATAATGTAAATACTGTGAAAAATGTGTTTAAAATATCCGATCAATCAAACTTTAACAAGTGGGCCCCCAAGTATTACTGTAGCAGATAAAGAAATTCTGGGCCCAATGTTATTATTCCAAAACCCATATTTTAAGCCCAGAAAGCGACTGAAGAAATTTGACGAAGCAAGGACACCATTCGGCGGCGGAACCGCGGCCCCATGGGGGGTTTAGCCGCGGTTCCGCGCTCAGGTCGTCGACTTACTTCGTCGAATTTCTACAGTGGGCTTACAACCTCTAGTGCATCACTATTTTACAACCTGAAAAATTTTTCGACACCAAAAATTTCCAACAGAAAACTGATGCTAACAAAAATGTAGTTTTGGAACATTCGATCGATCGAAACAGAAAAACACACTACACCAAGCTAGACTAAGTTAATGGCGAGGCTCTGATACCACTGTAAGTGCACGGCGGCGCCCCGGCCGTCAATCCGACGGCCAAATGCGGAAGCGGTGATAAACTTTAATTTTTACTGAACTGGCAAACCGCCGCGCACTAATAGCCGGATCGAACCACTAACTAGTCTTAGCTATCTACAAGAAAGGGAAGAGATATACCGAGTGATCCGAGTCCTCCGGTCTTCTCGTCGTCATCCCGATCTCCTGCGGAAACTCCGATCGTCGCCTCCTCGCCGGAAGGGCACCACATCGCCTGCATCTTTTACGGGCTCCCACCTCAATGCCGAGGCAACTCGGGCGCGAAGTTGGCTAGCCGACGCGCCCAAGATTTGCTGTAGAATGTGTAATATAATTGTCTCTTTGGGGTTTAGGATAGTTGCCATGATGGAGGAATTGGTGCAAAAGAAGAAGCCATGGAAAAAACTGTTGGAAGAATGGAGCATGCTCTATTATGAGCTCGTCCAGAACTCCCAAAATGAATGCTCTCTGGAATGGGTTGGCCAAAACCACTCTATCCCCTGAAACAATCAGCCCCCTGCACCCTCTTGTTAAGCTCAATGTAACCTTCTTAATTAATTAATCCCCATCACAATCATGTTGCACTCCAGCACACTAAATTGGCCCATTCCTCACTTCATAATTAATCCACCAGCACACTCAAGGGAGGGGGGGCCCACGAATTTAACAAAGCAAAGCCACAGCCACTTCTCATGAATAAACAATGCACAAGAGGAGAAATCAATGAGTGAGCCAAGAAAAATCATTCAAGAAAGAGAAAAAACCCATCATGATGAATAATCATCACAACCAAGTCAAGCAATCATGAACCATGGAAGGTCAAGGGATGGGGCTCCATCATGAAACCAAGAAATATGTAAAGACCCCCTCCACAAATACTTATTTGCACAAATGCAAATAAGCCCTCCTCCACCAAACTTCGGCCAATGAACGATACAAAGGAAATTGGCCGAAACGGAAAGCAAACTGGCAACTCCAGAAAACTGGTCCCGTAATAAATTACAGGAAAACCCCGATACTGTGCATGCACACCCGCATTTGTATTCCGACCGAAATACAAATGCAAAGAGACAAAGTCTACACTGTACTATACTAGGATCCGGCTTATACCAAAGCCGGCTAGTAATATCCGTTCTATCCTGATTCGTGCAATACCGCACGTATCTGATCGAACCCTGCCATATACCCATACGGCCTATAGTACAAACTGTCCGATCCTGATCCATGCAATACCGCACGTATCTGATCGGACCTTGCCATATCTCCATACGGCCTCTACAACCTTTCGCCCGAAAGCTGAGTAACAGAATGTGGGGGACTCTAAAGACTCGTCAACACCTTGGTTGTGGATTTAACCACTAGCACGTCAGAGGTATAAGCCAATACGTAACGGGCTACCAGGTATTGACTAAAAGGGACGTCTGTGAGCGAACTCAGCCTGACAACCCTACTGAGCCTGTCAGTGACAATATCCGTACAGTCCGGTCCGTTCGTCTATGAGCATCGCATGGCGGGCCTAGGGGGTTGGTAAAAGTCAGACCCCCAAAAGCGGTACAAGTCGTGTCGGAGTGTAGCCCAGAACACCCTGAGATACTACTGGAATACCTACCAGTAAATCTCCTTGCCTTGGCCAAGGACTTCGTGTAATGGCTCTCCTAGACACAGCACGACCTCACCCCCAATACCGGGAGAGACGAACCCCTGAAGATACGCTCACTGCCTCCATGTGGCTCGGGACTGTACCCAACTAAAACCTGTTTGCACGACTCCTTTGAGCCGTGGTAGGGTAGTAATCAAAGTACAGTGGGAACTCACACAAGACAAATGACGATCCCCAGGTCGATGAACTAACCTGTACACATGTCACCAGGGAACTGCCATCTGACGTCTGGTATATGACCAACTAGCATGTTCCCGGCGAGTCCTGTCCGGTGTACTCATAACCCAATGAGCACCTGTATACATCTTAGGTGATCCAACTGACACCAGTGGCTTGTGAGACCGGCCACCGCCCCTCGTCGGGGACTCGACTGTATACACTAGTCTACTATGGAGTATCGATGCCATGTCTCGAAACTCACACGACTAGGGACCATTTAAGGATATGCTTATAGACTCCCAGCTCTCACTTATATGATCGCCCTCATACTGCTGGTGGTCAAGCAAGAATCCTAGGGGCTCTATCAACGTGTAATAGCGACTTTTCAGGTCACCTAAAGAGTACACGATGATAAAGATAAACTAGATAGCATACTATCATCTCGAGTAAGACTGTCCTACCGGGATAGGTCCTCCATCAATCATTGCAATCACGTACCTGTGACCTAATAATTGACTCTGAGGGCACTATCTCCAACAAGGTTACTGCAACTTAAGACTTTCAAATCTTATGAGCCGTAAGGGTCCCACAAGAGAGTTCTCCTTACGAGTCGTGAGGATCTCGCAAGTGTATTTTCTCCTTCGGAATCGTGGGGATCCCTAAGTGTGTTGTTCCTTTGTGAGTCGTAAGGATCTCACGCAAGTGGTTTCTCCTTACAAGGTCGAGAGGACCCTATAAGTGTTTCTTAACGAGGTTGCGCCCTTTCAGGTTTTCACAAACACTCGCCGGTAGCCCTGCTGTTTTTACTCACGGAGCCCTTTCGGGTTTTCATCCGTGCCCATTTTGCTTATGGACATACCGTTTTTTTTTAATTCTTTTTATTTTTTTTATTTTTTTTTTTACGAGGTCGCGCCCTTTCGGGTTTTTACGAACACTCGCCGGTAGCCCTGCTGTTTTTACTCACGGAGCCCTTTCGGGTTTTCCTCCATGCCCGTTTTGCTTATGGACATACCGTTTTTTTTTCTTTATTTTCTTCTTCTCTTTTTTTTTTTTTATTAACGAGGTCGCGCCCTTTCGGGTTTTCACGAACACTCGCCGGTAGTCCTGCTGTTTTTACTCACGGAGCCCTTTCGGGTTTTCATCCGTGCCCATTTTGCTTATGGACATACCGTTTTTTTTTTGTTTTTTTTTTATATTCTCGTCAGCCTGAGAATGCTGCGGTAGTAGTTTAAAAACATTTCGGTCATTTGCAAGTTTTAGGACATTGCGGTCCATCATTTGTTTAAGGACATCTCGGTCCGTTGTTAGTTTAAGGACGTTTCGGTCCGTTGTCGCCGTATTTGAGGCGAATATCTAGTTTATTGACTTTTCGGTCTATGAGTCTTTCTCCATGAATGAACATGATGCCCCCGGCGTATCCATCTTCTTCGGAGCGTGCGGTTGTGGCGGACTCACCTTCCAGTTCTCAGACAGCGCAAACTTGCCCTGTTGGTATTGGTCTTCAACCCAGTTTTTGAAGACGTAGCAGTCCTCGATCAGGTGACCTACTGTTTGGTGGTAAGGGCAATAGTTAGGATTATTAACATCGCCTGGCCGCAACGGACGTTTTGGAGCCGGCAGATTGATGAGTCTGTTGCACACTGCCAGCTCGAACAGTCCCCTTGTTTTATCTTGCGGAAACGAGTAAGGACGTTTCAACTTTTCTTGGAGGGATTGCCGCTTGTTGCTTTGGCGAGCAACCGGTCTAGGGTCACCTGATTGTTGTTGAGCGCTGGCGACGAGGGCCGTTTTTCCTTTTCCTTTGTTCTTCTTGTTCGGTCCCTTGCTTACGGGGTCGGGATTTTTTCCGAGTAGCATGCGATTGCATGGCTGAACGTTCTCGCAGCTTCTCAATTCCTTTATTTTTGAAATAGATTCCCCGAGGGAAGAGTTGGGGATAGCTTCTTCGTCAGAGTCGCTTCCAAAGGTGATAATTTGTGATCCCTTGAAGTCGGCTATATGACAGTTTGCGGCGGCTCCTTTGCGCTCATATATCGCATTTTTCCGATGTCCACAAGCTTCACACTTTGTCCTGTCGAAGTATTGCTTTTGAGCGACATACCTTTGCTACCAACAGTTAAAGAACTCGCAGTCTTCGGTAGGATGTATGATCTTCTGATGATATAAACAGAAGTTATGGTGCATCTCTACCTCAGAGAAAGAATTTTCTTCAGAGGGCGGTAGCTTCATTCCTACTGATAGAGCTTTGGCGAACCGTTTCCTCGTCTTGAATTTGTTTTTACCCGCAGTGTATGGCTTTTGATTTGACGGGAATACCTTGGTTCTTTCTAGTATGGACATTTCACGTTCTTGATTGGCTTTTGCTTTCAGACGAATTTCACTTAGGAAGACATCGATCAACTCGTCTGATGGCTGTAGAATCTCCGGCTCAGGATTCGCCATTGGTTTCTCAGCGCAAGGAGCCTCTTTATCATCCGTCAGTGAATGAGAAATCATATGACAAGTCGCTGCGTAGTCTTCGGATTCATCCGATGAGTTTTCTCCATTGTTTTCATCCTTGACTAAAGAACAAGCTGCCCCCGGCGTGTCCGTTTTCTTTGGAGAGTGCGGCTGTGGTGGGTTTACCTTCCAGCTTTCAGACAGCGCGAACTTGCCTTGCAGGTATTGATCCTCGATCCATCCCTTAAAGACGAAACAATCCTCAATCGGGTGACTTACCGTTTGGTGGTAAGGGCAATAATTGGGATTATTAAGATCGCCTGGCTGCGACAGACGCTTTGGACTCGGCAGATTGATGAGTCTGTTACGCACTGCCAGCTCAAACAGTCTTCTCGTTTTATTCTGAGGAAACGAGTAAGGACGTCCTAGCCTCTCTTCGAGAGATGGGCATGGACGCACGTTGTTTTGGCGAACGACCGGCTTTGAGTTGCTCGACTGTTGTTGAGCATTGGCGACGATGATCGCTTTTCCTTTCTCATTTCGGGGATCGGGTCTTGGAGGAGACGGTCTATGGCCCATCTGGTCCATTTGGGCTAATTTGTCGATCAAGGCCTGGAAGGTGGTCGGCCTGAAGAACATCATGAATTGCGAGATGGTCGCCTGCGGATCGAGAGTTCCCACAAACATGCCTACCGCAGGTGCCTCTTCTATGCGTTGTTCACATTTCGACCATAGGTTCCGCCATCGTGTTGCGTATTGAACCCACGTTTCGCTTGGCCTTATCCTGGCATTTATTAGTGCTGTTATTGGGGTGCGTTCACTAACACTCGCGAATCTTTGTGTAAACAGCAGTTCCATCTCTGCAAATGTTTTGACAGAGTCGTTAGGTAGCTCCGAATACCATTCAAAGGCTGTTTCTGCTAAGCTGCCGACGAATTGACGTAGCAACAATTTGTCATCGCCTCCAGTATTTCCGCACAAGGCCCTGAATTGAGCGACATGCTGATGCGGATTCCCTGTCCCTTTATATACATGGAATTTAGGGATCGTATATCCTGGCGGGTAATTGATTTGGTCATACCAGCTCGGATACGGTCGTCCGGTTCTAACAATTTGCCCAGCCGCTTCATTCGCCTGATGAACCCGGATCTGCTGAGCTATATATTCATCTAGGTCAACTTTGGAGATTGCCTCCTCCTTGGCTGTTGACAGAGCCGGCGGATGATTTGACGTTTCTCCCCTGTCGTCTTCAAGGACGATCGGAGGATCTTCAGCAGGAGGGTCCGGCTGTAACATCATCCCTACCATATCTTGGAAGAGGAGCGCCATCTGTTTTATGTTAACCGCTTGCTCTGCAGCTTCTTTGTCCCTCTTTTCGAGGACTCTGCGTAAAAAGTCAGCGTCGGTTTCTTGTTCTTGACGCTCATCCGAAGACATTTCAGAGCTTTCTTTTGGCTCAGTGAGTGCAGCCATTGTAGTCATCATTTCCTGAAGCTTTTGTTGTTGCTCCTGGGCTTTCGTCACGGATCGGGTGAGCGGTCGGTGGCCTGTAGAAGTGCGGCTTTCATCCTTTCCAGAAGTCATATAAACAGTGTGCACCACCATGCCCCCAGACTTGGGGCGTTTGTGTTCAGCGCTTTTATGCTTCGCCATGTTCACAGGGGCTTTTTGTGGCCTCCTTTTTTGAGTGATTGGAGTTAAGGGAGCCGTTGTAGTGGGCACCCAAGTAGCTTTTGCTTTTTGTGGTTTGACAGAGTAATCCTTCCCCTGCCGAACCTTCATCTTTTTCTGTCGTCGGAGGCAGTCTTGATCGATCACCGACTCTTGGACCTGTCGCCAGACTTTGTAAATTTTAGAGGACAGCCGTTGAGGGGGCTGCTCTAGCTTCTTCTCTGGAGTATTCTCCACAGGTGAAGGAGTTCGTTTCAACATCGCAGTAGGAGAGTTTCTGCGCACCTTATTGAGCAGTCCAAAGCTGTTCTTGGTTGGAACAGCAGTATCGATCCCAACCATTAGAGTTGGACGAGTAAGTCCAGAGGGGGAGTTGCCCCCAGCCTTCCTAACTCGGCGCCAGTAGCGACGTCGAGCATGTCGTGCTGATGGAATTGTTTCAGATATAGGGGTGACCTCCTCATGCCCCCTGTGTTGGTCAGAATGTGCTGGTACCAGCCTTTTAAAGATCGACGTCCGTTGAACGGGGACGGCCAACCTGTCAGAAGCGGGCTTCCGAACATGGGAAGCAACCTTGGTGACTTCGCCAAGAACGGGAGCTGGGATAGCTATCCGCTTCGGGATAACGCCTTCTGGTATGGCAGGCTTCTTCATGGGCCCGATGGAGATCTGGCCTAATCCATTAAAACCTGAAGCAGTGGAGTTGGGCGATCTATTGAGAGGGGTCGCGGCAGTGGTAAGTCGATCGAAAACCGACTTCTTTGGAGCTTCTTGCAATGTCATTGGGGCGTTGAAGCTCATTGGTAGGAGCATGGTCCCAAAAAATAGTCTAGTGGTGGCTTGAGCCACCTGCTCCACCGGCATTTTGAAAAGGGAGGCCGCTTGGGGCCCATAAGTCACTCCTCCAGTAATGACGGATCGAGAGTTGTTGCTGCAGGCGATGCAGTTTGAAGCCATTGATCTTCCGTTTTCTGCACGGAGCAAGACACCAAATCTTAGTACCTTGAATCCACAGGCAATCACAGCAAACCGCGATTTATTCGCGAACACGACACACGAAGTGTGGAGTGGAAAGAGGAAGAGGTCCCACCAGGCGTGCCAGAATCTGTTCCCCTCCGAAAGGCGGCGCATAGGACCGCGATGTCCTGACGCTGAGGTTCGGGGCAGATGCTATATGGTTTTATCCGTCCACCTCTCCAAAGATGCCAAGTTGATTTATGGCACCGTGTATCGGAGGTTTAGACGGATGCGGCCGATGTAGCAGACTTCGTCAGATTCCCCCTCGCTTGAGGGGTTTTTGATTGTGGGGACGCTCTTCCCTGCAGGCGCAAGCCCCTGCAGTTAATTACGCTACAGCATCGCGGTAACAACTTTCTCCTTCTCCAGAATTTCACTTCGTGTCGTGTGTGTTTGTTTTGTTTGTGGTTGCCCGTGGATTGTATACGGAGACTGAGTAATGCCGTCGCCCGTAGGACGTGGATTAGTCTAAATCCGTATTTAATTTAGATTTGGGTTTGGTATTTTTAGTTTAAGGATGCATTAGTCGCGTTGCGGCTAAGATCAACTTAAACGTTCGTTAAGGATACGATAGTCATGTTTGAGACTAAGATCAACTTAACGTGATCGTTTAGATCCGACAAAAGAGCATTTGGGCTCTATTGTTCCAGTTTGGGAGATTCATAGTCCAATTTGGGACTAAAGTCTGTTTGGAGGATACGTTAACCATTTTTGAGGCTAAGGTCGACTCAAACGTTTGTTAAGGATACGTTAGTCCAGTTTGAGACTAAGATCAACTTAACGGGACCGTTTAGATCCGACAAAAAAGCATTTAGGCTCTATTGTGCCAGTTTAGGGACGTGGTGGTCCATATTCCAGTTTAGGGACGTGGTGGTCCGATATTAGTTTAGGGACGTTTCGGTCCGATATTAGTTTACGGACGTCTCGGTCCGATATTAGTTTAGGGACATTTCGGTCCACGAGTTTAAGGATCCCGCAGTCCATATGGGTGTGTGGTCGTTGGGACCCGTCACCTCTTTGACGTCGTTGAGGAATTACAACGATGGATATCAAAGGAGCTCGGAGATGTACCCTCGAACCGGATGTGGATTAGTTTAGGAGAGCCGTTTTGCTCAGTTAATTTAGTTTAAGGACTTATGGCCACGATTGGGCTAAGTCCAGTTAAAAATGTCCAATATTTTATTTGCATTTGTTTTTATTTTTATTTGGGCCTTGCCCAGAAAGGATGCAGAGCATCAATTTTGTTTTGGGCCCTGCCCTTTATAAATGATGCAGAGCATCAATTTCATTTGGGCTCTGCCCTTTTATTGCTTTGCAATTTATTTTGGCCTATTAGGCCTTTTTTATTTGGGCCTGGCCCTTCAAGCAATGCATTGTATTTTTGCAAAGCACTGAGAATCTTTTATATTAAAGAACCGATGGTTCATAAAAGAAGTGCAAAGCACTATTTGATTTAGATCTAAGAAAAAAAAAGCTTTTTCTTATTTTTCTTCTTTCAGAGAACCAAAGGTTCATGAAAGTGCAAAGCACTATTAATTTAAGAACCTTTTAGGTTCAAGAACCGATAGTTCATAAAACAAGTGCAAGGCACTATTTGATTTAGATCTAAGAAAAAACAAGTTTTTCTTGTTTTTCTTATCTCAGAGAACCAAAGGTTCATGAAAGTGCAAAGCACTATTAATTTAAGAACCTTTTAAGTTCAAGAACCGATGGTTCATAAAACAAGTGCAAGGCACTATTTTTATTTTTATTTTATTTTTTTATTTTTTTATTTATTGAAGATCCATGATCTTGTTCACAAGAGAAATTTCTCTCCTTTCAAAGGTTTTTACCTTTTTTTTATTCTTCAAGAGTTCTCAAGGATTCTCTTCTCTCTCTTTTTTTTTAGCAAGGTGTTGATAATTTTTAAATGAGGTCTGGGGTCCTTTTTATAGTGCTCATAAATTAGTTAAATTTGTTACATAAATATTTTTCTGAGTGATTTGGGTAATCTTCCCCACCGTTGGATTTTTGATCCAAAGGCCCCTGCTTTACAGAAGAAAATCTTCTTGTTTTAACAAGAACAGAAAAGATTTATTCTGTTTTTGCGCAACTCTCCAGCGCGTGACACGTGTCGCGCAGCTGAATTTTTTTATTTTTTTTGCTTGCGCAACTGCGCGTGCTGACACGTGTCGCGCAGCACACTGCGCAGCTGCGCTGACACGTGTCGCGCAGCGCACTGCGCAGCTGCGCACTTCGCACTTTTTTTTCCTTCCTTGCGCAACTGCGCGTGCTGACACGTGTCGCGCAGCGCACTGCGCAGACACGTGTCGCGCAGCGCACTGCGAGTTGCGCAGTTGCGCACTGCGCACTTCTTTTTTATTTTATTTTATTTCTTTCTTCTTCCTCTTGCTTGCGCAACTGCGCGTGCTGACACGTGTCGCGCAGCGCACTGCGCAGCTGCGCTGACACGTGTCGCGCAGCGCACTGCGCAGTTACGCACTTACGCACTTTTTTTTCCTTACTTGCGCAACTGCGCAGCTGCGCTGACACGTGTCGCGCAGCGCACTGCGCAGCTGCGCTGACACGTGTCGCGCAGCGCACTGCGCAGCTGCGCTGTTACGCACTTGCGCATTTTTTTTCCTCTTCTTACGCAACTGCGCGCGCAGACACGTGTCGCGCAGCGCATTTTTTTTAATTTTTTTTTGTTGCTTGCGCAACTGCGCGCGCAGACACGTGTCGCGCAGCGCACTGCGCAGCTGCGCTGACACGTGTCGCGCAGCGCACTGCGCAGTTGCGCACTTTTTTTTTTCTTACTTGCGCAACTGCGCGCGCAGACACGTGTCGCGCAGCGCACTGCGCAGCTGCGCTGACACGTGTCGCGCAGCGCATTGCGCACTTATGCTTTTTTTTTTTTTTTAAATCTTTGCTCTGATTTGGGTAAACAAGGGCATCGATACTCCAGAGTAGACTGGTGCATACGCTTCTTATCCCAGCAGGGGAGATGGTCTGTCCCACAGCCATCAGTACGTCGTACTGGAGATAGTATGCAGTTGCTCGTTAAGTTACTAGTACACTGGACAGGACTCGTCGGGAACTGTTGGTTGGTATTATACCTATCGTCAGTTAACAGTTCCCAGGTGACATGAGTACAGCTTAGTCCGTTGACTTGACACTGTCACTTCGCCTCGAGTGTGTTCCCACTGTTCTTAGATTACTACCCTACCACGGCTCTATTGAGTCGTGCAAACAGGTAGTAGTTGGGTGCAGTCCCGAAGCACTTGGAGGCAGTGACGGTTAGACAGGATTCGTCTCTCCCGGTATTGGGAGTTGATATCGCGCTGTGTCTAGGAGAGCCATTACACATATTCGTCCCTGGCCAGAGCAAGCGAGATTTACTGGTAGTGTTGCCAGTAGTTTCTCAGGGTGTTCTGGGCTACACTCTGACACCACTTGTACCGTTATTAGAGGTCTGACATTTACCACCCCCTAGGCCCGACATGCGATACTCTTAGACGAATAGACCGGACTGTACGGAGATTATCACATTCAGGCTCAGTTGGAGTTCGGATGGGTTCACCTCGTCGGTCTTCTTATCGGTATCTATCTGGGGACCATTACGTACAGCTAGTACTGCTTGCGGCCTTTGGTTAAACCCACTGCCAGCGTAGTGTCGAGTCTTTAGAGTCCCACACAGAGGGTTGTTCGTCTTTGGACAAAACAGAGTAGAGGTCGCATGGTTTTGCGACGGGATTCGTTCACATTCGCGCACTTGTGCACGTTTGTTGTCCGGACAGTTATTACTAGCGGGTTTTGGTTTAAGCCAGATCCTAGTATTTGTTTTGGGATTAGTTTTGTCTCATTGTATTCGTGTTCCTCGGAACACGGATGCGGGTGTGTATGCACAGTTGACAGAGGCAGAGGAATCTCATTAGGGTTTTTGACAGTTGACTTTTTCTAAACCCTAATGAGAATGAGAAATATGATTAATAATATTAATTAAGAATAATTGTGCCATGGTTAGGTTGACCATTTGATTTTGGTTGACCATTTAACCTTTGTTGACCTTTTGACCATCATCATTTCATTTGCAAGATGCTTCTTGATTCTTGCAAATTGCATTTATTATGAAATGATAATGGTCATTCCAAACTAACCATCACAATTTTCTTTTGTTATTATTATTATTTCATATTCTCTCATATGAGAGCATGGTTGAAAATTTCTATTATCATTATCTCATGCTCTTTCTCTCTCTTGAAAAAGCTCTCCCTCTTCCTCTCTCAAAGCTTTAATCTTTCATGTGTTGAAAATCAAAAGCTCTTGAGACTAAACCATCAGGACTTCTCTCTACTCATTCTAGGGTTCTTAGTATAGCAAGCCAAGCACCCTAGTTACCTCTTGGTTGAGGTGGGAGCTCAAGGTAGAAGCCTTCGAGTGGATCTTTCTTCGGCAAAGAGAAGACGACGAGGAGGAGCCGTCTACACCACTCCAAGGAGCAAGCAAGAAGGAGGACCACAACAAGAAGAGAAGGAGTTCAAGATCTAGGTATAACCATCTAACCTAGTAGCTAAAACTTGTAGTTGGTTGTTAGTTTTTGTTTGGCAAAGATCCTTCATGGTTGGTCCATGTTACCTTGTGAGAAAATTTTGATTTTTACCTATTCCGCCTTCCCGAAAGAACCAGGGTGGGTAACGTAGACCTAACACTGGTAGCAGAGCCTAGCTAAACAACAACTAACTGTTAGCAAAGTCGTTAGAACTTCGATCACGGAAAAATCCCGAAAACACACCAAAATATTGTATTTTCTGTCGAATTTCAAAACTGGCCTAAAAATATTTTCAGAGATATGAAAAATACAAGCAGGCTTTTTTGAGAAATATGTAGAATTTTGGGTGCCTGAATCGCTCATAGGACCGCGGATCCGCGGCCGATCCAAACGATCCGCCGCGGTTCAGCGGCCGAGTCAACTCGGCGGCGCACCAAAATTCTTCTAGGGTTCTCTGTGTTTGTTTTGTGTATTCTGGGAATTTTTGTTTCTGCCCAGATTTGTCTGAGTACTGGATTTTACTTGGGGTAGATTCAAATACAGTTATTGATCGAAATTCTATAAACTTTGGCTGATTGATTATATCTGTAATGTGATATATGTACTGAACGTCGACTAATCGCTATACGTCGATTAGTAGGGGTTGTACATATCTATGATCTGTGATGTTGGATTATGTATATGAACTTGTTGGATTGTCGCGGATGAATAGCCGGGGTTTGTGAGATGAGAGATTATTTATCTTTCATTTGATGTAAATTGTAAATTGTTGTAATATTATTTTTATGGCCGCACATCCGGGATGAGGTTGTAGCCGCCATTGTATATTATTTCTTTTACTGTTTTTGCTCCTGGGATAGACCCAAGGTGGGGTGCACAAACTACCGGGTACTTTGAAGTGCTGAGTGGACTACTCACATTGTTGAGGGAAGCTGCTTCACTTCGAGTATTTGGCGGATAGTTTGCCGCACCCGTAGGGGTCTAGGGTGGGGTGTAGCTATTCATCGCGACCGTGTAATCCGTCTTTCGTTGCAGGCTCGAACGAAACGCGGATTCCTAGCATATCCAATGTGTTCATTTATGATCTGGAATGACTATCATTGCGTCTGACGAATGTATATATCTATATATGATATCTAGTAGGCGTTGCTTATGTTTTGCATCCGCGCTAGTCCAGCCCCCGCTCTGTCATTAGTTAAGTAACCTAACGGGTGATGACGGTGTTGGAGATAGTGCCCTCAGAGTCAATTATTGGGTCGCAGGCACGTGATTGCAATGATTGAGGGGAGGACCTATCCCGGTAGGACAGTCTTACTCGAGATGATAGTATGCTATCTGGTTTATCTTTATCATCGTGTACTGCTTTAGGTGACCTTTCGAGTCGCTATTACACGTTGATAAAGCCCCTAGGATTCTTGCTTGACTTCCAGCAGTATGAGGGCGATCATATAAGTGGGAGCTGGGGTCTACAAGCACATCCTTAAAAGGTCCCTAGTCGTGGGAGTTTTGAGACAGGGCATCGATACTCCGGAGTAGACTAGTGTATACAGTCGAGACCCCGACGAGGGGCGGTGGCCGGTCTCACAAGCCACTGGTGTCAGTTGGTTCACCTAAGATGTATACAGGTGCTCATTGGATTATGAGTACACCGGACAGGACTCGCCGGGAACCTGCTAGTTGGGATATACCAGACGTCAGATAGCAGTTCCCAGGTGACATGTGTACAGGTTAGTTCATCGACCTGGGATCGTCATTTGTCTCGTGTGAGTTCCCACTGTACTTTGATTACTACCCTACCACGGCTCAAAGGAGTCGTGCAAACAGGTTTTAGTTGGGTACAGTCCCGAGCCACATGGAGGCAGTGAGCGGATCTGCAGGGGTTCGTCTCTCCCGGTATTGGGGGTGAGGTCGTGCTGTGTCTAGGAGAGCCAGAACATGAAAAGTCCTTGGCCAAGGTAGGAGATTTGCTGGTAGGTATTCCAGTAGTATCTCAGGGTGTTCTGGGCTACACTCCGACACGACTTGTACCGCTTTTGGGGGTCTGACTTTTACCAACCCCCTAGGCCCGCCATGCGATGCTCATAGACGAACGGACCGGACTGTACGGATATTGTCACTGACAGGCTCAGTAGGGTGTCAGGATGAGTTCGCTCATCGACGTCCCTTATGGTCAATACCTGGTGGCCCGTCACGTATTGGCTTATACCTCTGACGTGCTAGTGGTTAAATCCACAGCCACAGTATTGAAGAGTCTTTAGAGTCCACCACACAGACAGTTACTCAAGTTTCGGGCGAAACGCTGTAGAGGCCGTATGGAGATATGGCAGGGTTCGATCAGATACGTGCGGTATTGCACGGATCGTGATCGGACGGTTTTTACTAGCCGGCTTTGGCTTAAGCCGGATTCTAGTATTTGATAGTGTAGTTTTGTCTCTTTGCATTTGTGTTCAGTGCGAATACAAATGCGGGCATGTATTTGCAGTAGTGGGGTTTTCCTGTAATTTATTACGGGATCGATTTTCTGAAGTTGCCAGTTTGCATTCCGTTCCGACCGGTTTTCCTTCATTCCTTCTCGGTCGGACTTTCTTGATGGAGGGTGTTAATTGCAAGTTTGCAATTAACACTTAGTGGAGGGGCTTTCTTGCTTATTTGTGGCATGATGAGACTTGGTTCATGATGAGATTCTTTTTTAATCTCATCACTTGCTTTTCTTGTGATAGGTTGTGAAGGGATTGAAATGAGAAATGAGTTTGACCATTTTCCATATTGTTGATATATTCTTTCTTTCTTGCATTTTTCTCTCTCCAATCTCATTCTTTCTTTGGGTGGGCCGGCCACTTGTTTGAGGAGAAAAGAGAGAGAGGTTGGTTGGTGATATGTTGATTCTTCATCTCATTTCATGCTTTTATGCTTGCAAAAATCCCAAGCTTCTCTCATTCATTCATTCTCCTCCTCAAATCCCTCCATCAAGGCAACTTCCATAAACCCTAAAGAGACATCTCACTACACTATTCTATAGCAAACCTTGGACGCGTCGGCTAGCCAACTTCGCGCCCGAGTTGCCTCGGTCAAGAGGCGGGAGCCCGTAAAAGATTCCGGCTACGTGGTGCCCCTTTACGACGAGCGAGGAGGTGACGGAGATTCCGCAAGAGATCGGAGCGGAGACGAAGACCGAAGGACACGGATCGCTTGGTATAGCATCTCTACTCTTTTCTATTTTGCTAGCTAGCTAGGTTAATGGCCCGATCCGGGTAAAAAGTCCGCGGTGGTGCCGTTTTGCAAAGTTCGCAAAGTTTTTGTTTTCCGCGTTTCCGGCGTCGGATCGACGGCCGGGGCGCCTCCGCGGGCTTACAATGGTATCAGAGCCACGCCGTTAACCTACCTAGCTTGCTCTAGTATGTTTAGTGCTCGATCGAACGAAAATCCCCAAAAACCGTATTTTGTGCACATGTGTTCTCTGTTAAAATTTTTTGAGCTCCTAAAATTTTTCTGGTGATTACAGAGGCATGTACAAGCAATTATAAGAATTCTGGGAAAATACGATCCACTGACTCCTCACTTCGACCGCGGAAGCGCGGCCAAAACCCTGGTTTGGCCGCGCTTGCGCGGCGGATAGGAGGAATCGTGGCACCATATTTTCCCAGTAAGCTTATGTGTTGAAAATAGGGCATTTGGGACATTTTATTTGGGCCCAGTTTTTCTGTAAGTGCTACAGTAGTGTGTGGGGCCCACTTTGATAAATTTGTTCGATCGGATATTTTAAACATGCTAGTTCACAGTTTTTACATTATATCTGCGACCGTGAATGTCATTTGATCGGTAAATCCCGTCTAACTGCTATAGCCCGGTTAGACGGATTTGCGAACGTGATTTTCACGTTGATGTTCTGTGATTGTACTGTGTTGTTGCGGATCGGTCGTGGGGGATAGCCTGGTTGCAGTGGTAGTACAGTTCTGTTTTATATGTACATTTGATATTGCGGGGCGAGCGTCCGACATGTGGACTGCCGTCACTGCCCGTTTGTATTATTCTTTTGGGGCACGACCTGGTTGCGGTCGATGTACCCGTTGTATGTATATTTTACTTTCTGTACTAGGATTACCCCGCGGAGGGGTGCACGGATAGCCGGATTCTGGAGGGCAACAAGCCCGCATCTCATGGCGTTGAGACGGAGGGGGCTTCACTCTAGAATTGGCGGGCTATTCGCCGAACTCGTAGGGGGTACAGGCTGACCCAGGAGGGGTACCCAAGTTACCGGATTCCGTGAAGTGCTGGGTGGTCCATTCACAGTGCTGAAGGGGGCTGCCTCGCTTCAGGTTTTGGCGGGTAACTTGCCGCACCCGTAGGGGTCTAGGATTTCATTGCACAGGCTATCCACACGACCAGGGGAACGTCGGGTTTCAGCGGCTCTGTGAAACCCGGGGATCCCAGATATCTGTATTGATCTGTGTTGCTATACATTTCTGTGTTGCATTTTATCACGCCTTGAGCGAAAATTATATATTATATATATATTAGTAGATGTTGTATATGTTTTTCATCCGCGCTAGTCCAGTCCCCGCTCTGTCGTTAGTTAGCTAACCTAACGGGTGATGACGGGACCCAGTGGCGAATGCGGATGGCATATACGTACATCAGTATATTTTCGTTCTTTATTGGTGTGATCAATTGATGGGACTGCGTTGATTCGGATCAATGCAAGTTAAACAAACCTATCTGATGTTGTTGGAACACTTTTTCAAAAAGCTGTTATTGCAAGGGCGTTCTCTTTTGTTTTGCATCGTGGTATTCAGTTGGAATATCCTGCTCCTCAGTCGACGAGGCAAGGGCCGAGATCCCTTCACCGGGAGTGACCCCTTGGACAAAAGTTTGCGTCAGGGCATTAACTTCACTATAGCCGATTACTTTTGCTTTGCATCGTGGTATTCATTTGGAATATCCTGCACCTCATTCAACGGGGAAAGAGCCGAGATCCCTTCACCGGGAGTGACCTCTTTAGCAAAGGTTGTCGTCACTATATTTTTACAAAGCTATCCGTTCCTTCAACGATATCAAGTTCATTACGTTAAAGGTTTTCGCCAGAAACCATTCGTAGCCCTCCGTCGTTTCATGTGGATGGTCAATAGTATTCAAGCTGTGTATGTTGGCCAAAGTCAAGGCACAGTGTTTGGTAGCTGTTGGGTATTCATATGTAGCATAGATAGATGCGTTGGTTTGGGACAGTCGTACTGCCATTTTGGCCAAAGTCAAGGGTATGTACGGGTGGGTTCAAATTAACCAGGAAAATGACGGGTAGAACTTGACATGTGACTTATGATATGTTGGCCAAAGTCAAGGTCATAAGAGCATGGGGCAGAAATCACATCGGGAGTTTCAAAAGTACTGAAACTTGCCAGATATGCGCATACCTTCTGGAGTGTGATAACGTGAGCGGATTCCGTCACGTTATCATGCGATGAGAGTTGGATCCCGATTCCCACTGATGAGTTGGTTTACTCCTCGGGTTATCCCGGCTAATTCTTCTTTCAGGTTTGGGGAAGAATTTGACGTTACAGTAGGAGGTTTCCAGATTAGATAAATTGGTAACCATTCTGATCTAGGTTAGAGTGCACGCTGAGTGTTTCTTTTCTCTCTCTCTCTGGCAGCGACCATTGACCCGACCCTAGACTATGACTCAGTGACCAAGTTGACCGAACCTTCCTAACACTGGTTTTTGGATTGTCAGAGTTGCAGACCTTTTTGCCACTCCTACTTTTACCCTTTTCTCCGGGACACCCCGTATCACTACGAACGTCCACTTCCATTGGACAAAACCATCGTATGGTTATATACGAACTCGAAGGACTTCGAGGATGGTTTCCGGTTCTGGAGAAAACGAATAGGACTATTCAGTTGTCTTTACCTTTTACCTTCTCTCAGGTTACGAGTACTCCTTGGTTTAGGAGATAGTACACCTATTATGCAAATTGGATAGTCTTCTTCCAAACCTTAGGCTGGTGCCGACCGGTAGGGAATGAAGAAAGCCAATTAGCCTAAACGGTGTACAGAAGGTATTAAGTTCAGACAAAGCAAGGGATTAGTAAGAGGGCAAAGTAAATTGCGACTGCTATTCACGACCAAACCATGTACTTCTTTGTCAATCCTAAATCACCTATGAATTAAGTTCATTCGGTTGTCTTTTATCCTCACCTTCTCTCGCATTGCGAGTGCTCCTAGGACTAGGACAGTACACCCATTATGCTTATTGGATAGTCTTCTTCCAAACCATAGGCTGGTGCCGAACGGTAGGGAAGGAAGAAAACCATTTGGCCTAAAGGGGTGTACAGAAGGTAATGACTAAAGACATGTAAAGGGATTTGGAGAGGAGGCAAAGAATTATACGGTTATAGTTGTGAATCTGGATAATGGAAGAGGCATTACTAAGAATACCAGGATACCCCATCGAAACATTTCAATGTTTCAGCTTCACTGTGTACTGTTAATAGAAAACTGATTTCCCGATTAGACACTTACTCCAGGGTATGTATTTACCAGGTTGGATTCTCACATCTGTATGGTTTTACAGACGATGAGTGGGAGTAAGTTATTGGGAATTAGGTGACCATCCTCATTATATCGGGATTCGTTGTAATCGGTGATATTTGAGGAAGTCACCTGGGTTGTTTGCCGGTCGGCAAATATTTGGTTTTGAATATCCGTTGTTGTGCACCAATTTCAAATTAATATATCTGTACGTCTATTTTTATAGAGTGAGACATATCTTTTTGAAATTATGTCTATGACATTTACCTATACCAGTGGATGGTTAGGTAAGGAGCATTGAACAGCGGTGTAATTCTTCTTCACCAAAAGTACAGTTTTCAACCTACGACACACAGTGAATGAGTCACTAGACTCAGGGGACTTATACAGAGTATTGTATATTGTCCAGTGTCCATTAGGACAGAGGGGTTGGTCCTCGTACTATATTCTGTTTACTTTTAACTTCTCTAGTTCTTAGACATGTGTTTCGTAGAAACACAGGGTCTAAGTTTAGAGGAGTTATAGGTATAAGAATACAGTAGAGAACCAGGTATCGCAAGTATCGGGATTCTTCAAGGTGATCGAAGATGTAGATACTTGTGTATAGTATTCAGTTGATAGTAATGATTAAGAGAACTTGCTCCTCTTTCAGGTTACTCGTAATTGGAAGCATTCCTAAGTTGAGTAACGCTGATCGGCCTCTCTTCCATTTAGTTGACATGCACTGGAGACAGCTGCATGATTTGAATCTGGTTCAATTAAATCAGTGCCTCTGTTTCTTGGATATAGAACAGTTCATATCTTGACATTGTTAAGATACGGGGAGTTGTCCGGCTTATGCTTGAAACCAGACTCTGGACAACTCAAGGCACGTTTCAGTAGTGGCTGTTTGTGGGTTGACCCGGGTTATGACGAGGGTTGATTTTCTACCATCTGGAAGATCAATAGTGATATTGTTCTTGACTCGCCACAGTTTTATCAAAAATGGATTTTTTCAGAAAACAGTAGTGGGAGTATGGTAGAACTGGAAGTGATTCCAGAACCGCAAACGATTACTGAAGATAACGAACCTAAAGATTCAATCTGGTTTGACATTTCATTGGCCACTCCGCAGATATGGTGGGTAACCTCAGGCACTCGAGAGGTACTTCGGTATGCTCAAGGACGGTGGCAGGGAGGTTCTTGTTTACCCAGACTTGCCATTGCTGTTGTTCCAGGCTGCGAGACCCGGCGGGAGGATGAGTATAGCGTCGTTCTAAACTGGCTTTAGAAGTGCACGTCTATATGACTCTGCCAGAGGATTGTCGTAGTCAGTGGGAGCAGCGGAAGCATTGGTGGACATCAGACTTATGTCTATTTATAGACTAAAGCAGATATAGCGGAGATAGATCATCTATTTCTGATGTGACAGTCATAGGTTTGACTTCATCAGAATAGGAGATGGATCTGTTGAGAAGGTAGTAGGGTGTGATGTCCTGGTATTTGATGACATACACGGAGTAGGAAGTGATATTCCTATACTACGATCGGTTATACTTTGGTCGTCACACAGTGGTTTCTCCACATAGGACTTGGATATAATATCAGACATTCTGGTTACTAGATCTATGGTTTTAGATCTAGATTTGGGTGGTTTCCCAATCTGGGTACTTTGACCGCATTCTATGAGTATTTAGAATGGACGACTCCTGGCACGGTAGTGTACCTGCAGGTAATGGAGTCACCCTCTCTAAAGGTGTCTTACAGACTAAAGGGGAGAGGGACACGCATGATTGACAGATCACTTGCTTAGGCAACTGAGTCAATCATGAGATGTCAAGTACCACACCAGATGTTGTTCTTGCAGTAGGTGCAATAAGTTGATATTAATCCAATCCTGGAGAAACAGTCGGAAGCAGTTTTAGAACATAAGTGGATGTTCTAGGGAACTGATAACGGCAGCCTCCTTTAGGAGACGGTTATCATTCCAGGCTTCCAAGGTGACATGGATGGCAGAGTGGCTGTCAGAGTTATAGTTTTCCCTCTGACGATGGGCAGTATTTTGGACAGTTGGTCCAGATGGATACTGAGGGAAGGCATGGCGCAGGATACTGATTAAGTTCAGTTGACGATACAGTCTAAGAAGTTTGGATTTGGAGTTCATTTATGAGCTAGGTCCCATCAGACATCCAGACATTCTAAGACAGGTATTGCTCATTTCGGGAGATAGTTTTCTCTGCGAACATGAGATATAGAGAGATATAAAAAGAAACACCAAAGCGGATCCACTCACTGAGGCTATTCCTCGAACGCAATAGTTTCGCAAACGGGCTTTGTGAGACTGACTAGTAGAGGAGTTGGGTGTTTGGTATCACACGGGCTGTGAGTATGCGACATCGCAATGATTAGCCTTGAGTGCAAGTGGGAGATTGTTGGAGATAGTGCCCTCAGAGTCAATTATTGGGTCGCAGGCACGTGATTGCAATGATTGAGGGGAGGACCTATCCCGGTAGGACAGTCTTACTCGAGATGATAGTATGCTATCTGGTTTATCTTTATCATCGTGTACTGCTTTAGGTGACCTTTCGAGTCGCTATTACACGTTGATAAAGCCCCTAGGATTCTTGCTTGACTTCCAGCAGTATGAGGGCGATCATATAAGTGGGAGCTGGGGTCTACAAGCACATCCTTAAAAGGTCCCTAGTCGTGGGAGTTTTGAGACAGGGCATCGATACTCCGGAGTAGACTAGTGTATACAGTCGAGACCCCGACGAGGGGCGGTGGCCGGTCTCACAAGCCACTGGTGTCAGTTGGTTCACCTAAGATGTATACAGGTGCTCATTGGATTATGAGTACACCGGACAGGACTCGCCGGGAACCTGCTAGTTGGGATATACCAGACGTCAGATAGCAGTTCCCAGGTGACATGTGTACAGGTTAGTTCATCGACCTGGGATCGTCATTTGTCTCGTGTGAGTTCCCACTGTACTTTGATTACTACCCTACCACGGCTCAAAGGAGTCGTGCAAACAGGTTTTAGTTGGGTACAGTCCCGAGCCACATGGAGGCAGTGAGCGGATCTGCAGGGGTTCGTCTCTCCCGGTATTGGGGGTGAGGTCGTGCTGTGTCTAGGAGAGCCAGAACATGAAAAGTCCTTGGCCAAGGCAGGAGATTTGCTGGTAGGTATTCCAGTAGTATCTCAGGGTGTTCTGGGCTACACTCCGACACGACTTGTACCGCTTTTGGGGGTCTGACTTTTACCAACCCCCTAGGCCCGCCATGCGATGCTCATAGACGAACGGACCGGACTGTACGGATATTGTCACTGACAGGCTCAGTAGGGTGTCAGGATGAGTTCGCTCATCGACGTCCCTTATGGTCAATACCTGGTGGCCCGTCACGTATTGGCTTATACCTCTGACGTGCTAGTGGTTAAATCCACAGCCACAGTATTGACGAGTTTTTAGAGTCCACCACACAGACAGTTACTCAAGTTTCGGGCGAAACGTTGTAGAGGCCGTATGGAGATATGGCAGGGTTCGATCAGATACGTGCGGTATTGCACGGATCGTGATCGGACGGTTTTTACTAGCCGGCTTTGGCTTAAGCCGGATTCTAGTATTTGATAGTGTAGTTTTGTCTCTTTGCATTTGTGTTCAGTGCGAATACAAATGCGGGCATGTATTTGCAGTAGTGGGGTTTTCCTGTAATTTATTACGGGATCGATTTTCTGAAGTTGCCAGTTTGCATTCCGTTCCGACCGGTTTTCCTTCATTCCTTCTCGGTCGGACTTTCTTGATGGAGGGTGTTAATTGCAAGTTTGCAATTAACACTTAGTGGAGGGGCTTTCTTGCTTATTTGTGGCATGATGAGACTTGGTTCATGATGAGATTCTTTTTTAATCTCATCACTTGCTTTTCTTGTGATAGGTTGTGAAGGGATTGAAATGAGAAATGAGTTTGACCATTTTCCATATTGTTGATATATTCTTTCTTTCTTGCATTTTTCTCTCTCCAATCTCATTCTTTCTTTGGGTGGGCCGGCCACTTGTTTGAGGAGAAAAGAGAGAGAGGTTGGTTGGTGATATGTTGATTCTTCATCTCATTTCATGCTTTTATGCTTGCAAAAATCCCAAGCTTCTCTCATTCATTCATTCTCCTCCTCAAATCCCTCCATCAAGGCAACTTCCATAAACCCTAAAGAGACATCTCACTACACTATTCTATAGCAAACCTTGGACGCGTCGGCTAGCCAACTTCGCGCCCGAGTTGCCTCGGTCAAGAGGCGGGAGCCCGTAAAAGATTCCGGCTACGTGGTGCCCCTTTACGACGAGCGAGGAGGTGACGGAGATTCCGCAAGAGATCGGAGCGGAGACGAAGACCGAAGGACACGGATCGCTTGGTATAGCATCTCTACTCTTTTCTATTTTGCTAGCTAGCTAGGTTAATGGCCCGATCCGGGTAAAAAGTCCGCGGTGGTGCCGTTTTGCAAAGTTCGCAAAGTTTTTGTTTTCCGCGTTTCCGGCGTCGGATCGACGGCCGGGGCGCCTCCGCGGGCTTACAGACGGGGCCCCGTGGCGAATGCGGATGGCATAAGCGTACGTCATATTTTCGTTGTTTTCTGCAATGATAGGATTAATTGATGGGACGCATTATATTAATGCAAAGAAAAACAAACCTAAAATATGTTGTTGGAACAAGTTTCAAAAAGCTGTTATTGTAAGGACGTTCTCTTTTGTTTTGCACAGAGGTATTCGGTTATGAATGCCCAGCACCTCATTCGACGAGGCAAGGGCCGAGATCCCTTCATCGGGAGTGACCCCTTGGACAAAAGTTTGCGTCAGGGTAATAACTTCACTATAGTCGATTATTCTTGCTTTGCATCGAGGTATTCAGTTTGGAATATCCTGCACCTCATTCGACGAGGAAAGAGCCGAGATCCCTTCACAGGGAGTGACCTCTTTAGCAAAAGTTTTCGCCACTATATATTTTTAAAAAAAAGCTATCAGGTTCCTTCAACGAAATCAAGTTCATTACGTTAATGGGTTTTTCGCCAAAAACCCAGCCGTAGCCCTCCGTCATTTCAGATTGGTATTACTTAGTATTCGGGCTGCGTTTGTTGACCTAGTCAAGGCGTAGTGAACAGTAGCTAAGTGATATTTTTCTGTGCATTGCAAATGTGATTGGTTAGGACAGTCGTGCGGCCTTGTTGACCTAGTCAAGGGCACGTATGGGTGGGTTTAATGCAATTAAGATAATGACGGGTAGAACTTGACTAGCGGTTTATGGTTTGTTAACCTAGTCAAGGTCATAAACCGTTAGGGGCAAAAACCACATCGGGAGTTTCAAACATACAGGAAACTTGCAGATTCAGCATACCTTCTGGAGTGTGGTGACTAGAGTGGATTCCATCTAGGTCATCACACAATGATAGTTGGATCCCGATCCCACTGATGAGTTGGATTACTCTCGGGAGATTATTTCACTTAACAATCAATACTATAAACCAAGTAGGTGTCTAGAAAGGTATTAGCGGGGCTACGCCTCCAGGGAAAAGAGGTTCTATAATTAAAAAACTTCACGAAAGCGTTGGAAAACCTCTCTTGAAGTACCAATACTAGCCTGGCTGAAAAGTTAAGCAAGTATTGTGACGTGCGATTAATCCTGACTAGTTCTTCTTTTAGGGTTTGAAGAAGAATTTGAGGAAACAGTGGGAGCCATCCTGGTTAGATAAATTAATAAACCAATCTAATTTTGCAAGAGCGCACGCTGAGTGTTTCTTTTCTCTCTCTCTAGGTAGCAACCATTTCACGCCCTAATCAAGATAATAAAATGCATCGCTTGACCGATCCGAATTCTTATTCGGGGCTGGGGAACGTCGGTTTGGCTCTAACTTATGACAACAGTCATGAGTATGAGCAAGGGAAAGAGTATTGTATGGATTCCAAGGAGACCCAGTTGAAGAAGAAGCATAGTTTTGCATCTACTTCAGGTGTTCTTGTAATTGAGAACTGCTTGTCGGTCAGCCCTACCTCCTGGGTACTTGATACCGGATCAGAATCTCATATCTGTAATTTATTGCAGGGACTGAGAAAAAGTAGGAAAGTTGCACTTGGTGATATGTCCCTTAGGGTAGAGAACGGAGCACAAGTTAATGCTGTAGCCGTCGGTGAATATCACCTAGTGTTGCCAAATGGCAATACTATGATGTTAGTTATATGTATGCCCTAGAGGCCATTACTATACATAGGATGTATATTGTAGTGGATGCTTGGACATATATAGGGAGGACTTTCTTGCTCGACATGATAGTATGCTATCTGGTTACTCTTTATCTTAACGTGTACACTAATTGTCTCTCTGTTACATGTTGGTAAAGCCCTTAGGATGTGTACTTGACTACCTGGACTATGATGCGGATCATACTAGTAGGGACATGGTAGTCCATAAGTACACCCTTCAAGGTCCCTAGTCGTGGGTGTATCGAGACGGGGCATCGATATACCAGAGTAGACTAGCGTATACCTTCTCGACCCATACAGATGGGCGATGGATGATCCCATATCCATTGGTGTTTGACATCAGAGATGATATACGGGTGCTCGGTGGAGACTGGGTACACTGTACGGACTCGCCGAGAACTCCCAGATGGTATTATACCTTACGTCAGATGGCAGTTCTCTGGTGACACTGGTACAGGTTAGTCTGTAGACCCGAGATCGTCATTGTGTGATTCCCACTATGCTTTGATTTCCACCTTACCACGTACAAGAGGGCGTGCAAAACGGTGGTTTTTGGGTACAGTCCCGATTCATATGGAGGTAATGAGCGATAGGAGGGGATTCGTCTCTCCTGGTATAGGGAGTTAATGTTGCGCTGTGTTCGATTGGCTATAACCGGAAATCCTTGGCCAGGGTTGCTGAGATTTACTGGTAAGTGTTACCAGTAGTTTCTCGAACTGTTATAGACCTCATATCGACATGACTTATCGAGCTACTGGGGCTGACGTTTACCACCCTTAGGCGAGATATGCGACATATCAGACGACAAGACCGGACTGTACGGGATTGTTACTGATTGGATTCACAGGAGTGTGAGCGGGCTTACTCGTTGATCTTCTGATCGCTCAATACCCGGGTGGCCGTTACGTTTAGCTGACCGCTTGCGGCTTGTGGGTGTTTGATATGATCATCGCCCACTGCCAGCGTATTGACGAGTCTTTAGAGTCCTACACAGAGGTTTCCTGGCTCAAGCGAAACGAAATAGGAGCGCATATGAGATATGTGCGGGACCGAGAATAATACCAGTATGTGATACTGAATTTTATACTCGCGATTTGTATCATTGGACGGTTATATGAGATATAGCTGGGTTACCGAATTAAGTGTTGATTCGATACATTGATACACTTGATATTAGTCGGTTATATGCAATATGACCGGATCATTAAATCAAGTGTTGATTTAATGATTTAATGTATAATTATATATTTGATATATTACTTTAAATTAACTAGTATTTGTTCACTTAAGATTGATTTTCTCACTTGATTGTGCACATTGTATATATGATATATGTTTGTGCACTAGTTTGTATCATGTTTGATGCTACATGCAAACTTGGGTGTGTATGCTTTAAACCATATTTAGGAAAAAGGTTTAGGGTTTTATTTTCTTTATTTATTTTGATTAAACAAAATGGTGGATTTTCTTGTTTTATGCTTGAAGCTTCATGAAGCTTTTTAAGCATCTTTGAAAAAGTCTTACCATTTTGTTTTATTCCTTAACCCTAACCATTTACCTAAACCTTAGTTTAATCTCTACAAGAGTTTACTCACCCATGGTTGCAACATGATAAGTCTTCACTTGATTATTCATTTTTGGAGATAATTCTTTTTATTCTTTTCTTTCTTCTTCATCTTCTTCTTCAAGTGAAGAAAGCTAGCTAGAAAATTTCAAGTGAAGAATCCAAGTGAGAAATCCAAATCCAAAGTGAACCCACTTCCTATTTCTTCATCCTCTATCACTTGCCATGTTGTATAGGGTGTTTTCTTCACAAGGTTCATGATCAAGTGAAGATGGAGCTCGAGTTAGAGTCGTCTCGACGTAGATCATCTTCGGCATCGAAGTCAACGACCTAGCCCGATCATTTCTCCGATGAAACCAACGCTAAAGTCCGGGATTCCGATGATCGCAGCGGAGGGACGTCTACACAGAGCTTTGGAAGTGGAGGACCGGATCTACAAAGGTTGTAATCCCATTCACTTAGTAGTAAAGTTGTTTGCTAGCTTTTAGTTTCTCCTATCCTCTAGTTAACGATCTTCATTAGGGTTTCTCGGCACATAAATTTTTGAATTTGGCATGGTTGATCCCTTGTGGAACCTCATGAGTGTGCCTAGGAGCCCTACATATGATTTTGAACAATTGCTACTATGTACCTTCCATGGTTTGCAACATCATATATATTTCTTTACTCGATAAAGATGGATATAACTTTGTTCTTGATAGAAATATCATGAACATTTACCTTAATAAGGTACTGGTTGCAGAAGGTACACTGTGTAATGGTATCTATGTTCTAAATCAGAATACAGTTCTCAGTGTACAAAACACACGCAAGAGGAAGAGTTCAGATACGAACGAATCCTACTTGTGGCATTATAGACTTGGTCATATCGGAGAGAAAAAACTAAGTTACATAAAGATGGACTCTTGAATACGTTCGAATTTTCATCTTATGAAACTTGTCAGTCTTGTCTCGAAGGAAAGATGACCAAATCTCCGTTCACCGGATATGGAGAAAGGGCAGCAGAGCTCTTGGGACTCATACACAGTGATGTATATGGTTCAATGTCTATACATGCAAGGGGTGGGTTCTCGTACTTCATCACATTCACTGACGATCTCTCTAGGTTCGGATATGTGTATCTGATGAAACACAAATCTGAAGCTTTTGAGAAATTCAAGGAATTCAGAAACGAAGTAGAGAACCAGACTGGCAAAAGTATCAAGATCCTCCGATCGAATGGGGGAGGGGAGTACTTAAGCACTTAATTCCTAGGTTACTTAAAAGAGAATGGAATTCTCTCTCAGCTTACTCCTCCTTATACACCATAGCACAACGATGTATCGGAGCGGAGGAATCATACCCTATTGGATATGGTTCGCTCCATGATGAGTAGTGCCGAGTTACCTCTTTCATTTTGGGGGCATGCGCTTTTGACAGCGGCATATCTATTGAATGATGTTCCGTCTAAATCAGTGCCTAAGACTCCATTCGAGATATGGAATGGAAAAAGGCCATATCTTAAAAGATTTGAGATATGGGGTTGTCCGGCTTATGTTAAAAAGCATAAACCAGATAAACTAGAGGCACGGTCAGTTTTATGTAAGTTTGTGGGATATCTAAAGAATAGTTATGAATATCTGTTCTACCACACCGAGGAACAGAAGGTGTTTGTTGCTCAGCATGCCGTTTTCTTAGAAACGGAGTTTCTTGCAAAAGAAATTAGTGGGAGCACGGTAGAATTGGAAGAAATTCAGCGACCACAAACTGAAACTGAAGATTTAACAGAACCTTAGGATTCAATAACCCCAGATGAACCTCGGCCACTCCGCAGATCTGGTAGGATTTCTCATCCGCCCGAGAGATACTACGGTTTTCTCATAGACGGGGATCGAGAGGATTGCATCTTGGAAGAAGATGACCCTACCAGTTTCAGGCAGGCCACTGATAAGTGGCTGGATGCTATGCGATCAAAAATGGAGTCTATGTACACCAATAAAGTGTGGACCTTGGATATTGCTCCACCTGAGGTAAAACCCGTTGGATGCAAATGGATGTACAAAAGGAAACTTGGTGTAGATCGGCAGGTGGAAACCTATAAGGCTAGACTCGTTGCAAAAGGTTTTCGTCAAAGACCTGGTGTGGACTATGACGAAACTTTTTCTCCAGTGGCTATGCTCAAATCCATTCGGATCCTACTTGCCATTGCTGCCTTCCATGACTATGAAGTCTGGCAAATGGACGTAAAAACGGCTTTTCTAAACGGCAGTTTGGAAGAGTGCATTTACATGGATCAGCCAGAAGGTTTTGTAGACAGTGGGAGCAGCGGGAAGGTGTGCAAATTGCTTAAATCCATTTATGGATTAAAGCAGGCATCGCGGAGCTGGAACATCTGTTTTGATGAGGCAATCAAGGAATTTGATTTCATCAAGAACGAAGATGAAGCTTGTATCTATAAGAAGATTGTAGGACGAACTGTCGTGTTCCTAGTCTTGTACGTGGACGGCATTCTTTTGATAGGAAATAGCATTCCTATGCTACAATAGGTCAAGCTATTCTTATCATAAAGGTTCTCCATGAAAGACCTGGGTGATGCCTCATACATTCTGGGGATCAAGATCTACAGAGATAGATCCAAGAGATTACTGGGACTTTCGCAGTCCAGGTACATAGAGACCGTACTAAAGAGATTTAGTATGGAAGATTCCAAGCGCGGTAATATACCCGCATTGCAAGGAATCACCCTCTCCAAGAAGATAACTCCTAAGACTGACGAGGAGAGGGTTCGCATGAGCACTATACCCTACGCTTCGGCGGTAGGATCTATAATGTATGCGATGCTATGTACAAGACCAAATGTAGCTTACGCACTGAGCGTGGTGAGCCGGTATCAGTCAGACCCAGGTGAGAACTACAGGACGTCGGTGAAGAACATTCTCAAGTACCTGAGAAGGACTAAGGAGATGTTGCTGGTTTACGGTAATGGAGACCTCAGGGTCGAGTCCTTTACTGATTCAAGCTTCCAGAGTGACAAGGATGACAGCAAGTCTGTCTCGGGTTTTGTGTTTACCCTCAACGGAGGGGCGGTGTGTTGGAGGAGTTCCAAACAGGATACCGTCGCAGAAACGACGATGGAGGCTGAATACATTGTTGCAAGCGATGCCACAAAAGAGGCAGTCTGGATGAAAAATTTCATTAGTGAACTTCAGGTGGTTCCGTCCATTGTTGACCCAATACCTTTGTATTGAGATAACAATGGAGCTATAGCTTTAGCGAAGGAACCAAGGTCCTATCAGAAGTCCAGACACATCTTAAGGCGGTATCACCTGATCAGGGAGATCATTGATCGCCAGGAGATCGAGGTACGGAGAGTGGACACAAAAGACAACACGGCGGATCCATTCACAAAGGCCATCCCTCAAACACAGTTCGAGCGACTTTTTGAGCTATTGGGTATGCGGTACGCCAGCAGCTGGCCATAGAGCAGACGTTGAGTATGCGGTACACCAATTACTGGCCTTTAGTGCAAGTGGGAGATTGTTGGATATGTATGCCCTAGAGGCCATTATTGTATAGTACTAGTTTGTGTAATACATTTTGGAAGCTTGGAATATATATACGGGTTTACGACAGTCTTGCTCAATATAGTAGTATGCTACTTGGTTTGTTTCTATCTTAATTTGTGTATATGTTTCTTTTAACACATCACTAATACATATTAATGGAGCCCTTAGGATCTTTGCTTGACTACCGGCATTGTGATGGCGATCACACTAGTGGGGGCTGGGTAGTCTATAAGCACATCCTTATTTTGGTCCCTAATCGTAGGATTATCGAGACAGGGCATCGATACTGTTAGTGTATATGCCCTAGGGGCCATTATTTTATCATACTAGATTGTATGTTACTTAATGGAAGCTTGGGATATTCACAGTTGTAAATACAGTCTTGCTAAAAATGGTAGTATGCTACTTGGTTTGTGTCTACTTTAATATGTGCATATGATTCTTGTAACGTATCACTTATACATATTAGTAGAGCCCATAGGTTCTTTGCTTGATTACCGGCGTTGTGATGGCAGTCACACTAGTGGGGGCTGGGTAGTCTATAAGCAACATCCTATACATGTCCCTAGTCATAGGATTATCGAGACAGGACATCGATACTCCAGAGTAGACTAGTGTGTACGCTTCTCATCCCAGTTGGGGAGATGGTCTGTCCCACAGCCATCAGTACGTCGTACTGGAGATAGTATACAGGTGCTCGTTAGGTTACGGGTACACCGGACAGGACTCGCAGGGGAACTGTTGGTTGGTATTATACCCGTCGTCAGTTAACAGTTCCCAGGTGACATGAGTACAGCATAGTCCGCAGACTTGACACTGCTACTTCGCCTCGAGTGTGTCCCACTGTTCTTAGATTGCTACCCTACCACGGCTCAAAGGAGTCGTGCAAACAGGTAGCAGTTGGGTGCAGTCCCGAGCACTTGGAGGCAGTAGTGGTTAGACAGGATTCGTCTCTCCCGGTATTGGGAGATGATATCGCGTTGTGTTAGAGAGCCATTACGCAAAGTCCCTGGCCAGGGCAAGCGAGATTTACTGGTAGGTTTCAGTAGTTTCTCAGGGTGTAATGGGCTTCACTCCGACACGACTTATACCGCTATTAGGGGACTGACGCTTGCCGCCTCCTAGGCTCGATATGCGATAGTCTTAGACGAACAGACTGGACTGTACGGAGATTGTCACATCAAGCTCAGTAGTAGTTCGGATGGGTTTCCTCATCGGCCTTCTTATCGACATCTACCTGGGGACCGTTACGTACAGCTAGTGCCGCTTGCGGTCTGTGGTTAAACCCGCTGCCAGCGTAGTGTTGAGTCTTTAGAGTCCCACACAGAGTGTTTCCCTTCTCCAGGCGAAACGATATAGAGGTCGTATGGTTTTACGACAAGGGTTCGGACGCGTACGTGTGTTTACGCACGTACGACGTTCGGACAGTTTTTACTAGCCGGCTTTGGTTTAAGCCAGATTCTAGTATCGGGTTATTGGATTTATACAGTCTAAAGTTTTTCCGTGTTTTCACGGATTGGAGGGGCATTCTCGTAATTTGTCGGGAAGCTTCTAGAAGCATGGTGACTTGGGGGGTAAGGTGGCATTGTCATTAAATGATATTGTGACTCATTATGTGTGATTCATCATGTCATTAATGCATTATTAAATGCTTAATGACTCACATAGTGAATCACTCATAATGCATTTATGTAGCATGATGAATAATCTCTTTTTATTCATTTATTCATTATGCTTCATATATCAAGTGAGAAACAATATCATTATGCATTCTTATCATCACCTTCTCTCTCCTCAAGCTCTCTCATTTTTGAAACCCTAATCCTCCCCTCTCATGTGTTGAGATCAAGGATTAGATAGACTAATACATCCATAACCTCACTCTATATCCTCTAGGTAGCTTAGATTAGCACTTTGAGTAACCTAGTTATCTCAAGTTAGGGATCAAGCTTGGCGTAGGAGCTCTCGGGTGGATCGTCTTTGATTCGAGGAGGCCGTTGAGGTGCCGATGTTCCAAGGAGCCTACGAGGAGTGGAGGACAGCGATGAAGACCCGAAGGACATGTAACGTGAGGTATAACTTCGAATCCGAGTAGTTAAACCTCTAGTAGTTTGCTAGTAACGGTTTAGATACGATTCATGTGCTCAAGTCCGTGTTACGAAGCTTTGATTATCGTTTTTCATATATTCCGCCTCCCCGCAAGTTCGTGGGGTGCGTGACATGAACTTACAATGGTATCAGAGCCAACTAAACCATTACTAGCTTGTTAGCAACTGATTAGAAGTTCGATCGACGGAAAACACGAAAACGAAACACCCCGAACCCTAACAGTTTCTATAAATTTTAAACATGTCGAAAAAAATATTTGATATGCCTTAAAATTCATAGCAGGGAAATATAAGAAAACTGGGAAAATACGAGCTCTTAATTCGGAAAAACGGCCGCGGATCCGCGGCAAAAAGGTGCTTTTGGCCGCGGATCCGCCGCCGAGTCAACCCCGAGTTGACTCGGATTTGCACAGTAATTCATATATTCTGGTGTTTTGCTTTCCTGTATATTCTGTTTCTACCCAGGTTACTTCAGTACAGGCTTGCTTTTGGGGTAGACACGGAAAATGGTGATCGATCGATGTTCTAAGATATTTGCTAATTGGGTTTTTATCTGTAATGTTTAATGTGTTCGTAAACCTCCCCTAACCGCTAGTATGTCGGTTGGCAGAGGGTTGCACATTTCTGAAATGTTTACTGTTTGTGTATATGAACTGTATTGGACTGTTTTGATGATTAGCCGGGGTTTTGAGATGTGTTTTATATTCATTCATTCGATGTCAATGTAATATGATGTAATATTCTTTTGCGGGGCACATGCAGGTTGCGGTTGTAGCCACCGTTGTATTATTTCATTTTTACTGTTTTTGCTCCTAGGATAGACCCAAGGTGGGGTGCACAAACTACCGGGTACGTTGAAGTGTTTAGTGGCCTACTCACGTTGTTGAGGGAGACCGCTTCACTTCGGGTACTTGGCGGGTAGTTTGCCGTACCCGTAGGGGTCTAGGGTGGGGTAATGGCTATTCATCACAACTGTGTAATCCGTCTTTTATTGCTGGCTCAAAGCAAATGCAGATTGCTAGTATATCCAATAAAGTTCATCAGTGATCTGGAATGCTTATTATTGCATCTGACGAATGTACAATATCTATATATGATAGCTATTAGACGTCACTTATGTTTTACACCCGCGCTAGCCCAGCCCCCGCTCTGTCGTTAGTTAAGTAACCTAACGGGTGATGATGGGACCCAGTGGCGAATGAGGATGGCATAAGAGGACGTGGTATTTTCGTTGTTTTCTGCAATGATAGGATAAAAGATGGGACGCATTATTATAATGCAAAGAAAATAAACCAAAGTTGAATCGTTGGAACAAATTTAAAAGAAACCACTCGGTTATTTTAAAAAGAGCAGAATCTTTAATTGCGGAGCTTTAACCACTCCTTTTAAAAAGCTATCAGGTTCCTTCGATTATATCAAGTTCACTACGTTCACGGTTTCGCCAAAACCAGTCGTAGCCCTCCATCATTTCTTATAGATGGTCAGTAGTATTCAAGCTATGTATTTTGACTTAACGCCAAGGCATAGTGTTTGGTAGCTGCTGGGTATTCATTTGTTGCATAGATAGATGTGTTATTTTGGGACAGTCATATTATCATTTTGGCCTAACGTCAAGGATATATACGGATGGGTTCAAATTAACAAGGATAATGATGGGTAGAACTTGACATGTGACTTATGACATTTTGACCTAACGCCAAGGTCATAAGAGCATGGGGCAAAAATCCATATCGGGAATTTCTAAAGAAACTGAAATTTGCAGAGAGAGTATACCATTTTGGAGTTTGATGAATGTTGGTAGGATTCCTTCAACATTATCATACGATGATATTTTGGATCCCGATCCTACTGTGAGTATATGCTACTTATCAGGAGATGCGTCACTTAACGATCAATGCTATAAACCAAGTAGGTGTCGAGAAAGGTGTCAGCGGGGTTACGCCCCCAGAGAAAAGAGGTTATTTAATTAAGGAACTTCGCGAAAGCGTTGGAAAACCTCCCTCGAAGTATCGACACTGGCCTGGCTGAACGGTTAAGCAAGTATTGTACGGTGAGAATTGTCCTGACTAATTCTTCTTTTGTGGTTTGAGGAAGGATTCGAGAAACAGTGGGAGCCATCCAGTTTAGATAAATTAAAAACCAATCTAAACTTGCAACAGCATCATGCTAAAATGTTTTCTTCTCTTTCTCTCATTGCAGCGACCTTGTGACCACACATAGGTTACATCTAGATAACAAATTGACTGAATCTGACTTATATGACTGGAAAAGGTCTGTCCAGATGTCCATTGCCTATGACAAACTGGATCACCCTATTACTACTCAAGATCCCGCCGTCCCAGGTCCAGCTTAAACCGTCGCGGATATGGATATCCGTCAGACAAGGGAAAAGGATAAAGTGAAAGCCAAGTGCCTCGTGTTGGCTTCAGTTGATGGTGTATACCAGAAGCAGCACGAGAAAATGGACTCAGTTTCCATCTTTCTCCATAAAAAAGAATTATATGGAGAGCAATCGCATATCGCAAGATATGAGACCTCGAACGAATTATTTCAAGCGAGGTTGGTTTTCGGGTCATCTGTAGGGGACAACGTCCTTACAATGACTAGCTATATTGATGAGCTCAAGGACCTAGAGACCACGTTGGGAAACGGGTCAGATACTGACTTGATTCTACAGTCTCTACCTTCTACCCTGAAGGAAACCAGGGAAGTAGAAGGAAAGAGAAAGGCAATAGTTTCGGGACTGAATGGAGTAAAAGAGGGACGTTCCTATTGTTATGGGATTGGGCATTGGCAGAAAGATTGCAGGGCTTTGGAAGCTAGTAGCCAGGATACGAAGCATGTTGTGGCTTCGGCCCCAAGTGTATTTGTAATTGAGAACTGTTTGTCAATTAACTCTACTTCCTGGGTACTAGATATCGGAGCAGGATCTCATATCTGTAATTCATTACATGTTAGTTATATGTATGCCCTAGAGGCCATTACTGTACATTGGATGTATATTGTAGTGGATGCTGGGACATATATAGGTAGGACTTTCTTGCTCGACATGATAGTACGCTATCTGGTTGCTCTTTATCTTAAGATGTATACTTTCTGTCTCTCTGCTACATGTTGATAAAACCCTTAGGATGTGTACTCGACTTCCAGGAATATGATGTAGATCATACTAGTGGGGCCTGGGTGGTCCATGAGTACATCCTTCAATGTTCCTAGTCGTGGGAATATCGAAACGGGGCATCGATATTCCAGAGTAGACTAGCGTATATCCTCTCGACCCATGTGATGGGCGATGGATGATCCCATATCCATTGGTGTTTGACATCAGAGATGGTATGCGGGTGCTCAGTGGTGACTGGGTACACTGAACGGACTCGCCGAGAACTCCCAGATGGTATTATACCTCACGTCAGATGGCAGTTCTCTGGTGACACTGGTACAGCTTAGTCTGTTGACCCGAGATCGTCATAGAGTCTTATGTGTCTCCCACTGTGCTTTGATTTCCACCCTACCACAGCTCTACTGAGTCGTGCAAACAGGTGGTTTTTGGGTACAGTCCCGATTTACATGGAGGCAATGAGCGATAGGAGGGGATTCGTCTCTCCCGGTATTGAGGGTTGATGTTGCGCTATGCTCGACTGGATATAACTGGAAATCCCTGGCCAGGGTTGCAGTGATATACTGGTAAGAGTTATCAGTAGTTTCACGATTGTTATGGACCTCACGTCGGCATGACTTATCAAGCTATTGGGGTCTGACGTTTACCACCCCTAGGCGAGATATGCGACATATTAGACGAACAGACCGGACTGTACGGTAAGTGTTACTGGTTGGATTCACAGGAGTGTGAGAGGGCTTGCTCGTCGATCTTCTGATCGCTCAATACCCGGGTGGCCGTTACGTTTAGCAGACCGCTTGCGGCTTGTGGGTGTTTGATATGATCATCACCTGCTGCCGGCGTATTAACGAGTCTTTAGAGTCCTACACAGAGGTTTCCTGGCTCAAGCAAAACGAAATAAGAGCGCATATGAGATATGTGTGGGACCGAGAATAATGCGTGTATGTGATACCATATTCTATTCTCGCGATGAATGTATCGATTAGTTGTATGCGATATAACCTAGTTATCGAATCGAGAATTGATTCGATAAGTCGATACATTGGATATTAGTCGGTCATATGCGATATGACCAGATCGTTAAATCAAGTGTTGATTTAATGATTTAATGTATAATTATATATTAGATATATTACTTTACATTAACTAGTATTTGTTCACTTAAGATGGATTTTCTCACTTGATGTGCACACTGTATATATGATATAGTTTTGTGCACTAGTTTGTATCATGTTGATGATACATGCAACCTTGGGTGTGTGTATGCTATACACCATGTTTAGTTAATGGTTAGGGTTTCCATTGCTTTATTTATTTATCTATTTATTTTGGTTAAGAGATAAAACTAAATGGTTTCTTTTGTTTTATGCTAGAAGTTTCTTGATGCTTCATGCATCTTTGACAAAGTGGCCACTTTGTCTTTATCCTTTAATCTAACCATTCAACTAAACCATAGTTTATTCTCTACACTCAACCATGGTTGCAATATGATAAGAATCACTTTATTTTCTTTTATTGATAATTCTTATCATATTCTTTTTCTTCTTCTTCTTCTTCTTCAAGAAGAAGAAACTATGTTACCTCTAATGGTGTCATGAGTAAAAAGAGTGAGAAATCCAATTCTAAAGTGAACCCACTTCCTATTTCTTCATCCTCTACCACTTGCCATGTAGTATAGGGTGTTTTCTTCACAAGTTTCATGACTTGGTGAAGGTGGAGCTTGATCTTGTGTTGCCTCGACGTAGATCATCTTCGACATCGAAGTCGACGACCTAGCCCGATCATTTCTCCGACGAAACCATCGCCAGAGTCCGGGATCCGATGATCGCAGCGGAGGGACATCATCACGAAGCTAAGAAAGTGGAGGACCGGATCTACAAAGGTTGTAGTCACTTTCCTTTTAGTTAAAGTTGTTAACTTGCTTGTAGTTTCGCCTATATCCTCTAGTTAACGATCTAGTTTAGGGTTTCTCGGCATATTTTTTTTGAATTTGGCATGGTTGATGCCTTGTCGAACCTCATGGGTGTGCCTAGGAACCCTACAGTGGTATCAGAGCCTGACTAGAGCCTTAGGCGATACGTAGACGATGTTAGAAGTCCGATCGAACCCGAAACCCTAATTTTCAACCCTCTCTGTACATTTTCTGTAATTGTGGATTTTTCTGAATTAAAAATACCTGAAAAATTGAGCAGGGAAATATAAGAATTGTGGTGAAAAACGACGGCCTAAATCGTACATTCCACCGCGGAACCGCGGCAATACCCTGCTTGGGCCGCGGTTCCGCGGCCGTACAGAGGAGTTAAGCCGTAATTTTTCCACCATAATTCCTATTTCTGAGATTTATATTTTATGGGTATTTTTATTATGACTCAAGAGTTGAGTATTCCTGGATTGTATTGGGACTCGATGATTCGATCGGATTATTTAACTTTGTTTACTGTGTTTTTCCGGGTATCTTTAGAACATGTTAAAAGGTTCGAATGGATATAAATACCCACTTTTTCCCCTGCCGGGAAATTTCCAAGTGTTGGATTTTTCCGTGGTTTAAGGACGTTCTGAGTAGTGCAAGTAACGCGATGGTCCCTCTAGAAGACAACAAACCTTAACTCGATTATATGACCGTCTTGAACTGCCCTTTGAACCTTAGGGTTTGGGGCAGTACGGCGTGCCATATGTGAGGCGTTGGCTTGACCCTTCTACGGCTGGACCGTTGGTACTGAGGCATGAAGTGAATGTTTTTAAACTTATTTCATGTGTTGAGCTGTTTCGGGAAAACTTGGGTGTTCGATTGTTCGATCGGAAAGTTTAACATTTTCTATTTATCCGGAATGTGATACAACATTTAGAATTCACAAGTAGTTATGAGATAACTGAATGAATGTTATGAACATAGCAGTTTTGTCTCACTTGATCGGTTGCCACGGAATTTTGATGCGATCAAAAGTCCGTCGCAATCACGTAGCGTACGCGGATACTCGCCGGGTAAATTTAATAGGCAGCTACGCCCCATAGCCCCGACCAAGTGACTGTAGGAGAACCCCGTCGCCGAAAGCATCCGTTCGGGTGCTCGCGGCAGCGGTGTTCCGCCTTGGTGCACTTCGTCGACGGCATCAGGGGTGCGGCCGTCTACTAAAGTTTGCGACGAGCATTCGATCAGAATGTCGGGAATCCTGTTGAATTGCCCGACTTGATATTGAAAAGAGTTTTCGATAATGAGACTAAAATGCGGGGTTTATAATTGTTAGGCATGCGATGTCTAAGGAATTCATTTCATTAGGCATGCGATGTCTAAAGAGATTGCGGATTCCAACTGTTGTAGTTTTACACTTTCTTTTCTGTGACCGTAAGTGTAGTATGTAGTGGTATTGCCGATTGTCGTTGCTATACGTCGACGACAATTGGTGTATGCATACTTACTTACGTTGATGACATGTGATGTTATGTGTTGCTGGATATGTTATATTGAATCGTCGTGTTTGAATAGCCGGGGGTTTTATGTGAGATGAGTGTTTTCCATTTTCATTCATGTAAAAAACTTGTATGTAATATTCTTTTATTGGGGCACTTCCAGGTTGCGGATGATGTCACCATTTGTATATTATTTACTTTTCCGCATTAGGATAGACCCAAGGAGGGGAGCACAAGTAACCGGGTTCTGGGGTCCAATGGGAGATCATCTCGAGGAATCGAGTCCGGGTCTTCTAACCCTAGAATTGGTAGGGTTGCTTGCCGCTCTCGTAGGGGTCTAGGGGTGTGGGATTGGCTATTCATCATGACCGTGGAATCCGTGTTTTATACAGGCTCAATATAAAACACGGACGTCCTAGAATATCCAATATTTCATATGATATTTTCTGCTGCGTTATCTGTGATATGATCATGTAATTTGTTCAGATAGATATTGTATATAGTATATAAGATATATTATATAGACATTGCTTATGTTTTACCCCCGCGCTAGCCCTGCCTCGTTCTGGCGTTAGTTACCTAACCTAACGGTGCAGACGGGACATCGAGGCGAATGCGGATGGCATAAGCGTACGTTATATTTATCTGTGATGTTTAGGTGGACTTAAATGATGGGACATTCATTAATGAGATTAATGAAAGAAAATAAACCTAAAAGATGTTGTGGAATCAAATTTTAAAAATAAAACAGGTAGCTACAGTTCTTGCTTTGCACAGCGGTATATATGATATATCCTGCACCTTATTCGATAAGGAAAGGACCGAGATCCCTTCACCGGAAGTGACTCCTTTAGCAATAACTGGCAGATGCTACAACCCTCGGTTTGTCTTTTGATTGCTTCTATAGTTTTTGCTTTGCACAGCGGTATATATGATATATCCTGCACCTTATTCGATGAGGAAAGGGCCGACGATCCCTTCACCGGGAGTGACCCCTTTAGCAAAACTGGAAAAGCCTCAAAAACATTCCATTTAAAAACCATTTGATTCCGCAACGAGATCAAGTTCAAAGCGTTAAAGGTTTTCTTAAAAACCATCCGCAACCCTCCGTCATTTTAGGAAGTAGAGTACTTAGTATTCGTGCTGTGTTTGTTGACCTTAGTTAAGGCACAGTGTACGGTAGCTAAGTGATGTCTTCCTACACCGCATATGATGCGATTAGTTAGGACAGTCGTGTGACTTTGTTGACCTTAGTTAAGGGTCATGTGGGTGGGTCTAATTAATCACGAAATGACGGGTAGAACTTGACTAGTGCTTATGATTTGTTGACCATAGTTAAGGTCATAAGTGTTAGGGGTAAAAACCTTTATCGGGAGTTTCAAGTGTTGAAATTTGCAATGAGATTGCATACCTTCTATATGATAGTTAGATCCCGATACCCACTGCGAGTAATTGTTACTCCTGGGAGAGTTTTGCACTTTACAATTAGCCGATCAAGTAGGTGTCTAGAAAGGTGTCAACGGGGTTACGCCCCTGGGAAAACAAGGTTTACTTTAATTAGGTCCGTGCGAAAGCACGGGGAACCTCCCTCAAAGTACCGACACTGGCCTGGCTGAAAGATTGGCGAACTTGTAGAGTGTAATTAATCCCGGCTAGTCTTTCCTTTTAGGGTTTGAAGGAAGATTTGATAAAAACAGTGGGAGCCATCCTGATTAGATAAATTAAATAACCATTATAATCTTGCAAGAGCGCACGCAGAGTGTTTTCTTCTTTTTCTATCCAGGTAGCGACCATATCACGCCTTAATCAAGATAATAATATGGATGTATTGACCGAACCCGCTTGTTATACTGAGCTGGGGAACGTTGGTCCCGCTCCAACTTATAATTGTTATAAGACAGAGCAGGAAATAGGGGAATACCAAGATTCCCATACCACCCAAACGAAAAAAGTGCATATGATGCATCTCCTTCGGGTGTGTTCGTTACACGGATTTGTTTCTCAGTATCCTCTGCGTCCTGGATATCTGATACCGGAATAGGATCCCAGATATGTAATCTGTTACATAGGGCTACAGAAAGGCAGAGAACTAAGAACGGGTGATAAGTTTCATGAGACAGAAAACGGGGCAAGTGTTGCAGCCAAGTCTGTTGGTCACTGTCACCCTGTATTACTAATACATTGATTCTGAACAAATGCTATTAGATACCGAACCTGATATACAAAATCATATCAATCTCTTTATTTATTAAAGAAGGATATAATTTTGTATTGTTGAATATTGTTTAGAACATTTCAAAAGTTGATCGGTTCAGGTACGTTATCTAAAAGCATTGACGTTCTAAATCAAACTACAGTTCCTAATATACAGAACACACACAAGAAGAAGAGTTCAGAAATGAACGAATCCTTCTTAAGGCATTGTAGACTAGGTCATATCAATGCGACCCGACTAGCTTAAGTTACATTTAAGATGCATATTTAAATCAGTTTGAATTTACATCTTGTGAAACTTGCCAGTCATATCACAGAGATAAGATGACCATAGCTCTGTTTACTGGAAACAGAGAAAGAGTTAATGAACTCTTGGGATGATACATGTTAATGTATGTAGATCCCCTGTCTACACATGCCAAGACCGGTTCTTTGTATTTTATTACATTCTCTGATAATCTCTCAAGATTCAGGCATATGTTCCTGTTGAAACACAAGTCCGAACCTTTTGAGATATTCACAGAATATAAGTTAGAAATAGAGAACCAAAAACCGGGTATAAGTATTATGTCCTATGATAAGATCAGGGAGGAGAATACTTGCACATGGAATTCTTGGACTATTCTGAAGCAGAATGAGATTCTGTCTCGGTGTTACTCCTCTGTATACACCACAGCACAATGGTGTATCAGGGCGGAGCAATAGCACCCTATATGATATGGTGTGCTTTATGATGAGTACTACTAAGTTACCTATTTCCTTTTTGGGAGTTATGCACTTGGGAAGCTGCATACCTATTGAATAGGGTTTAAATCAAATCAGTTGCCTACCACTCCATATAAGATATGGTATGGGAAGAGCATATCTCTTAAGAAAGTTAAGATTTGGGATTGTCCAGCCTATGTCGAAAGCAAAATCCGGACAAGATCGAAGCAAGGTTAGTTCTGTAGAACTGGAAAAGTTCCAGCTATACAAACTACAGCTAATGATTTGACAGAACCAGAGGATTCAATAGTCTCCGACGAACCTCAGCCTCTCCGTCGATCTAGCAGGGTTCCTCATCCACCTGAGAGATACTTCGGTTTCTCGATGACAGTGGGAGCGAGGAATGCATCATGAGATGATGACCCAACTAGTTTCGAGCAGGCCATCGAGAGTAGGGACTCTGTAAGAATGGCTGGATGCTTAGTGATCTGAGATGGAATCCTTATACACCAACAAAGTATGGACTTTGGTTGCTATATCTGAAGGGTTAAATCCCCATCAGGAGCAAGTATATCTTGAGAAGATTACTTAGTGTAGATGGAAAAGTTGAGACTTTCAAAGCTAGACTTGTTAAAGGTTTTCGTCATCAACCAGGCATGGATAATGATGAAACCTTTTCCAGTGGCTATGCTTAAGTCCATCCGGATCCTACTTGCCACGGCTACATACCATGACTACGATATCTGGTGGTTGGGTGTTATGACTGCTTTTCTAAATACTGATTTAGAAGAGAACGTCTATAAGTACACATCCAGAAGGCTTCGTAAACAGGGGGAGCAGCGGAAACGTGTGCAAGATACTTTACAGAATAAAGCAGGCATCGCGGAGTTGGAACGTCTATTTTGATGCGATAGTCAAAGAGTTTGACTTCACCAAAATGGTAGACGAACCTTGTATATGTTGGAGATAGTGCCCTCAGAGTCAATTATTGGATCACAGGCACGTGATTGCAATGATTGAGGGAGGACCTGTTGCGCCACGGGAGCGCCCCGGCCGTCTTACTCGAGGCCAAATTGCGGAATCAAAATTTTTCCTTACTCGGAAACCGGCGCTACCGCGGACAAAGAAAACCCGGATCGTTTACCATTAACCTAATGCTAGCAATCAAGAGATAGGGTGAGAAGTATACCGAGTGATCCGAGTCCTCCGGTCTTCTCGTCATCGTCCCGATCTCCCGCGGAAAGTGTTGCCTCCACATCGTCGCCTCCTCGCCGGAAAGGGCACCACATCGCCTTCTTCATTTACGGGCTCCCGCCTCAATACCGAGGCAACTCGCGCATGAAGCCGGCAACTCGACATGCTCAAGATGTGCTGTAGAATGTGTAGTAGATTGTCTCACTTGGGGTTTTGTTGCCATTTGAAGATGATGGAGGAAACAAGGATTAGAAAAATGGTGCTTGCATTTTTCTAGCATGAAAAAGAGATCAAGAAAGAAACTCTCAAGAATGAAGAACTCTCTCCTTCTTCTTCTCTCTTTCTTTTTCTTCTTCTCTCTTTTCTTTTTCTTCTTCTCTCTTTTCTAATGAAAAACTTTATCATCTAGTAAGCATAAGAATGGTGGAGGAAGAGAAGAAAAGAATATCAAACCATCACCTTAGAAGGAAGGTGAGTGTAGGAAAAGGTGGAGGGTAACCACAAGCAAAACATCATCATAACCAAATCACATCAACTCCAAATCACTTCTTATCACATCTAATCTCCATAAAGCAAGAAAGGAATGGTATCTAAATAAGTTATCATAATAAATCAACTTACAAGAAACCCCCTCCTCAAATGTAATTTGCAAAACTGCAAATTACCCCCTCCATCAGAAAAGTCCGGCCGGGAAAGAACAAAGGAAAACCGGCCGGAACGGAATGCAAACTGGCAACTCCAGAAAACTGGTCCCGTAATAAATTACAGGAAAAACCCCTATACTGTGCATACACACCCGCATCTGTATTCCGACCGGATACAAATGCAATGAGACAAAATCTACACTGTACTAGACTAGGACCGGCTTAAGCCAAAGCCGGCTAGTAAAATCCGTTCGATCCTGATTCGTGCAATACCGCACGTATCTGATCGAACCCTGCCATATAACTATACGGCCACTAGTACAAAACTGTCCGATCCTGATCCGTGCAATACCGCACGTATCTTATCGGACCCTGCCATATCTCCATACGGCCTCTACAGCGTTTCGCCCGAAACTTGAGTAACTGTAAGTGTGGTGGACTCTAAAGACTCGTCAATACTATGGCTGTGGATTTAACCACTAGCACGTCAGAGGTATCAGCCAATACGTGACGGGCCACCAGCTATTGACTAAAAGGGACGTCGATGAGCGAACTCATCCTGACACCCTACTGAGCCTGTCAGTGACAATATCCGTACAGTCCGGTCCGTTCGTCTATGAGCATCGCATGGCGGGCCTAGGGGGTTGGTAAAAGTCAGACCCCCAAAAGCGGTACAAGTCGTGTCGGAGTGTAGCCCAGAACGCCCTGAGATACTACTGGAATACCTACCAGTAAATCTCCTGCCTCGGCCGAGGGCTTTGCGTAATGGCTCTCCTAGACACAGCGCGACCTCACCCCCAATACCGGGAGAGACGAACCCCTGCAGATCCGCTCACTGCCTCCATGTGGCTCGGGACTGTACCCAACTAAAACCTGTTTGCACGACTCCTTTGAGCCGTGGTAGGGTAGTAATCAAAGCACAGTGGGAACTCACACGAGACAAATGACGATCTCAGGTCGATGAACTAACCTGTACACATGTCACCAGGGAACCGCTATCTGACATCTGGTATAAGACCAACTAGCAGGTTCCCGGCGAGTCCTGTCCGGTGTACTCATAACCCAATGAGCACCTGTATACATCTTAGGTGAACCAACTGACACCAGTGGCTTGTGAGACCGGCCACCGCCCCTCGTCGGGGTCTCGACTGTATACACTAGTCTACTAACGGAGTATCGATGCCCTGTCTCGAAACTCCTACGACTAGGGACCTTTTAAGGATGTGCTTATAGACCACCAGCTCCCACGTATATGATCGCCATCATACTGCTGGCAGTCAAGCAAGAATCCTAGGGGCTCTATCAACGTGTAATAGCGACATGTCAGGTCACCTAAAGCAGTACACGATGATAAAGATAAACCAGATAGCATACTATCATCTCGAGTAAGACTGTCCTACCGGGATAGGTCCTCCCTCAATCATTGCAATCACGTGCCTGTGATCCAATAATTGACTCTGAGGGCACTAACTCCAACAATCTCCCACTTGCACTCAAGGCTAATTATTGCGATGTCGCATACTCACAGCCCGTGTGATACCGAACACCCAATTCCTCTACTAGTCAGTCTCACAAAACCTGTTTGCGAAACTATTGCGTTCGAGGAATAGCCTCAGTGAGTGGATCCGCAGTGATGTTTCTTTCTGTGTCTCTCTATATCTCATGTTCGTGGAGAAAACCATCTCCCGAAATGAGCAATACCTGTCTTAGAATATCTGGATGTCTGATGGGACCTAGCTCATAAATGAACTCCAAATCCAAACTTCTTAGACTGTATCAACAACTGAACTTAATCAGTATCCTGCGCCATGCCGCCCTCAGTATTGCCTTAGACCATCTGTCCAAAATACTGCCCCTCGTCAGAAGGAAAACTATAACTCTGACAACCTCCTTGTCGTCAATGTCACCTTGGAAGCCTGGAATGATAACTGTCTCCTAAAGGAGGCTGCCGTTATCATATCCCTAGAACATCCACTTATGTTCTAAGACTGCTTCCGACTGTTTTTCCAGGATTGGATCAATACCATCTTATTGCATCTAGTGCAAGAACAACATCTGGTGCGGTACTTGACATCTTATGATTGACTCAATTGCCTAAGCAAGTGATCTGCCAATCATGAGTATCCCTCTCCCCTTTAGTCTATAAGACACCTTTAGAGAGGGTGACTCCATCAACTGCAGGTACACCACCGTGTCAGGAGTCGTCCATTCTAAATACTCATAGAATGCTGCCAAGGTACCCAGATTGGGAAACCACCCAAATCTAGATCTAAAACCATAGATCTAGTAACCAGTATGTCTGATATAATATCCAAGTCCCTTGTGGAGAAACCACTGTGTGACGACCAAAGTATAACCGATCGTAGTATAGGAATATCACTTCCCACTACCTTCTCAACAGATCCATCCCTTATTCTGATGACGTCAAGCCTATGACTGTCACATCAGAAACAGATGATCTATCTCCGCTGTATCTGCTTTAGTCTATAAATAGACATAAGCCTGATGTCCACCAATGCTTCCGCTGCTCCCACTGACTATGACAACCCTCTGGTGGAGTCATATAGACGCGCACTTCTAAAGCTAGTTTAGAACGACGCTATACGCATCCTCTCACCGGGTCTCGCAGCCTGGAACAACAGCAATGGCAAGTGTGGGTAAACAAGAACTTTCCTGTCACCGTCCTTGAGGCTACCGGAGTACCTCTCGGGTGCCTGAAGTTACCCACCGTGTCTGCGGAGTGGCCAATGGAATGTCAAATCAGATTGAATCTTTAGGTTCCTTGTCAAATCTTCAGTAATCGTTTGTGGTTCTGGAATCACTTCCAGTTCCACCATACTCCCACTACTGTTTTTTGAAAAAATCCATTTTTATTAAAACTGTGGCGAGTCTAGAACAATATTTCTACTGTTCATCCAGATGGTAGAAAGTCAACCCTCGTCATAGCCTGGGTCAACCCACAAACAGCCATTACAGAAACGTGCTTTGAGTTGTCCAGTGTCTGGTTTTAAGCATAAGCCGGACAACTCCCCGTACCTTAACATCGTCAAGATACGAACTGTTCTATATCCAATATAGAACCAGAGGCACTGATTCAATTGAACCAGATTCAAATCATGCAGCTATCTCGAGTGCATGTAAACTAAATGGAAAGAGGCCGATCAGCGTTACTCAACTTAGGAATGCTTCCAATTATGAGTAACCTGAAAGAGAAGCCAGTTCTCTTAATCATTACTATCAACTGAACACCATACACAAGTATCTACATCTTCGATCACTTTGAAGAATCCCGATACTTGCTACACCTGGTTCTCTACTCTATTCAAATACCCATAACTCCTCAAAACTTAGACCCTGTGTTTCCACGAAACACATGTTTAAGAACTAGAGAAGTTAAAAGTAAACAGAATACAGTACGAGGACCAACCCCTCTGTCCTAATGGACACTGGACAACATACAATACTCTGTATAAGTCCGCTGAGTCTAATAACTCTTTCACTGTGTGTCGTAGGTTGAAAACTGTACTTATGGTTAAGAAGAATTACACCGCTGTTTAATGCTCCTTACCTAACCATCCACTGATATGGGTAAATGTCATCGACATAATATCAAAAGGTATATCTCACTCTATGAAAAATAGACGTACAGATATATCAATTTGAAATTGGTGCATAACCGCGGATATTCAAAACCAAATAATTGCCGTCCGGCAAACAACCCAGGTGACTTCCTCAAATATCACCGATTGCAACGAATCCCGATATAATGAGGATGATCACCCAATTCCCAATAGCTTCCTCCCACTCATCATTTGTAAAACCATACAGATGTGAGAATCATACCTGGTAAATACATACCCTGGAGCAAGTGTCTAACTGGGAAATCAGTTTTCCATTAACAGTACACAGTGAAACTGAAACATTGAAATGTTTCGTCGGGGTATCCTGGTATTCCTAGTAATGCCTCTTCCATTATCCAGATTCACAACTGTAACCGTGTAATTCTTTGCCATCTTTCTAAATCCCTTTCTGTGTCTTTAGTCATTACCTTCTGCACACCCCTTTAAGCCAAATGGTTTTCTTCCTTCCCTACCGTTCGGCACCAGCCTATGGTTTGGAAGAAGACTATCCAATAAGCATAAAGGGTGTACTGTCCTAATCCTAGGAACACTCGCAATGCGAGAGAAGGTGAAGATAAAAGACACCTGAATGTACTTTATTCCTATTTCTCCTGAACCAGAATCCATCCCCGAACTGGAACAAGTTCCTTTCGAGTTCGTATATAACCATACGATGGATTATCCAATAAAATGGGATCTTCGTAGTGATACGGAGTGTCCTGGAGAAATACAAAGGTGATTTAGGATTGGCGAAGAAATACTTGGTTTGGTCGTGAATAGCAGTCGCAACTTACTTTGCCCTCTTACTAATCCCTTGCTTTGTCTTAACTTAATACCTTCTGTACACCGTTTAGGCTAACTGGTTTTCTTCATTCCCTACCGGTCGGCACCAGCCTATGGTTTGGAAGAAGACTATCCAATTTGCGTAATAGGTGTACTACTCCTAAACCAAGGAGTACTCGTAATGAGAGAAGGTGAAAAAGAAAAGACAACTGAATAATCCTATCCGTTTTCTCCAGAACCGGAAACCATCCTCGAATTCCTTCGAGTTCGTATCTAACCATACGATGGTTTTGTCCAATGGAAGTGGACGTTCATAGTAATACGGGGTGTCCTGGAGAAAAGGGTAAAAGTAGGAGTGGCAATGAGGTCTGCAACTCTGACAATCCAAAAGCCAGTGTTAAGAAGGTTCGGTCTACTTGGTCACTGAGTCAAAGTCTTAGGGTCGGGTCAAAGGTCGCTGCCAACGAGAGAGAGAAAAGAAACACTCAGCGTGCACTCTAACCTAGATCAGAATGGTTATCACTTTGTCTAATCTGGAAACCTCCCACTGTACCTCAAATTCTCCTCCAAACCTGAAAGAAGAATTAGTCGGGATCACCCGAGGAGTAAACCAACTCATCAGTGGGAATCGGGATCCAACTATCATCGCATGATAACCTGACGGAATCCACTCAAGTCACCACACTCCAGAAGGTATGCGCATGCCTGGCAAGTTTCAGTTCTTTTGAAACTCCCGATGTGATTTTTACCCCAAGCGGTTTATGACCTTGACTAGGTCAACAAACCATAAACCGCCAGTCAAGTTCAACCCATCATTATTCTGGATTGCATTAAACCCACCCGTACGTGCCCTTGACTAGGTCAACAAGGCCGCACGACTGTCCTAACCAATCCCACTTATGCAACAAACAAGTACCACTTAGCTACCGAACACTACGTCTTGACTAGGTCAACAAACGCAGCACGAATACCAAATAATACTTGTAGGAAATGACGGAGGGCTACGGCTGGTTTTTGGCGAAAAACCTTTAACGTAATGAACTTGATATCGTTGAAGGAACTGCATAGTTTTTATAAAAATATAGTGACGAAAACCTTTACTAAAGAGGTCACTCCCGGTGAAGGGATCTCGGCTCTTTCCCCGTAGAATGAGGTGCAGAATATTCCAACTGAATACCACGATGCAAAGCAAAAGTAATCGGCTATAGTGAAGCTATTGCCCTGACGCAAACTTCTGTTCAAGGGGTCACTCCCGGTGAAGGGATCTCGGCCCTTGCCTCGTCGACTGAGGAGCAGGATATTCCAAATGAATACCACGATGCAAAACAAAAGTGAACGTCCTTGCAATAACAGCTTTTTGAAAAGTGTTCCAACAACATCAGAATAGGTTTGTTTATCTTGCATTGATCCGAATCAATGCAGTCCCATCAATTGATCACACCACAAAGAACGAAAAAAATACTGACGTACGTATATGCCATCCGCATTCGCCACTGGGTCCCGTCATCACCCGTTAGGTTAGCTAACTAACGGCAGAGCGGGGACTGGACTAGCGCGGATGTAAAACATATACAACATCTACTAATATATATACCAATATATTATATTTCGCTCAAGGCGTGATAAAATGCAACATCACAGAAATATACAGCATCACAGAACAATACAGATATCTGGAAACCCCGGGTTTCACAGAGCCGCTGCTGAAACCCGACGTTCCCCTGGTCGTGTGGATAGCCTGTGCAATGAAATCCTAGACCCCTACGGGCGCGGCAAGTCACCCGCCAAAACCTGAAGCGAGGCAGCCCCCTCCAGCACCGTGAATGGACCACCCAGCACTTCACGGAATCCGGTAACTTGGGCACCCCTCCTGGGTCAACCTGTACCCCCTACGAGTGCGGCGAATAGCCCGCCAATCCTGGACTGAAGCCCCCTCCGTCTCAATGCCCTGAGATGCGGGCCCGTTGCCCTCCAGAACCCGGCTATCCGTGCACCCCACCGCGGGGCAAACCTAGTACAGAATGTAAAATATACATACACCGGGTACATCGACCGCAACCAGGTCGTGCCCCAAAAGAATAATACAAACAGGCAGTGACGGCAGTCCACATGTCGGACGCTCGCCCCGCAATAACAAATGTACATAATACAACAAAACTGTACTAGCATTGCATCCAGGCTATCCCCACGACCGATCCGCAACATCACAGCATAAACATAGAACATCAACGTGAAAGTCACGTTCGCAAATCCGTCTAACCGGGCTATAGCAGTTAGACCGGATTTACCGATCGAGTGACATTCACGGTCGCAGATATAATGTAAATACTGTGAAAAAATGTGTTTAAAATTTTCCGATTGACCAAAAATTAACAAGTGGGCCCCCAATCAAAACTGTAGCACTCACAGAAAACCTGGGCCCAATTTTAATATCCCAGAAACCACATTTCTTACTGACAAACATACTGAAAAATTTTCGGGGGGTGCACTGTTCAACTTGCCGCGGAAGCGCGGCCTTAGCTAGGTTTTGGCCGCTCTTCCGCGGTGACATGAACAGTTCATGGTACAAAATTTCTTCAGTATGCTTGTATTTACCTGCACATCACTCTAAGACAACCAGAAAGATTTTTAGACTCCAAAAAATTTCGACAGAAACTGATGTGCAATAAAAATACGGTTTTTGGAAATTTCGGTCGATCGGAAACGCAAACACATCAAACGAAAGCTAGGTAAGGTTAATGGCGTGGCTCTGATACCATGTTGCGCCACGGGAGCGCCCCGGCCGTCTTACTCGAGGCCAAATTGCGGAATCAAAATTTTTCCTTACTCGGAAACCGGCGCTACCGCGGACAAAGAAAACCCGGATCGTTTACCATTAACCTAATGCTAGCAATCAAGAGATAGGGTGAGAAGTATACCGAGTGATCCGAGTCCTCCGGTCTTCTCGTCATCGTCCCGATCTCCCGCGGAAAGTGTTGCCTCCACATCGTCGCCTCCTCGCCGGAAAGGGCACCACATCGCCTTCTTCATTTACGGGCTCCCGCCTCAATACCGAGGCAACTCGCGCATGAAGCCGGCAACTCGACATGCTCAAGATGTGCTGTAGAATGTGTAGTAGATTGTCTCACTTAGGGTTTTGTTGCCATTTGAAGATGATGGAGGAAACAAGGATTAGAAAAATGGTGCTTGCATTTTTCTAGCATGAAAAAGAGATCAAGAAAGAAACTCTCAAGAATGAAGAACTCTCTCCTTCTTCTTCTCTCTTTCTTTTTCTTCTTCTCTCTTTTCTTTTTCTTCTTCTCTCTTTTCTAATGAAAAACTTTATCATCTAGTAAGCATAAGAATGGTGGAGGAAGAGAAGAAAAGAATATCAAACCATCACCTTAGAAGGAAGGTGAGTGTAGGAAAAGGTGGAGGGTAACCACAAGCAAAACATCATCATAACCAAATCACATCAACTCCAAATCACTTCTTATCACATCTAATCTCCATAAAGCAAGAAAGGAATGGTATCTAAATAAGTTATCATAATAAATCAACTTACAAGAAACCCCCTCCTCAAATGTAATTTGCAAAACTGCAAATTACCCCCTCCATCAGAAAAGTCCGGCCGGGAAAGAACAAAGGAAAACCGGCCGGAACGGAATGCAAACTGGCAACTCCAGAAAACTGGTCCCGTAATAAATTACAGGAAAAACCCCTATACTGTGCATACACACCCGCATCTGTATTCCGACCGGATACAAATGCAATGAGACAAAATCTACACTGTACTAGACTAGGACCGGCTTAAGCCAAAGCCGGCTAGTAAAATCCGTTCGATCCTGATTCGTGCAATACCGCACGTATCTGATCGAACCCTGCCATATAACTATACGGCCACTAGTACAAAACTGTCCGATCCTGATCCGTGCAATACCGCACGTATCTTATCGGACCCTGCCATATCTCCATACGGCCTCTACAGCGTTTCGCCCGAAACTTGAGTAACTGTAAGTGTGGTGGACTCTAAAGACTCGTCAATACTATGGCTGTGGATTTAACCACTAGCACGTCAGAGGTATCAGCCAATACGTGACGGGCCACCAGCTATTGACTAAAAGGGACGTCGATGAGCGAACTCATCCTGACACCCTACTGAGCCTGTCAGTGACAATATCCGTACAGTCCGGTCCGTTCGTCTATGAGCATCGCATGGCGGGCCTAGGGGGTTGGTAAAAGTCAGACCCCCAAAAGCGGTACAAGTCGTGTCGGAGTGTAGCCCAGAACGCCCTGAGATACTACTGGAATACCTACCAGTAAATCTCCTGCCTCGGCCGAGGGCTTTGCGTAATGGCTCTCCTAGACACAGCGCGACCTCACCCCCAATACCGGGAGAGACGAACCCCTGCAGATCCGCTCACTGCCTCCATGTGGCTCGGGACTGTACCCAACTAAAACCTGTTTGCACGACTCCTTTGAGCCGTGGTAGGGTAGTAATCAAAGCACAGTGGGAACTCACACGAGACAAATGACGATCTCAGGTCGATGAACTAACCTGTACACATGTCACCAGGGAACCGCTATCTGACATCTGGTATAAGACCAACTAGCAGGTTCCCGGCGAGTCCTGTCCGGTGTACTCATAACCCAATGAGCACCTGTATACATCTTAGGTGAACCAACTGACACCAGTGGCTTGTGAGACCGGCCACCGCCCCTCGTCGGGGTCTCGACTGTATACACTAGTCTACTAACGGAGTATCGATGCCCTGTCTCGAAACTCCTACGACTAGGGACCTTTTAAGGATGTGCTTATAGACCACCAGCTCCCACGTATATGATCGCCATCATACTGCTGGCAGTCAAGCAAGAATCCTAGGGGCTCTATCAACGTGTAATAGCGACATGTCAGGTCACCTAAAGCAGTACACGATGATAAAGATAAACCAGATAGCATACTATCATCTCGAGTAAGACTGTCCTACCGGGATAGGTCCTCCCTCAATCATTGCAATCACGTGCCTGTGATCCAATAATTGACTCTGAGGGCACTAACTCCAACAGGACCTGTCCCGGTAGGACAGTCTTACTCAAGATGATAGTATGCAATCTGGTTTATCTTTATCATCGTGTACTGCTTTAGGTGACCTTACGAGTCGCTATTACACGTTGATAGAGCCCCTAGGATTCTTGCTTGACTACCAGCAGTATGAGGGCGATCATATACGTGAGAGCTGGAGTCTATAAGCACATCCTTAAAAGGTCCCTAGTCGTGGGAGTTTCGAGACAGGGCATCGATACTCCAGAGTAGACTAGTGTATACAGTCGAGACCCCGACGAGGGGCGGTGGCCGGTCTCACAAGCCATTTGTGTTAGTTGGTTCACCTAAGATGTATACAGGTGCTCATTGGGTTATGAGTACACTGGACAGGACTCGCCGGGAACCTGCTAGTTGGGATTATACCAGACGTCAGATAGCAGTTCCCTGGTGACATGTGTACAGGTTAGTTCATCGACCTGAGATCGTTATTTGTCTCGTGTGAGTTCCCACTGTGCTTTGATTACTACCCTACCACGGCTCAAAGGAGTCGTGCAAACAGGTTTTAGTTGGGTACAATCCCGAGCCACATGGAGGCAGTGAGCAGATCTGCAGGGGTTCGTCTCTCCCGGTATTGGGGATGAGGTCGCACTGTGTCTAGGAGAGCCATTACACAAAGCCCTCGGCCGAGGCAGGAGATTTACTGGTAGGTATTCCAGTAGTATCTCAGGGTGTTCTGGGCTACACTCCGACACGACTTGTACCGCTTTTGGGGGTCTGACTTTTACCAACTCCCTAGGCCTGCCATGCGACACTCATAGACGAACGGACCGGACTGTACGGATATTGTCACTGACAGGCTCAGTAGGGTGTCAGGATGAGTTCGCTCATCGACGTCCCTTTTGGTCAATAGCTGGTGGCCCGTCACGTATGGCTAATACCTCTGACGTGCTAGTGGTTAAATCCACAGCCATAGTATTGACGAGTCTTTAGAGTCCACCACACACTCAGTTACTCAAGTTTCAGGCGAAACGCTGTAGAGGCCGTATGGAGATATGGCAGGGTTCGATCAGATACGTGCGGTATTGCACGGATCGTTATCGGACGGTTTTTACTAGCCGGCTTTGGCTTAAGCCGGATCCTAATATTTGACAGTGTAGATTTTGTCTCTTTGCATTTATGTTTAGTGGGAATACAAATGTGGGCATGTATATGCAGTAGCGGGGTTTTCCTGTAATTTATTACGGGATCAGTTTTTCTGAAGTTGCCAGTTTGCATTCCGTTCCGGCCGGTTTTCCTTTGTTCCTTCGCGGCCGGACTTTTTTGGTGGAGGGGGTTATTTGCGAGTTTGCAAATAACTTTTGTGGAAAGGGGTTTCTTGCTTTTGTAGCTTCATCATGATGAGATTCTTTATTAGTCTTTTCCTTTGCTTTTTGAGATGAGAAAGGATTTGAAATTGAGATGACTTTGTTATCATGGTTTTTGGTGTGGTCACCCCTTTGCTTTTTCTACCATCACCTCCCTTCTTGTTTTGTTGATTCCTCCACCATATTTCCTAAGGGGGGGGCCAGCCACAATTTTATGAGAGAGAGAGAGAGATTTTCATTTTGGGGTGGCACATATTTCTTCATCTCATTCTTCTTGTTTGGAAAAAAGGAAAGCACCATTTTTCCTTAACCTCATTCCTCCATCCCCAATGGCAACATAAACCCCAATGAGACAAAGGTTCTACACTACAACCTACAGTACCCTTGGACGCGTCGGCTAGCCAACTTCGCGCCCGAGTTGCCTCGGTCCAGAGGTTGGAGCCCGTAAAAGAAATCGGCTACGTGGTGCCCTTTCCGACGAGAAGACGACGAACGGTGATACCGCGGGAGATCGGGACGACGACGAGAAGACCGAAGGACACGGATCACTCGGTATACTTCTCTACCCTTCTCTTGATAGCTAGCATTAGGTTAATGATTACGATCCGGGTTTATTGTCCGCGGTAGCGCCAGTTTAAAAGTTAAGAAAATTTTTGATTCCGCATTTTGGCCTCGGATAGACGGCCGGAGCGCTGCCGGGGCGCAACATGGTATTAGAGCCACGCCATTAACCTAGTCTAGCTTGCTCTAACGTGTTTACAAGTTCGATCGAACGGATTTTCCGAAAACCCATTTTCATTTGCACAGTTTTCTGTCGAAATTTTTTTGGCTCCAAAAATTTTTCAGTACATTGCAGTGACATGTGCAGGGAATTCTAAGCATTCTGTGAAAATTTGGTCGCGTGATCTCACTATTCCACCGCAGAACCGCGGCCAAACCCACGTATTTGCCGCGGTTCCGCGGCCATTTTTACTATTCATTGGACCAAATTTTTGCAGTGAGCTCCTGGGTTGAAAATGGGGTTTTTGGAATATTCTTTTTGGGCCTAGACTCTCTTTAAGTGCTACAGTAATGCTTGGGGCCCACTTCGATAAATTTGATCGATCGAAAAGTTTAAACACATTAGTTCACAGTATTTACATTATATCTGCGACCGTGAATGTCACTTGATCGGTAAATCCTGTCTAACTGCTATAGCCCGGTTAGACGGATTTGCGAACGTGACATTCACGTTGATGTTCTGTGATTGTGCTGTGTTGTTGCGGATCGGTCGTGGGGGATAGCCTGGTTGCAGTATTAGTACAGTTTTGTTGTATTATGTACATTTGATATTGCGGGGCGAGCGTCCGACATGTGGACTGCCGTCACTGCCTGTTTGTATTATTCTTTTGGGGCACGACCAGGTTGCGGTCGATGTACCCGTTGTATGTATATTTTACTTTCTGTACTAGGATTACCCCGCGGAGGGGTGCACGGATAGCCGGGTTCTAGAAGGCAACGGGCCCGCATCTCATGGCATTGAGATGGAGGGGGCTTCACTCTAGAATTGGCGGGCTATTCGCCGCACTCGTAGGGGGTATAGGATTGACCCAGGAGGGGTGCCCAAGTTACCGGATTCCGTGAAGTGCTGGGTGGTCCATTCACGTTGCTGAAGGGGGCTGCCTCGCTTCAGGTTTTGGCGGGTGACTTGCCGTGCCCATAGGGGTCTAGGATTTTCATTGCACAGGCTATCCACACGACCAGGGGAACGTCGGGTTTCAGCAGCGGCTCTGTGAAACCCGGGGCTTCCAGATATCTGTATTGTTCTGTGATGCTCTACATTTCTGTGATGTTGCATTTTATCACGCCTTGAGCGAAATATTATATATTGATATATATACTAGTAGATGTTGTATATGTTTTGCATCCGCGCTAGTCCAGTCCCCGCTCTGTCGTTAGTTAAGTAACCTAACGGGTGATGACGGGACCCAGTGGCGAATGCGGATGGCATATACGTACGTCATTATTTTCGTTCTTTTGTGGTGTGATCAATTGATGGGACTGCGTTGATTTGGATCAATGCAAGATAAACAAACCTATTCTGATGTTGTTGGAACATTTTTCAAAAAGCTTTTATTGCAAGGGCGTTCTCTTTTGTTTTGCACAATGGTATTCAGTTGGAATATCCTGCTCCTCAGTCGACGAGGCAAGGGCCGAGATCCCTTCACCGGGAGTGACCCCTTGGACAAGAGTTTGCGTCAGGGCAATAACTTCACTATAGCCGATTACTTTTGCTTTGCATCGTGGTATTCAGTTGGAATATCCTGCACCTCATTTTACGGGGAAAGAGCCGAGATCCCTTCACCGGGAGTGACCTCTTTAGCAAAGGGTTTTCGTCACTATATTTTTATAAAAAGCTATGCAGTTCCTTCAACGATATCAAGTTCATTACGTTAAAAGTTTTTCGCCAAAAACTAGACGTAGCCCTCCGTCATTTCTTACAAGTATTACTTAGTATTCGTGCTGCGTTTGTTGACTGTGTCAAGGCGTAGTGTGCGGTAGTTAAGTAGTATTTGTTTGTAGCATATTAATAGGATTGGTTAGGACAGTCGTGCGGCCTTGTTGACTGTGTCAAGGGCTCGTACGGGTGGGTTTAATGCAATCCAGGATAATGACGGGTTGAACTTGACTGGGACTCTTTGATTTGTTGACTGTGTCAAGGTCACTTGGGTCCTAGGGGTAAAAACTTTCATCGGGAGTTTCTAAAGAAACTGAAACATGCCAGGCATGCGTATACCTTCTGGAGTGTGGTGACGTGAGTGGATTCCGTCACGTTATCATGCGATGATAGTTGGATCCCGATTCCCACTGATGAGTTGGTTTACTCCTCGGGTGATCCCGACTAATTCTTCTTTTAGGTTTGGGGAAGAATTTGACGTTACAGTGGGAGGTTTCCTGATTAGATAAAGTGATAACCATTCTGATCTAGGTTAGAGTGCATGCTGAGTGTTTCTTTTCTCTCTCTCTTTGGCAGCGACCATTGACCCGACCCTAGACTACGACTCAGTGACCAAGTTGACCGAACCTTCTTAACACTGGCTTTTGGATTGTCAGAGTTGCAAACCTCATTGCCACTCCTACTTTTACCCTTTTCTCCAGGACACTCCGTATTACTACGAACGTCCACTTCCATTGGACAAAACCATCGTATGGTTATATACGAACTCGAAGGAATTCGAGGATGGTTTCCGGTTCTGGAGAAAACGAATAGGTCTATTCAGTTGTCTTTTCCTTTCACCTTCTCTCATTGCGAGTACTCCTTGGTTTAGGAGATAGTACACCTATTACGCAAATTGGATAGTCTTCTTCCAAACCTTAGGCTGATGCCGAACGGTGGGGAATGAAGAAAACCAATTAGCCTAAACGGTGTACAGAAGGTATTAAGTTAAGACAAAGAAAGGGATTAGTAAGAGGGCAAAGTAAATTGCAACTACTATTCACGACCAAACCAAGTATTTCTTCGCCAATCCTAAATCACCTTTGTTTTTCTCCAGGACACTCCGTATCACTACGAAGATCCCAAGTTTATTGGATAATCCATCGTATGGTTATATACGAACTCGAAAGGAACTTGTTCCAGTTCGGGGATGGATCCTGGTTCAGGAGAAATAGGAATAAGGTTTATTCGGTTGTCTTTTATCTTCACCTTCTCTCGCATTGCGAGTGCTCCTAGGATTAGGACAGTACACCCATTATGCTTATTGGATAGTCTTCTTCCAAACCATAGGCTGGTGTCGAACGGTAGGGAAAGAAGAAAACCATTTGGCCTAAAGAGGTGTGCAGAAAGTAATGACTAAAGACATATAAAGGGATTTGGAGAGGTGGCAAAGAGATATACGGTTACAGTTGTGAATCTGGATAATGGACGAGCATTACTAGGAATACCCGGATACCCCATCGAAACATTTCAATGTTTCAATTTCACTGTGTACTGTTAAAGGAAAACTGATTTCCCGATTAGATACTTACTCCAGGGTATGTATTTACCAGGTATGATTCTCACATCTGTATGGTTTTACAGATGATGAGTGGGAGTGAGTTATTGGGAATTAGGTGATCGTCCTCATTATATCGGAATTCGTTGTAATTGATGATATTTGAGGAAGTCACCTGAGTTGTTTGCCGGACGGCAAATATTTGGTTTTGAATATCCGTTGTTATTCACCAATTTCAAATTGATATATCTGTACGTCTATTTTTATAGAGTGAGATATACCTTTTGAAATTATGTCTATGACATTTACCTATATCAGTGGATGGTTAGGTAAGGAGCATTGAACAGCGGTATAATTCCTTTTAACCATAAGTACAGTTTTCAACCTACGACACACAGTGAATGAGTTATTAGACTCAAGGGACTTGTACAAAGTATTGTATATTGTCCAGTGTCCATTAAGACAGAGGGGTTGGTCCTCGTACTATATTCGGCTTACTTATGACTTCTCTAGTTTTTAGACAAGTGTTTCGTAGAAACACAATGTCCGAAGTTTTGAGAAGTTATAGGTATATGAATAAAGTAAAGAACCAGATGTTGCAAGTATCGGGATTCTTCAAGGTGATCGAAGATGTAGATACTTGTGAATGGTATTCAGTTGACAGTAATGATTAAGAGAACTAGCTTCTCTTTCAGGTTACTCATAATTGGAAGTACTCCTAAGTTGAGTAACGCTGATCGGCCTCTCTCCATTTAGTTGACATGCACTGGAGACAGATGCATGATTTGAATCTGGTTCAATTAAATCAGTGCCTCTGTTTCTATATTGGATATAGAACAGTTCATATCTTGACATTGTTAAGGTACGGGGAGTTGTCCGGCTTATGCTTAAAACCAGACTCTGGATAACTCAAGGCACGTTTCTGTAATGGTTGTTTGTGGGTTGACCCGGGCTATGACGAGGGTTGACTTTCTACCATCTGGAAGATCAATAGTGATATTTTTCTTAACTCGCCACAGTTTTAATTAAGAAATGGATTTTTTCAGAAAACAGTAGTGGGAGTATGGTAGAACTGGAAGTGATTCCAGAACCGCAAACGATTACTGAAGATTTGATAAGAACCTAAAGATTCAATCTGATTTGACATTCCATTGGCCACTCCGCAGATAAAGTGGGTAACCTCAGGCACCCGAGAGGTACTTCGGTATGCTCAAGGACGGTGGCGGGGAGGTTCTTGTTTACCCAGACTTTCCATTGTTGTTGTTCCAGACTGTGAGACCCGGCAGGAGGATGAGTATAGCGTCGTTCTAAACTGGCTTTAGAAGTGTATGTCTATATGACTCTGCCAGAGGGTTGTCACAGTCAATGGGAGCAACGGAAGCACAGTGGGCAAGAGGCTTATGTTTATTTATAGACTTAAGCAGATATAGCGGAGATAGATCATCTATTTCTGATGTGACAGTCATAGGTTTGACTTCATCAGAATAGGGGATGGATCTGTTAAGAAGGTAGTAGGGTGTGATGTCCTGGTATTTGGAGGACATACACAGAGTAGGAAGTGATATTCCTATACTACGATCGGTTATTCTTTGGTTGTCACACAGTGGTTTCTCCACATAGGACTTGGATATTATATCAGACATTCTGGTTACTGGATCTATGGTTTTAGATCTAGATTTGTGTGGTTTCCCAATCTGGGTACTTTGACAGCATTCTAGGAGTATTTAGAATGGACGACTCCTGGCACGGTAGTGTACCTGCAGGTGATGGAGTCACCCTCTCTAAAGGTGTCTTACAGACTAAAGGGGAGAGGGATGTACATGATTGGCAAATCACTTGCTTAGGCAATTGAGTCAATCATGAGATGTCAAGTACCACACCAGATGTTGTTCTTGCAGGAGATGCAATAAGTTGATATTAATCCAATCCTGGAGAAACAATCGGAAGCAGCTCTAGAACATAAGTGGATGTTCTAGGGATATGATAACGGCAGTCTCCTTCGGGAGACAGTTATCATTCCAGGCTTCCAAGGTGACCTGGATGACAGAGTGGCTGTCAGAGTTATAGTTTTCCCTCTGACGAGGGGCAGTATTTTGGACAGGTGGTCCAGGTGGATACTGAGGGAAAGGCATGGCGCAGGATACTGATTAAGTTCAGTTGACGATACAGTCTAAGAAGTTTGGATTTGGAGTTCATTTATGAGCTAGGTCCCATCAGACATCCAGACACATTCTAAGACAGGTATTTCTCATTTCGGGAGATGGTTTTCTCCGCGAACTTGAGATATAGAGAGACATAGAAAGAAACATCACAGCGGATCCACTCACTGAGGTTATTCCTCGAACGCAATAGTTTCGCAAACGAACTTTGTGAGACTGACTAGTAGAGGAGTTGGGTGTTCGGTATCACACGGGCTGTGAGTATGCGACATCGCAATAATTAGCCTTGAGTACAAGTGGGAGATTGTTGGAGATAGTGCCCTCAGAGTCAATTATTGGATCACAGGCACGTGATTGCAATGATTGAGGGAGGACCTGTCCCGGTAGGACAGTCTTACTCAAGATGATAGTATGCTATCTTGTTTATCTTTATCATCGTGTACTGCTTTAGGTGACCTTACGAGTCGCTATTACACGTTGATAGAGCCCCTAGGATTCTTGCTTGACTACCAGCAGTATGAGGGCGATCATATACGTGAGAGCTGGAGTCTATAAGCACATCCTTAAAAGGTCCCTAGTCGTGGGAGTTTCGAGACAGGGCATCGATACTCCAGAGTAGACTGGTGTATACAGTCGAGCCCCGATGAGGGGCAGTGGCCGGTCTCACAAGCCATTGGTGTCAGTTGGTTCACCTAAGATGTATACAGATGCTTATTGGGTTATGAGTACACTGGACAGGACTCGCCGGGAACCTGCTAGTTGGGATTATACCAGACGTCAGATAGCAGTTCCCTGGTGACATGTGTACAGGTTAGTTCATCGACCTGAGATCGTCATTTGTCTCGTGTGAGTTCCCACTGTGCTTTGATTACTACCCTACCACGGCTCAAAGGAGTCGTGCAAACAGGTTTTAGTTGGGTACAGTCCCGAGCCACATGGAGGCAGTGAGCGGATCTGCAGGGGTTCGTCTCTCCCGGTATTGGGGGTGAGGTCGCGCTGTGTCTAGGAGAGCCATTACACAAAGCCCTCGGCTGAGGCAGGAGATTTACTGGTAGGTATTCCAGTAGTATCTCAGGGTGTTCTGGGCTACACTCCGACACGACTTGTACCGCTTTTGGGGGTCTGACTTTTACCAACCCCCTAGGCCCGCCATGCGACACTCATAGACGAACGGACCGGACTGTACGGATATTGTCACTGACAGGCTCAGTAGGGTGTCAGGATGAGTTCGCTCATCGACGTCCCTTTTGGTCAATAGCTGGTGGCCCGTCACGTATGGCTAATACCTCTGACGTGCTAGTGGTTAAATCCACAGCCATAGTATTGACGAGTCTTTAGAGTCCACCACACACTCAGTTACTCATGTTTCGGGCGAAACGCTGTAGAGGCCGTATGGAGATATGGCAGGGTTCGATCAGATACGTGCGGTATTGCACGGATCGTGATCGGACGGTTTTTACTAGCCGGCTTTGGCTTAAGCCGGATCCTAGTATTTGACAGTGTAGATTTTGTCTCTTTGCATTTGTGTTCAGTGGGAATACAAAAGTGGGCATGTATATGCAGTAGCGGGGTTTTCTTGTAATTTATTACGGGATCAGTTTTTCTGAAGTTGCCAGTTTGCATTCCGTTCCGGCCGGATTTCCTTTGTTCCTTCGCGGCCGGACTTTTCTGGTGGAGGGGGTTATTTGGAAGTTTGCAAATAACTTTTGTGGAAAGGGGTTTCTTGCTTTTGTAGCTTCATCATGATGAGATTCTTTATTAGTCTTTTCCTTTGCTTTTTGAGATGAGAAAGGATTTGAAATTGAGATGACTTTGTTATCATGGTTTTTGGTATGGTCACCCCTTTGCTTTTCCTACCATCACCTCCCTTCTTGTTTTGTTGATTCCTCCACCATATTTCCTAAGGGGGGGCCGGCCACAATTTTATGAGAGAGAGAGAGATTTTCATTTTGGGGTGGCACATATTTCTTCATCTCATTCTTCTTGTTTGGAAAAAAGGAAAGCACCATTTTTCCTTAACCTCATTCCTCCATCCCCAATGGCAACATAAACCCCAATGAGACAAAGGTTCTACACTACAACCTACAGTACCCTTGGACGCGTCGGCTAGCCAACTTCGCGCCCGAGTTGCCTCGGTCCAGAGGTGGGAGCCCGTAAAAGAAATCGGCTACGTGGTGCCCTTTCCGACGAGAAGACGACGAACGGTGATACCGCGGGAGATCGGGACGACGACAAGAAGACCGAAGGACACGGATCGCTCGGTATACTTCTCTACCCTTCTCTTGATAGCTAGCATTAGGTTAATGGTTACGATCCGGGTTTATTGTCCGCGGTAGCGCCAGTTTAAAAGTTAAGAAAATTTTTGATTCCGCATTTTGGCCTCGAATAGACGGCCGGGGCGCCGCCGTGGCGCAACAGTATATACAAAAAGGTAGTAGAGAGTAAGGTGGTCATCCTCATATTGTACGTGGACAACATACTCTTGATAAGAAAAGAGTTTCCTATGCTACGCACGGTCAATCTCCGCTTATCACAAGGATTCTCCATACAGGATCAAAGTGATACCTCCTAAATTCTGGGTTTTGGATCTATGAGATAGATCTAAATGGATGTTAGAATTCTCACTAGTTGTAGTGAGATGGTATCAATCGATCCTGGAAAGAATCACTGGAAAGGTTCCAGGGTGATAAGGACGACTGAATGTCAGTTGCAGGCAATGTCTTTACCCTCAGTGGAGGGACGGTATGTTAGAAGAGTTCCAAGCTAGATACCGTGGCAGACTAGACGATAAAGGCTGGTAACATCGCTATTAAAGATACTACCAAAGAGGCAGTTTGGGTGTATATTAGTTCATGAGATGAACTAGGTTCCTACCATTGTGTGATAATGGAAGTATGGCTTTGGCCCAGGAACCCTGGTCCCATCAGTGACCCAGACATATTCTGAGGCAGCATCACCTGATCAAGAAGATAGTTGATCTCCAGGGTGATCGAGGTTAGGAGAGTAGACTCAGAGGACAACACGGCGAATCCACTCACAAAGGCTTTTTCCCGGAGAGAGACTTATATGGGATGGTTGAGTATTAGATACTACAACCACTGCTACAGATGGCCCTAGTGCAAGTGGGAGATTGTTAGTTATATGTATGCCCTAGAGGCCATTATTGTACATTGGATGTATATTGTAGTGGATGCTGGGACATATATAGGTAGAACTTTCTTGCTCGACATGATAGTACGCTATCTGGTTGCTCTTTATCTTAACATGTATACTTTCTGTCTCTCTGCTACATGTTGATAAAGCCCTTAGGATGTGTACTCGACTTCCAGGAATATGATGTAGATCATACTAGTAGGGCCTGGGCGGCCCATGAGTACATCCTTCAATGTTCCTAGTCGTGGGAATATCGAGACGGGGCATCGATATTCCAGAGTAGACTAGCGTATATCCTCTCGACCAATGTGATGAGCGATGGATGATCCCATATCCATTGGTGTTTGACATCAGAGATGGTATGCGGGTGCTCAGTGGTGACTGGGTACACTGAACGGACTCGCCGAGAACTCCCAGATGGTATTATACCTCACGTCAGATGGTAGTTCTCTGGTGACACTAGTACAGCTTAGTCTGTTGACCCGAGATCGTCATAGAGTCTTGTGTGTCTCCCGCTGTGCTTTGATTTCCACCCTACCACGGCTCTACTGAGGCGTGCAAACAAGTGGTTTTTGGGTACAGTCACGATTCACATGGAGGCAATGAGCGATAGGAGGGGATTCGTCTCTCCCGGTATTGGGGGTTGATGTTGCGCTATGCTCGACTGGCCATAACTGGAAATCCCTGGCCAGGGTTGCAGTGATATACTAGTAAGAGTTATCAGTAGTTTCACGATTGTTATGGACCTCACGTCGGCATGACTTATCAAGCTATTGGGGTCTGACGTTTACCACCCCTAGGCGAGATATGCGACATATCAGACGAACAGACCGGACTGTACGGTAAGTGTTACTGGTTGGATTCACAGGAGTGTGAGCAGGCTTGCTCGTCGATCTTCTGATCGCTCAATACCCGGGTGGCCGTTACGTTTAGCAGACCGCCTGCGGCTTGTGGGTGTTTGATATGATCATCACCTGCTGCCGACGTATTGACGAGTCTTTAGAGTCCTACACAGAAGTTTCCTGGCTCAAGCAAAATGAAATAGGAGCGCATATGAGATATGTGCGGGACCAAGAATAATGCGTGTATGTGATACCGTATTCTATTCTCGCGATGAATGTATCGATTGGTTGTATGCGATATAACCTAGTTATCGAATCGAGGATTGATTCGATAAGTCGATACATTGGATATTAGTCGGTCATATCGGTATGACCAGATCGTTAAATCAAGTGTTGATTTAATGATTTAATGTATAATTATATATTAGATATATTACTTTACATTAACTAGTATTTGTTCACTTAAGATGGATTTTCTCACTTGATGTGCACATTGTATATATGATATAGTTTTGTGCACTAGTTTGTATCATGTTTGATGATACAAGCAACCTTGGGTGTGTGTATGCTATACACCATGTTTAGTTAATGGTTAGGGTTTCCATTGCTTTATTTATTTATCTATTTATTTTGGTTAAGAGATAAAACTAAATGGTTTCTTTTGTTTTATGCTAGAAGTTTCTTGATGCTTCATGCATCTTTGACAAAGTGACCACTTTGTCTTTATCCCTTAACCTAACCATTCAACCAAACCATAGTTTATTCTCTACACTCAACCATGGTTGCAATATGATAAGAATCACTTTATTTTCTTTTATTGATAATTCTTATCATATTCTTTTTCTTCTTCTTCTTCTTCTTCAAGAAGAAGAAACTATGTTACCTCTAATGGTGTCATGAGTAAAAAGAGTGAGAAATCCAATTCTAAAGTGAACCCACTTCCTATTTCTTCATCCTCTACCACTTGCCATGTAGTATAGGGTGTTTTCTTCACAAGTTTCATGACTTGGTGAAGGTGGAGCTTGATCTTGTGTTGCCTCGACGTAGATCATCTTCGGCATCGAAGTCGACGACCTAGCCCGATCATTTCTCCGACGAAACCATCGCCAGAGTCCGGGATCCGATGATCGCAGCGGAAGGACGTCATCACGGAGCTAAGGAAGTGGAGGACTGGATCTACAAAGGTTGTAGTCACTTTCCTTTTAGTTAAAGTTGTTAACTTGCTTGTAGTTTCGCCTATATCCTCTAGTTAACGATCTAGTTTAGGGTTTCTCGGCATATTTTTTTTGAATTTAGCATGGTTGATGCCTTGTCGAACCTCATGGGTGTGCCTAGGAACCCTACATTACATGCTTTGAGAAACCATAGAGTTATAAAAGTAGGTGATTGGTCTCTCAGAGTTGCAAACGGAATGAGCGTGGACGCTGAATCCGTGGGAGAATATCGCCTAGGTTTGACAAGTGGGCAGATATTGATTCTACATAACTTTCTGTATGTACCTAGTATGACTTGTAATATCATATCAGTATCCTGACTTTCGAGAGAGGGATATAATTTTACATTCGTAAGCGATGTAGTTCACATCCATCTAAATCAAGTTATGATTGGGTCCGGTACATTAGATAACGGCATATACGTATTGAGTCAAGCTCAGGTTTTCAATATCCAGAACACACTTAAAAGAAAGTCTCCGGAATTAAATCAGGCTTTCTTATGGCATTATAGACTAGGTCACATCAATGAGAGAAGGTTGACTAAGTTACATAGAGAAGGATATTTGAATCCGTTCGAATATCAATCTTATGCTACTTGTGAATCTTGTCTCATAGGAAAGATGACAAAAACTCCGTTTACTGGACACGGAGTAAGAGCGAGCGAGCTCTTGGGACTCGTACACAGTGACGTGTGCGGTCCAATGTCTACACATGCACGAAGTGGTTATTCCTACTTCATTACTTTTACGGATGATTTCTCTAGGTATGGACATGTCTTCTTAATGAAGCATAAATCCGAGGCCTTTGAGAAATTCCAGGAATATAAGAATGAAGTGGAAAACCAAACAGGCAAAAGTATCAAGACACTGAGATCTGATCGAGGTAGTGAATACTTAAGTGCCGAGTTCCTGAGTTACTTAAAAGAGAATGGAATTCTCTCTCAGCTTACTCCTCCATACACACCACAACACAACGGTGTATCAGAAAGGAGGAATCGAACCATATTGGATATGGTTCGTTCCATGATGAGTAAGGCTGAGTTACCGTGAATTTTCTGGGGTTATGTGCTAGAATCAGCTGCATATCTTTTGAACAAGCTTCCAACCAAAACTGTGCCTACCACACCATATCAGATGTGGAGTGGGAAGAAACCCTGTCTTCAGTACCTGAAGGCATGGGGATGTCCAGCTTTTGTAAAAAGGCAGCATGCGGACAAGCTCGAGGCACGCTCAGTACTGTGTAAGTTTGTTGGATATCCAAAGAACTCCATGGGATATTGTTTCTATTACGCAGAGGAACAAAAGGTTTTTGTTTCTCGTCATGCCCATTTCATAGAAGCTGAATTTTTAGAAAATCAGAAGAGTGGGAGCGCAGTAGAACTGGAAGAAATTCCAGAACCACGAGCTGTTACTGAAAGTATGGTAGAACCAGAGGTTTCAGAAGAACAGGACATTCCCGCACCCCTCCGCAGGAGTAGTAGGCCATCTCATCCGCCTAAGAGATACTACGGTTTTCTCATAGACGGGGATCGAGAAGATTGCGTCATTGATAATGATGACCCTACTAGCTTCCAGCAAGCCATTCAGAGCGGCGACTCGGTAAAATGGCTAGATGCAATGCGGACCGAAATGGAGTCCATGTACACTAACAAAGTATGGACTTTGGACATTGCTCCAGATGGGGTAAAACCCGTAGGATGCAAATGGATCTTCAAAAAGAAGATTGGTGTAAATAGACAGGTTGAAACCTATAAGGTTAGAATTGTTGCAAAGGGTTTCCGTCAAAGACCTGGTTTGGACTATGACGAAACCTTTTCTCCAGTGGCTATGCTCAAATCCATTCGGATCCTTCTTGCTATTGCTGCCTTCCACGATTATGAAATCTGGCAGATGGACGTAAAGACGGCCTTTCTAAATGGTAATTTGGAAGAGTGCGTCTATATGGATCAGCCAGAGGGATTCATTCAGAGTGGGAGCAGCGATAAAGTATGCAAGTTGCTTAAGTCCATTTATGGACTAAAGCAGGCATCGCGGAGTTGGAACATCTGTTTTGATGATGCTGTCAAAGAATTTGACTTTATCAAAAATCCAGATGAACCATGCATATACAGTAAGATTGTAGGGAGAGCTGTAGTATTCCTCGTATTGTACGTGGATGACATTCTCCTAATAGGAAATGATATTCCTATGTTACAGTCAGTCAAAAGATTCTTGTCACAAAAATTCTACATGAAAGACCTGGGTGATACCACCGACATTCTGGGGATCCAGATCTATCATGATAGATCAAAAAGGATGTTGGGACTTTCGCAGTCCAGGTACATAGACACCATATTGAAAAGATTCAGTATGGAAGATTCTAAGCGCGGTAATCTACCGGCTTGTCACGGAATCACCCTCTCCAAAGATATGTCTCCCAAGACTGATTTGGAAAGGGGTCGCATGTCGATTATACCCTACGCTTCAGCGGTAGGCTCTATAATGTATGCGATGTTATGTACCAGACCAGATGTAGCATACGCATTGAGTGTAGTAAGCCGGTGTCAAGCAAACCCAGGGGAGAATCACTGGATAGCAGTAAAGAACATTCTCAAGTACCTGAGGAGGACTAAGGAGATGTTCTTGGTGTATGGAGGAAAAGACCTATAGATTGAGGCCTTTGCCGACTCCGGCTTCCAGAGTGACAAAGATGACTCTAAGTCCATGTCGGGTTATGTCTTTACCCTCAATGGAGGGGCGGTCTGTTGGAAGAGTTCCAAGCAGGAGACCATTGCTGACTCAACGATGGAAGCGGAGTACATAGCTACTTGTGATGCCGCAAAAGAAGCTGTCTGGATGAAGAAGTTCTTCACAGAACTTCAGGTGGTTCCTACCAGTATTGGTCCAATACCTCTATATTGCGACAACAACGGCGCTATAGCTTTAGCGAGGAACCCAGGTCCCATCAGAAGTCCAGACACATCTTAAGGCGGTATCACCTGATCAGGGAGATCGTAGATCACCGGGAGATCGAGATAAAGAGAGTAGAGACGGAGAATAACATTGCTGATCCATTCACAAAGGCCATTCCTCAGACGCAGTTCGACAGGCTATTCGAGATGATAGGTCTACGATATGCCAGCTCATGGCCCTAGTGCAAGGGGAGATTGTTAGTGTATATGCCCTAAGGGCCATTATTGTATCATACTAGATTGTATATTACTTAATGGAAGCTTGGGATATTCACAGTTGTATATACAGTCTTGCTAAAAATGGTAGTATGCTACTTGGTTTGTGTCTACTTTAATATGCGCATATGTTTCTTGTAACGTATCACTTATACATATTAGTAGAGCCCATAGGTTCTTTGCTTGATTACCAGCGTTGTGATGGCAGTCACACTAGTGGGGGCTGGGTAGTCTATAAGCAATATCCTATACATGTCCCTAGTCGTAGGATTATCGAGACAGGACATCGATACTCCAGAGTAGACTAGTGTGTATGCTTCTCATCCCAGTTGGGGAGATGGTCTGTCCCACAGCCATCAGTACGTCGTACTGGAGATAGTATGCAGGTGCTCGTTAGGTTACGAGTACACCGGACAGGACTCGCAGGGGAACTGTTGGTTGGTATTATACCCGTCGTCAGTTAACAGTTCCCAGGTGACATGAGTACAGCATAGTCCGCAGACTTGACACTGCTACTTCGCCTCGAGTGTGTCCCACTGTTCTTAGATTGCTACCCTACCACGGCTCAAAGGAGTCGTGCAAACAGGTAGCAGTTGGGTGCAGTCCCGAGCACTTGGAGGCAGTAGTGGTTAGACAGGATTCGTCTCTCCCGGTATTGGGAGATGATATCGCGTTGTGTCAGAGAGCCATTACGCAAAGTCCCTGGCCAGGGCAAGCGAGATTTACTGGTAGGTTCCAGTAGTTTCTCAGGGTGTAATGGGCTTTGCTCCGACATGACTTATACCGCTATTAGGAGACTGATGCTTGCCGCCCCCTAGGCTCGATATGCAATAGTCTTAGACGAACATACCGGACTGTACGGAGATTGTCACATCAGGCTCAGTAGGAGTTCGGATGGGTTTCCTCATCGGCCTTCTTATCGACATCTACCTGGGGACCGTTACGTACAGCTAGTGCCGCTTGCGGTCTGTGGTTAAACCCACTGCCAGCGTAGTGTCAAGTCTTTAGAGTCCCACACAGAGAGTTTCCCTGCTCCAAGCGAAACGATATAAAGGTCGTATGGTTTTACGACAAGGGTTCGGACGCGTACGTGTGTTTACACACGTACGACGTTCGGACAGTTTTTACTAGCCGGCTTTGGTTTAAGCCAGATTCTAGTATCGAGTTATTGGATTTATACAGTCTAAAGTTTTTCCGTGTTTTCACGGATTGGAGGGGCATTCTCGTAATTTGTCGGGAAGCTTCTAGAAGCATGGTGACTTGGGGGGGTAAGGTGGCATTGTCATTAAATGATATTGTGACTCATTATGTGTGATTCATCATGTCATTAATGCATTATTAAATGCTTAATGACTCACATAGTGAATCACTCATAATGCATTTATGTAGCATGATGAATAATCTCTTTTTATTCATTTATTCATTATGCTTCATATATCAAGTGAGAAACAATATCATTATTCATTCTTATCATCACCTTCTCTCTCCTCAAGCTCTCTCATTCTTGAAACCCCAATCCTCCCCTCTCATGTGTTAAGATCAAGGATTAGATAGACTAATACATCCATAACCTCACTCTATATCCCCTAGGTAGCTTAGATTAGCACTTTGAGCAACCTAGTTATCTCAAGTTAGAGATCAAGCTTGGCGTAGGAGCTCTCGGGTGGATCGTCTTTTACTCGAGGAGGCCGTTGAGGTGCCGATGTTCCAAGGAGCCTACGAGGAGTGGAGGACTGTGATGAAGACCCGAAGGACATGTAACGTGAGGTATAACTTCGAATCCGAGTAGTTAAACCTCTAGTAGTTTGCTAGTAACGGTTTAGATACGATTCATGCGCTCAAGTCCGTGTTACGAAGCTTTGATAATCGTTTTTCATATATTCCGCCTCCCCGCAAGTTCGTGAGGTGCGTGACATGGACTTACAGATACTCCAGAGTAGACTGGTGCATACGCTTCTTATCCCAGTAGGGGAGGATGGTCTGTCCCACAGCCATCAGTACATCGTACTGGAGATAGTATGCAGGTGCTCGTTAGGTTACGAGTACACTGGACAGGACTCGTCGGGAACTGTTGGTTGGTATTATACCTATCGTCAGTTAACAGTTCCCAGGTGACATGAGTACAGCTTAGTCCGTTGACTTGACACTGTCACTTCGCCTCGAGTGTGTTCCCACTGTTCTTAGTTTACTACCCTACCACGGCTCTATTGAGTCGTACAAACAGGTAGTAGTTGGGTGCAGTCCCGAAGTGTTAGTTATATGTATGCCCTAGAGGCCATTGCTGTACATTGGATGTATATTGTAGTGGATGCTGGGACATATATAGGGAGGACTTTCTTGCTCGACATGATAGTATGCTATCTGGTTACTCTTTACCTTAACGTGTACATTGATTGTCTCTCTGTTACATGTTGGTAAAGCCCTTAGGATGTGTACTTGACCACCTGGACTATGATGCGGATTATACTAGTGGGGACATGGTAGTCCATAAGTACATCCATCAAGGTCCCTAGTCGTGGGTGTATCGAGACAGGGCATCGATATACCAGAGTAGACTAGCGTATACCTTCTCGACCCATAAAGATGGGCGATGGATGATCCCATATCCATTGGTGTTTGACATCAGAGTTGATATACGGGTGCTCAGTGGAGACTGGGTACACTGGACGGACTCGCCGAGAACTCCCAGATGGTATTATACCTTACGTCATATGGCAGTTCTCTGGTGACACTGGTACAGAGTAGTCTGTTGACCCGAGATCGTCATAGAGTCTTGTGTGGTTCCCACTGTGCTTTGATTTCCACCTTACCACGTCCAAGAGGGCGTGCAAAACGGTGGTTTTTGGGTACAGTCCCGAATCACATGGAGGCAATGAGCGATAGGAGGGGATTCGTCTCTCCCGGTATAGGGAATTGATGTTGCGCTGTGTTCGATTGGCTATAACCGGAAATCCCTGGCCAGGGTTGCTGAGATTTACTGGTAAGTGTTACCAGTAGTTTCTCGAACTGTTATAGACCTCATATCGACACGACTTATCAAGCTATTGGGGTCTGACGTTTACCATCCCTAGGCGAGATATGCGACATATCAGACGACGAGACCGGACTGTACGGTAAGTGTTACTGGTTGGATTCACAGGAGTGTGAGCGGGCTTGCTCGTCGATCTTCTGATCGCTCAATACCCGGGTGGCCGTTACGTTTAGCAAACCGCTTGCGGCTTGTGGGTGTTTGATATGATCATCACCTGCTGCCGGCGTATTGACGAGTCTTTAGAGTCCTACACAAAGGTTTCCTGGCTCAAGCGAAACGAAATAGGAGCGCATATGAGATATGTGCGGGACCGAGAATATTGCGTGTATGTGATACCGTATTTCATTCTCGCGATGAATGTATCGAATGGTTGTATGCGATATAACCTAGTTATCGAATCAAGGATTGATTCGATAAGCCGATACATTGAATATTAGTCGGTTATATGCGATATGACCGGATCGTTAAATCAAGTGTTGATTTAATGATTTAATGCATAATTATATATTTGATATATTACTTTGCATTAACTAGTATTGGTTCACTTTAAATGGATTTTCTCACTTTTATTGTGCAAGTTGTATATGTGATATACTTTTGTGCACATGATTGTATCATGTTTGATGATACATGCTTATTTGGTTATGTGTAAAGAACTAAACCATGGTTAAATTGATGATTAGGGTTTTTCTTATTCATTTATCTATTTATTGATTTATTTATTTATTTCTTTTTGGCAAATGAAAAGAAAATGGTGGCTTGATTTGTTTTCTAGTTGAAGCTTCATGAAGCTTTGACCAAGTGACCATTTTGTCTTCATGCTTAACCCTAACCCTTCATACTAACTATGATTTATTCTCTACACCTAACTATGGTTAGGAGATGATAAGTATTCATATTATTTTCCTTTATCATAATACTTATTATATTCTATCATCTTCTTCCTCTTCTTCTTCTTCATGAAGAAACCTTGCTCCATCAATGGCAACTTGAGCAAATGAGTGAGAAATCCAATTCTAAAGTGAACCCACTTCCTATTTCTTCATCCTCTACCTCTTGCCAAGTAGTATAGGGTGTTTTCTTCACAAGTTCCATGACTTGGTGAAGTGGGAGCTTGATCCTGTGATGCCTCGACGTAGATCATCTTCGGCACGAAGCCGACGACCTTGCCCGCCCATTTCTCCGATGAAGCCGACGCTAGAGTCCAAGATCCGATTTGTACAGTGGAAGGACGTCTACACGGAGCTATGGAGGTGGAGAACTGGATCTACAAAGGTTGTATTTCCGATCACTTAGTTAAGTTGTTAACTAGTTGCTTCTTTCGCCTAAAATTCTAGTTAACGATCCGTATTAGGGATTCTCGGCACTTGTAAAGTTTGAAATTGGCATGGTTGATGCCTTGTGAGACCTCATTAGTGTGCCTAGGAACCCTACACGAAGCACTTGGAGGCAGTGACGGTTAGACAGGATTCGTCTCTCCCGGTATTGGGAGTTGATATCGCGCTATGTCTAGGAGAGCCATTACACATAGTCATCCTTGGCCAGGGCAAGCGAGATTTACTGGTAGTGTTGCCAGTAGTTTCTCAGGGTGTTCTGGGCTACACTCCGACACGACTTATACCGCTATTAGGGGTCTGACGTTTACCACCCCCTAGGCCCGACATGCGATACTCTTAGACGAATAGACCGGACTGTACGGAGATTATCACGTTCAGGCTCAGTAGGAGTTCGGATGGGTTCACCGCGTCGGTCTTCTTATCGGCATCTACCTGGGGACCGTTACGTTCAGCTAGTACTGCTTGCGGCCTGTGGTTAAACCCACTGCCAGCGTAGTGTCGAGTCTTTAGAGTCCCACACAGAGGGTTATTCGCCTTTGGGCAAAACAGAATAGAGGTCGCATGGTTTTGCGACGAGATTCGTTCACATCCGTGCACTTGTGCACGTTTGTTGTCTGGACAGTTATTACTAGCGGGCTTTGGTTTAAGCCAGATCCTAGTATTTGTTTTGGGATTGGTTTTGTCTCATTGTATTCGTGTTCCTCGGAACACGGATGCAGGTGTGTATGCACAGTTGACAGAGGCAGAGGAATCTCATTAGGGTTTTTAACAGTTGACTTTTTCTAAACCCTAATGAGAATGAGAAATATGATTAATAATATTAATTAAGGATAATTATGCCATGGTTAGGTCGATCATTTGATTTTGGTTGACCATTTGATTTTGGTTGACCATTTGACCTTTGTTGACCTTTTAACCATCATCATTTCATTTGCAAGATACTTCTTGATTCTTGCAAATTGCATTTATTGCGAAATGATAATGGTCATTCCAAACTAACCATCACAATTTTATTTTGTTATTATTATTATTTCATATTCTCTCATATGAGAGCATGGTTGAAAATTTCTATTATCATTATCTCATGCTCTTTCTCTCTTGAAAAAGCTCTCCCTCTTCCTCTCTCAAAGGTTTAATCTTTCATGTGTTGAAAATCAAAAGCTCTTGAGACTAAACCATCAAGACTTCTCTCTACTCATTCTAGGGTTCTTAGTTTAGCAAGCCAAGCACCCTAGTTATCTCTTGGTTGAGGTAGGAGCTCAAGGTAGAGGCCTTCGGGTGGATCTTTCTTCGGCAAAGAGAAGACGACGAGGAGGAGCCGTCTACACCACTCCAAGGAGCAAGCAAGAAGGAGGACCACAACAAGAAGAGAAGGAGTTCAAAATCTAGGTATAACCATCTAACCTAGTAGCTAAAACTTGTAGTTGGTTGTTAGTTTTTGTTTGGCAAAGATCCTTCATGGTTGGTCCATGTTACCTTGTGAGAAAATTTTGATTTTTACCTATTTCGCCTCCCCGAAAGAACCGGGGTGGGTAACGTGGACCTAACAGACATCACACCCTACTACCTTCTTAACAGATCCATCCTCTATTCTGATGAAGTCAAACCCATGACTGTCACATTAAAATTAGATGATCTATCTCCGCTATATCTGCTCGAGTCTATAAATAGACATAAGCTACTTGTCCACTATGCTTCCGCTGTTCCCACTGACCACAACTCTCTGGCAGAATAATATATACGTGCACTTCTAAAGCTAGTTAGAACGACGCTATACTTAACCTCCTGCCGGGTCTCATAGTCTGGAAAAAAGTAGTGTCAAGTCTGGGTAAACAAGAACCTCCTTGTCACCGTCCTTGAGGCTACCGGAGTACCTCTCGGGTGCCTGAGGTTACCCATCATAACTGCGGAGTGGCTAATGGAATGTCAAACCTGATTGAATGTTTAGGTCCTATTAAATTTTCCATAATCGTTTGCGGTTCTGGAATCACTTCTAATTCTACCATACTCCCACTACTGTTTTCTGAAAAAATTCATTTTACTAAAACTGTGGCGAGTCAAGAACAATATCACTATTGATATTCCAGGTGGTAGAAAATCAACCCTCGTCATAGCCTGGGTCAACCCACAAACTGTCATTACAGAAACGTGCCTTAAGTTATCCAGAGTTTGGTTTTAAGCATAAGCCAGAAAACTCTCCGTACCTTAACATCGTTAAGATATGATCCATTCTATATCCAATATAGAAACTTTGGCACTTATTTAATTAGAACCAGATTCAAATCATGCAGCTGTCTCCAGTGCATATCAACTTAATGGAAAAAGACTAATCAGCATTACTCAACTTAGAAATGCATCCAATTATGAGTAACCTGAAAGAGAAACAAGTTTCTCAAAACTATTACTGGATCCGTTCCAACTCCACAATCTCCTCCACAAGCATTGGACTCAACCAATTTCAAAAACGTTCCATTTCCAAACCGGTTGAGATCCAATAAATAAAGTCCATAAATGGAGAAGATTGTGGAGTTGTTTAAACAGGTTAACACTAACATTCCCCTCTTGGATGCAATCCAACAAGTCCTTTCCTACGTAAAACTTGTGCACTAAGAAGAGGAAATCTCAGGTACCCAAGAAGGTTTTCTTAGCTAGTGCCGTGAGTGATGCCCTTACCCAAGCTTTACCTCAAAAACGGAAGGACCTTGGCTGTCTTACGATTTCAATAACCATTGGGGATAAGAACATCAACCGCGCACTTTTGGATCTTGGTGCCAGTGTTAACCTGCTTCCGTATTCGATTTTTGAGCAACTCGATATAGGAGAGCTGAAACCCATACACTGTACTCTCCAAATGGCCGACCGATCTATCACCCATCCTAGGGGTGAGCTAGAGGATGTGTTAATAAAGGTAAGGGACTTCATATTCCCCTTTGATTTCATTATTTTAGACACACAACCTGTAGCTAACCCCAGGAATCAAATTCCGGTAATACTCGGTCGACCATTCCTTGCGACCTCGAATGCTGTGATCAATTGTCGAAATGGTTCGATGAACCTATCTTTTGGAAACATGACAATTGAACTCAACATTTTTAGGTTGGGGAATCAGCCCTCCAAACCTAATGCTCATATACTAGACGTTTGTTCAATCCAAGAGATCGTCCCTGAGGAATGTGAGTTCGAGAAATTTCTGTTCGATCACAGCAATCTTGACGCCACTAGTGCGTTCCTCCTTGAATATGATACTACTCCCGACAATGATTATGAGTGTTTCACTTTCTCGAACGATCTTGACTTGTCGCCACCCGAGCTTGAATCCTTTGAATTTTTGGATGCGTTAGCTGAACCATCCGACTCGGTCGCGTACACTCGTTTTGAGCCTCTGTTAGAATCCTTCGAGTTCGAGACATTTTCGCCGATTTTGCCTTAAATCGTTTCACCTCCAAAGCTTGAACTTAAGTCGTTGCCGTCTCACCTCAAGTATGCTTACTTAGGTGAGAACGAGACCCTCCCTATCATCATCTCAGCTTCTCTAGCTCAAGAGCAAGAGAAAGCCCTTCTGACGGTCTTGCAGAGCAATCGGCAAGCTTTTGGCTGGACTATGGCGGACGTCAAGGGGATTAGTCTCTTGATCGTTGAACATCACATGATGGATGATGCCAAACCAGCCAGGGATCCACAGAAGCGACTTAATCCAGTCATGAAGGAGGCTGTGAAAAAGGAGATCGTCAAATGTCTAGATAGTGGTATCATTTACCCTATCTCTGATAGCCAGTGGGTCAGTCCGATACATGTTGTCCCCAAAAAGCCGGGCATAACGGTCATCACCAATCAGGAAAACGAGTTAATCCCTGCTCGCACCCAAACTGGGTGGTGAGTATGCATTGATTATAGAAAACTCAATGCCGCAACGCGGAAAGACCACTTTCCGCTACCATTTATTGACCAAATGCTAGAACGATTGGCTGGACACGAGTACTACTGCTTTCTGGATGGCTACTCCGGCTATAACCAGATTTCCATCGCCGAAAAAGATCAGGACAAAACCACGTTCACCTATCCTTTCGGCACGTTTGCATATCGCCGCATGCCCTTTGGGTTATGCAATGCACCCGCTACCTTCCAGCGGTGTATGATGGGAATTTTCTCAGACATGGTGGAAAAATTCTTGGAGATATTCATGGATGATTTCTCTATTTTCGGCGATTCCTTTGACAAGTGTTTACAGCATCTCGACACTGTCCTTACCCGGTGTAAGGATAGAAATCTCACTTTAAACTGGGAGAAGTGCCACTTCATGGTACGCGAAGGTATTGTCTTAGGACATATTATCTCGCAAAATGGCATTGAGGTGGATAAAGCTAAGATTGAGGTCATTTCCAATCTTCCTCCTCCCAGATGCGTCAGAGACATCCGAGCTTGTCTTGGCCACGCCGGTTTCTATAGACGGTTTATCAAGGATTTTAGCAAGATTGCTAGACCCTTGACTCTTCTTCTGGCCAAGGATACCACATTCGATTTCAACTCGAGCTGTGTGACTGCATTCGAATCATTTAAAAGCTCACTCACTTCTACTCCCGTACTTTCTTCTCCTGACTAGACGTATCCCTTTGAGATTATATGTGATGCATCCGACTTTGCCATTGGTGTTGTCTTAGGACAGCACATCGACAAGATGCCGCATGTAATCTATTATGCTAGCTGAACCCTGAACGATGCCCAGCTGAATTACACAACAACCAAGAAGGAATTCTTGGCTGTTGTATTTGCATTAGAAAAATTTAGGCCTTACTTAATCGGCTCTCCAGTCATTGTCTACACAGACCATTCTGCTCTACGCCATCTTTTTGCAAAAAAGGACGCAAAATCTCGGCTGATACGTTGGATCCTCTTACTCTAAGAGTTTGACCTTGTCATTAAAGACAAAAGAAGATATGAAAACGTAGTGGTCGACCATCTCTCATGACTTCCTTCTTCGCCGACGCTTTCACTTCCAATAAACGACGTTTTTCCGGATGAATAGCTCTTGACAGTATCATGCGAACCCTGGTTCGCAGATATTGTGAATTATTTGGCAACGGGATTACTACCAAACGAGTGGTCAAGTCAGGACAGACTTCGATTCTTATCCCAAGTAAAACACTTTTACTGGGACGAACCCTATCTGCTTAAATACTGTCCCGACCAGATTATTCGTCAGTGTGTGCCTAATAATGAATTCAAGAGTGTGCTGTCATTTTGCCACGATCAAGCGTGTGGCGGGCATTTTGGCCCAAGAAAGACAGCCAAGAAGATCTTACAGTGTGGCTTCTACTGGCCACAACTCTTTAAAGATGCTTATGATTACTGCAAGACTTGCTCCCGGTGACAACACTTGGGCCAGATATCCAGGAGAAACGAGATGCCACTCCAACCAATCTTGGTTGTCGAGATTTTCGATGTTTGGGGGATTGATTTCATGGGTCCGTTTCCCAGATCTTTTGGGAACATGTATATTCTTCTAGCTGTAGATTATGTCTCTAATGGGTCGAGGCCATGCCAGCCGGGCTAACGACGACAAGGTTGTCGTTAGATTCCTTAAGGAAAATATCTTTTCCCGGTTTGGACACCCCAGCGCGATCATTAGTGACAATGGAACACACTTCTGTAATAGGACTTTCGAGACCTTGATGCGGAAATACTCCATTAATCATAAGATATCTACGTCCTATCACCCCCAAACATGTGGGCAAGCCGAAGTGTCTAATCGGCAAATCAAACAGATTTTGTAGAAAACGGTTTCTAAGAACCGAAAGGATTTGTCTTTAAAACTCACCGATGCCCTTTGGGCATTTCGAACTGCTTATAAGACTGATCTTGGCATGTCTCCTTATCGGCTTATTTACGGAAAGGCTTGCCACCTTCCAGTGGAAATCGAGCATCGCGCATTTTGGGCGATCAAGGAGCTGAATCTATCTCTTGATAATGCGGGCAGCCATCGGAAGCTGCAGATCAACGAATTGAACGAGTTTCGGGATGAATACGAAAATGCGGTTTTCGTTAAGAACCGAACGAAGGTGTTTCACGATAAACACCTTACGCGCAAAACTTTCATACCTGGTCAACAGGTGCTTCTTTACGACACCCGGTTACATTTCCATCCCAGGAAGCTCAGATCTCGCTGGAAAGGACCATATTTTGTGCGCACTGTATATCCGCACGGTGCAGTGGATTTGGAAAATCCAGAGGACGGTTCACTATTCAAAGTGAACAGACACAGGTTAAAACCGATCCTCACCGCTGACCCATTGGAGGAGCTCCTGATGTTGCAAGAGCCGGTTTACGTCGACAGATCTTCCTCCGCTTACCACCAAACTTCGGTTATCCAGCCATAAACAGTGGAAACACTGTTTCAAATAAGTTTGAGGGTATGTATATACCATCTTCACACTTGTAATTATAAAAAAATAAAATTAAAAAAAATTTGGGGTATTTTTGTAAATATTCGGTTCTTTTAAATAAATAAATAATAATACAATTTTTTTCTCTTTACAAAATAAATTCCTCTTTCTAAGGGGGCTTTTCCGCATATAACCAAATAACCCCTATAAAAATACCCCGACCCCTCTTCTGTATTTACATAACCCTAAATTATCCCCCACACAAAACCCTAGCCTCCACAGCAGAATTTGCAGGGAAATCACCTCAAGGAGCAGCGCTTCCGCCGCCCATCAACCCATCTGCCGCGCAACCGCCGCTCTTCTACCTCTTCTCCCTCTGAAAATTTCAGAGGAGGTTTGCCTCTCTGTTCTCTCTCTCTGTAGATTTAATTTTTCTGCATTTTCTCTCTGTGATGGCACCTACACTGCAGTTTGAAAAGGATTTCTCCCAGTTGTTTGCACATAATGTTTACTGCAGCTATTTCGATGGCGAGATCCGAAAGCGTGGATGGAAATTTTTGTTATTCAACCATCCGAATGCATTCGCGCTTCCGGATCTTGTTGCACGTTTCTATGAATGTATGGAGGAGGGTTGTTTGGCACAACACGGGTATATTAGATTACTGTGGGAGATCGGGAAATTTTAATCGATAGAGACTTCATTCACGAAGTCACCTTAATACCACGACTCCCCATTCACGATCAACCCCTCCGATTTGAGGACTACCTACCCTTAAGGGGAACTGACTATTCTAGGGAGCCCCGAAAGGGTATTCAGGCTCGCACGCATTTTGCGAACGTTTTAACTGTGTGCCGTTGGGCACAAAACAATATTTTTGGAAGTTCGCACAACACAGCATTTTCATACCATCCCTTCATATAGGGCACACATTGATGACTCGAAACCCTAGCTATGATATGTGCACTGTGTTGCTTCATTCGATTGGCGCCGGCAAACGGGCGGCTAATTATCCATGCCCAATGTTGGCGACACAACTGTGTCGCCATTTCCTTCCTGTTGAGGAATTTGAATTTTACATGCATGGTGGAATTCCCATTAAACCTCTTCTTGAGGGTGTCTCCACATCCTACACACGGTTACATGATTTATGGTCGCGCACCGAGCCGGCCGAGGACGTAATGGCCAAGACCCCTAGCTCGAGTTCCACAGCGAGCGAAGAAGAGCTTATCCCCGCTGCGCAATCGCGCTTAATTCGACGAACCCATAGGGGGTAGAAAGAGTGATAGGGATGCTGACTAACTTTGATCAGCGAATAACGAGCCTGGAACAAGGAATGTCCACCCTCCTAGCAAGAGAGGAATGTTCACGATCACGGTCAAGGGGATGGGGGACAGATAGAGGTGAGGCTGGGACTAGTGAGGTCGCGTCTAGTAGACGCCGCAGGGAGCAGTGAGGACACTGTTATCAATAAGTTTGGGGGAGAGGGCTGATTGTAAATAGTTTTCTTTGCATTGCATCTGCATATTTTTATTTGTTTGCATATTTAATTCCGCATCTTATTTTTCTGCATTGCATATTTATAAAAAAAAGAGAAAAAATAAAAAAATAAAAAAAATTTAAAAATTATAAAAATTATTAAAAAAAAATTGAAAATTTCAATATTGGCCATATTTGACTCAAGTTCAACATGACGGTTGACTAGTTAGGAAAAACTAGATCCTAAACTTAGTAAATTAAAAACCCTAAAAATAACCTTTCTTAAAGTTTAACAGTAGAAAATATACGTCCTTGCAGTTTATTTAGAAATAAGCAAATTTTGAATTCAGTTCTTGGGCTAAGTCGAAATAAGGGAAAAGTATTGAAAGTTTTATTTGAAGTATAAGTCTGAAAACTAATTCTGAATCTTAAGTTCAAATTCTGAAAATATATACCCTACTGTTAGTGTATATGCCCTAGAGGCCATTATTGTATCATACTTGTATGTATATTACTTAATGGAAGTTTGGGATATTCACAGTTGTATATACAGTCTTGCTAAAAATGGTAGTATGCTACTTGGTTTGTATCTACTTTAATATGTGCATATGTTTCTTGTAATGTATCACTTATACATATTAGTAGAGCCCATAGGATCTTTGCTTGATTACCAGCGTTGTGATGGCAGTCACACTAGTGGGGGCTGGGTAGTCTGTAAGCAACATCCTATACAGCTCCCTGGTCGTTGGATTATCGAGATAGGGCATCAATACTTCAGAGTAGACTAGTGTGTACGCTTCTCATCCCAGTTGGGGAGATGGTCTGTCCCATAGCCATCAGTACGTCATACTGGAGATAGTATACAGGTGCTCGTTAGGTTATGGGTACACCGGACAGGACTCGCAGGGGAACTGATTGGTTGGTATTATACCCGTCGTCAGTTAACAGTTCCCAGGTGACATGAGTACAACATAGTCCGCAGACTTGACACTGCTACTTCGCCTCGAGTGTGTCCCACTGTTCTTAGATTGCTACCCTACCACGGCTCAAAGAAGTCGTGCAAACAGGTAGCAGTTGGGTGCAGTCCCGAGCACTTGGAGGCAGTAGTGGTTAGACAGGATTCGTCTCTCCCGGTATTGGGAGATGATATCGCGCTGTGTCAGAGAGCCATTACGCAAAGTCTCTGGCCAGGGCAAGCGAGATATACTGGTAGGTTCCAGTAGCTTCTCAGGGTGTAATGGGCTACGCTCCGACACGACTTATACAGCTATTAGGGGACTGACGCTTGCCGCCCCCTAAGCTCGATATGCGATAGTCTTAGACGAACAGACCGAACTGTACGGAGATTGTCACATCAGGCTCAGTAGGAGTTCGGATGGTTTTTCTCATCGGCCTTCTTATCGACATCTACCTGGGGACCGTTACGTACAGCTGTGCCGCTTGCGGTCTGTGGTTAAACCCACTGCCAGCGTAGTGTCGAGTCTTTAGAGTCCCACACAGAGAGTTTCCCTGCTCCAAGCGAAACGATATAGAGGTCGTATGGTTTGACGACAAGGGTTCGGACGCGTACGTGTGTTTGCGTACGTATGACTTTTCGGACAGTTTTTACTAGCAGGCTTTGGTGTAAGCCAGATTCTAGTATCGGGTTATTGGATTTATACAGTCTAAAGTTTTTCCGTGTTTTCACGGAGTGTAGGGGCGTTCTCATAATTTTCCGGGAAGCTTCTAGAAGAGTGGTGACTAAGGGGTTAAGGTGGCATGAGCATTAATTGCTTAATGACTCATTTGTGTGATTCATCCTTTGCATTAAATGATTCATTAATGAGTTAATGAGTCATATGATGAATCACACAAGGTGAATGCATCAACCATGATGATTAATCATTTATATTATTTATTTGATTAATTGTTATGGTTGATATATTCTAGTGAGTTCATTTTTCTTCTCATTCTCATCTTCACCTTCTCTCTCCTCAAGCTCACTCTCTCTTCAAACCCTAACCCTAGCCTCTCATGTGTTGAGATCAAGGGTTAGCTAGACTAATACATCTATAACCTCACTCTATATCCTCTAGGTAGCTTAGATTAGCACTTTAAGCAACCTAGTTATCTCAAGTTTGAGATTAAGCTTGGCGTAGGAGCTTTCGGGTGGATCGTCTTTAATTCGAGGAGGCCGTTGAGGTGTCGATATTCCAAGGAGCCTACGAGGAGTGGAGACAGCGATGAAGACCCGAAGGACAAGTAACGTGAGGTATAACTTCAAATCTGAGTAGTTAAACCTCTAGTTGATAGTTAGCAATGGTTTAGATAATGATTCATGCGCTCAAGTCCGTGTTACGAAGCTTTGATAATCGTTTTTCATATATTCCGCCTCCCCGCAAGTTCGTGTGGTACGTGACATGGACTTACAGTGGTATCAGAGCCAACTAAACCATTACTAACTTGTTAGCAACTGATTAGAAGTTCGATCGACGGAAAACACGAAAACAAAAAACCGAAAACCCTAAGTTTCTGTTAATTTCAAAAGTGTCTGAAAAATAATTTGACATACCTTAAAATTCACAGCGGGGAATTATAAGAATACTGGGAAAATACGATGACCCAACTTGACTTGACAACCGCGGAACCGCGGCCAAAGTGTGCTTTTGGCCGCGGATCCGCGGCCGAGTCAACTCCGAGTTGACTCGGATTTTCACAGTAATTCATATTTTGGTGTTTTTTGTTTTCCTGTATGTTCTGTTTTTACCCAGGTTACTTCAGTACAGGTTTGCTTTTGGGGTAGATACGGAATATAGTAATCGATCGATGTTCTAAGATATTTGCTAATTGGGTTTTTATCTATAATGTTTAATGTGTTCGTAAACCTCCCCTAACTGCTAGTATGTCGGTTGGCAGGGGGTTGCACATTTCTGAAATGTTTACTGTTTGTGTATATGAACTGTGTTGGACTGTTGTGATGATTAGCCGGGGTTTGAGTTGTGTTTAATATTCATTCATTCAATGTAAATGTAATTTGATGTAATATTCTTTTGCAGGGCACATCCAGGTTGCGGTTGTAGCCACCGTTGTATTATTTCTTTTTACTGTTTTTGCTCCTAGGATAGACCCAATGTGGGGTACACAAACTACCGGGTACATCAAAGTGTTTAGTGGCCTACTCACGTTGTTGAGGGAGACCGCTTCACTTCGGGTACTTGACGGGTAGTTTGCCGTACCCGTAGGGGTCTAGGGTGGGGTAATGGCTATTCATCACAACTGTGTAATTCGTCTTTTATTGCAGGCTCAAAGCAAATGCGGATTGCTAGTAAATTCAATAAAGTTCATCTGTGATCTGGAATACTTATTATTGCGTCTGACGAATATACAATATCTATATATGATAGCTATTAGACGTCACTTATGTTTTACACCCGCACTAGCCCAGCCCCCGCTCTGTCGTTAGTTAAGTAACCTAACGGGTGATGACGGGACCCAGTGGCGAATGCGGATGGCATAAGAGAATGTGGTATTTTCGTTGTTTTCTGCAATGATATGATAAATGATGGGACGCATTATTATAATGCAAAGCAAATAAACCAAAATTTAATCGTTGGAACAAATTTAAAAGAAACCACTCGGTTATTTTAAAAGATCATATTTTTTAATTGCGGAGCTTTAACAACTCCTTTTAAAAAGTATCAGGTTCCTTCGATTATATCAAGTTCACTACGTTCACGGTTTTGCCAAAACCAGTCGTAGCCCTCCGTCATTTCAGTTAAATATTCAGTAGTATTCAAGCTATGTATTTTGACCTTCGCCAAGGCATAGTGATTGGTAGCTGCTGGATATTTATCTGTAGCATAGATAGATGCGTTGGTTTGGGACAGTCGTACTACTATTTTGACCTTCGTCAAGGGTATGTACGGGTGGGTTCAAATTAACCTGGATAAGGACGGGTAGAACTTGACATGTGACTTATGATATGTTGGCATTCGTCAAGGTCATAAGAGCATGGGGCAAAAATCCACATCGGGAATTTCTAAAGAAACTGAAATTTGCAGAGAGATGCATACCATTTTGGAGTTTGATGAATGTTGGTAGGATTCCTTCAACATTATCATACGATGATATTTTGGATCCCGATCCTACTGTGAGTACATGCTACTTATCAGGAGATTCATCACTTAACGATCAATGTTATAAACCAAGTAGGTGCCTAGAAAGGTGTCAGCGGGGCTACGCCCCCAGAGAAAAGAGGTTCTTTAATTAAGAAACTTCGCGAAAGCGTTGGAAAACCTCCCTCGAAGTATCGACACTAGCCTGGCTGAACGGTTAAGCAAGTATTGTACGGTGAGAATAGTCCTGGCTAATTCTTCTTTTATGGTTTGAGGAAGGATTCGAGAAACAGTGGGAGCCATCCTGTTTAGATAAATTAAAAACCAATCTAAGCTTGTAACAACATCATACTAAAGTGTTTTCTTCTCTCTCTCTTAATTACAGCGACCTTGTGACCACACATAGGTTACATCTAGATAATAATTTGACTGAATCTGACTTATATGACTGACAAAAGTCTGTCCAGATGTCCATTGCCTATGACAAGCTGGACCACCCTATTGAGGGACATTCCTATTGTTATGGGATCGGGCATTGGCAGAATGATTGCAGGGCTTTAGAAGCCAGTAGCCAGGATACGAAGCATGTTGTGGCTTCGACTTCGGGTGTGTTTATGATAGAGAACTGTATGTCAGTTAACCCTACTTCCTGGGTATTGGATACCGGATCAGGAATTCACATCTGTAATTCATTACAGGCTCTGAGAAACCGTAGGGTTATCGGGATAGGTGATATGACCCTCACAGTTGCTAACGGAATGAGCATGAACGCTGAATCCGTAGGGGAATATCATTTTGGACTGACAACTGGGCAGATATTGATTCTGCGTAACTGTTTTTATGTACCAGGTACGACCTGTAATATCATATCTGTACCCTTACTTTCTAAGGAAGGATATGATTTTACTTTTACAAGAGATGTGGTTCACATCCACCTAAATCAAGATTTGATTGGGTCAGGTACATTAGAAAACGGAATATACGTATTAAATCAAGTTCAAATTTTCGGTGTCCAGAACACACTTAAAAGAAAGTCTCCGGAAACAAATCAAGTTTTCTTATGGCATTGTAGACTAGGTCACATCAATGAGAGAAGGTTGAAAAAGTTACATAAAGAGGATACTTGGATCCGTTCGAGTATCAGTCTTATGCCACTTGTGAATCTTGTCTCATAGGAAAGATGACAAAGACTCCGTTCACTGGACACGGAGAAAGAGCAAGCGAGCTCTTAGGACTCATACACAGTGATGTGTGTGGTCCAATGTCTACACATGCGCGAGGAGGTTATTCCTACTTCATTACTTTTACGGATGATTTCTCTAGGTATGGACATATCTTCTTAATGAAGCATAAATCCAAGGCCTTTGAGAAATTCCAGGAATACAAGAATGAAGTGGAAAAACAAATAGGCAAAAGTATCAAGACACTGAGATCTGATCGAGGTGGTAAATACTTAAATGCCGAGTTCCTGGGTTACTTATAAGAGAATGGAATTCTCTCTCAGCTTACTCCTCCATACACACCACAACACAACGGTGTATCGGAAAGAAGGAATCGAACCCTATTGGATATGGTTCGTTTCATGATGAGTAAGGCTGAGTTACCGCGATCTTTCTGGGGTTATGCACTAGAATCAGCTGCATATCTTTTGAACAAGGTTCCAACCAAAACTGTGCCTACCACACCATATCAAATGTGGAGTGGGAAGAAACCCTGTCTTCAGTACCTGAAAACATGGGGATGTCCAGCTTTTGTAAAAAAAGCAGCATCCGGACAAGCTCGAGGCACGCTCAGTACTGTGTAAGTTTATGGGATACCCAAAGAACTCAAAGGGGTATTTTTTCTATTACGCAGAGGAACAAAAGGTTTTTATTTCTCGTAATGCCCATTTTCTAGAATATCAGTTTTTAGAAAGGGAAACAAGTGGGAGCGAAATAGAACTGGAAGAAATTCCAGAACCACAAACTACTACTGAAAGTATGGCAGAACCAGAGGTTTCAGAAGAACCGGACATCCCAACGCCACTCCGCAGAAGTAGTAGGCAATCTCATCCGCCCGAGAGATACTACGGTTTTCTCATAGACGGGGATAGAGAGGATTGCACTATTGACTATGATGAGCCTACTAGCTTCCAGCAAGCCATTCAAAGCGGTGACTCAGTAAAATGGCTGGATGCAATGCGGACCGAAATGGAGTCCATGTACACTAACAAAGTATGGACTTTGGACTTTACTCCAGATGGGATAAAACCCGTAGGATGCAAATGGATCTCAGAAAGAAGATTGGTGTAGATGGACAGGTTGAAACCTATAAAGCTAGAGTTGTTGCAAAGGGTTTCCGTCAAAGACCTGGTTTGGACTATGATGAAACCTTTTCTCCAGTAGCTATGCTGAAATCCATTCGGGTCCTTCTTGCTATTGCTGCCTTCCACGATTATGAGATCTGGCAGATGGACGTAAAGACGGCTTTTCTAAATGGAAATTTGGAAGAGAGCGTCTATATGGATCAGCCAGAGGGATTCATTCAGAGTGGGAGAAGCGGTAAAGTATGCAAGCTGCTTAAGTCCATTTATGGACTAAAGCAAGCATCACGGAGTTGGAACATCTGTTTTGATGATACTGTCAAGGAATTTGACTTTATCAAAAATCCAGATGAACCATGCATATACAGTAAGATTGTAGGGAGAGTTATAGTATTCCTCGTCTTGTACGTGGATGACATTCTCCTAATAGGAAATGATATTCCTATGTTACAGTCAGTCAAAAGATTCTTGTCACATAAATTCTCCATGAAAGACCTGGGTGATGCCACCTATATTCTGGGGATCCGGATCTATCGTGATAGATCAAAGAGGATATTGGGACTTTCACAGTCCAGGTACATAGACACCATAGTGAAGAGATTCAGTATGGATGATTCTAAGCGCGGTAACCTACCGGCTTGTCACGGAATCACCCTCTCCAAAGAGATGTCTCCCAAGACTGATTTGGAAAGGGATCGCATGTCGATTATACCCTACGCTTCTGCGGTAGGCTCTATAATGTATGCGATGTTATGTACCAGACCAAATGTAGCATACGCATTGAGCGTTGTAAGCCGGTATCAGGCAAACCCAGGGGAGAAGCACTGGATAGCAGTAAAGAACATTCTCAAGTACCTAAGGAGGACTAAGGAGATGTTCTTGGTATATGGCGGAAAAGACCTCCAGATGGAGGTCTTTGCCGACTCCGGCTTCCAGAGTGACAAAGATGACTCCAAATCCATGTCGGGTTATGTCTTTACCCTCAATGGAGGGGCGGTCTGTTGGAAGAGTTCGAAGCAGGAGACCGTTGCTGACTCAACGATGGAAGCGGAGTACATAGCTGCTTGCGATGCCACAAAAGAAGCTGTCTGGATGAAGAAGTTCCTTACAGAACTTCAAGTGATTCCTTCCAGTGTTGGTCCAATACCCCTGTATTGTGACAACAACGGCGCTATAGCTTTAGCGAAGGAACCCAGGTCCCATCAGAAGTCTAGACACATCTTAAGGCGGTATCACCTGATCAGGGAGATCGTAGATTGCCGGGAGATCGAGGTGAAGAGAGTAGAGACGGAGAATAACATTGCTGATCCATTCACAAAGGCCCTTCCTCAGACGCAGTTCGAGAGGCTATTCGAGATGATAGGTCTGCGATATGCCAGCTCATGGCCCTAGTGCAAGTGGGAGATTGTTAGTGTATATGCCCTAGGGGCCATTATTGTATCATACTTGTATGTATATTACTTAATGGAAGCTTGGGATATTCACAGTTGTATATACAGTCTTGCTAAAAATGGTAGTATGCTACTTGGTTTGTATCTACTTTAATATGTGCATATGTTTCTTGTAACGTTTCACTTATACATATTAGTAGAGCCCATAGGATCTTTGCTTGATTACCAGCGTTGTGATGGCAGTCACACTAGTGGGGGCTGGGTAGTCTGTAGGCAACATCCTATACAGGTCCCTGGTCGTTGGATTATCGAGATAGGGCATCAATACTCCAGAGTAGACTAGTGTGTACGCTTCTTATCCCAGTTAGGGAGATGGTCTGTCCCATAGCCATCAGTACGTTGTACTGGAGATAGTATACAGGTGCTCGTTAGGTTACGGGTACACCGGACAGGACTCGCAGGGGAACTGATTGGTTGGTATTATACCCGTCGTCAGTTAACAGTTCCCACGTAACATGAGTACAGCATAGTCCGCAGACTTGACACTGCTACTTCGCCTCGAGTATGTCCCACTGTTCTTAGATTGCTACCCTACCACGGCTCAAAGGAGTCGTGCAAACAGGTAGCAGTTGGGTGCAGTCCCGAGCACTTGGAGGCAGTAGTGGTTAGACAGGATTCGTCTCTCCCGATATTGGGAGATGATATCACGCTGTGTCAGAGAGCCATTACGCAAAGTCCCTGGCCAGGGCAAGCGAGATATACTGGTAGGTTCCAGTAGCTTCTCACGGTGTAATGGGCTACGCTTCGACACGACTTATACAGCTATTAGGGGACTGACGCTTGCCGCCCCCTAGGCTTGATATGCGATAGTCTTAGACGAACAGACCGGACTGTACAGAGATTGTCACATCAGGCTCAGTAGGAGTTCGGATGGTTTTTCTCATCGGCCTTCTTATCGACATCTACCTGGGGACCGTTACGTACAGCTAGTACCGCTTGCGGTCTGTGGTTAAACCCACTGCCAGCGTAGTGTCGAGTCTTCAGAGTCCCACACAGAGAGTTTCCCTGCTCCAGGCGAAACGATATAGAGGTCGTATGGTTTTACGACAAGGGTTCGGACGCGTACGTGTGTTTGCGCACGTACGACTTTTCGGACAGTTTTTACTAGCAGGCTTTGGTTTAAGCCTGATTCTAGTATCGGGTTATTGGATTTATACAGTCTAAAGTTTTTCCATGTTTTCACGGATTGTAGGGGCGTTCTCGTAATTTTCCGGGAAGCTTCTAGAAGAGTGGTGACTAAGGGGTTAAGGTGGCATGAGCATTAATTGCTTAATGACTCATTTGTGTGATTCATCCTTTGCATTAAATGATTCATTAATGAGTTAATGAGTCATATGATGAATCACACAAGGTGAATGCATCAACCATGATGATTAATCATTTATATTATTTATTTGATTAATTGTTATGGTTGATATATTCTAGTGAGTTCATTTTTCTTCTCATTCTCATCTTCACCTTCTCTCTCCTCAAGCTCACTCTCTCTTCAAACCCTAACCCTAGCCTCTCATGTGTTGAGATCAAGGGTTAGCTAGACTAATACATCCATAACCTCACTCTATATCCCCTAGGTAGCTTAGATTAGCACTTTAAGCAATCTAGTTATCTCAAGTTTGAGATTAAGCTTGGCGTAGGAGCTTTCGGGTGGATCGTCTTTGATTCGAGGAGGCCGTTGAGGTGCTAATGTTCCAAGGAGCCCACGAGGAGTGGAGGACAGCGATGAAGACCCGAAGGACAAGTAACGTGAGGTATAACTTCGAATCCGAGTAGTTAAACCTCTAGTTGATAGTTAGCAATGGTTTAGATAACGATTCATGCGCTCAAGTCCGTGTTACGAAGCTTTGATAATCGTTTTTCATATATTCCGCCTCCCCGCAAGTTCGTGGGGTGCGTGACATGGACTTACACCTACTATACGCACTTACATACATCTTGAAACTTAGGATAGTAGAGGATACCGTGAAATGCTCTTGTCTAAAATCCTTAGTATGAAGGAAAATAAAATAAAAATATAAGTGGTGAATAAAGAGATAAAAAAATGAACACTGATTTTGTAATTGCTTAAGGCAGCATAAATAAAAAAATATAGCGAGGGTGTTTTATCACCTAGTGCCTTAGACCAATTGGTTTGGGAGTCACTGCTAAGCCTTAGGTGTTGCAAGACGAGGAATTACGCCTAAATGCGCTAACACATTTTGTAATCGGTCGTTTAGTACCTCAAGAAGTATTAACGGTCGCATGAAGGATGTGTGAGCAATTTCATCTAGAATTCACCAATTAAAAAAGTATTTTGGAAGATAGACAAGTGTATGATAGCTTGAATTGAATTTCCAAGTGCAGGGGTGATAATTACACACGCGTAGGGGTATATGATTGGAGTTTGGAGGAGAGATAGGAATAAAAGATAGGGCTTATATCTTCAGTAGAGATGATAAAAATTCCTGAGTTAAGATTGCACCTTAGAATAAAAACTCAGGAGATGCTGAAAGCTTTATAAACTGGCAAAACGTATATGATCTTAAGTTAAATGAAAAGGAAGTGTGAAAAATACGGGTTGATGATTTCTAAGTTGAAGATGATAGTTTTTTCTTGCTAGAATACTGAATTGAAGAATAAAAGTCAACGGCCAAATTGATCGGATTTTGTGGGTAGTATCCACTGAAAACCCTCAGAAGACAACACTCCTCCAACTAGGGACACCTAGAGGTTTAACGGCTTGTTGCACGAGCTCAGTGCAATCGTGTTCCCTGCGAAAGTGAGGTTAGGAATTTTTGAGAATAAAATTGGCTTTGCTCGGGACGAGAAAAGGATAAGTTTGGGGATATTTGTTCATATCATATTTTTGCATTTTTATACCGCCCATTCTTGATCACAATGCATATAGGTAGGTACTTTTGATCCGTGTTTGCTGAATAATTGCAGGTTACAGGTTCTCAGCTCTTTACAGTGAAATTCATGAAAAGTCGCAACAAATGCGGGACTACGACCAACAACAGATGAATACTGATCTCCGCTAACCATCTGTATGATACCGCCTACCAGTTCAAGGGACAAAATGGCAAATCATTGGTCACTTCACTGCACAAAGCACAAGGGCAGCACAAGATCCAAGACTTCAACGTGGAGCTCAATAAACAAAAGTCCACTGCTGAAAATCTGGAAGAAAACTGAAGAGATTCTGAGAAACCAAGTGTACAAAACATAAGAGAACAGCAACATGGAGAAGCCCTAAAAAGATGATCCTCCAAATCCACCAAATGGCCGTGGAACCGCGGCCAAATAGGCACTTCTGCCGCGGTTCCGCGGCCGCGTCTGAACAGTGTCGGTGGCAGTTGAAGCAGCGTTGACTCGGCTCTCTTGGCGTAGTTTTGTAATCTCGTGTTTAGCTCAGAATGTATACCTAGGGTTTCACTCTCCTGCCTATAAATAGGAGAGTAAAAAGCCAAATAAAGGGTGCTTTTCTTTATTTAGATTTTAGAATTAAATTCTGTTCTTCTTTATCTTTCTCTATGAAAAATTGTAGTGAGTTTATGAGCGTTGATTAATAAAAAAAATTTAAAAAAAAGAGAGAGTTCATTTTTATCTTGCATGTTTATCTTTGCAATTTTTATTTGCTAATTTAGTTGTATTATTTTATCGTTGTTTTTCTTTTGTTTTCTCTTCTTCTATTTTCTTTATCCTTAACAACGATGATGCTTGAGTAAGATCCTTACCAAGGTGAGATCTCAAATAGCTAGTTGTAATTTCTTCTTAACCTCATTTCTTTCTACCTTCCTTTTTGTTTTTATCTTTTTAATGGATGAGTAATCTCTCACTTGTTAGGGCAGGAGAATGAAAGTTTGAGAGAAGGGAATCTCTCTCTTTTCTTTGCCCAACACCTTAATTCGGACTCTCTTTAATTGAACCACAATCCGCTCACTACGGCACCCTATCCTACATGATAGCAGTGATTCCATAGTTAGACCGGTTGTGGTTGAATTAACCGGAGGTTAGAGTTAAGAGCCAAGAACGGACGGACAAGGACCAAAAGGAAAAAACTAAACATGGAAAGCCTAGCTTATACTTGTAAGTTCCTTCCTAGTCGTGCTAATCCCCGTTGTTGCCGATTACCGTAACACCAATATTAAGAAGGGCATTAAAAGAAGTGAGAAATTCCTAACTCGAACTAACCTAATCCTAACCCTAGCAAGTTCTTTATCATCCTTTATCTCATTAGTAGATCTCAGAACAAAACTCAAAATATTTGGATTTAACTCGTTAAAATATAAAGAAAAAGATTACATCTCCCTGTGGATCGACCCGTACTCAACCGGCTTGCTACCAAGCGAAACCATCTTAATTGCGGTAATTACAAAAACTAAGCACGCAGAAAATCAATACCAATCAGTTAGCACGTTGTAACATTTTAGAAAATTATAAATATTAATTCGTAATTTTAAATATGAATTTAATAAGTTTACAAAAAAATGATATCGCTTATGAAATTGGGTATCGGAATTATATCCAAAAAATGTAGTTATTTCGATAAATATAAAGAAAATGTGTGGTATCATAAAAATGATATTTTGATTGTTCTAAACATGACATGAGATGTTATTATAAGATAATGGTATTTAAGTGTTATAAAAAGTATTGTGTTTCTTTTAAAAACATGGATTTAGATTTTTTGACATGAAAGGTTTAATTAAGGGAAAAAGTGTTTTCTTTAATTATTGCATTCTTTTAAATCATGGTTGGTATATGTTAGTTAGTTTAAACCCTCACCCTCAACACACCCTCACCATGCTCACATCTCTCCACCTCATGTTTAAACGCTCACACAACCACTTCACAAATCCTCCACCTCATCCTTCCACCATGCCACCTCCATCTCACCACCCTCCACCTCATGCTTTCTCTACACAAACCCAACATCTCTCATCTTATCTTATCACAATACTTAGCAAATTCTTTTAGCTTTTCTAAACTGAACACAACTAATTTCTTCAGCTCCAAAACAAGAAAAATTCCTAAGTGTTCATCAATCCAAATGAAGAAAATCTTAACCCCTTCATCAACTTGTGCACCTCATCAAGCTTGATCCACTACAAATCCTAGATGCTTCCATAAGCAATTCTTAAGCTGGCGTTTTCTTGTGAATCATCTCCATGGGTATAATTCTTTCCTTCTTTTCAAATATCAATTCTGGCTAAAATCTGTTTTGATGTGCAATATCACAAAAACTGCTGTTTTGTGATATTTAGCATACTGAATTTGAATCTGGAACCACTAGGTGTAATCACTAGGAAAACTAACAATACCATAAGTATCATGAGACCACTAGGAGACTTCATTCAAAGCCCGAGACCCCATCTCCATGATTTGACCGGCGAGAACTTCAAAATTTCTGATGTCACCGGGTTAACAGTAGGATTTGGTGTTGGTTTTTCTTCTGTAGCTTTGTTTGGGTAATTTATGATCTATAGTATTTTTTGATTTGTTTCAATACTCATACAGAGAAATCTGGGAATGTTTTAGTAAAGGTTTATCAAGTTTCCGATATTTCGGTATAAGTTTTCTTATTTCTGTACTGCGATTGAACCGTTAACGTTTGTACGTTAACAACAGGGATATATTATCGTTTTTGGATTAACTATGTTGTAGGTTCTAACCTATGGGTACCTATCTCGTTGTTTTGAGTTTTGATATGATATTTACGTCGATATGATATAACTACGATTATAGGTACGATTGCGAAGGCTTTCTATATGGAGTTGATGGACATAGAAATCGTGGAATCTACGACCTCGACAAGTTGGTGAGTAGATTTACATCTACGGGGGAAGTCGGGTGGATGGCGTATAGCACCCCCGCAACCTTATAAATAGTAGTATGAAATATAGTTAGTTTTAGTATTTATTCAAGATATTTATATTGGAGTTAATTTGCATATAGCATGATATTCGTTTGCATGTAGTTTATTTATGGTTTGGTAAATTGGTACGAAGAATCATGCCGTACTAGAGATGATTTAGATATAGTGATAATGTGAGGTATTGTACGAGAAATTATACCGTATTGGTGATGATAAGATTCGTATGATGAATAACGGCCAAGTTTCCTTTAGACTCGTAAAATAATGTTTTATTTCGTTTTAGAACGTAATACTTGAGTGGGCTATACTCTTTTAAAAACTAACGATTCGTTTCCTTTTTTTTATGATAAAAGACAAGGATACGGTGCCAATTTCCAAAACAAATATCCATTTTCAACCCAAGGCAGCTTCCTAATTTCAAAACCAACGTTTCATTTCCTTTTCAAAGATAATAGTATAGCTCATAGCAAGTAGTTACATTTATTAATTACGCTTGGATTTACTTTACATATTCGCGATGTATTATTCAATGTTATACGTTTCCATGATACGAACACTCTGATAGAACACTGCACAACTACCAATGAATATTATGTTGCACGAGCACATACGCATATGTTACACTACATCTCATTGGTACTGCCTTGTCACTGTAGGACCGTTACACTACCTAATGCGTAGGTAACCATCGATAAAAGTATGAGTTATACACTTATAGAACACTCGCACAAATACTAATAATTTCCATGTTGCACGAGCACAGACGTGTATGCTACACTGCACATCATTAGTATTGCCATAACACAGTAGAATCAATATGTTTGTTGCATGTATGACTTAGTTGCGTACTTTACCTTTATTACCTGTTGGGTATTGTGAATACCGGTATCATGAGTATTCATATTTGATTCTTATGGTTTTTCAGAATGTTTTACTTTTGATGATATATATCAGTGGTATGGGACGCTGTTATATATGTATATATATAATATATCATCAGGAGGGCCTATGAGATTATTCTTATTCTTTACTTGATATGTTTGGATATGATGAGTTGATGTCCACCATGAGTCGTTTTTATGTTTTGTTTTACTTCCAACCGAGTGGGGGCTATACGGTTACGGATTTCTACGTTATCCAGACTGAGTGGGAGGAATATACAGTCGGATACATGGTGGACCCGGTCGAGACCGAGGAGCAAGATAGCCGCATGTGAGGCGGGGAGCCTAGCGAGGATACTCGATACCGGAGATAGAGAAGAGCACGATGGATATCCAGGGGATACTGGCCGGGGCTCGATTGGGTACGGCGAATATCTAGGGGATACCGATCGGGGCCAGGGATATCGGGTGGCGATCATCTGTTGAGATGGTGTCGACGGTATTTGCATTTGCGTGTCGGTGATGGACACGAGAGATTTGAAGATTTGTGTGTCGATGATGGACACGAGGGATTTCTGATTTCGGGTGTCAATGCTGGACATCCATATATATTGATAGGTTGCTATCATGAGGTACCGGTTATATTATAGTTGTTGTAGCCGACCAGGACTGATCCGGGGGACAGTACCTGCAAACGTTTTTACAAGTAGTTGCATACAAAAAGGAATTCAAAAAAATCGAGCTATTGTCTCATTATTTTGATATGTCTGGAATGACATTGAAATCTTTTAAATTATAAACCTCTTAACTCTATTCATTAAAACAACAGAAAGTAATCTTAAATAAGATACCTATTATATTTCATACTATCACGTCTGCTCTTACGCCGTGATATATGTATTCCGTGACTATTTTAAAAGAGAGGTTTTACATATATATTTTTGGCTACTTATGGGCTTTTACCTAAATACAGGTCATTTATATGATATGTTCTACTTTGGGATAGCATGATAGATAGGGTTGCATTTATTATACATGCATATATCACATATTATATTAGTACAGGATATGATAGTAGTATATTTATGATCTAGGTATCGTTGTACATTTCGATTTCTACCTTGTGATGTATTTTTATTCACTGAGTTGGCAACTCACCCCCGTTGTGCTACAGTTTCTTGCAGGTTTTACCGCTTGGATTATCAGCGGCTTGGGGCACACATTCCTTTTGGTGATTGCTTTGGCAGGTGGGTTACTGCTTTATCGTACTCACAATTGTATATTCTTATCATTTTGTATCTAATAAAACCCCATCAAATTAGAACTGGTATATTGTGGACTTAGAAGCGAGACTTAGAATCGTGTGTTATGGGTGTCGTACTCATTGGAGTCGACCTTTTTATATTGTTGATTTTGTTTCACTTTTCTTTTCTTCGCCATTGTGCGTCGTATATTGTTTGCTTGGTTGCTCCGCCGTTTGGGCGTGGAAGCTAGCTCCCGTTGGGACGCTATATGTATTTTATGTTGTAGCGGGTTTTATTCAAATTACAAAGGAGGTGCTGTCAAATTTCAAAACGTTATAGATGCCTTTCAAACATACTTAGTTAAATTTAAATGTTTATTTTAAACTGATTCCATCTGTTGACTTTTTCAAATTTCACCTCCAATGTTTTCAAAAAGGGTTTAGATTCCGGGTTTCGGCTTACTTGAACCGCGTCGACGTCTTTAGACGTCACGTGATTTAAGTGTCGGTCACGTGCCATATTCGGGTCGTGAAAAAATTGGTATCAGAGCGTTTGTTTTAACTTTTGTTCGAGTCTAAGTTTGGTTATATGGGGTCTAGGCATACGCTTTTGTTACCTAGGCTTTACCTTATAAGACTTAGACTTGACTTTGGGGGTCTTATATCCGAACTTTCATTATATAGGATAACCTTGGTTGATGGAGCAGGTACTATGTAGAGTGACGTACCATACATATGTTCCACGGCATATTTACGATATGATACTCCGCCTAAGTTACCTTAGGATTTTATCTTGAGATCTTTTCTTCTATTTGTTCCGTTGATCTATCATCATCGATATATGTTGATTGTTCCAGTCGCCATGTCTACGTGAGCCGAGAGGACTGCGGTTAAAGATACGGTCAGGGCAGACTTTTCTGGGACAAGGACCGACAAGGGTGACATTCCGATGATATAGAGACATGTCGTTTATTCATATTCGATCGGGTTCTAATGTTGAAGCAGGTTTCTTCGGGATCCACACCAGATGGTCGAGTCATTGCTGGAGATCAGCCGGACTTGAGGTGTGATGATTTCCCCTCTCTGAAAATCATGGTGTTGTGTACTGCTCAGACAGTGGTACCAAACATTTCTGAGGTTATCGAGGTGTTGCTTCTAGAGTGCAGGAAGTTGACAGTCGCCGATGTTTACAAGTGCAACTGGATCAGAGGATTAGTAGTCATTCAAATGAAGGATTACTAGGACTTTAAATCCAGTGTGGTGCTTGATCGCACGCTTTTGGCGTGTCGGATGAAAGAATTTAAGTGTAACCGCGATCAGGACGGTGTCGCTTTGCAGCTAGCCGGTGAGCACGGGTCGGTCCACAGGAAGATGGTGTTATCTTACCTTCTTGCTTTAGACGAGTCAATAAAGAATCTTGTATGAGTTTTGTCTAACCTATGTGTTATCTGCAAGTATAAAGTTGTTAAGAAAATACGAAATTATAAGCTAAGAAATCCGTACTCAAAACCTTTGAGCCGAGTCTTGACCAATTGAAGCTTAGCAATTGGCAACAACGTGGATTAGGGGATTAAGCGCGGTATTCGTAGAATCCGGCTTATTTACCCTTGTCCTTCCGTTCTTGTCTCTTGCCTTCGCCTCCGGCCAAACCGAACGCAACCGGTCGTGGTTAGGAATCACCGTTACCTTGTCAGGGTACGGTGCCTAACGGAGCGCTTGCGTATGGTTTGGGCGGAGTTCAAAAGGAAAATAACGGGAAAAGGAAATGAGAAGGAAATGTTAACTTATAAAACCGTATTAATTCTTAACAACAACAATAATTACAACATTCACAAAATAAACAAAAGAGAACAAAAAGAAGAGAACAAAAAGAAGAGAACAAAGAAAAGAAAAGATACAAGTATTAAAGTGCATGAATAAAATTGCAAGTAATAAAAAGACAAGTAATAAAAAGCGAGTAATAAAAAGAACAAGAAAAGAACACGGAAGTAGAACCCAAGCCAAGCATGTGCTCAATAGCCAACCCTTAAACTTGCAAGCTCAATGAAGAGGTTGCAAGATCAAGGGAAGGGTAGAAAACGCATGTGAAGTGAAGAACTAGTCCCGGGAGAAAATACGACCTTTGAGATCAATAACTAACCCTTAACCATTCAAGCTCAATGAAGAGGTTGAATGAGCAAGAGAAAGCAAAAATCTCAAAGGGGAAGAAGAAGCACAAGAGAATGATACAAAATCCTCATCTTTATTCACATCCATAAAAAGCTCTCACTACAATTCATGGAAGAGGAATGAAGAAGAAGAAGAAAAAGAACTAAAAACTACAAAAGAAAGAGGAACAAAAAGAATACAAAGAATGACCCTTGGCTTTGGCAAGTTCTGCTGTATTTATAGGCAGGGAAATGGGGTTCTAGGGCAACCAGCAGACCACACATGAAGTACCAAAAATAACCCTGAAGTTCGTCAGATAGTGGGCCCCACCTTGCCGCGCAAGCGCGGCCAATACCCCATATTGGCCGCGCATGCGCGGCCGTACAGTGGACTTGGGCAGAGGTTTTTGGTTGGGTTCCCTGGTTGGATTTTTCCAACTGTTTGGTACATACATTTTCTGAAAATACATTCACAATTCTTCCAGAATTTCTGTTGAGGAAGGGTGGACTTTTTGTGGATGTTTTTGTCATGATTGCCTCGAGCTCCGCGTAGATCTCTTGGATCTTATGCTACCATTGAGCCTTGTGCCTGATAACGACAATGATTTGACATTTTGTCTCTTAACTGATATCTGGTAACATACGGATGAAGAGCGGAGACCGTGTTTTATCAGTGGTTGGCAGGAACCCGGATATTGTTGTGTTTTCCATGAATTTCACCGTTTTAGAACCGAGAACCTGTATCCTGCAAATATATAACAAACACGGATTACAAGCACCTACCTATAAACACACGAGCATAAGAATGGGCGGTATAAAATGCAATAATCTGGTATGAACAAATACCCCCAAACTTAACTTTTGCTCGTCCCGAGCAAAACCAATTATTCACAAAAATAAAATGATAACCGCACTTTCGCAGGGAACGCGATTGCACTGAGCATGTGCAACAAGCCGTTAAACCTCTAGGTGTCCCTAGTAGGAGGAGTGTTGTCTCCTGAGGGTTTTCAGCGGATACTACCCACAAAATCCGGTCAAGCTAGTTTTGTAAAATACTAAGATTCAAGCCCCTAAAGTTTTGTTTTTAGAAAATAACAATTCTATAATCCTAAGTTTAGACTATCGAACCTTTAGTTTTCACACCTCGCTTCTTAGTTAACTACAGGTTTTATATGTCTTTACGTGTAGTGCAAATAGTGCCGTTAAGTTCCAGAAAGGTCGATTAAAGTCATCATGTCGCACAATAAAGCCCAGATAACAATTTTAAAAGGATCACATAAGTTTTATAAAGAGTTAAGCATTTTTCAAGTTTCGTTTTCCAGTAAGGTTTCAACTTCAGAATTTCTATCTTCCCTAACAGGAAACTAGGTCTTATTCTTCACTCCACCTTTTTCTTGTTTTCATTTCATACACACCTCTGTGAACGTGCAATAGTCTTTATCATAGAATAAAACCTTCATATCTCCGTTAAAATTTTTATAAAAGCCTGTCTTTTATCAAGATTATTCTCACACAAAGAACCGTTAGGAATTTTAACTCGGAGAGAACACTTGCTTGACTTTGTTTTAAAACTGGACTTTCTAGGCTTCTTAGCGAGCTTTGGGCCAATGCACCCAAACCAGTTGGTTTTAGGGCATTAGGTGTAGAAACACCCCAGCGGACTTAATTACTCAAGTTACCTAGGTCCAGAAAACAAAAGACAGTTTTGTCGTGAAAAACATCATGATTCAATACGAACGGAGATATAACCGGTAGTTCAATTATTTTTTGGATAAAAGACGTGTTTAGTGGGTTCGGTGTGTAATCATTCCAATCAAGTTTCAGATGGGTTATTTTTCAGACTTAGTTCCAATTAAGGCATCAATAACATTCCTTCATATTCACTTACTTCATAAACTATTCTTGATATATTACTTATTTCAGAACAAACCTATTTGATCCTCAGAAAATCATTTATCTATTTAAAAATTTTTTTAAACATAAAAGACTTGTCATCTAATTTCCAAGACTCACAACACGTGTAGTGTAATGTAAAGACGTATATCAGCTATAGTTAACTTCAAAGGAGAGTTATCTTTCAGGTTTTCAAAATCTAAACATAAGATTTAGTTATTCCTATTTTTTCAAACAAAAACCGTCGAATGTTGAATCAGAGTTCTTCCACAAGCTAACTTGACAAAAAAGTTTTTATATTTTTAGAAAATTTTCAGATTTTTATGGATTTTATGGATTTAATATGCAGATGCAAAATATACATATGAATGCGAAGGAAGAAAGCTTACCGAGCACACACCCCCAAACTTAAACTTGACAGTGCCCTCACTGTCAGGCTATACCAAGAGGGTAAAAATTGTCGGCGCTCCCCCTAAAAACAAATTATATACAAAACAAAAACCAAAAAGATATATACAAAAAAGGTGTCCCCCCCAAACTTAAGTAAAACAGTGTTTCCACTGTTAAGCGTTGAAATTCAGGATTTAGGGGAGAAAGAACAGTATCCATCTATACAAGGCCTTACACAGGCCAAAAGTTAACACCAACCATTCAAAGATTTTATCATGGTACAGCAGTGGTTGGTGAAAGAAGGTGAAGAGGTAAGAAATGGAGATTACGCGAGACCGCTTGTGGAGAGAATTGGAATGCGGTCTCGGTAGATGAGGGGAAGAAGAATGGCGGAAGGGAAAAAAAAGTGGAATACGAACTTGAGGGTGCAAATGGAGTAAATAGATTAGCACAATTTGTGATGACCGATGTGTGGAAAGCGATTGTGCTAATATATTTACCCGTCGAGAGATTGGGTCAAATCCCTCAAGGTTCGTGAGAAACCATGGGTACGCTGAACTTGGTAAACCAGACATATGAAATGAAAATGATATGGGTTCTTGCAAGGTCGGAACGATCGAAAGGGTGGAGGGAAGTGGTTGAGGGAGGGTATCGGTTAAAGGTTCAGGAGGGTGTGTACAGTCAGTGAAAGGAACAGGATGAATTGGAAAATCCGACTCATCATCTAGAACTGTTTCATCCTCAAAAATATCCTCAAAATTTTCCTCAAAGTTAAGCTTATCCATGCACATTTCATCAATATCAAGACGCATATGAAGATCGGGAAAAACAGTTAAAGACTCGGGATGATGATTTGAAGAGATAAACTCAGCCAAATCTACGGGTTCATCATCCAAAATATTCCCAGCGTCAATATCCTCGATCAAGTGAAAATCTATATTCTCAGACACCTCAACAAAAGCATGGATATCAATCAATTCAGGTTCTAAAGTGGAGGTGTAGAGGTCAAAAGGTTTAGGATCGGTTTCACTTGGATGAGTCCCTTCACAATCGGGCAAATCAAACACTATGAAGTCGCACAACTCATTCATCATTCTATCTTCAATTGATAAATCATGTGGGATACTCGATAGACTTTCAAAACAGGAGTTGTGGAATTCAATTTGAGACGGGTAGGTTTGATTTGGAAGGGGGTATATCTCACTCTCTCCACTCAAATTCACAGCCTGTCCTGCCGCCGCATCATACATTGAAAAAGTTGGAGCTAGTTGAAAACTAGCTACCTGGTCACTAGGTAGCATGAGGGCGGCCATGGACGCATTCAAATCCATCATCTGTTGGCTTGACGCTACCCTAAAGTCTTCCAATGACTGTTCTAGGCTAGACATAGGTTGTGATGGGGTTTCAGTAAAAGATTCAAAGTTGTTTGGATACTGAAAACTCCCAAATGGCTGTTCTGAAGTAATGTCTAGGGAAGGTACAAAAGTCGGGTAGGACTGGTAGGAATTGAATGGCTGGACAGGAGCAGGATCAACAGGTGGATAAGACGGAGAATGGAATTGTTGATCCCAAGAATTTGAAGTGGTGAAAGGAGTGAAAGATCGGTTACGGGATTGTTCAATATGTTCAGCAAGAGACATTGGTCTTGGGTTTACAACTGGATTTTCAAAAGGGGTATCAACGCAAGAAGGGGTGAATGTTTGAAACGGTTGATACGAAGTGGATTGCGGGGTCCAGTTGTTCGTCCTAGACGCGTCTATCCGATCTTTCAAAGAAATTTTGGGCATGGATGGGTCGTTCGATGTTCGGCCAAAGCAAGAACCGTATGAAGTAATGTCTGGTTGTGGGTACCAAAGTTCGGCAAGAGTTTTGCGGGGTGGAGTACCCATGATATGAAGAGAGAATGAAAGAAAGGTAGAGAAAAAGGAGGGGGGAAAGAATGTGATTTTTTTTTTTTTTAAATTTTATTTTAGTTAGTTGTTAGCAAAAGAATGAAATATACAAAAAAAAGAATATGGACAAAAATCACGACACAAAAAAAATACCACACACCTAATCGTTCTAGGGTTCACCTAGGTCAACTAGACCTGCTCGAGAACTTGATTGTCGAAGTAAAACTGTGTCGAGAAACAGGCTTAAAAATACACTGATCACGAGGCCAGGTAAGTGCAGAGATAAGGGGAGGTTTTCCAACGCTTTCGCGAAGTTCCTTAATTAAATAACCCTTTCTCTTTTGGTGGTTTCGCCGTTAACACTTTCCTAGACACCCCGTAAACAATATACCGTTAAGCAAGCTTCTAAATACAGTTAACTTCTCCTAGTGAGCGCGAAGTCCTTAAGGCTTAAAGTCTAATTTCTTTTAAATTTGTGCGGGTAATCGTTATGCTCAAGTTCGTGATTTGTGGGCCACGGAAAAGGTGATGAAATCCTTTACCGTATGTTGTGGGGTTCGCTTGCCCTTAAGTCCGTATTAATTGATGCAATGCGCAATTCAAAAAATTCTTATAAAGAATCAAAACAATCGTTTTTTTTTATTTTAAGCGCGGCGCTGCAACAAATACGGGTTAGTCAATTTTGGCGTTTGCTAGCGAACTTGCAAAGAATCCTGCAAAAGAATAGTATATTGGAAGCGTCGGATTTGAGAAGAAAGTGTTAGTAAAATACGTACCGTTAAGTTTTGGGTTAGGAAACCCCCGTTGAATCAAATCCGGTAAGCTTGAAAGGTTCGCTTGCGCGGGTCAAACTACCCGGATCTTTGGCACTGTACTTCGTAATCACCTTTGCCTTGAATGCACACTTTGCTTCCCCACTATTGCAGTTTGCAAACTTGCAAAAATCTGCACACTTGCCCACAAAAAATATTGTCCAAAAAACAAAAAAGAATATATTTTTTTTTATATACAAAAAGAATATTAACCCGAATAACAAGAAAGAAAATACGCTACCGTCTCCCCGGCAACGGCGCCATTTGATCGCACGCTTTTGGCGTGTCGGATGAAAGAATTTAAGTGTAACCGCGATCAGGACGGTGTCGCTTTGCAGCTAGCCGGTGAGCACGGGTCGGTCCACAGGGAGATGGTGTTATCTTACCTTCTTGCTTTAGACGAGTCAATAAAGAATCTTGTATGAGTTTTGTCTAACCTATGTGTTATCTGCAAGTATAAAGTTGTTAAGAAAATACGAAATTATAAGCTAAGAAATCCGTACTCAAAACCTTTGAGCCGAGTCTTGACCAATTGAAGCTTAGCAATTGGCAACAACGTGGATTAGGGGATTAAGCGCGGTATTCGTAGAATCCGGCTTATTTACCCTTGTCCTTCCGTTCTTGTCTCTTGCCTTCGCCTCCGGCCAAACCGAACGCAACCGGTCGTGGTTAGGAATCACCGTTACCTTGTCAGGGTACGGTGCCTAACGGAGCGCTTGCGTATGGTTTGGGCGGAGTTCAAAAGGAAAATAACGGGAAAAGGAAATGAGAAGGAAATGTTAACTTATAAAACCGTATTAATTCTTAACAACAACAATAATTACAACATTCACAAAATAAACAAAAGAGAACAAAAAGAAGAGAACAAAAAGAAGAGAACAAAGAAAAGAAAAGATACAAGTATTAAAGTGCATGAATAAAATTGCAAGTAATAAAAAGACAAGTAATAAAAAGCGAGTAATAAAAAGAACAAGAAAAGAACACGGAAGTAGAACCCAAGCCAAGCATGTGCTCAATAGCCAACCCTTAAACTTGCAAGCTCAATGAAGAGGTTGCAAGATCAAGGGAAGGGTAGAAAACGCATGTGAAGTGAAGAACTAGTCCCGGGAGAAAATACGACCTTTGAGATCAATAACTAACCCTTAACCATTCAAGCTCAATGAAGAGGTTGAATGAGCAAGAGAAAGCAAAAATCTCAAAGGGGAAGAAGAAGCACAAGAGAATGATACAAAACCCTCATCTTTATTCACATCCATAAAAAGCTCTCACTACAATTCATGGAAGAGGAATGAAGAAGAAGAAGAAAAAGAACTAAAAACTACAAAAGAAAGAGGAACAAAAAGAATACAAAGAATGACCCTTGGCTTTGGCAAGTTCTGCTGTATTTATAGGCAGGGAAATGGGGTTCTAGGGCAACCAGCAGACCACACATGAAGTACCAAAAATAACCCTGAAGTTCGTCAGATAGTGGGCCCCACCTTGCCGCGCAAGCACGGCCAATACCCCATATTGGCCGCGCATGCGCGGCCGTACAGTGGACTTGGGCAGAGGTTTTTGGTTGGGTTCCCTGGTTGGATTTTTCCAACTGTTTGGTACATACATTTTCTGAAAATACATTCACAATTCTTCCAGAATTTCTGTTGAGGAAGGGTGGACTTTTTGTGGATGTTTTTGTCATGATTGCCTCGAGCTCCGTGTAGATCTCTTGGATCTTGTGCTACCATTGAGCCTTGTGCCTGATAACGACAATGATTTGACATTTTGTCTCTTAACTGATATCTGGTAACATACGGATGAAGAGCGGAGACCGTGTTTTATCAGTGGTTGGCAGGAACCCGGATATTGTTGTGTTTTCCATGAATTTCACCGTTTTAGAACCGAGAACCTGTATCCTGCAAATATATAACAAACACGGATTACAAGCACCTACCTATAAACACACGAGCATAAGAATGGGCGATATAAAATGCAATAATCTGGTATGAACAGTGCTCCGATGCGAGATTGGTGAAGTTGATTAGCTTCTTCCGATGGGCCTTGCTCAGACCTGTGCAAGCCGCTCGAGAAAGAGATCGTGTAGTAAGTTTTCCTCCGACGGATTGAGACGAGTTCTCGAAGGTGAGCTTAGACGGATTCTTCTACAGAGTATCAGAGATGCTGGATTCGTGTTTTTGAGTTTTGTAAGATTCCGAGCTTGGTCATAACCTAGTATGACTTGCAATTTGCATGGTTATCACGATATGCTCTTTAATTAATTGATATTGGAGAGTAATGGGATAGGAGATTGGTGCGAAACTTCAGTGGAAAGTTGTTCTTCACCGCCGATATTGAAGATTTGAGGCAAATGCAGAGTCGCGTACGACCAAACTTTCATAGAAAATTTTAAGGAAATGGCAGTTGATACGATAAAAGAAAGTGGATTCAGAAATGAGTGCTAGTTCCGGGCAGGCTGGATAGCTGACATCAGTAGGAGACTTGATGGGTTCTTTCCAGAAATTAATCATAAGTAAGAGTGGAACCAGGATCAGTTGTTGGCACACACGCAGAGATTAGAGATCGCCGTCATCAATATGTAGTGTTGCGAGAGACTGGACTACTGGTCAAGGAGATGTGGTGAGAGGTATCAGCAGTAGGACTAATTGTGTCGTTGCTCCTCACCGAACGATTGTATATAGAAGCCATGACGCTAGAGATCCGCAAGAAAAACCAAAATTCAGAGACAGAGAACGCTAGACCGTGACAGACGGCAAAAAGAGATCCTTGCTATGCCAGTTCCGGGTGTATAGGCACCATTTTACATTGAGGAAGATACACTTCAATGTCATTGTTTGCGATTTATGTTTTCATGATCTGAAGATGTTGTTTTTTAAACGTTAAAAAGGGGACAACTCAACGTCCGTTATTTTGATTTATATATTTTGAGGTTTTGAAGGTCACATAAACGTTTTGTGCACACCAGGTGCACTTGTTGAGATTTCGTGCATGAAGATTGCACTTTGATTTGTGTTTTATGCACACCAGGTGCACTTGTTGAGATTTTCGTGCATGATAATTGCACTTTGATTGTGTTTTGTGCGCACCAAGTTCCCTAAAATGATATTTTATGCGTATCAGTTGCACAGGACTAAGAGATTTTATGTGTATACACACACACACACTCTCTCTCTCTCTAGGTATACTCGGTAAGGTTTCGTGCACACCAGTTGCACGTTTTGATATTTTGTGCACCCTGATGCACTTGAATTTGATTTTGTGCATCCCGATGCACTTGAGATTTATTTTATGCACCCTGATGCACTTGAAGTTGATTTTGTGCACCCTGATACACTTGATACTATTTTGTACACTTTTGTTCCATACACAGTTGATGCAGTGGATATCCTTTCGTGCACGCCTGTTGCACTTAGCGCAATTTTGTTTTTATGCACACCGTGAAGTATGGTTTGAGATTTGCATGCAAACCGTTAGGGTTGATTTCGTTTTTGTGCTTTGCACTTGATAGGATATGTTATAGGTTTGATTTATATATTCACTTAGTCGTGTGCTACCGATATTGTACTACGACTATGGCATTGATTGTGTAGTTGATATACACAACGGCTTTCGTATTTGGCATTTTGCATCATAACTAGAGTAATTCTCATAGCAACCGCTAGAGTTACAGTTATGTCAATTTATATCCTTTTGAGTTTTCATGCATACTGTTGCGTTATGTTATGTTTTAGCTCATATGGGACTTTGGAGTTCCGTTATATTGAGCGGATTATATATTTTAAAATTTCGGAACCCGACAAAATGTTTTGAAATGAGTTGATAATGGGGGTTAAAATTTAAATTCGGGGAACGAATTTCTTTAAGGGGGAGAGATTGTAACATTTTGGAAAATTATAAATATTAATTTTAAATTTTAAATATGAATTTAATAAGTTTACAAAAAAATGATATAGCTTATGAAATTGGGTATCGGAATTATATCAGAAAAATGTAGTTATTTTGATAAATATGAAGAAAATATGTGATATCATAAAAATGATATTTTGATTGTTCTAAACATGACATGAGATGTTATTATAAGATAATGGTATTTAAGTGTTATAAAAAGTATTGTGTTTCTTTTAAAAACATGGATTTAGATTTTTTGACATGAAGGGTTTAATTAAGGGAAAAAGAGTTTTCTTTAATTATTGCATTCTTTTAAATCATGGTTGGTATATGTTAGTTAGTTTAAACCCTCATCCTCAACACACCCTCACCATGGTCACATCTCTCCACCTCATGTTTAAACACTCACACAACCACTTCACAAATCCTCCACCTCCTCCTTCCACCATGCCACCTCCATCTCACCACCCTCCACCTCATACTTTCTCTACACAAACCCACATCTCTCACATTATCTTATCACAGTACTTATCAAATTCTTTTATCTTTTCTAAACTGAACACAACTAATTTTTTCAGCTCCAAAACAAGAAAAATTCCTAAGTGTTCATCAATCCAAATGAAGAAAATCTTAACCCCTTCATCAACTTGTGCACCTCATCAAGCTTGATCCACTACAAATCCTAGATGCTTCCATAAGCAATTCTTAAGCTGGCGTTTTCTTGTGAATCGTATCCATGGGTATAATTCTTTCCTACTTTTCAAATATCAATTTTGGTTGAAATCTATTTTGATGTGCAGTATCACAAAAACTGCTGTTTTGTGATATTTAGCATACTGAATTTGAATCTGGAACCACTAGGTGTAATCACTATGAAAACTAAAAATACCATAAGTATCATCAGACCACTAGGAGACTTCACTCAAAGCCCGAGACCCCATCTCCATAATTCGACCGGCGAGAACTTCAAAATTTCCGATGTCGCCGGGTTAACAGTAGGATTTGGTGTTGGTTTTTCTTCTGTAGCTTTGTTTGGCTAATTTATGATCTATAGTATGGTTTGATTTGTTTCAATACTCATACAGAGAAATCTGGGAATGTTTTAGTAAGGGTTTATCAAGTTTCCAACATTTCGATATAAGTTTTCGTATTTCTATACTACGATTGAACCATTAATGTTTGTACGTTAACAACAGGGATATATTGTCGTTTTTGGATTAAGTATGTTGTAGCTTCTAACATATGGGTGCCTATCTCATTGTTTTGAGTTTTGATATGATATTTACGTCGATATGATATAACTAGGATTATAAGTACGATCGCGAAGATTTCCAAGATGGAGTTGACGGACATAGCAATCGTGGAATCTACGACCTCGACAAGTTGCTGAATAGATTTACATCTACGGGGGAAGTCGGGTGGATGGCGTATAGCACCCCCGCAAACTTATAAATAGTAGTATGAAATATAGTTAGTTTTAGTATTTATTCAAGATATTGATATTGGAGTTAATTTGCATATAGCATGTTATTCATTTGCATGTAGTTTATTTATGGTTTGGTAAATTGGTATGAAAGATCATGCCTTATTAGAGATGATTTAGATATAGTGATAATGTGAGGTATTGTACGAGGAATTATACCGTATTGGTGATGATGAGATTCGTTTGCCGAATAACGGCCAAGTTTCCTTTAGACTCGTAAAATAATGTTTTATTTCGTTTTAGAACGTAATACTTGAGTGAGCTATACTCTTTTAAAAACTAACGATTCGTTTCCCTTTTTTTTGATGATAAAAGACAAGGATGCGATACCAATTTCCAAAAAAATATCCATTTTCAACCCAAGACAACTTCCTAATTTCAAAACCAATGTTTCGTTTCCTTTTCAAAGATAATGGTATAGCTCATAGCAAGTAGTTACATTTATTAATTATGCTTGGATTTACTTTACATATTCACGATGTATTATTCGATATTATACGTTTCCGTGATACGAACACTCTGATAGAACACTGCACAACTACCAATGAATATTATGTTGCACGAGCACATACGCATATGTTACACCACACCTCATTGGTATTGCCATGTCACTGTAGGACCGTTACACTACCTAATGCGTAGGTAACCATCGATACAAGTATGAATTATACACTTATAGAACACTCGCACAAATTCTAATGATTTCCATGTTGCACGAGCACAGACATGCATGCTCTACACATCATTAGTATTGCCATGACACAGTAGAATCGATATGTTTGTTGCCTTTATAACTTAGTTACATACTTTACCTTTATTACCTGTTGGGTATTGCGAATACCAGTATCATGAGTATTCATATTTGATTCTTATGGGTTTTCAGGATGTTTTACTTTTGATGATATATATCAGTGGTATAGGACACTGTTATATATGTATATATATAATATATCATCAGAAGGGTCTATGAGATTATTCTTATTCTTTACTTGATATATTTGGATATGATGAGTTGATGTCCACCATGAGTCGTTTTTACGTTTTGTTTTATTCCGAACCGAGTGGGGGGGCTATACGGTTACGGATTTCTACGTTATCCGGACTGAGTGGGGAGGGATATACACTCAGATACATGGTGGACCCGGTCGAGACCGAGGGGCAGGATAGCCGCATGTGAGGCGGGGAGCCTAGTGAGGATACTCGATACCGGAGATAGAGAAGAGCACGGCAGATATCCAGGGGATACTGGCCGGGGCTCGATTGGGCACGGCAGATATGTAGGGGATACCGACCGGGGCTGGGTATATCGGGTGGCGATCATCTGTTGAGATGGTGTCGACGGTATTTGCATTTGCGTGTCGGTGATGGACACGAGAGATTTGAAGATTTGCGTGTCGATGATGGACACAAGGGATTTCTGATTTCGGGTGTCGATACTGGACATCCATTTATATTGATAGGTTGCTATCATGAGGTACCGGTTATATTATAGTTGTTGTAGCTGACCAGGACTGATCCGGGCGACAGCACCTACATACCTTTTTACAAGTAGTTGCATACAAAAAGGAATTCAAAAAAATCGAGTTATAGTCTTATTATTTTGTCATGTCTGGAGTGACATTGAAATCTTTTAAATTGTAAACCTCTTAACTCTATTCATTAAAACAGCGGGACGTACATCTTAAATAAGATACCTATTATATTTCATACTATCACGTCTGCTCTTACGCAGTGATATATGTATTCCGCGGCTATTTTAAAAGAGAGGTTTTACATATATATTTTCGGCTACTTATGGGCTTTTACCTAGAAACAAGTCATTTATATGATATGTTCTACTTTGGGATAGCATGATAGAAAAGGTTGCATTTACGATACATACACATATCACATATTATATTAGTATAGGATATGATAGTAGTATATTTATGACCTAGGTATCATTGTGCATTTCGATTTCTACCTTATGATGTATTTTTATTCACTGAGTTTGCAACTCACCCCCGTTATGCCGCAGTTTGTTGCAAGGTTTACCGCTTGGATTATCAGCGGCTTGGGGCACACATTCCTTTCGGTGATTGCTTTTGCAGGTAGATTACTGTTGTATCATATTCACAATCGTATATACTTATCGTTTTGTATCTAGTAAAACTCCATCAACTTAAAACTGGTATATTGTGAACTTAGAAGCGAGACTTAGAATCGTGTGTTGTGGGCGTCATACTCATTGGAGTCGACCTTTTTATATTGTTGATTTTGTTTCGCTTTTCTTTTCTTCGCCATTGTGCGTCGTATATTATTTGCTTGGTTGCTCCGCCGTTTGGGCGTAGAAGCTAGCTCCTATTAGGACGCTATATATATTTTATGTTGTAGCGGGTTTTATTCAAATTACAAAGGAGGTGCTGTCGAATTTCAAAACATCATAGATGCCTTTCAAACATACTTAGTTAGGTTTAAATGTTTATTTTAAACCGATTCCATCTAATGACTATTTTAAATTTCACCTCCAATGTTTTCAAAAAGGGTTTAGATTCCGGGTTTCGGCTTACTTGAACCGCGTCGACGTGTTTAGATGTCACGTGATTTAAGTGTCGGTCACGTGCCACATTCAGGTCATGACACACGTGATGCCCTTTTAGGCTGAGTTTAACTCCGTGGGGGTCATGTGCTGCACGTGAGTGTTCTTAAACACCTTTCAAGCTGATAGAATTAAATTCTAAATAAAAGAATCAAAACCCTATTTGGAAAATATTTCCTTAAATCTTTCTAAACTATCTGATAGAATTAAATTCTATATAGATGGGAAACATATCCCTAATCTTCTTTAAAACAGAAACATCTTATCTATAGTTAAACGAAAGACCTTTGGATCAAAGATCCAATGGTAATAGTCTGATAGAATAAAATTCTATCTTAGGAAAATATTTTCTAATCTTGTTTAACAAACAAGAAATCTTCTTTGTTAAATTGAGAGCCTTTGGATTAAAAATCCAATGGTGAATAAAATTCACTGATTGATCTAAAAAGATCATGGAATCAATCATGATCTCTCAATGAGGGATTCTCTTAACAAATTGATTCTTTTTCTTCTCGTATAAATAGGAGTGAGGAGAGGAGGAGAAAAATATACAGATAGATAGAGAGAACATAGAGAAGAGAGAATACAAAAAAAGAGAGAGAATTCAATTCTCTAAAAAGAAGATCTCTCTTTTATAAAAAAAGAAACCCTAGGTAAGAAGGAAACACATAGATTACCTTACCTCTTTTCTAAGGGTTTAACCCTTCAAAAAAGAACTTAGTTATTCCTCTGGTTATGGTCTGCATAAGCAGATCTCGCCATAAGAATTTAATTCTTATCGGGGAGATTCTGTCATGCAGACAAAATTTAGGGGAAAGAACTAAGTTCAAAGAATTTAATCCTTACAAAAATATATAGGAATTTAATTCCTCTGATAAAACTAGGGTTTAACCCTGTAAAATAATTTAATTCTTATAAAACAAGGGACTTGAAATCCTCAAAACCCAGATCAAAATTTCTACGCATATAAAAGAAAAGACCGGTGATTCATTAGTGTTCAATGCTATAACGAAAGCTCACGTGTTCCCACGTGAGCATTTCTGATGAACAAAAAGGAATGACTGAGATCGAATCACGTGTCCTCACGTGACCCCTAAATAAGTGCTTAGCAGTTATAAAAGGAAAAGGGAATAAACCCAAAGACGGTTCCCATTTTGGGGCGCCTCACGTGTTCCTACGTGACCCCCAAATAGTGATTAGCACTTATAAAAGGAAAGAGGGAATAAACCTAAAGAGGCAATGCCCAACTTTGGGGCGCCTCATGTGCCCACACGTGAGGGCCACAACATTTAAGTGTTTAACACTTATATACAGACGGGGATTTGGACTCAAGTGTACAGCGCCAACTTTTGGTGCCTCACGTGCCACACGTGAGCACCACAAATTTCAGTGGTTTAGAGTCTCACGTGAGAACACGTGAAGCACCGAGTAGATATTAGTGTTTAACACTATAAAAGGCCAACTTCAGCCTCAAATTGGCTATGTTATCCTGAAGATTAAAACACCTTGGATATCCAAATAGACCGAGCCTCTATGCTCATGACTTCCCAAACTAAAGACTTATCAATCAATAATGACCAGAACGATGTTCATCCCACATCTCCTAAGTTAATCTTAGTCTCCCAAAAATGACTAATGATTCTTAGATGGTCCACCATGATGTCTCCCCTCAATCTGGAATTTGGTTCAAGGGTACATCTCTCCACACCTCTGATACATGTCGTTGTAATTCTTCAACGTCTTCAAAGAGGTGGCGGGTCCCGACAACCAACAACTCTTTGGTGCACTCCCAAACCGATGGGCACATCTAATATGGACCGAAACGTTCTTAAACTAACTACAGACCGAAATGTCCTTAAACTAAACCCTCACCCCAAAAATGATGATCTATGGACCGAAACGTCCCTAAACTAAGAAAATAGAGCCCAAATGCTCTCTTGTTGGATCTGAAACAAAAATGATCCTAAACCCCCGTTAAGTAGACTTAATCTAAGATTGGACTAACGTATCCTTAACAAATATTTAAGTTGATCTTAATCTCAAACGAGATTAACAATCCTTAAATCAAACCAAACCCAAATCTGAGGATATACAGATTTGGAATAATCCACACCCTACGGGCGACAACATAAATTAGTCTCCGTATACAATCCACGGGCAACCAAAAATAAAACAAACACACACGACACGAAGTGAACTTCTGAAGCAGGAGAAAGTGGTTATCGCGACGTGGTAACGTAATTAACTGCAGGGACTTACGCCTGTAGGGAAGAGCATCCCCACAATCAAAACCCCTCGCAAACGATGGGGAATTTGACGAGATCTACTACAACGGCCGCATCCGTCCAAACCTCCGATATACGGTGTCATAAATCAACTTGGCATCTTCGGAGAGATGGACGGATAAATCCAAATAGCATCTTCCCCTAGAATTTAGGCCAGACGTCCTAACGTCCCAGTCGCGTCTTCCGGTGGTGAACAACGTGCATCTCAACCCATGACGTGAAGTAGTGCAACGGGAGATGTACAGGTTTTACCCCTTGCTGAGTAGTATCTGTCGCTAAGCTCAGGCCATGATATAGATGAGCTAGCCCTGCAATCCCAACGGCTACTCGCGTCCCTATGACAATGCGGTGGGCCAGATAAAAAACGGACGGCCTCATATAGTGAGGGTGCATCGGAAGCACAAACCAGCTCAACCACAGGCCGATGAACCCCAGAAAGAACGTCTCTTCATCGACATCTGAAGCAGCGAGCCCTGCAAAAGGGACGACCGGAGTGTTTGAAATGAAGAAATTTTTTAGATCCGCTTCCACCGTCTGCTGGTTATCCAAACTGAAACCAATTGGGTCGTCAAGCTTAGCAAATTTTGCGGCTTGTTTTGACAAGACTTCTGGGCAAAGAAAGCGGGCGATAAAATCTGTGAAGCTGACTCCGTGCCCTCCAGACTCTAAAAACAGACTCTCATAAATGTTCAACACCTTGATTAGACTCGGGAATCGATGTTGAATGGAATTCTTTGGAGTGAGACCCATTACCACTGATTTAGTGGCAAAGATGTACTCATCATGGGGAAGTATCTCCTCATAATGTTCCCCTCTGAAGGGTAGGTTTGAAATTTTCGCAAACTCCTCCAAGGAAATTGAGACTTCCCAGTCCGATAGAATAAATGTATGGGTCGGGATGTTCCATTGTTACAGAAAAGCCCTGACCCACCATACATGAGGCGCGGGATATTGGAAAAGAGACGCATAAATTGCAGGATACAACCCGAGCTTCAGCAGCAGCAACTTCTTGGCCGACAGGATATACCGAGCCCACTGCAGGTAGCCAGTTGAATGGCTAGGAGTCAAACCTATCATATATATTTGTCCCCAAGGGCGACTCGCCTTGGCATATGCGTCGTCCTAAAATGTCCAGGGCCATCGGTAGCTGTACGGGTATTGACGCCATGGAGGGCTGAAGGCGACCTTCCAAGGTCCAGTTGACCTCTTCTATGACATAAATCACTTTGGTCAAGTCAGCATAATGGATCGCTGAAATTGGTTCTGAGGGCGCTGCACAAGAAAAACTGTGCCAACCCTGGATAATCTGATTGTACCATGACCCCCCATAGGTGAAGAGATTTCTGTTCCGGGTCATGATATTTAATAAGCGTGAAGATTTCCAGATCCACGGGGGCGTCGGCGAAGGCGCTCTCTGAACGTACGAAAGGGAAGGAAGAGTCGGAAGCCATAGTACCTACACAAAGAGAGACGAAGGTTAGTTATCAACGCTATGTTCTGAACTCTGACACTTGGTACTTAAAAATTGTACCACACTGCAATGCAGAAGAAAGGGACAAAGGGGAACCAACAAAATTAAGGTGATGTCCCATCATTGATGGGGCAATCATTCATTAAGGATGGAATCCTAAAAGGATTCTCATTTAATGAGAAACCTCATTGGGCTAAGGAGTTAAACTCCCTCGAAAGCTGTGCTCTGCAAACAGATTTCACATCTGTCAACTTTAATTAAGAGGGGACTAAAATTCCCCAAAAATTTCTAAGAGCTACGCTCTGTAAAAACACTGGGATAATATACCAGAACTCTCAAAAGCAAAGCTTTTTTTTAATAGGGTAAAACCCCAAGAACTTTAAGATCCGCAAAACAAACCCTAAAAACTCTAAGAGTTCTTCATGGAAGATGAGCAATGCTCTGATTAATGGGTTAAGCAACCCCAAAATACATTTTAAGATCTACGGTCTAAGAAGTGCAAAACTCTGTTAATAGGTTTGATTATAATCCCTACCAAATTTTTGGGCAGAGTTCTAACTCTAGAAAGGATTTCTTTGGGCAGAGATCTAAGCTCTTGTAACATTTTAGAAAATATAAAATATTATTTTTGGAATTTAATATTAAAATAATATATTTTGCAAAAACTACCGATTTGCGAATTTGGGGTTTTCGTAAAATGGTATAAATATAAATTAATGGTTTGAGTTTGGGTATTCTTTTCGGCCATTTTCTTCATGTGGCCGAATCTATCATTTGGAGTTTGGGTTTTTGTTTTTGGTGAGGTGGCTTTTGCTTTGCAATTAATGGGAATGGGCTTCAATTGTGAGTCATGGCTTCATTAATTACTTTTGTAATAGCTTAGGATATTTGGAGAAGGATATTTGTGTTCAATATAGTTTATGCTCACCACTTTTTTTTTTGTAGTCGCCTTCCCCCCATCACAAATCCCCTGTGGGCTCTTCTTTGGTGGCCGGCCCCACTTGGTTGTGTGTGTGCTGGCAATTTTGGGATCAATTGATGGATTCATTTCATGCTTTATTCATTTTGATGAATACACTACTTCACCACTAGGAAAGAAAAAAATCCCCAGAGAGCTAGGTGGCCGAGCCTCTCTTATAGTGGCCGAGCACAACAAGGGGCAGCACACACATTTGTGTGTTTTCGAAATTTTTTCCTAGCTAAATTCCTTTGCTCACATCCTTGGCAACTTCAATTTACCTTCACCAAATTCTTTGGGTGCCTTGAGATAAAGTATCCTACTCCCTCTCTACTTCATCCTTGGACATCTCGGCCAGCAAACTTGATGTCCGAGTTGTAGGGTTCCTAGGCACCCTAATGAGGTCTCACAAGGCATCGAACATGCCATTTTCATAATTTAACGGTGCCGAGAAACCCTAGAACGGATCGTCGGCTAGGATTCTAGGCGAAAAGTAAACTAGTTAACACTTAACTAAGAGATACGGAAATACAACCTTTGTAGATCCGGTTCTCCACCTCCATAGCTCCGCAATGAAGTCTCCTCGCTGTCCATAACAAGTCCCGGGCTCTAGCGTCGGCTTCATCGGAGAATGGACGGGCTAGATCATCGATGTCCATGCCGAAGATGATCTACGTCGAGGCATCGCTAAATCAAGCTCCGATTGTTTCATCAATCCACCATTGATGAGGCTTGCTTTCTTCAAGTGAAGAAAGGAAGAAGAAGATAGAAAATGTTATGATAAGTTAATTTAGAAAATAGAAAATAATAGAATACTTATCATAATCAACCATGGTAAAGTGTAGAGACTAAACTAAGGTTAAATGAAGTGGTTAGGGTTAAGCATGAGACAAAAATGGTCACATAGTCAAAAGTTCAATAAGCTTCAACTAGAATCCAAAATAAGCAACCATTTTCATTTTATGCTTATCATATTCCAAAAAGAATAATTAAATAAGATAAAAGAATAAAACAAAACCCTAACCATTATCATGTAACCATGGTTTGATCTTTACACAAAAACCCTAGCAAACATGTATCATCAAACATGATACAATCAAGTGCACAAAAGTATATCACATATACAATGTGTACATCCAAGTGAAAAAATCCATTTTAAGTAAACCGATACTAGTTAATGCAAACTAATATATCAAATATATAATTACGCAATAAATCATTAAATCAACCCTTGATTTAACGATCCGGTCATATCGCATATAACCGACTAATATCAACAGTAACAACTTATCGAATCAACACTTGATCCGATAACCCGGCTATATCGCATATAACCGATCAATGTCACAATTCACGAGAATCGAATACAGTATCACATACTGGTATCATTCTCGGTCCCGCACATATCTCATATGCGTTCCTATTTCGTTTCGCTTGAGCCAGGAAACCTCTGTGTAGGACTCTAAAGACTCGTCAATACGCCGGCAGCGGATGATGATCATATCAAACATCCACAAGCCGCAAGCGGTCTGCTAAACGTAACGGCCACCCGGGTATTGAGCGATCTGAAGATCGACGAGCAAGCCCGCTCACACTCCAGTGAATCCAACCAGTAACACTACCGTACAGTCCGGTCTGATCGTCTGATATGTCGCATATCTCGCCTAGGGGTGGTAAACGTCAGACCCCAATAGCTCGATAAGTCGTGTCGATATGAGGTCTATAACTATTCGAGAAACTACTGGTAACACTTACCAGTAAATCTCAGCAACCCTGGCCAGGGATTTCCTGTTATAGCCAATCGAACACAGCACAACATCAACCCCCTATACCGGGAGAGACGAATCCCCTCCTATCGCTCATTGCCTCCATGTGACTCGGGACTGTACCCAAAAACCACCGTTTTGCACGCCCTCTTGGACGTGGTAAGATGGAAATCAAAGCACAGTGGGAACCACACAAGACTCTATGACGATCTCGGGTCAACAGACTACTCTGTACCAGTGTCACCAGAGAACTGCCATCTGACGTGAGGTATAATACCATCTGGGAGTTCTCGGCGAGTCCGTCCAGTGTACCCAGTCTCTACTGAGCACCCGTATATCATCTCTGATGTCAAACACCAATGGATATGGGATCATCCATCGCCCATCTATATGGGTCAAGAAGGTATACGCTAGTCTACTCTGGTATATCGATGCCCCGTCTCGATACACCCACGACTAGGGACTTTGAAGGATGTACTTATGGACTACCATGTCCCCACTAGTATGATCCGCATCATAGTCCAGGTAGTCAAGCACACATCCTAAGGGCTTTACCAACATGTAACAGAGAGACAATCAGTATACACGTTAAGGTAAAGTTCAACCAGATAGCATACCATCATGTCGAGCAAGAAAGTCCTCCCTATATATGTCCCAGCATCCACTACAATATACATCCTATGTACAGTAATGGCCTCTAGGGCATACATATAACTAACAATCTCCCACTTGCACTAGGGCCATCTGTAGCAGTGGTTGTAGTATCTCATACTGAACCATCCCATAAAAATCTCTCTCTGGGAACAAGCCTTTGTGAGTGGATCCGCTGTGTTGTCCTCTGAATCTACTCTCCTAACCTCGATCACCCTGGAGATCAACTATCTCCATGATCAGGCGATGCTGCCTTAGAATAAGTCCGGATCACTGATGGGACCGGCGTTCCTCGGCATGAGCCACAACTCCATTGTCTCACAATGGTAGGAACGTAGTTCATCTCATGAACTAATATACACCCAAACATCCTCTTTGGTAGCATCTTAAGTAGCGATGTATCCTGCCTTTATCGTCTAGTGTGCCACGGTATCTAGCTTGGAACTCTTCCAACATACCGTCCCTCGATTGAGGGTAAAGACAATGCCTGTGACTGACACTCAGTCGTCTTTATCACCCTGGAACCCTTCCAGTGATTCTCCCCAGGATCAACTGATACCATCTTACTACAACTAGTGAGTATCCTAACATCCATTTAGATCTATCTCATAGATCCAAAACTCAGGATTTAGCAGGTATCATAATGATCCTATGTGGAGAATCATTGCGATATGCGGAGATTGATCAAGCGTAGCATAGGAAACTCCTTCCCTATTAGGAGTATGTCATCCACGTACTCTACGAGGATCATCACTATACTCCCTACTACCTTTTTGTATATACAAGGTTCATCTACCATTTTGATGATGTCAAACTGTTTGACTAATCCATCAAAACAGATGTTCCAACTCCGCGATGCCTGCTTTATCCTATAAAGCATCTTGCACACGTTTCCGCTGCTCCCACTGTCTACGAAGCCCTCTGGCTGTGTACTTATAGACGCTCTCTTCCAAAATATCATTTAGAAAAGCAGTCATGACACCCAACCACCAGATATCGTAGTCATGGTATGTAGCCGTGGTAAGTAGGATCTGGATGGACTTAAGCATAGATACTTGAAAAGGTTTCATCATTATCCACGCCTGGTTGATGACGAAAACCTTTAACAAGTCTAGCTTTGAAAGTCTCAACTTTTCCATCTACACCAAGTAATCTTCTCAAGATATACTTGCTTCTGATGGGGATTTAACCCTTCAGATATAGCAACCAAAGTCCATACATTGCTGGTGTATAAGGATTCCATCTCAGATCGCTAAACATCCAGCCATTCTTACAGAGTCTTACTCTCGATGGCCAGCTCGAAACTAGTCGGGTCATCATCTCATGATGCAATTCTCGCTCCCACTGTCATAGAGAAATCGAAGTATCTCTCAGGTGGGTGAGGAACCCTACTAGATCGGCGGAGAGGCTGAGGTTCATTGGTAATTATTGAATCCTTTGGTTCTGTCAAATCTTCAGCTGCAGTTTTGTATAGCTGGAACATTTCCAGTTCTACATGACTGACTTTGCCTCGAGCTTGTCCGGATTTTGCTTTTCAAACATAAGCCGGACAACCCCAAATCTTAACTAGCTTAAGACATGGGCTCTTCCCTTTCCATATCACATATGAAATGGTAGGCAACTGATTTGATTCGAACCCTATTCAATAGGTATGCAGCTTCTCAAGTGCATAACTCCCAAAAAGGAAAAAGGTAACTCAGTAGTACTCATCATAGAGCACACCTTATCATATAGGGTGTGATTGCTCCGCCCCGATATACCATCGTGCTATGGTGTATACGGAGGAGTAATGCCGAGAGAGAATCTCATTCTCCTTTAGAAAAGTCCAAGAATTCCGTGCTCAAGTATTCTCCTCCTTGATCACATCAAAGGACATAATACTTATACCCGTATTTTGGTTCTCTACTTCTCGCTTATATTCTGTGAATATCTCAAAAGGCTCGGACTCATGTTTCAACAGGAACATATGTCTGAAGCTTGAGAGATTATCAGAGAATGTAATGAAGTACAAAGAACCTCTCCTGGCATGTGTAGACAGGGAACCTTACATACATCAACATGTATCATCCCAAGAGTTTACTAACTCTTTCTCTGTTTCCAGTAAAAGGAGCTATGGTCATCTTATCTTTATGACATGACTGGCGAGTTTCAGAAGATGTAAGTTCAAACTAATTTAAATATGCATCTTTATGTAACTCTAGCCAGTCGGGTCGCATTGATCTGACCTAGTCTACAATACCTTAAGAAGGATTCGTTCATTTCTGAACTCTTCCTCTTTATGTGTGTTCCGTATACTAAGAACTGTAGTTTGATTTAGAACATTAATGCTTTTAGATAACGTGCCTGAACCGATCAACTTTTGATATAGGAAATGTTCAAAACATTATCCAACAATACAAAATTTTATCATTTCTTTACTAATAAAGAGACTGATATGATTTTGTATATCAGGTTCGGTATCTAATAACATTCGTTCAGAATCGATGTATTTAGAATACAGGGTGACAGTGACCAACAGACTTGGCTGCAACACTTGCCCCATTTTCTGCCTCATGAAACTTATCACCCGTTCTCAGTTCTCTACCTTTCTGCAGCCCTATGTAACAGATTACATATCTGGGATCCTGATCTGGTATCACATACCCAGGACGTAAAGGATACTGAGAAACAGTTCTTTGTAATGAACACACCCGAAGATGATGCATCAGCATGCACTCTCTTCGTTTGGGCGGCACGGGAATTCTGGTATTCCCCAATTTCCTGCTCTGTCTTATAACAATTATAAGTTGGAGCGGGACCAACGTTCCCCAGCTCAGTATAACAAGCGGGTTCGGTCAATATTCCGTTTTATTATCTTGATTAAGGCGTGATATGGTCGCTACCTGGAGAGAGAGAGAAGAAAACACTCAGCGTGCGCTCTTGCAAGAATAGATTGGTTATTATTTTATCTAATCAGGATGGCTCCCACTGCTTTTTATCAAATCTTCCTTCAAACCCTAAAAGGAAAGACTAGCCGGGATTAATTACACACTACAAGTTCGCCAATCTTTCAGCCAGGCCAGTGTCGGTACTTTGAGGGAGGTCCCCCGTGCTTTCGCACGAACCTAATTAATGTAAACCTCATTTTCCCAGAAGCGTAACCTCGTTAACACCTTTCTAGACACCTACTTGATCGGCTAATTGTAATGTATAAAACTCTCCCAGGAGTAACTCTTACTCGCAGCAGGTATCGGGATCCAACTATCTCATAGAAGGTATACAATCTCATTGCAAATTTCAACACTTGAAATTCCCGATAATATTTTGCCCCTAGCGTCCTATGACCTTGACGCAGACCAACAAACCATAGTCCGCTAGTCAAGTTCAACCCGTCATTTCCTGATTGAATCAAACCCACCCGCACGACCCTTGACGCAGGCCAACAAAGTCGCACGACTACCCTAATCCAATCACATCATATGCTTATGCAGATAAGCACCAGTTAGCTACCGCACACTACGCCTTGACGCAGGCCAACAAACGTAGCACGAATACTAACTACTACTTATCTGAAATGACGGAGGGCTATGACAGGTTTTTCTGAAAACCTATTGCGTAATGAACTTGATATCGTTGTAGAATCAAATGATTTTAAAATGGAGTGCTTTTGAGGCTTTTCTAGTTTTGCTAAAGGAGTCACTCCCGGTGAAAGGATCGTCGGTCCTTTCCTCGTCGAATGAGGTGCGGGATATATCATATATATCACTGTGCAAAGCAAAAACACTTAAAAGCAATCAAAAGACAAACCGAGTGTGTAGCATCTGCCAGTTATTGCTAAAGGAGTCACTCCCGGTAAAGGGATCTCGGTCCTTTCCTCATCGAATAAGGTGCAGGATATATCACATATACCGCTGTGCAAAGCAAGAACTGTAGCTACCTGTTTTATTTTGAAATTCGATTCTACAACATCTTAGGTTTCTTTTATTTCATTAATCACATTAATGAAGTCCCATCATTTATATACCTAAACATCACAGATAGATATGGCGTACACTTATGCCATCCGCATTCGCCTCGATGTCCCGTCGTGCACCGTTAGGTTAGGTAACTAACGACAGAGCAGGGCAGGGCTAGCGCGGGTGTAAAACATAAGTAACGTCTATATAATATATCATATATACTATATACTATATCTATCACAGAACATCACATGATCACATCACAGATATCGCAGCAGAAGAATCATATGAAATATTGGATATACTAGGACGTCCGTGTTTTCAATACGAGCCAGTATAAAACACGGATTCCACGGTCGTGATGAATAGCCAAACCCACACCCCTAGACCCCTATGAGAGCGGCAAGCAACCCTACCAATTCTAGAGTTAGGAGACCCGGACTCGACTCCTCGAGTTGGTCTCCCACTGGACTCCAGAACCCGGTTACTTGTGCTCCCCTCCTTGGGTCTATCCTAGTGCGGAAAAGTAAATAATATACAAAGGGTGACAACTTCTGCAACCTGGAAGTGCCCCAATAAAAAAATATTACATACAAGTTTTTACATGAATGAAAATGAAAAACACTCATCTCACATAAAAACACCCGGCTATTCAAACACGACGATCCAATATAACATATCCAGCAACACATAACATCACATGTCATCAACGTAAGTAAATATGCGCATCCCAATTGTCGTTGACATATAGCAACGAAACCGGCGATATCACATATTACACTTACGGTCACAGAAAAGAAAGTGTAAAACTACAACAGTTGGAATCCGCAACCACCTCAGACATCGCATGCCTGACCAAATGAATTACTTAGACATCGCATGCCTAACAATTATAAACCCCGCATTTTAGTCTCATTATTGAAAACACTTTTCAATATCAAGTCGGGCAATTCAACAAGATTCCCGAAAAACTGATCGAATGCTCGTCGCAAACTTCAGTAGACGGCTGCACCCCTGATACTGTCGACGAAGTGCACCAAGGCGGAACACCGCTACCGTGAGCACCCGAACGGATGCTTTCGGCGACGGGGTTCTCCTACAGTCACTTGGTCGGGGCTATGGGGTGTAGCTGTCTATTAAGTTTACCCGGCGAGTATCCGCGTACACTACGTGATTGCGACGGACTTTTGATCACATCAAAATTCCGTGGCAACCGATCAAGTGAGACTAAATTGCTAGATTTACAACATTCATTCAGTTAACTCATAACTCTTTGTGAATTCCAATTATTGTATCACATTCCGGAAAAATAGAAAATGTCAAACTTTCCGATCGAACAATCGAACACCCAAGTTTTCCCGATACAGATCAACACATGAAACAAGTCTAAAAACATTCAGTTCGTGCCTCAGTACCAACGGTCCAGCCGTAGAAGGGTCAAGCCAACGCCTCACATGTGGCACGCCGTACTGCCCCAAACCCGAAGGTTCAAAGGGCAGTTCAAGACGGTCACATAATCGAGTTAAGGTTTGTTGTCTTCTAGAGGTTCCATCGAGTTACTTGCACTACTTAGAACATCTTTAAACCACGGATAAATCCAACACTTGGAAATTTCCCGACAGGGGAAAAATTGGGTATTTATATCCGGTCGAACTTTTTAACATATTCTAAAATTTATCCGGAAAGCCACATAGACAAAATCTGATACTCCGATCGAAACACCGAATCCCCAAAACAAACCCAGAAAATTCAACTCTTGAATAAATTTTAAAAATTCCCAGAAAACTCAGAATAATTTATCAGGAATTACTGTGCAAACAATGAGGGCTGACGTCACCAGATAGCCGCGGAACCGCCGCAGAAGCTAGGCTTCTGCCGCGGTTCCGCCGCAATAAATACTGTTCATCGAAAAAATTTTGCATCGTCATTCTTATTTTTCCCTGCTGAATTTTTTAGCAATTTTTAATTTGGAAAAATCCCAGTTTTTGAAAAAAGGACAGAGAGCAATTTTGAAATGGGTTTTCGGGTTCGTTCGGACTTCAAACTCCGTCTAGACTTCGCCTAAGGCTCTAGCTAGGCTCTGATACCACTGTAGGGTTCCTAGGCACCCTAATGAGGTCTCACAAGGCATCGAACATGCCATTTTCATAATTTAACGGTGCCGAGAAACCCTAGAACGGATCGTCAGCTAGGATTCTAGGCGAAAAGTAAACTAGTTAACACTTAACTAAGAGATACGGAAATACAACCTTTGTAGATCCGGTTCTCCACCTCCATAGCTCCGCAATGAAGTCTCCTCGCTGTCCATAACAAGTCCCGGGCTCTAGCGTCGGCTTCATCGGAGAATGGATGGGCTAGGTCATCGATGTCCATGCCGAAGATGATCTACGTCGAGGCATCGCTAAATCAAGCTCCGATTGTTTCATCAATCCACCATTGATGAGGCTTGCTTTCTTCAAGTGAAGAAAGGAAGAAGAAGATAGAAAATGTTATGATAAGTTAATTTAGAAAATAGAAAATAATAGAATACTTATCATAATCAACCATGGTAAAGTGTAGAGACTAAACTAAGGTTAAATGAAGTGGTTAGGGTTAAGCATGAGACAAAAATGGTCACATAGTCAAAAGTTCAATAAGCTTCAACTAGAATCCAAAATTAGCAACCATTTTCATTTTATGCTTATCATATTCCAAAAAGAATAATTAAATAAGATAAAAGAATAAAACAAAACCCTAACCATTATCATGTAACCATGGTTTGATCTTTACACAAAAACCCTAGCAAACATGTATCATCAAACATGATACAATCAAGTGCACAAAAGTATATCACATATACAATGTGTATATCCAAGTGAGAAAATCCATCTTAAGTAAACTGATACTAGTTAATGCAAACTAATATATCAAATATATAATTACGCAATAAATCATTAAATCAACACTTGATTTAACGATCCGGTCATATCGCATATAACCGACTAATATCAATAGTAACAACTTATCGAATCAACACTTGATCCGATAACCCGGCTATATCGCATATAACCGATCAATGTCACAATTCGCGAGAATCGAATACAGTATCACATACTGGTATCATTCTCGGTCCCGCACATATCTCATATGCGCTCCTATTTCGTTTCGCTTGAGCCAGGAAACCTCTGTGTAGGACTCTAAAGACTCGTCAATACGCCGGCAGCGGATGATGATCATATCAAACATCCACAAGCCGCAAGCGGTCTGCTAAACGTAACGGCCACCCGGGTATTGAGCGATCTGAAGATCGACGAGCAAGCCCGCTCACACTCCAGTGAATCCAACCAGTAACACTACCGTACAGTCCGGTCTGATCGTCTGATATGTCGCATATCTCGCCTAGGGGTGGTAAACGTCAGACCCCAATAGCTCGATAAGTCGTGTCGATATGAGGTCTATAACTATTCGAGAAACTACTGGTAACACTTACCAGTAAATCTCAGCAACCCTGGACAGGGATTTCCTGTTATAGCCAATCGAACACAGCACAACATCAACCCCCTATACCGGGAGAGACGAATCCCCTCCTATCGCTCATTGCCTCCATGTGACTCGGGACTGTACCCAAAAACCACCGTTTTGCACGCCCTCTTGGACGTGGTAAGATGGAAATCAAAGCACAGTGGGAACCACACAAGACTCTATGACGATCTCGGGTCAACAGACTACTCTGTACCAGTGTCACCAGAGAACTGCCATCTGACGTGAGGTATAATACCATCTGGGAGTTCTCGGCGAGTCCGTCCAGTGTACCCTGTCTCTACTGAGCACCCGTATATCATCTCTGATGTCAAACACCAATGGATATGGGATCATCCATCGCCCATCTATATGGGTCGAGAAGGTATACGCTAGTCTACTCTGGTATATCGATGCCCCGTCTCGATACACCCACGACTAGGGACTTTGAAGGATGTACTTATGGACTACCATGTCCCCACTAGTATGATCCGCATCATAGTCCAGGTAGTCAAGCACACATCCTAAGGGCTTTACCAACATGTAACAGAGAGACAATCAGTATACACGTTAAGGTAAAGTTCAACCAGATAGCATACTATCATGTCGAGCAAGAAAGTCCTCCCTATATATGTCCCAGCATCCACTACAATATACATCCTATGTACAGTAATGGCCTCTAGGGTATACATATAACTAACACGAGTTGCCTCGGTTTTGTGGCGGGAGCCCGAATTAAGAATCTTCGACATGCGACCTCTTTGACGAGCCTGACCAGAGAGCGAACTTCGTCGAGGCAGCTGTAACATGCTAAGGACTCAAATTTAGGACCGAAGGACACGGATCGATCGGTATAATTTCTTAAACCATTTTACAGTTTACTAATATAGGGGTATTGGTACGATTGGGGTTTTAGGCTTGGTGGTTTTCATGTATAGTGACCATAGTTAGGGTTTTGGCTATGTTTTCCGGTATTTAGATTCTTGGTATTGAGATTTGATATTGTATTTGGTCGTTGGATGTTTATACGTCAACGGCAAGGGTTTTGTTGATTATTTTGCATGTGTAGGCTATAGGTTCTAACATATGAGCGCACCGCGTGCCGTATTTGGATTTCGGAATTTGATGTTAATAGCATTGCGATTTTCATATTGATTGTAGGTACCTTCGCGTGGATTTCGAGACGGCGAAGCGCATCGACTATGGCTAAGCGAGGAGTTTAGCAAGTGAGTAGATTTATATCTACGGGAGAAGTAGGGTGGATGGCGTATAGCACCCCCGCAACCATTGATATGGAATATCGTTTATTTATGTTATCCTGATAAATGATATGCGACGGACATGATTGTAGGATTTACAAACGATAATATGATAGAAGTTGATGCTAATGGACATATTGATATATGAGAATATTGTATGATAAGTGAATCATGATGACTACAAATTGAAAGAGAACAAATGTGACGTTTATATAATGTGATTGCGAGATATTAATGTGATGAACGAGTATACGATGTGATATGATGACTTAGTGTGATACGTCATTTTATGGATTCGAGTCGATATGGGATTGTTGATACCTTTGTAGGTCCCCTGATACGAGATTAATATGGATGTGACCTGAGAGATAGGTATATTTATATGGATAATGTGTTGCATTTTGAGTGATATGCCGTACGAGACTTAGATCCGTACCCTAATGTTGTATAGGTTGATACAATCCCTATTTGTTAATTGCCGCCGTACGTGGATTTCCGTACGCGATGAGTTTTACCTGTTGATTTATCCATACCCTTGATTAGAGGATGCCGTACGATGGATTATACCGTACGTGATGTTGTGAGGCTGGAGGCCGATTGATAGATTCACCGACTCGGATTTATTGTAGACACGTATACCTTATAGCATTTAGTTGACGATGTACTTTATGCTACGTTCATATTATTCTCGTTACATTACATATACCTGTGCTGGTACACCTACACCATTATCGATGATGTGTATGTTGCACATACATAGATTGCCGGCTCACACACTTCATCATCGATAATTGCTATGTCACTACACAATAGAATTGCTACATCATGCTATGATATATTTGCTATGTTCATATCATTGTTCCACGTTGCATGAGATATACGGACATGCTTACATCCTGTTATATGTTGCATACCTTGCTACAGGTACATGCACATCATGCATACATACTGACATGTACACCCACATATCTTGCTATAGCTGCATATACCCCTAAGTGGTATTGTATTGACATGTGATATGGAGACGTTGCTTATTGTGCTATTGTGCTTATGAGATGCATCATACATACCTGTTTACATGTAGATACACTTATCTTGCTATAGTTACATGTACGTCTCATATGATGCTGCACTTGATTTCGGAGGATTTGGGAACCGCATGATATATTTTAAAACTGATTCATTTAAAAGAGCGGTTTTCCCTTAATATGCTCATATTGCTGTTTTATGTTGCAAATATCAGTTTTTCATGGATTTACGCATTGAGATATGCATTTCATGTGATTTATGGATTTAAGAACCGTGGGGGTATTTTAAGAAACTATGGATTGTTTGAAAACCCGGTTTCTCTTGATATGATATTTCGATGCGTCCACCATGAGATTTCTCGGTCCTGAGATTTGTGATATATACCCGATGCGAGGAGTGTAGTGGGCCGTGTGCGGGTACATGGTGGAGCCCGGTACGGTTCCCCTCGGCAAGAAGTTCACAAATGATAGACGATGAGCCTGGAAAGATGGGCAAGTACCTACCGGTGATAGTATTTGGACTCGGCGGTTATCGTGGGGATACCGACCGGAGTGATGTACAGACATGACATCAGGGCCAGTCGTGGTGACGGCGCCTGAGGCATGAATATTTACTTGTCGATGCTAGACACGCGTTTCATGATATTTCGAGTGTCGAGATTAGACACTCAAGTTTCCATGATTTTGTTGTGTCATGAGGGACACACGTTGTTTTATATCCTCATATTTACCTGCATATGCTTTTATGATATTTACATGCAGGAGTTGTTGTGTCAGTGGTTGACACGTGGACGAGATCCACTGCATACATGCATTGATTTTATTGTTGGACGAGATCCACTGCATACATGCATTGATTTATTGTTGGACGAGATCCACTGCATACATGCATTGATTTCAGTGTTGGACGAGATCCACCTGCATACATGCATTGATTATATTGTTGGATGTTATCCACTTGCTGTTAGGCATTTATTTTGTGTTGGCACATAGGCAGATACGGTCACCCTAGATATCATAGTATTACCTTTATGATATAGTTGACCTAGGAATCGTTGTTTATTTCGATTTCTACCTGATGATGTTTTTCTATTCACGAGTTGGCAACTCACCCCCGTTATGCCACAGTTCTTGCAGGTTGACAGCATAGATCAGTTACGGCATCGCTGGCACACAGCTGTTTTCGGATGACTTGCTTGTGGTAGGTGGTACATGTTAGATCGTGCCCCTCTTGTATTCATTATTGTATCTAGTCACTCCATCAATTCAGAAAATTAGTTATTGTATATGGTGCAGACTTAGAAGACTTGTAGTTGCGAAACTTAAGCGATGGGTTTTATGTTCGATTTTGGGGTTGATGTCTTGCTTTACTTTTCCTTGTGTGGATCTTCGCCGTTGGGCGTCGTATACTTATTTTTATACTTGTGGTGGTTGTTTCCTCCATTGGGCGTAATTTGCTCCCGTTTGGGGATGCTTTATTATATTCTGTGTTGTACCCGTTTTCGGGGTTAGTTTTTACAAAGGAGGTGCTGCCCAATTTTTTTCAAAAGACAAAACATGATTTATTGTATCTTTATTTCTTAGAAAGGTTTAGATTTCTGGGTTTCAGCTTACTTGAATTACGTTATGCCTGTAAACGTCGCGTGATTTAAGTGCTGGTCGTGAGCTAATATTTTAGGTCGTGAAAAAGTTGGTATCAGAGCGCAAGGTTTAACCTTAGTTCGAGTCTAGATTTGACTATGTGGGGTCTAGGGCGTATATATTTTGGAACCTAGGCTTGACCTTACGGAACTTAGACTTGAACAGGGGGGTGTTAGACCCGAACTTTCGTTACATAGGCTGACCCTGATTAATGGAGTAAGTAGCTTGAGTAGAGTGACGTACCGTACGTATGTTCCGCGGCATATTTACGATACGATACTCAACTTAAGAATCCTTAGGATGTACATATCTTGAGAATGGTGATTCTCTTTGTTTTCCTTGATTATACATCTATTTGAGGTCCTTGATTCTATTCATTTACATGATCATGCTCTCACTGATTCTGTTCCTCCTTATGATCATATATTCTTCCTGGATCTGTTGATTCATTTCATCACTTTGATCTTTTTTCGTCGATACTTGATTGAGGTTCCTGTCACCATGGTTTGAGCACAGTTTGAGCTGCTGCTAGTGATGCGGTCAGGACGAGCTCGTCGTGGACGAGGACTGACCATCGTATTTTCTAGTGACATGGGAACGTATCGATGTAGAGTGGTGTTGAGATCTCTTGTTCGAGACGAGTGTACGGTTTTGTACCGGATGATCAGGCTATTGTTAGAGGCTGCCTGCTGTGAGAGAACTGTTAATGTACAGCATACCTCAGAGATTGTGATTTCATCGACCGTGCAGACAGATGACCCAGCTATTGCTAAGATTGATGTGATGTCGCTTCCAGAGCTTACGAGCTGAGATTGCTGGAGCTTCCAGGCAGAGATGTGACAGGTGATAGCTAGTCTATCTTGAGTTGAGAGACGAAAGTGATTCGTCAGATTTGTTGCGCCGACGCAGGCCCTGTTGAATTGAAGATTTCCAGTGTGGAGAGTCTTACTCGGATCTAGAGTAGATCGATCCAGAGATGACGTTGTTCGTCGGATGTTCCGATGTGAGATCGGTAAGCTGACCAGTTTCAGATGGAAGGACCTCACCCAGATGTGTTGTGAGTTGATCGAGAAACGGATGAGTATTGAGTATTCCTCCGATGGTTGGGACGAGTTCCCGAGGATGTACTCGGCTAAAGATCTTCTACAGTGTGATGAAAATACCGAGTTTGTGATTTCGAGTCTGTGCAAGAGATTCCAGATTGATTGTCACCGAGAATATTTGCAGTACGCAGATGTATGACATGATGTCAAAGTGGACGATAATAAGGACGAATGGAACAAGAGGTTCATGCGTGATGCCGACGAGCTGTTGTTGCTCCCCGTCGAGATTAGAGATCGGATGTGTATACAGAAGCGTTGGAATACTGTTAGTTATATGTATGCCCTAGAGGCCATTGCTATACATAGGATGTATATTGTAGTGGATGCTGGGACATATATAGGGAGGACTTTCTTGCTCGACATGATAGTATGCTATCTGGTTGCTCTTTTCCTTAACGTGTACATTGATTGTCTCTCTATTACATGTTGGTAAAGCCCTTAGGATGTGTACTTGACTACCTGGACTATGATGCGGATCATACTAGTGGGGACATGGTAGTCCATAAGTACATCCTTCAAGGTCCCTAGTCATGGGTGTATCGAGACGGGGCATCGATATACCAGAGTAGACCAGCGTATACCTTCTCGACCCATACAGATGGGCGATGGATGATCCCATATCCATTGGTGTTTGACATCTGAGATAATATACAGGTGCTCAGTGGAGACTGGGTACACTGGACGGACTCGCCGAGAACTCCCAGATGGTATTATACCTTATGTCAGATGGCAGTTCTCTGGTGACACTGGTACAGAGTAGTCTGTTGACCCGAGATCGTCATAGAGTCTTGTGTGGTTCCCACTGTGCTTTGATTTCCACCTTACCACGTCCAAGAGGGCGTGCAAAACGGTGGTTTTTGGGTACAGTCCCGAGTCACATGGAGGCAATGAGCGATAGGAGGGGATTCGTCTCTCCCGGTATAGGGGGTTGATGTTGCGCTGTGTTCAATTGGCTATAACCGGAAATCCCTGGCCAGGGTTGCTGAGATTTACTGGTAAGTGTTACCGGTAGTTTTTCGAACTGTTATAGACCTCATATCGACACGACTTATCGAGCTATTGGGGTCTGACGTTTACCATCCCTAGGCGAGATATGCGACATATCAGACGACGAGACCGGACTGTACGGTAAGTGTTACTGGTTGGATTCACAGGAGTGTGAGCGGGCTTGCTCAACGATCTTCTGATCGCTCAATACCCGGGTGGTCGTTACGTTTAGCAGACCGCTTGCGGCTTGTGGGTGTTTGATATGATCATCACCTGCTGCCGGCGTATTGACGAGTCTTTAGAGTCCTACACAGAGGTTTCCTGGCTCAAGCGAAACGAAATAGGAGCGCATATGAGATATGTGCGGGACCGATAATAATGCGTGTATGTGATACCGTATTTTATTCTCGCGATGAATGTATCGAATGGTTGTATGCGATATAACCTAGTTATCGAATCAAGGATTGATTCGATAAGCCGATACATTGAATATTAGTCGGTTATATGCGATATGACCGGATCGTTAAATCAAGTGTTGATTTAATGATTTAATGCATAATTATATATTTGATATATTACTTTGCATTAACTAGTATTGGTTCACTTTAAATGGATTTTCTCACTTGTAGTTCACAAGTTGTATATGTGATATATTTTTGTGCACTTGATTGTATCATGTTTGATGATACATTCTTACTTAAGTTTTGTGTAAAGATTAAACCATGGTTATTTAAATGGTTAGGGTTTTGTTTTTCATATCTATTTATTCATTTATTTATTATGGAAAAGATATTGAACAAAATGGTTTCTTTCTTTGTTTCTTTCATGAAGCTTGTTGAAGCTTCATGAAGCTTTGACCAAGTGACCATTTTGTCTTCTTCTTTTAACCCTAACCATTCATATAACCTTAGTTAATTCTCTACACTTGACTATGGTTAAAAACATGATGAGTATTATTTTCTTTTAACTTATCATGATATTCTTACTTCATCTTCTTCTTCATGAGCAAGAAAGAAAAGCTTGCCTCATCTATGGCAAGTGATGAAATCATGTGAGAAATCCAATTCCAAAGTGAACCCACTTCCTATTTCTTCATCCTCTACCTCTTGCCAAGTAGTATAGGGTGTTTCCTTCACAAGTTTCATGACTTGGTGAAGTGGGAGTTTGATCTTGTGATGCCTCGACGTAGATCATCTTCGGCATCGTTGCCGACGACCAAGCCCGCCCATTTCTCCAATGAAACCGACGCTAAAGCCCGGGATTCTATTTGGACAGCGAGGAGACTTCATCATGGAGCTATGGAGGTGGAGGACCGGATCTACAAAGGTTGTATTTCCGTTCTTTTAGTTAAGTTGTTAACTAGTTTCCTTTTTCGCCTAAAATTCTAGTTAACGATCCGTATTAGGGTTTCTCGGCACTTGTAAAATTTGAAATTGGCATGGTTGATGCCTTGTGAGACCTCATTAGTGTGCCTAGGAACCCTACAAATACGACCAGTTCCCAAGGAAATGCTGTGATGAGAACGCAGATGTCCAGAGAACGAGAAAAGATTAGGTAAGTGTACCAGCCTCCGTACAATTCGGTATAGGCGAGATCGGAAGAGACCTTGAACCAGTTCCTTCCAGGACACTGCTGCGATGAGATTGCACCGAGGATCAGTTGTGTCACGTGTATTCAGAGGGCCAGAGGCCGACGCCAGTGACGTGCTACTTTATGAGTGATCATACTAATTAGCCGAGAGTTGACCTGAGGAGTGCCAAAGCGGAATCGTTTCCGTTAGCACACCTGATCGGGCAGATGAGCCGATGGAGTACGAGATTTGTGATCCACAAAGAAATAAGGACCCGGAGACTGAAGACGCCAGACTGTGAGCAGGAGGCAAGCAGATGTTCTTGCTCTGCCATTTTAGACGCACCAACTTTTTCGACATTGTAGGAAGTGTACCTTAATGTCATTTGTTGCGATTTGGGTTTGTGATCCGAGTATCACGCTTATATCGCTTGGATTTGAGTTTTGATGATTGAGTTTCAGGATATGGTTTTCGTGCACCATGGCTGCACCTACTGGGTATTTACATTTTTGTGCATAGTTATTGCACTTGATATATTTTATACACCGTGGTGTTGATGTCGATTTTGTGCCTTAGCTGCACATGTTTATGATTTCCTTGATTTCCTACAGTGGTTATGATTTTTCGTGCAGTGGATGCACAGGATTTGATATTTCGTGCACTATATGCACAGGATTGATATTTCATGCAGTAGATGCACAGGATTTGATATTTCGTGCAGTGGATGCACAGGATTGATATTTCGTGCAGTGGATGCTCGGGATTTGATATTTCGCGCACTATATGCACAGGATTTGATATTTCGTGCACTATATGAACAGGATTTGATATTTCGTGCAATGGATGCACAGGATTGATATTCCGTGCACTATATGCACAGGATTTGATATTTCGTGCACTATATGAACAGGATTTGATGTTTCGTGCAATGGATGCACAGGATTGATATTTCGTGCACTATATGCACAGGATTTGATATTTCGTGCAGTGGATGCACAGGATTTGATATTTCGTGGACTGGATGCACCAGATTCATATTCCGTGTATTTGTTGCACTCGATTTATGTCTTTGAGCCTTCATTTACCAGATTTGTGTTTTCGTGCGTGTGTGTACTTGATGTTCGTTTTCGTGCATGTGGGATGCACTTGATTTCGATTTCGTTCCTGCATGACGGATGCACTTGATTTGGACTTTCGCGCATGTTGGGCGCGTGATATGATTTTTGTGCACACCTGATGCACTCGATTGGGGTTTTCATTCGTGCATGTTAGTTGCACTGGTATGAGATTTTCGGGCACTTTTGATGCACTAGTTGTTATTGTCGTGCACGCCAGTTGCATTGGACAGATGCTTTCGCGCACACCCGTTGCACTTAGTCTTACTTTTGTGCATATTGTGGTACCTGTACTTGGATTTGATTTCCGTGCGCATCAGACGCACGTGATTGTTGGATTCGCCTTTTGAGACTGATATTGCTTTTGAGCACTTTATTTCATGATGAGGCCCTATACTTTGTAGTACCCTAGTAGGATTGATCCGAGGACAGTATCTATGTACTTTGCATGCATAAAAAGTTATCAAGAGGTTTTTCAAAAAGGTGCTATAGTCTCGCTATTTCTTACGTGTCTACGAGTGACACGAGCGTTTACAAAAGAAAACCTTTTGGGATATTTTAAAAAGGGCGGAACGTATATTTTGAACAAAACATATATGCTAGTATATTATTTCTTTACAATGAGCGTTCGCCACTTGTGATGTGAGGTACGCATTACACGGCAATTCAGAAAAGATTCTGCATAAGTTTTATTCGGTATTTAGAGCTTTTTCAAGGATGCGTACTATATATGTATTGTAGTATTTGATTAGTGCATATGGGATTTCGGTAGTGGATTTCGAGATCTGTATCTCCTTGGTGACTCCGATGATATGCGTGCAAATCTGATGATTTGCGTGACGCTTGACGGAGTTCGGTTTTGAGTTTTCGTACTCATTTTCCAGCGCACAGGATGCGCTGTGGTATTTCTGTATCTTCCGTGATTTCGGAACCCCGTTGATTTGAGCTGAATACTTAAATGTTTGGCACTTGGGGATTTAAATTTAAATTCGGAGACCGAATTTATTTAAGGGGGGAAAATTGTAACATTTCAGAAAATATAAAATATTATTTTTAGAATTTAATATTAAAATAATATATTTTGCAAAAACTACCGATTTGTGAATTTGGGGTTTTCGTAAAATGGTATAAATATAAATTAATGATTTAAGTTTGGGTATTCTTTTCGGCCATTTTCTTCATGTGGCCGAATCTATCATTTGGAGTTTGGGTTTTTGTTTTTATTGAGGTAGCTTTTGCTTTGCAATTAATGGGCATGGGCTTCAATTATGAGTCATGGCTTCATTAATTACTTTTGTAATAGCTTAGGATATTTGGTGAAGGATATTTGTGTTCAATATAGTTTATGCTCACCACTTGTTTTTTTTTTGTGGTCACCTTCCCCCATCACAAATCCCCTGTGAGCTCTTCTTTGGTAGCCGGCCCCACTTGGTTGTGTGTGTGCTGGCAATTTTGGTATCAATTGATGGATTCATTTCATGCTTTATTCATTTTGGTGAATACACCACTTCACCACTAGGAAAGAAAAAAAACCCAGAGAGCTAGGTGGCCGAGCCTTTCTTATAGTGGCCGAGCACAACAAGTGGCAGCACACACATTTGTGTGTTTTCGAAATTTTTTCTTAGCTAAATTCCTTTGCTCACATCCTTGGCAACTTCAATTTACCTTCACCAAATTCTTTGGGTGCCTTGAGATAAAGTATCCTACTCCCTCTCTACTTCATCCTTGGACATCTCGGCCAGCAAACTTGATGTCCAAGCTGTCTCGGTTTTGAGGCGGGAGCCCGAATTAAGAATCCTAGACGTGCGACCTCTTTGACGAGCCTGACCGGAGAGCGAACTTCGTCGAGAAAGCTGCAACATGCTAAGGACTGAGATTTAGGACCGAAAGACACTGATCGATCGGTATAATTTCTTAAACCACTTTACAGTTTACTAATATAGGGGTATTGGTGCAATTGGGGCTTTAGGATTGGTGGTTTTCATGTATAGCGACCCTAGTTAGGGTTTTGGCTATGTTTTCCGGTATTTAGATTCTTGGTATTGAGATTTGATATTGTATTTGGTCGTTGGATGTTTGTACGTCAACGGCAAGGGTTTTGTTGATTGTTTTGCATGTGTAGGCTATAGGTTCTAACCTATGAGCGCACCGCGTACCGTATTTGGATTTTGGAATTTGATGTTAATAGAATTGCAATTTTCATATTGATTGTAGGTACCTTCGCGTGGATTTCGAGACGGCGAAGCGCATCGACTATGGTTAAGCGAGGAGTTTAGCAGGTGAGTATATTTATATCTACGGGAGAAGTCGGGTGGATGGCGTATAGCACCCCCGCAACCATTGATATGGAATATCGTTTATTTATGTTATCCTGATAAATGATATGCGACGGACATGATTGTAGAATTTACAAACGATAATATGATAGAAGCTAATACTAATGGACATATTGACATGTGAGAATATTGTATGATAAGTGAATCATGATGGCTACAAATTGAAAGAGAACAAGTGTGACGTTTATATAATGTGATTGCGAGATATTAATGTGATGAACGAGTATACGATGTGATATGATGACTTAGTGTGATACGTCATTTTATGGATTTGAGTCGATATGGGATTGTAGATACCTTTGTAGGTCCCTTGATACGAGATTGACATGGATGTGACCTAAGAGATAGGTATATTTATATGGATAATGTGTTGCATTTTGAGTGATATGCCGTACGAGACTTAGATCCGTACCCCAATGTTTTATAGGTTGATAGAATTCCTATTTGTTTATTGCCGCCATACGTGGATTTCCGTACGCGATGAGTTTTACCTGTTGATTTATCCATACCCTTGATTAGAGGATGCCGTACGATGGATTATACCGTACGTGATGTTGTGAGGCTGGAGGCCGATTGATAAATTCACCGACTCGGATTTATTGTAGACACGTATACCTTATAGCATTTAGTTGACGATGTATTTTATGCTACGTTCATGTTATTCTCATTACATTATATATACCTATGCTAGTACACCTACACCATTATCGATAATGCGTATGTTGCACATACATAGATTGCCGGCTCATACACTTCATCATCGATAATTGCTATGTCACTACACAGTAGAATTGTTACATCATGCTATGATATATTTGCTATGTTCATATCACTGTTCCACGTTGTATAAGATATACGGGCATGCTTACATCCTGTTATATGTTGCATACCTTGCTATAGCTACATGCACATCATGCATACATACTGACATGTACAACCCACATATCTTTTTATAGCTGCATATACCCCTAAATGGTATTGTATTGACATGTGATATGAAGACGTTGCTTATTGTGCTATTGTGCTTATAGGATGCATCATACATACTTGCTTACATGTAGATACACTTATCTTGCTATAGTTACATGTACGCCTCATAAGATGCTACACTTGATTTCGGAGGATTTGGGAACCGCATGATATATTTTAAAACTGATTCATTTAAAAGAGCGGTTTTTCCTTAATATGCTCATATTGCTGTTTTATTTTGCATATATCAGTTTTTCATGGATTTACGCATTGAGATATGGATTTCATGTGATTTATGGATTTGAGAACCGTGGGGGTATTTCAAGAAACTATGTATTGATTGAAAACCCGTTTTCTCTTGATATGATATTTCGATGCGTCCACCATGAGATTTCTCGGTCCTGATATTTATGATATACACCCGATGCGAGGAGTGTAGTGGGCCGTGTGCGGGTACATGGTGGAGCCCGGTACGGTTTCCCTCGGCAAGAAGTTCGCAGATGATAAGCGATGAGCCTGAAAGGCTGGGCAAGTACCTACCGGTGATAGTATTTGGACTCAGAGGTTATCGTAGGAATACCGACCGGAGTGATGTACAGACATGACATCAGGGCCAGTCGTGGTGACGGCGCCTGAGGCATGAATATTTACTTGTCGATGCTAGACACGCGTTTCATGATATTTCGAGTGTCGAGATTAGACACTCAAGTTTCCATGATTTTGTTGTGTCATGAGGGACACACGTTATTTTATATCCTCATATTTACCTGCATAGGCTTTTATGATATTTACATGCAGGAGTTGTTGTGTCAGTGGTACACATGGACGAGATCCACTGCATACATGCATTGATTTTATTGTTGGACGAAATCCACTGCATACATGCATTGATTTATTGTTGGACGAGATCCACTGCATACATGCATTGATTTCAGTGTTGGACGAGATCCACCTGCATACATGCATTGATTATATTGTTGGATGTTATCCACTTGCTGTTAGGCATTTATTTTGTGTTGGCACATAGGCAAATACGGTCACCCTAGATATCATAGTATTACCTTTTATGATATAGTTGACCTAGGAATCGTTGTTTATTTCGATTTCTACCTGATAATTTTTTTCTATTCACGAGTTGGCAACTCACCCCCGTTGTGCTACAGTTCTTGCAGGTTGATCGCATGGATCAGTTGCGGCATCGCTGGCATACAGCTGTTTTCGAATGGCTTGCTTGTGGTAGGTGGTACATGTTAGATCGTGCCCCTCTTGTATTCATTATTCATATTGTATCTAGTCACTCCATCAATTAAGAAAACTAGTTATTGTATATGTTGCAGACTTAGAAGACTTGTGGTTGCGAAACTTGAGCGATGGGTTTTTTGTTCGCTTTTAGGGTTGATGTCTTGCTTTACTTTTCCTTGTGTGGATCTTCATCGTTGGGCGTCGTATACTTGTTTTTATACTTGTGGTGGTTGTTTCTGCCGTTGGGCGTGATTTGCTCCCGTTTGGGGATGCTTTATTATATTATGTGTTGTACCCGTTTTCGGGGTTAGTTTTTACAAAGGAGGTGCTGCCCAATTTTTTTCAAAAGACAAAACATGATTTATTATATCTTTATTTCTTAAAAAGAATTAGATTTCTAGGTTTTAGCTTACTTGAATTACGTTACGCCTGTAGACGTCGCGTGATTTAAGTGCTGGTCGCGAGCTAATATTTTAAGTCGTGACAGCTCTGAAAGGAGAATTAAATTCTCAGAATAAAAAGAAGAACAAGAGAAGATGAGCAGCGGTCATCTCAAACGCCAAAGGCCCTACTTATAGGCACAGGAAGACGATTCAACTTCCAAGAAGATCCAACGGTGGGGGGGCATTTATTTCCCTTAATAAAAGAGCAAGGCACTGTTCAAAATTTGAAAGGCAGCGCCTCACGTGCCTTGTATGACGGCGCCAGCGCCAAGAATTAAAAACTCTGAGGCAGTGCCTCACGTGCCTTGCACGAGAGCGCCAACGCCAAGAGTTAAAAACTCTGAGGCAGCGTCTCACGTGCCTTGCACGAGGGCGCCAGCACCAAGAGTTAAAAAATTTTAGGCAGCGCGTCACGTGCCTCACACGAGGGCGCCAGCGCCAGAACTAAAAGCACTCTGTTAGACAGAACAATTGGATCAAAAATCCAACGGAGATGATAAATCATCAAAATGCAGAATTAAATTCCGTTGAGGAAATATTCCTCAAATATTTCTAAATAAGAAAGATTACTCTATGTAAAATAGAGTACCGTTGGATTAAAAATCATCTATCTGCAGAATAAATTCTGTATGGGAAAATATTTCCCTAATCTTGTTAAAAACAAGAAAGATACTTTCTGTAAAATAGAAGTTCTTAGATCAAAGATCCAACGGTGGGTAAAATTCCCAAAAAATAAATTAGGATCTCTCAATGACAGATGTTTTTAACTAAATCAACAGACTTGCCTCTACTATAAAAAGGACACAAAACTTCAAGTCTTGAACAAGAAAGGAACCTCCCCATAATTCAAACTTCAAAAAGAAGACCAAGAAAAGAAAGCTACCTCTCTTCGAGGTAAATAAAAATAATAGAGATCAGAGCATCTCATCTGCATATCCGAGGGTTTAACCCTTATTAAAGAACTTAGTTCTTTCTCTGGATCTGAGATCCATAAGACGAGTCTCCCATAAATGAGAATTTAATTCTCATTGGGATGAACTTGCTCTTGGGGATCAAAGATCCAAAAAAGAACAGAGAATTGAACTCTTCAGAATAGAATATACAAAGAAAACCCAGCGCCAAGCGCCTTACGTGCCTTTCACGTGGGCGCTATTCAATAAGAAGTGCTTAGCACTTAGTGGTTGGCGCCCAGCGCCTCACATGTCCATCACGTGGGTGCTACTTAATAAAGAGTGCTTAGCACTCAGTGGTTGGCGCTCAGCGTCTCACGTGTCCCTCATGTGAGCGCTACTTATTAAGGAGTGCTGATCAGTCGAAAATACTGCATTTTTAATACGGCAATTTCCCTATCATTTGCACTCATCTAGAAGTGTTCGGTATTCATATTGCACATATTAGCAAAACATCTCTGAAATACCAGATTGCATGTGTTAGACTTTAAAACCAGCACTTTTAGGGAAATTGTGTGTTTATCATGGAATCGCATCATCCTTGTATTGCGCAACTCTTGTCCCGAGAAATTATGCAGGAAATTCCAGAAACCGAGCCAAAAATTGTGAAACAGTGCTGATAAAATACGCCAACTCAAAGGCTAGAAATCTGGCAGAGATCAGGGACTCAATTAGAAAATCAACATATCAACAAAAGGCCCAAATATCAGCATCAGAAAAGCCCAGAATTTCCAAGCCCTAAGGCTTCCAAACCGCCGCGGTTCCGCGGCGGGAGCTGGCTTAAGCCGCGGAAGCTGGCTTAAGCCGCGGAACCGCGGCGGCGTGACGTCATCAGAAGATCAAATTTCCTCACATGGCTAATTCTAACGGCCCAAGCTTCCAGAACATTGTAGAAATGCCACGTGTCTCATCTAGAAGGCTCGGCTTAACAAACTATTTCTAGAAGGCTCTCTTAACAAACTTTTGGAGGGAAAGTTCAAATTTGAAATCCTAGATCTAGGGTTTGGAGATCTATAAAAAGGAGCCTAGATCTAGGGTTGAGGTTGTTCAATCTCCATCATCTTCTACCCACAAGTTGAGTGACACAACTTGTGCCTCAAACCCTAACCCTAATTCCAATTCAAAATCAAGATCAAGATCTCGAGTACCATTCAAGCAAGAGAGCCTTCAACCTTTAGAAAGTGACACCGGATTTCATCGGAGCAAGAGATCCAAGAAGATCCGCGACTCAAGGAGCCGAGCGAAGCCGAAATCGACGATCTAGTTCCTACCTTTTGTAAATTTCAAGAGAGTTGTAACAAAATTTGTCGATAAATAAAGATGAAATTTCTATATCTTGCTTACTTTTTGATTCAACATTATCATTCAATCTCAATTTGTGATTGCGTTTGTTATTATGATGTTTGAGTAAACTCCGCTCGTATAGGAGTTGTGACGATCAATAGAATGATGATGATTTAGATCTTTTTACAATTCTTAAATCCTATAACGATTGTAAACTCTTGTGAATCAAATGATCGATGACCTAGTTTCGGGATGATCCTTTCTTGATTGTGTTCACTCAAAACTAGGGAACAACTATTGATCATTTGATTAACTAGAAACTAGAATTTGAATGAGATTCATTGAAAGGATAAAGGATAAGACGAGGAAACCCAAGCTTCTTCGCAAGATCCTTAACCTCGATGAATTATCATCGATCTAGTATCAATTCGTTAATGGATAAGAACATGAAATCTTTAGATCTCATCACATCTATAGATCCGATCTACTCCTACGAGCTACACTTCGAATCTTGATTGTTGGTTGGAAATCATCACTTCTCACTTCTTGATTTTAATGCTTTCTTAGATCTAGATATTTTCTCTTTGTTGAAATGCAATTTTATAAATCATGAATTGTTTTCTTTTCTTTTCCTTAAAATTTCAACTCATCTAATTCGAAACACGAACGATTACACTTTCCCTGTGGACGATCCGCACTTACTAACGCGCTACATTCGACACCGTTATTGATTGCGGTCAAATAATTTTTGGTTGTGATTTTTATACAATTTTCATACTACACAATCCGAAATCGTATCAATCAATTGGCGCCGTTGCCAGGGATAGTGCGCTAATTGTTCGTATTTTGAAATTTGAGTTGAAAAGTTTATTCCATCTATAATTTTTAGATCTAAACTCGCACAAACCCTAATACGAGTTGTTGTGATTTGTTGCGAGGTAATCTGGAAATTTTGGAGCTTGAGAAAAAAATTTCAGAGAAGTCCACAGAGCTCTTGAGGTGAACAGGAACAGTGCCAAAAATTTCAGTGCAGTGATCCCTTGACAAGACCACGATTCCGCGGCAATAGCTTGCAACTGCGGCGATTTCGCGGCGTTCTGACGTCATCACAGCGCGAAAATTTCTTTGTAACCCCCTGACTTTCTTATCTCTCTCTCAATCTGCTCCATTAACAATTTTGTGCAGGTTTCTTTGCAAATAAATCGCAGCGCCGCAAAAAAAGCAAAATAAATTGTGCGTGTTTTTGATTTTTTGGTTGTTTGCATATTAATACGGAATTTAAGGGGCACGACCAAATCCAGATTAGGTAGGGAGTTCATTACCCTTCCTAAGCCCCAAAAATCACAAACTTGCATCCGCATTACCCTCATTAACTAAAAAAGATCTAGAGATGACTCTAAGGACCGTCGCGCTCACTTAGGACAGAAGAAGGCCGTGGGTAATTCATTGCTTATCCGCGTTTCTTTTGTGGTGTCTAAGGCAAGTGTGTCGAAGGCTAGTGGTTACTTAATTAGGCCACTACTTACGTAGTGGAGAACCTCCCACTTACCTGGCACTTACCTGGCCACAGGAGAGACAAAGAGGCAGTGGAGGATTTATCCTGCGACTTGTCTTTTGGCAGTTAGGAGTGTTGGAGATAGTGCCCTCAGAGTCAATTATTAGGTCACAGGTACGTGATTGTAATGATTGAGGGAGGACCTATCCCGGTAGGACAGTCTTACTCGAGATGATAGTATGCTATCTGGTTTACCTTTATCATCGTGTACTGTTTTAAGTGACCTGACACGTCGCTATTACACGTTGATAGAGCCCCTAGGATTCTTGCTTGACCACCAGCAGTATGAGGGCGATCATATAAGTGGGAGCTGGGGGTCTATAAGCATATCCTTAAAAGGTCCCTAGTCGTGAGAGTTTCGAGACAGGGCATCGATTCTCCATAGTAGACTAGTGTATACAGTCGAGACCCCGACGAGGGGCGGTGGCCGGTCTCACAAGCCACTGGTGTCTGTTGGATCACCTAAGATGTATACAGGTGCTCATTGGGTTATGAGTACACCGGACAGGACTCGCCGGGAACATGCTAGTTGGTGATATACCAGACGTCAGATGGCAGTTCCCTGGTGACATATGTGCAGGTTAGTTCATCGACCTGGGGATCGTCATTTGTCTCGTGTGAGTTCCCACTGTACTTTGATTACTACCCTACCACGGCTCAAAGGAGTCGTGCAAACAGGTTTTAGTTGGGTACAGTCCCGAGCCACATGGAGGCAGTGAGCGTATCTTCAAGGGTTCGTCTCTCCCGGTATTGGGGGTGAGGTCGTGCTGTGTCTAGGAGAGCCATTACACGAAGCCCTCGGCCGAGGCAAGGAGATTTACTGGTAGGTATTCCAGTAGTATCTCAGGGTGTTCTGGGCTATACTCCGACACGACTTGTACCGCTTTTGGGGGTCCGACTTTTACCAACCCCCTAGGCCCGCCATGCGATGCTCATAGACGAACGGACCGAACTGTACGGATATTGTCACTGACAGGTTCAGTAGGGTGTCAGGCTGAGTTCGCTCACAGACGTCCCTTTTGGTCAATACCTGGTGGCCCGTTATGTATTGGCTTATACCTCTAACGTGCTAGTGGTTAAATCCACAACCAAGGTGTTGATGAGTCTTTAGAGTCCCCCACATTTCAGTTACTCAGCTTTCGGGCGAAAGGTTGTAGAGGCCGTATGGAGATATGGCAAGGTCCGATCAGATACGTGCGGTATTGCACGGATCAGGATCGGACAGTTTGTACTATAGGCCGTATGGTTATATGGCAGGGTTCGATCAGATACGTGCGGTATTGCACGGATCAGGATCGAACAGATATTACTAGCCGGCTTTGGTTTAAGCCGGATCCTAGTATAGTACAGTGTAGATTTTGTCTCATTGCATCTGTATTTCGGTCGAAATACAGATACGGGTGTGTATGCACAGTTTCGGGGTTTTTCCTGTAATTTATTACGGGACCAGTTTTATGGAGTTGCCAGTTTGCTTTCCGTTTCGGCCAATTTCCTTTGTATCGTTCATTGGCCGAAGATTGGTGGAGGAGGGCTTATTTGCATTGTTGCAAATAGGTATTTGTGGAGGGGGTCTTTGCATATTTCCTTGTATCATCACTTGACTTTCTATGCTCATGATGGCTTGACCTTTTTGGAGCCATCATGCATGAGATGATGGTTGTGTGGAGTGTTGGCATTGCTTTGTGATCATGGTTGATTATGATAACCATTCCTCTCTCTTTTTCTTGCATGATTGATATGGTCACCCCCCCTTGACTTTTTCCTCTCTCCTTTTTCCTACATGGGCCGGCCACTTTGGGGGGGGGGGTTGATTGATTCATTGTGTGTGGAATTTTTGGTATCTTGAGTTGAGAAAAATCCCTACAACTCCCTCTCCAAAAAGGTTCACTTCAATCTCTCCACAAATGGCAATTCCACAACCCCAAATGAGACTTCTTCTCTAGATATTCTACAGCGAATCTTGGGCACGTCGAGTAGCCGGCTTCGTGCCCGAGTTGCCTCGGCATAGAGGTGGGAGCCCGTAAAAGAAGTAGGCGATGTGGTGCGCTTCCGGCGACGAGGAGGAGACGGGACATTCCGCAGGAGATCGGGACGATGACGAGAAGACCGGAGGACTTGGATCGTCGGTATATCTCTATTCCCTTTCTTGTAGATAGCTAGGACTAATTAATGGTTCGATCCGGGTATTAGTGCGCGGCGGTTTGCCAGTTCAAGAAAAATTTAAGTTTATCACCGCTTCCGCATTTGGCCGTCGGATTGACGGCCGGGGTGTAAGTCCGTGTTGCCCATCCCGGTGCTTACGGGAGGCGGAAAACATAATAAAAAACGGATTTTTAATGACTTAGGCAACATGGACTTTGCTTGTGAGGATCTTTGCTAAACGAAAACTAGCTAAAGTAAACTAACAACTAACTAAGTTGTAGAAAGGTTATACCTTTGGTCTTTAGTCCTTCTCTCCTTGCTCGTCGGAATGGTAGAAAGGCCTCACCTTGCTTGTCTTCTTCCGTCAAAGAAAGATCCACTTGAAAGCCACCACCTTTAGCTTCAACTCCAAGCTAGGAGTAACTAGAGTGCAAGAAATGCTAAGACTAGAACCCTAGAAGAGAGTAGAGAGGATCAAGTGAAGGTTTTTCTCAAGCTTTTTGTTTCTCAACACATGAGAGGGAGAGAGCTTGAGGGAGAGGATGAACAAGAGAGAGAAATGATATGAGAGAATGAGAAAATAATAGAGCTCTTCTCACTAATATGTGTGAATTAATTTAATTGAATAATTAGCTAGATAATTATCATGGTAAATCATGACATGACCATTATCATTTCAAATTGCAAAGATCAAAAAGCATCTTCCAAAAGAAATTATGATGGTCAAAGTGTCAACCTTGGTCAACAAGTCAAAGAAGTCAAAAGGTCAATAACCACAACCATGTATAATTATCAAACTAATTACTAATCAACAATAACACACACATAAATATTAGGGTTAATAAAATGACAATAGCCATTAACCCTAATCAAGGTCCTCTCCCTCAATCTCAAGCAACTGTGCATACGCACCCGCATTCGTGATCCGAGGAACACGAACACAATGAGAGAAACCAATCTCAAAACATATACTAGGATCCGGCTTAAACCAAAGCCCGCTAGTATAAACTGTCCGGACAGCAAACGTGCACAAGTGCGCGAATGTGAACGAACCCTGTCGCAAAACCATGCGACCTCTACTCATTTTGCCTAAAGGCGAATAGCTCTCTGTGTGGGACTCTAAAGACTCGACACTACGCTGGCAGTGGGTTTAACCACAGACCGCAAGCGGCACTAGCTGTACGTAACGGTCCCCAGGTAGATGTCGATAAGAAGACTGACGAGGTGAACCCCATCTGCACTCCTACTGAGCCTGTATGTGACAATCTCCGTACAGTCCGGTCTGTTCATCTGATACATCGCATGGCGGGCCTAGGGGGGCGGTGAACGTCAGTCCCCTAATAGCGGTACAAGTCGTGTCGGAGTGTAGCCCAGAACACCCTGAGATAACACTGGAAACCTACCAGTATATCTCGCTTGCCCTGGCCAGGGACTACTCGTGTAATGGCTCTCCTGGACACAGCGCGATGTCAACCCCCAATACCGGGAGAGACGAATCCTGTCTAACCGTCACTGCCTCCAAGTGCTTCGGGACTGCACCCAAAAACTACCTGTTTGCACAGCTCCTTTGAGCCGTGGTAGGGTAGTAATCAAAGTGCAGTGGGAACACACTCGAGGCGAAGTGACAGTGTCAAGTCAGCGGACTAAGCTGTACTCATGTCACCTGGGAACTGATAACTGACGATAGGTATATTACCAACCAACAGTTCCCGACGAGTCCTGTCCAGTGTACTCGTAACCTAACGAGCACCCGCATACTATCCCAAGTACGACGTACTAACGGCTGTGGGACAGACCGTCTCCCATACTGGGATGAGAAGCGCATACGCTAGTCTACTCCGGAGTATCGATGCCCTGTCTCGATAGTCCAACGACCAGGGACCTGTATAAGGATGTGCTTATAGATTACCCAGCTCCCACGAGTGCGAGCGCCATCACAACGCTGGTAATCAAGCAAAGATCCTAAGGGCTCTACAAATATGTATACCAGCAATATGCTAAAAGAAACACATGCACATATTAAAGCAGAGACAAACCAAGTAGCATACTACCATTTCGAGCAAGATTGTATATACAACTGTGAATATCCCAAGCTTCCATTAAGTAATATACAAACTAGTATGATACAGTAATGGCCTCTAGGGCATATACACTAACAATCTCCCACTTGCACTAAGGCCATGTACTGGCGTATCGAAGACCTATCATCTCGATCAGCCGCTCGAACTGAGTCTGGGGTAGGGCCTTCGTGAATGGATCTGCTGTGTTATCCTCTGAAGCAACTCTCCGGACCTCGATCTCCTGGCGATCTACGATCTCCCTGATCAGGTGATACCGCCTTAAGATGTGTCTGGATTTCTGATGGGACCTGGGTTCCTTCGCTAAAGCTATAGCCCCGTTGTTGTCGCAATACAGAGGTATTGGGTCAACAATGGACGGAACCACCTGAAGTTCTTTCAAGAACTTCCTCATCCAGACAGCTTCTTTTGCGGCATCAGATGCAGCGATGTATTCCGCTTCCATAGTCGAGTCAGCAACGGTTTCCTGTTTGGAGCTCTTCCAACACACCGCCCCTCCATTGAGGGTAAAGACAAAACCCGACATGGACTTGGAATCATCCTTGTCACTCTGGAAGCTGGAGTCAGCAAAGGCCTCAACCTGCAGGTCTTTTCCGCCATACACCAAGAACATCTCCTTAGTCCTTCTCAGGTACTTGAGAATGTTCTTTACTGCTATCCAATGTTTCTCCCCAGGGTTTGACTGATACCTGCTTACCACACTCAGTGCATAAGCCACATCCGGTCTGGTACACAACATCGCATACATTATAGAGCCTACCGCAGAAGCGTAGGGTATAATAGACATGCGATCCCTCTCCAAATCAGTCTTGGGAGACATCTCTTTGGAGAGGGTGATCCCGTGACAAGCCGGTAGATTACCGCGCTTGGAATCTTCCATACTGAATCTCTTCAGTATGGTGTCGATGTACCTGGACTGCGAGAGTCCTAATATCCTCTTGGATCTGTCACGGTAGATCCGGATACCCAGAATGTAGGAGGCATCACCCAGGTCTTTCATGGAGAACCTGTGTGACAAGAACCCCTTGACAGATTGTAGCATAGGAATGTCATTTCCTATTAAGAGAATGTCATCCACGTATAAAACGAGGAATACTACAGTTCTCGCTACAAATCTACAATAGATGCATGGTTCATCTGGATTTTTGATAAAGCCAAATTCTTTGACCGTCTCATCAAAACAGATGTTCCAACTCCGCGATGCCTGCTTGAGTCCATAAATGGACTTGAGCAACTTGCACACCTTTCCGCTGCTCCCACCCTGAATGAAACCCTCTGGCTGGTCCATATAGACACACTCCTCTAAATGACCATTTAGAAAAGCTGTCTTTACGTCCATCTGCCAAATCTCATAATCGTGGAAAGCAGCGATGGCAAGAAGGATCCGAATGGATTTCAGCATAGCTACTGGAGAAAAGGTTTCGTCATAGTCCAAACCAGGTCGCTGACGAAAACCCTTTGCTACCAGTCTAGCTTTATAGGTCTCAACCTGTCCATCTACACCAATCTTCCTTTTGAAGATCCACTTGCATCCTACGGGTTTTACCCCGTCTGGAGCAATGTCCAACGTCCATACCTTGTTGGTGTACATGGACTCCATCTCGGTCCGCATTGCATCCAGCCATTTTACCGAGTCGACGCTCTGAATGGCTTGCTGGAAGCTAGTAGGCTCATCACAATCCAGGATGCAGTCTTCTCTATCCCCGTCAATGAGAAAACCGTAGTATCTCTCGGGCGGATGAGACTGCCTACTACTCCTGCGGAGTGGCATAGGAATGTCCTGTTCTTTTGAACCTTCTGGTTCCACTAAACTTTCAGTAGTAGTTTGTGGTTCTGGAATTTCTTCCAGTTCTATTGCGCTCCCACTTATTTCTTTTTCTATGAACTGATGTTCTAGAAAGTGGGCATTGCGAGAAACAAGGACTTTTTGTTCCTCTGCGTAATAGAAAAGATACCCCCTGGAGTTCTTTGGGTATCCCACAAACTTGCACAGTACTGAGCGTGCCTCGAGCTTGTCCACATGCTGCTTTTTGACATAAGCTGGACATCCCCAAATCTTCAAGTATTGAAGATAGGGTTTCTTCCCACTCCATAACTCATATGGTGTGGTAGGCACAGTCTTAGTGGGAACACGGTTCAAAAGATATGCAGCTGTTTCTAGCGCATATCCCCAGAATGATCGCGGTAACTCAGCGTTACTCATCATGGACCGTACCATATCCAATAGGGTTCGGTTCCGTCTCTCCGATACACCGTTATGTTGCGGAGTGTATGGAGGAGTAAGCTGAGAGAGAATTCCATTCTCTTTTAAGTAATTCAGGAATTCGGCACTTAAGTATTCTCCTCCTCGATCCGATCTTAGGATCTTGATACTTTTGCCTGTTTGTTTTTCTACTTCATTCTTATATTCCTGGAACTTATCAAAAGCTTCGGATTTATGCTTCATTAAGAAGACATGTCCGAATCTTGAGAAATCATCCGTAAAAGTTATGAAGTAAGAAAAACCGCTTCGCGCATGTGCAGACATTGGACCGCACACGTCGCTGTGTACGAGTCCCAAGAGCTCGCTCGCTCTTTCTCCGTGTCCAGAAAACGGAGCCTTTGTCATCTTTCCTTTGAGACAGGATTGACAAGTTGCATACGATTGATATTCGAACGAATCTAAATATCCTTCAGTATGTAACTTAGTCAATCTTCTCTCGTTGATGTGACCCAGTCTACAATGCCATAAGAAAGTTTTATTAATTTCTGGAGACTTTCTTTTGTGTGTATTCTGGATATTGAAAATCTGTGGTTGGTTTAAAACGTATATACCGTTGTTCAATGTACCTGACCCAATCAACACTTGATTAAGGTGAATGTTCACTACATTACTTACAAATGCAAATTCATAACCTTCTTTAGATAATAAAGATACAGAAATGATATTACAGGTTGCATTTGGTACATAATAACAACTACGCAAAACCAAAAAGTGTCCATCTGATAATCCCAGGTGATAGTCCCCCACGGCCTCAGCATCCATGCTAGCACCGTTCGCAACTCTGAGGGTCATGTCACCTGCCTTCAAAACTCTACGCTTTCTCAACGCCTGCAAAGAATTACAGATATGAGATCCTGATCCGGTATCCAATACCCAGGAATTAGAGTTTATTGATAGACAATTTTCAATAACATACACACCTGAAGCTGAAGCTGCAACTCGCTTCAAATCCTGTGTTCTGGCTTTCCAAGCCTTGCAATCTTGTTTCCAGTGACCACTTTTGTGACAATAGAAGCATTCTTCCTTCCCCACCAGCTTCCCCGCTACCTTTGTTGCTTTACCCTTTCCCTTCGTATCCACTTTACCGACACCGCCTCTTGGTTTGGCGGGTGCTTTCTTCTTCTTGCCCTTGGCTTTCGCCCTGGACCTAGAAGAGGAAGATCCTCCTACAAACAAAGTGGATGTCTCCCTACCCTTCTGTAGGGTGCCCTCAGCAGTCCTCAACATGTTCAGAAGTTCGGCAAGTTCAACCTCCTTTCCTTGCATGTTGAAGTTAAGAATGAACTGGGCGTAAGTGGAAGGAAGGGACTGGAGAATCAAATCGGTATAGAGTTCATTCTCCAACGTGGTCCCAAGGTCCGCGAGCTCCTCTATGTAGCCGATCATCTTAAGCACGTGGTCCGCTACCGATGATCCGACGGCCAACCTTGCCGAAAAGAGCTTCTTCGACACTTCGTATCTTGCGATACGAGACTGCTCTCCATACAGTTCTTTTGTATGGAGAAATATGGACTCTAGGTCCATATTCTCGTGCCTCCTCTGATGGTCGTTGTCCATCGAGGCTAGTACGAGGCATCTGGCCCTCGCGCAATCTATCTCCCATGTCTTACGGATTTCAACATCCGCGACGCTGGAGGTGGGACCTGGGACAGGGGGAGCTTTGGTGGTAAGTATATACCCCAGCTTGTCATAAGTGATAGCCATCTTGACATTCCTGAGCCAATCTTTGTAGTTTGGCCCTGTCAATATGTTTTTATCTAATAGTAACTTAAGTCCGGTCATCTTGAATGGTCGCTGCAATTAGGAGAGAGAAAAGAAACACTTTAGCATGATGCTCTTGCAAGTTTAGAGTGGTTTTTAGTTTGTCTAAACGGATGGCTCCCACTGTCTCTCGAATCCCTTCTCAAACCGTAAAGAAAAGGATTAGCCGGGATCATTCTCACCGTACAATACTTGCTCAACCGTTCAGCCAGGCCAGTGTCGGTACTTCGAGGGAGGTTTTCCAACGCTTTCGCGAAGTTCCTTAATTAAGTAACCTCTTTTCCCTGTGGGCGTAGCCCCGCTAACACCTTTCTAGGCACCTACTAGGTTTATAGCATTGATCGTTAAGTGAGAGTTTTCCCGAGGAGTAGCATATACTCACAGTAGGATCGGGATCCAAATATCATCGCGTGATAAAGCCGAAGGAATCCTACCAGAATTATCACACTCCAAATGGTATGCAACGCTAGCAAGTTTCAGTACTTATGAAACTCCCGATGTGGATTTTTGCCCCATGCTCTTATGACCTTGGCGTGAGGTCAAAATGTCATAAGTCACATGTCAAGTTCTTCCCATCATTATCCTGGTTAATTTGAACCCACCCGTACCTACCCTTGACGTAGGCCAAAACGGCAGTACGACTGTCTCAAATCAACGCATTCTATCTATGCAACGGATAAATATCCGGTAGCTACCAATCACTATGCCTTGGCGTGAGGTCAAAATACATAGCTTGAATACTACCGAATATTTAACCGAAATGATGGAGGGCTACGGATGGTTTTGGCGAAACCGTGAACGTAGTGAACTTGATATAATCGATGGAACGAGATAGCTTTTAAAAAGAGTGGTTCAAGCTCCGCGTTTAAAAGTTTAGTTTTGAAAAGAACCGAGTGGTTTTCAAAGTGTTCCAATCGACTTTTACTTGGTTTATTTCTTGCATTAGTTCTTTTAATGCGTCCCATCATTTAATCCTACCATTGCAGAAAACAACCAAAATATGACGTACGCTTATGCCATTCGCATTCGCCACGGGGCCCCGTCATCACCCGTTAGGTTACTTAACTAACGACAGAGCGGGGGCTGGGCTAGCGCGGCTGTAAAACATAAGCAACGCCTAAATAGTTATTATATATAAATATATAGCAATGATAGACATTACAGATCACAGATGAATACATTGGATATACTAGGAATCCGCAATGCGTTCGAGCCTGCAATGCAAAGCGGATTACACGGTCGCGGTGAATAGCCAATACCCCACCCAAGACCCCTATGGGTGCGGCAAACTACCCGCCAAGCACCCGAAGCGAAGCAACCTCCCTCACCACCGTGAGTAGGCCACTCGGCACTTCGAGATACCCGGTAGTTTGTGCACCCCCTCCATGGGTCTATCCTAGGAGCAAAAACAGTAAAAAGAATTATACAATGACGGCTACAACCCCGACCCGGTTGTGCGGCCATACAAAGAATATTATTACATCAATTTACATGTTACAAATGAATGAAAGAAAAACAACGCTCATCTCACATCCACCCCGGCCATTCACCCGCGACAATCCAATCCATTCATATCCACAAACCAATAACAATCACAGATCATGTATAACCCCGACTAATCGTCTTATAGCGATTAGCCGACGTTCAATACATGCAAGCATTACAGATATAACCGATGTAGTTAAAGTGTAGTGAAGTTCCGAAAAATACGGATTTATAGGCCCCCAAAAGTAAATTTTAGTTCTGGAAAATCTGGGCACATATAATATATCCTAAAAATCCTAAAACCAACCCAGAAACATACTGCACCAAAAACGATACAGAGAGGGGACAAGATGGCCGCGCTTCCGCGGCAAGAGCTTCCTTATGCCGCGGAAGCGCGGTCCTCTAGACTCCTCTCTGGTTCGTCTTTGGTGGTGTTTCACACAAAACCCTGAGATAATTTTTGAAGTATAAAGTTTTTCATTTTGACCAGAAAAAAAAATTAACAGAAACTAGGGTTTTTCGAGTTTGGTTTTTCGATTTTCCGGTTTCGAAACTTCGTTACACTTAACTACTTAGCTAGTTTAGGTTTAGTTAGGCTCTGATACCACTGTAAGTCCGTGTTGCCCATCCCGGTGCTTACGGGAGGCGGAAAACATAATAAAAAACGGATTTTTAATGACTTAGGCAACATGGACTTTGCTTGTGAGGATCTTTGCTAAACGAAAACTAGCTAAAGTAAACTAACAACTAACTAAGTTGTAGAAAGGTTATACCTTTGGTCTTTAGTCCTTCTCTCCTTGCTCGTCGGAATGGTAGAAAGGCCTCACCTTGCTTGTCTTCTTCCGTCAAAGAAAGATCCACTTGAAAGCCACCACCTTTAGCTTCAACTCCAAGCTAGGAGTAACTAGAGTGCAAGAAATGCTAAGACTAGAACCCTAGAAGAGAGTAGAGAGGATCAAGTGAAGGTTTTTCTCAAGCTTTTTGTTTCTCAACACATGAGAGGGAGAGAGCTTGAGGGAGAGGATGAACAAGAGAGAGAAATGATATGAGAGAATGAGAAAATAATAGAGCTCTTCTCACTAATATGTGTGAATTAATTTAATTGAATAATTAGCTAGATAATTATCATGGTAAATCATGACATGACCATTATCATTTCAAATTGCAAAGATCAAAAAGCATCTTCCAAAAGAAATTATGATGGTCAAAGTGTCAACCTTGGTCAACAAGTCAAAGAAGTCAAAAGGTCAATAACCACAACCATGTATAATTATCAAACTAATTACTAATCAACAATAACACACACATAAATATTAGGGTTAATAAAATGACAATAGCCATTAACCCTAATCAAGGTCCTCTCCCTCAATCTCAAGCAACTGTGCATACGCACCCGCATTCGTGATCCGAGGAACACGAACACAATGAGAGAAACCAATCTCAAAACATATACTAGGATCCGGCTTAAACCAAAGCCCGCTAGTATAAACTGTCCGGACAGCAAACGTGCACAAGTGCGCGAATGTGAACGAACCCTGTCGCAAAACCATGCGACCTCTACTCATTTTGCCTAAAGGCGAATAGCTCTCTGTGTGGGACTCTAAAGACTCGACACTACGCTGGCAGTGGGTTTAACCACAGACCGCAAGCGGCACTAGCTGTACGTAACGGTCCCCAGGTAGATGTCGATAAGAAGACTGACGAGGTGAACCCCATCTGCACTCCTACTGAGCCTGTATGTGACAATCTCCGTACAGTCCGGTCTGTTCGTCTGATACATCGCATGGCGGGCCTAGGGGGGCGGTGAACGTCAGTCCCCTAATAGCGGTACAAGTCGTGTCGGAGTGTAGCCCAGAACACCCTGAGATAACACTGGAAACCTACCAGTATATCTCGCTTGCCCTGGCCAGGGACTACTCGTGTAATGGCTATCCTGGACACAGCGCGATGTCAACCCCCAATACCGGGAGAGACGAATCCTGTCTAACCGTCACTGCCTCCAAGTGCTTCGGGACTGCACCCAAAAACTACCTGTTTGCACAGCTCCTTTGAGCCGTGGTAGGGTAGTAATCAAAGTGCAGTGGGAACACACTCGAGGCGAAGTGACAGTGTCAAGTCAGCGGACTAAGCTGTACTCATGTCACCTGGGAACTGATAACTGACGATAGGTATATTACCAACCAACAGTTCCCGACGAGTCCTGTCCAGTGTACTCGTAACCTAACGAGCACCCGCATACTATCCCAAGTACGACGTACTAACGGCTGTGGGACAGACCGTCTCCCACACTGGGATGAGAAGCGCATACGCTAGTCTACTCCGGAGTATCGATGCCCTGTCTCGATAGTCCAACGACCAGGGACCTGTATAAGGATGTGCTTATAGATTACCCAGCTCCCACGAGTGCGAGCGCCATCACAACGCTGGTAATCAAGCAAAGATCCTAAGGGCTCTACTAATATGTATACCAGCAATATGCTAAAAGAAACACATGCACATATTAAAGCAGAGACAAACCAAGTAGCATACTACCATTTCGAGCAAGATTGTATATACAACTGTGAATATCCCAAGCTTCCATTAAGTAATATACAAACTAGTATGATACAGTAATGGCCTCTAGGGCATATACACTAACACGGGGCGCCGCCGTGCACTTACAAGGAGCGGTCTCGAGCTTTAACCTAGGCGATCACTAGAATTAGGGTTTTGCTTGTTGCATTTGTTGTGATCGCATCATTTTTTCAAAAAAAAATCCGTATATTTTCAAAACAAACACCAACACATTCATCATTCCCCTAATTATAAGTCACGCTGCCACTTGTACTAACCCTTTTTAGTGCAAAATAGGCTGGACATGGGATTCTAGTACCTGTTTAGTCCGCGTTTCCCCGATCGACCCTAAAGTCGGTATTTCTACATTTACCCTTTCTTTACCCACCATCACACCCACATCGATGGATCCGTCTCCATCGAACTTCTTTAGCACTACCCTGCCGCTGTCCGTTGGTGCGCAGAATCCACCTCGCATCTCTCTCCAAGAGAGGTGCTATCCCACACGAGGTCCTCTTTCCACCTGTCTTTCCATTCCACCAGCCAACGGGGACAATTTTCAAATAAAACCCTAATACATCAACCTTCTGCCAAAATTTCACGGTCTCGAGTCTGAGGACGCATATGTCTTTATCACCAAATTTGAAAATGTATGCGAAATGATGAGTACCTCACAGCTTTCTATGGATGCAATGCGTCTACGTCTTCTCCCATTTACCTTGTGCGATATAGCCGAGAAGTGGCTGTATAACACTACCGCACATTCCATCTCCAATTGGGAAGACTTCGTCAAAACATTCCTTAAGAAATTCTACCCACATCATAAAACAGCTCGAGTCCGTAGCGAAATAAATCAAATCACCCAGCTTCCAAATGAACCATTTTCAAAATGTCTTGAACGCTTCAAGGATATGTTAGTCCAATATCCACAGCACGGCATCCCTAGATGGGAACTGTGCCAAATCATTTATGAGGGCATTAATCCTAACACAAGACAGACCCTTGAATCCATGTGTCAAGGCAACTTCATGACTAAAGATGATGGGGAAGCCTGGAAATTTTTAGACGATTTCGCTGAAAAATCTTTACAGTGGGAGGGTGTGAGTCAATCGTCTAGGGATGGCAATGATATTTCCATAGGAGTTAGAGCTGACATTGCAGCTATACATAAGAAACTCGAGACTATGGAAAACAAATTTTTAGCCGCCACCCTAAATCAAATGTCACTCTCCAAAACTGTATGTGGATGCTGTTCTGATCCTTCTCATTTGACGGAAGAATGTCCACAAAATTCTCCGTTTCAAGGTCATATCAATTCTGCCTTTCAAAGACCTAGAAACGATCCATCTTCTTCCACATATAATCAGGGTTGGAGGAATCACCCTAACTTTGCTTGGAACCAATCACAATCTCAAAACACGGTTCCAACCTAACACAATTTCCAAAGGGTCCCTCCACCACAACAGCAACCACCACTTCAATTGAGTCAGCACCCCTACCAATCACAAAACTTCCAAAATCCGGCCAACACTTTTGCACCACATGAAAACTCTTTGCAATTGACCGGTACAGATAATACCTCTGCGCTAGCACAAACCTTGGATACTTTCATGAAACAATCCATCCAAGTGACGGCAAGTTTGCAATCTTCCGTCGAGAATGTAATGAAGATCATTGTCTCTCAAAATGAGAATATCAAATCGATGGAAGCACAAATTGCACAACTAAAAGCCGAAATGCGTGCAAGAGAGAAAGGGAAACTTCCAGCTCAACCTTTACCCAATCCTGGCTATTCACATCATGTGGATGCAATCACGTTAAGATCTGGAAGAGTGCTTGACAATCACGTTGGGGAAGAGTTTGATGATACTGATAAATCAATCAATAACACCCCGGCTGAGACCTTTCCTCACACACACACTTCTAATTCTGACCCCAGTTCTTCTACCCCACCACCTTCTCACGAGCCTATTCTCCATTTTCCCAAAGGCTCGACACTTCAGCCCACCTCTTCTACTCCTCCAAAGACGATCCCCACTCCTATTCTGGGATCACGTCTACACACACCACCTTCTCCTATGATGGACCCAGCGCTTATTGCTAAAGCACCTTATCCTAATCGGTTAAGGGCTAACACATCGAGTTCACATATGGAGAAGATTATGGACATTTTAAAGCAAGTTAACATCAACATCCTTCTCCTAGATGCCATCCAACAAGTTCCGTCCTATGCGAAAACTCTTAAGAACTTGTGCACTAGGAAGAGGAAGACTCAAGTGCCCAAGAAGATATTCATGGCAAAGACTGTAGACACTGCTTTCCCCCAGCAATTACCGAGGAAACGTAAGGATCCTGGATATCCTACGATTTCCATTTCTATTGGGGAAAAACACATCAACCGTGCTCTACTAGACCTTGGCGCTAGTGTTAACTTGCTTCCATACTCGGTTTACGAGCAGTTAGGGATCGGAGAGTTGAAACCAACCCATTGCACTCTCCAGATGGCTGACCGATCAATCACCAAACCTAGGGGTGAACTGGAGGATGTGTTAATAAAAATCGGGGAATTCGTATTCCCTGTGGACTTTATTGTACTTGATACATAGCCTGTAGAGAACCCACGGAATCAAATTCCGGTGATTTTAGGTCGCCCCTTTTTGGCCACTTCCAACGCTATCATCAACTGTCGTAATGGCTCTATGACCCTATCTTTCGGGAATAGGTCAATAGAGCTGAACATTTACAAGTTGGAAAGTGTACCCTCCGAACCTATTGCTCAGGTCTATTCTGTCGACTTAATGGATGTCGACAGCAGCGAATTTGATGATCCTCCTGATACCGATCTAGACTCTTTTCATATGTTGTTGTTTGACCCAACTATGTATCATACACATATGGACTCTTCCACCGAGATGTCCGGGTCAACAATTAACACTGATTATGAACCGTTTTTAGAGTCTGAAGATCACCCCGCACTTTGTGATGACATTATTCTTCGGGGTATTGATGAAACTTTTGAGGAAATCTTCGCTGATGAACTCGCATTTTTGAATGACACGGGTGTTGAGATGAATCATCTCCCAATCAATGAAATTGAACCTCCACCCCTTCTTCTGAATTATAAAATGAATGCGAGCAATCCATCACATTCACTGCATCGTCTCTCCAAAATGAGACGCACACACATTCTATTCCACCCCTTACCCTTTCCCCACTTCTTCTTCCACCAACCAGAGCACTGTATTGATAAAATTTTCGAATGGTTGGTGTTAACTTTCGATCTTTGCAAAGCTTGGCATCGACCAATGATTTTTGACCCCCTCATGTGATTTTCAAAATATTAACATTGCATAACTCAAGTTTGGGGGGGCATTTTTTCTGGCTCTTGAAAAGAAAATTTTTACAAAATGATAAGCCAAGAATAAGTTTGAGGGAGGTTCTTCACTTAAATATTTTGCCCCCACTAATAAATCCATCCCAAACTTACAGGTTTTTCGAGATTTAGCAGATGGCAACAGTGAGGACACTGTTGAAAACAAGTTTGGGGGAGGTTTGTGCTTATTTTCGCATCATTTGCATCATACTTTGCATAAGCACAAAACATTTTTGAAAACCTATAAAAATTTAAAAAAATTTCAAAAAGATAAAAATATTTTTGTACATAAATAAGATAATTAAAGATTAGATAGTGAAAAAATTACATCCATGAGATTGGAAAAATTTAAGAAAACCAAGAAAATTAGAAGTTTTCTTATATGAACTAGTAATAAGTAGTTATGAGCCGCTGTCCCAAGGGTTAGTAAGATGAAGGAAGTCGCTAATCTGAGGATAAAAATAAGTCTGAAAAATAGTTTCTATTCTGGAAGCCAAACATTTTGAACGTGGACACTTTGCTATTCGCACTTACATACGTCTTGAAGCCTGGGATAGTAGAGGATACCTTGAAATGCTCTTGTCTTAAAGCCGATGTATGAAAGAAATAAAAAAATGAAAAAATGAAGAAAATATAAAATGGTGAGAAAAATGAACACTGGTTTTGTTATCGCCAAGGCAGCAATAAAAAATATAGCGAGTGTGCCTCTTCACCTAGTGCCCTAAGGCTAACTGGTCTGGGAGTCACTGCTAAACCTTAGGTGGTGCAAGACGAGGAAAAACACCAAATAAGCAAGCACATGAGTAATCGGTCGGTTAGTACCTCAAGAAGTATTAACGGTCGCATGAAAGTGTGTGAGCAAATTCAGCTAAATATTCATTAATTAAAAAGTACTGAGGCTGATGGGCAAGAGTATGATAGCTTGAATTGAATTCTCCGGGTGTAGGGATGTCTTTATACACACGCAGGGTTATATGATCGATGCTTGGAAGAAAGATAGGAATGAAGAATAAGACGATGTTTTATTGAGGGAGGACGTGATTTCTGACATCTTTTCATGACTATTAAGATAGGGCTCATGACAACCGAAAAGCTAGCTTAGTTGGAAACCCTAGTTTTCAAGGCTTTTCTTTTACAATTCTTTTCTTTAAATGTAATATTCATGATCTTCCTTTTATTATTGGATTTTGTGGGTGCAATCCGCTGAAAACCCTCAGAAGACAACACTCCTCCTACTAGGGACACCTAGAGGTTTAAAGGCTTGTTGCACGTGCTCAGTGCAATCGTGTTGCCTACGAAAGTGTGCTAGTTAGTTTTTCTCTTTCTTTATTTTCTCCTTCTCTTTTTAATAAAATCGCTCGATCGAGACGATCGAAAATAAGTTTGGGGGAATTTGATCAGTCGAAAATACTGCATTTTTAATACGGCAATTTCCCTATCATTCGCACTCATCTAGAAGTGTTTGGTATTCATATTGCACATATTAGCAAAACATCTCTGAAATACCAGATTGCATGTGTTAGACTTTAAAACCGGCACTTTTAGGGAAATTGTGTGTTTATCATGGTATCGCATCATCCTTGTATTGCGCAACTCTTGTCCCGAGAAATTGTGCAGGAAATTCCGGAAACCGAGCCAAAAATTATGAAACAGTGTTGATAAAATACGCCAACTCAAAGCCTAGAGATCTGGCAGAGATCAGGGACTCAATTAGAAAATCAACATATCAAAAAAAGGCCCAAATATCAGCATCAGAAAAGCCCAGAATTTCCAAGCCCTAAGGCTTCCAAACCGCCGCGGTTCCGCTGCGGGAGCTGGCTTAAGCCGCGGAACCGCGGCGGCGTGACGTCATCAAAAGCTCAAATTTCCTCACATGGCTAATTCTAGCGGCCCAAGCTTCCAGAACATTGTAGAAATGCCACGTGTCTCATCTAGAAGGCTCGGCTTAACAAACTATTTCTAGAAGACTCTCTTAATAAACTTTTGGAGGGAAAATTCAAATTTGAAATCCTAGATCTAGGGTTTGGAGATCTATAAAAAGGAGCCTAGATCTAGGGTTGAGCTTGTTCAATCTCCATCATCTTCTACCCACAAGTTGAGTGACACAACTTGTGCCTCAAACCCTAACCCTAATTCCAATTCAAAATCAAGATCAAGATCCCGAGTACCATTCAAGCAAGAGAGCCTTCAACCTTTAGAAAGTGATGCCGGATTTCATCGGAACAAGAGATCCAAGAAGATCCGCGACTCAAGGAGCCGAGCGAAGCCGAAATCGACGATCTAGTTCCTACCTTTTGTAAATTTCAAGAGAGTTGTAACGAAATTTGTCGATAAATAAAGGTGAAATTTCTATATCTTGCTTACCTTTTGATTCAACATTATGATTCGATCTCAATTTGTGATTGCGTTTGTTATTATGATGTTTGAGTAAACTCCGCTCGTATAGGAGTTGTGACGATCAATAGAATGATGATGATTTAGATCTTTTTACAATTCTTAAATCCTATAACGATTGTAAATTCTTGTGAATCAAATGATCGATGACCTAGTTTCGGGATGATCCTTTCTTGATTGTGTTCACTCAAAACTAGGGAACAACTATTGATCATTTGATTAACTAGAAACTAGAATTTGAATGAGATTCATTGAAAGGATAAAGGATAAGACGAGGAAACCCTAGCTTCTTCGCATGATCCTTAACCTCGATGAATTATCATCGATCTAGTATCAATTTGTTAATGGATAAGAACATGAAATCTTTAGATCTCATCACATCTATAGATCCGATCTACTCCTACGAGCTACACTTCGAATCTTGATTGTTGGTTGGAAATCATCACTTCTCACTTCTTGATTTTAATGCTTTCTTAGATCTAGATATTTTCTCTTTGTTGAAATGCAATTTTATAAATCATGAATTGTTTTCTTTTCTTTTCCTTAAAGTTTCAACTCATCTAATTCGAAACACGAACGATTACACTTTCCCTGTGGACGATCCGCACTTACTAACGCGCTACATTCGACACCGTTATTGATTGCGGTCAAATAATTTTTGGTTGTGATTTCTATACAATTTTCATACTACACAATCCGAAATCGTATCAATCAAGTGCTTAGCACTCAGTGGTTGGCGCTCAGCGCCAAGCGCCTCACGTGCTCCTCATGTGGGCGCTATTCAATAAGAAGTGCTTTGCACTTAGTGGTTGGCTCTCAGCGCCCAGCGCCCCACGTGCCCCTCACGTGGGCGCTATTCAATATAAAGTGCTTGGCACTCATCAAACAGTGCCCAGTGCCCAGCGCCTAGCACCTCACGTACTTCGCACGTGGGTGTCATATAAGTGCTCAGCACTGTTTGCACAAAAAAAGGGGGACTGGGCCAAAGCAAGTGCTTAGAACTTTATTCAAATGAAAAGAAGACTGAGTGGGCTGAGCTCAAGTTGACCAGATCCTTAATTCTGATCAACCGAGCCCATGTGCTCATTATTTTCCAAATTGGTCCTAGTCCTAAACATGACTAATGATCTTCCGACGGATATTCATCCCACATCTCCCCTCAATCCGGAAATGGGTTTAAGGGTACATCTCTCCACACCTCTTATACATGTCTTTGTAATTATTCAACGTCTTCAGAGAGGTGGCGGGTCCCGACAGCCAATAACTCATTGGTGCACTCTCAAACCGATGGGCATATCCAAACAATGAACCGAAATGTCCTTAAACTAACTACGGACCGAAACATCCTTAAACTAAACCCTCACCTCAAAATTGGTGATCTACAGACCGTAATGTCCTTAAACTAACAATGAACCGAAACGTCCTTAAACTAGAACAATAGAGCTCAAATGCTCTTTGGGATCTAAATGATCTTAAAACCTTGTTAAGTAGATCTTAGTCTGAAATTGGACTAACGTTTCTTTAACAAACATTTAAGTTGATCTTAATCTCAAACGAGATTAACGATCCTTAAATCAAACCAAACCCAAATCTAAGAATATATGGATTTGGATTAATCCACGCCCTACGGGCGACAACATAAATTAGTCTCCGTATATGATCCACAGGCAACCAAAAATAAAACAAACACACACGACACGAAGTGAACTTCTGGAGTAGAAGAAAGTGGTTATCGCTATGCGGTAACGTAATTAACTGTAGGGGCTTGTGCCTGCAGGGAAGAGCGTCCCCATAATCTAAAACCTCTCGCAAACGATGGGGAATCTGATGAAGTCTGCTACAACGGCCGCATCCGTCCAAACCTCTGATATACGGTGCCATAAATCAACTTGGCATCTTCGGAGAGGTGGACAGATAAATCCAAATAGTATCTACACCCAAATTCAGGCAAGACGACCTACACGGTTCCGTCACTCATTTTCGGCGGTAAACACTCATAATCATGAGCTGATAACGAAACCATGAAAACCGGCATAAAGCCAAACTACGGTGCATAACCAGAATGTATGTATATATGAATGCAATGTGGCATTTAAGTAAGAATTTCAATAACTAACTAGCATATGACATCAAGAATACTAATAATATATTTAAACTGCCAGCTAGCAGGTTATACCAGTGAAATAACGTTTTCTAATATGTACGTGGTATGGTAATCACCGATGATGATGTGTGTGAGCCGGCAAGCAAGTGTACGTGAGACATGCACTTCATCGGTAAAGGTGCAGGTGTCATAGCAATCGAGATCATAACAACTAATGAAAACACATGTATATAAATCTACAATGAAATGAGAACAGTATGAGTACAACAGAAAGTAGATATTAAGAGCAACAACATAATGTACTATATATCTATATACAAGCCATACAGTTATAGTATTTAAAATAGCACGAATCGTTGTTTTTAGAAAAGTATGGACTACGGTGTTTTTAAGAAAAGATATGTCTTTTGAAAATCCGTAGCGTCCCTATGATTATCTTTTGAAAATTCATACGATTCATTAGTTTTGAGAATAGGTATGACTCTAATTATATTCTAACACCTACATAAGTAATTAAAAAAATAAAAGTTGACTAAAAGGTTAAACTAAGAGACTAGTCGAGTGATAAGAAAATCTATAATATTTCCGAGTCGATATACGTAATAGTCGGTGTATTGGAGATAGTGCCCTCAGAGTCAATTATTAGGTCACAGGTACGTGATTGTAATGATTGAGGGAGGACCTATCCCGGTAGGACAGTCTTACTCGAGATGATAGTATGCTATCTGGTTTACCTTTATCATCGTGTACTGTTTTAGGTGACCTGACACGTCGCTATTACACGTTGATAGAGCCCCTAGGATTCTTGCTTGACCACCAGCAGTATGAGGGCGATCATATAAGTGGGAGCTGGGGGTCTATAAGCTTATCCTTAAAAGGTCCCTAGTCGTGGGAGTTTCGAGACTGGGCATCGATACTCCATTAGTAGACTAGTGTATACAGTCGAGACCCCGACGAGGGGCGGTGGCCGGTCTCACAAGCCACCGGTGTCAGTTGGATCACCTAAGATGTATACAGGTGCTCATTGGGTTATGAGTACACCGGACAGGACTCGCCGGGAACATGCTAGTTGGTCATATACCAGACGTCAGATGGCAGTTCCCTGGTGACATGTGTGCAGGTTAGTTCATCGACTTAGGGATCGTCATTTGTCTCGTGTGAGTTCCCACTGTACTTTGATTACTACCCTACCACGGCTCAAAGGAGTCGTGCAAACAGGTTTTAGTTGGGTACAGTCCCGAGCCACATGGAGGCAGTGAGCGTATCTTCAGGGGTTCGTCTCTCCCGGTATTGGGGGTGAGGTCGTGCTGTGTCTAGGAGAGCCATTACACAAAGTCCTTGGCCAAGGCAAGGAGATTTACTGGTAGGTATTCCAGTAGTATCTCAGGGTGTTCTGGGCTACACTCCGACACGACTTGTACCGCTTTTGGGGGTCTGACTTTTACCAACCCCCTAGGCCCGCCATGCGATACTCATAGACGAACGGACCGGACTGCACGGATATTGTCACTGACAGGCTCAGTAGGGTGTCAGGATGAGTTCGCTCATCGACGTCCCTTTTAGTCAATAGCTGGTTGCCCGTTACGTATTGGCTTATACCTCTGACGGGCTAGTGGTTAAATCCACAGCCATTGTATTGACGAGTCTTTAGAGTCTACCACACTTTCAGTTACTCAGCTTTCGGGCGAAACGCTGTAGAGGCCGTATGGAGATATGGCAAGGTCCGATCAGATACGTGCGGTATTGCACGGATCAGGATCGGACAGTTTTGTACTAGTGGCCGTATAGTTATATGGCAGGGTTTGATCTGATACATGCGGTATTGCACGGATCAGGATCGAACGGATTTAACTAGCCGGCTTTGGCTTAAGCTGGTCTTAGTTTAGTACAGTGTAGATTTTGTCTCATTGCATTTGTATCCGGACGGAATACAGATGTGGGTGTGTATGCACAGTATTGGGGTTTTCCTGTAATTTATTACGGGACCAGTTTTCTGGAGTTGCCAGTTTGCATTCCGTTCCGGCCGGTTTTCCTTTGTTCTTTCCCGGCCGGACTTTTTCGATGGAGGGGGTTATTTGCAGTTTTGCAAATAACACTTTGTGGGGGGGTTTCTTGCAATTGTATTGATTATGATGGCTTTCATATCTTGCACCATTGACTTGCTTTTTATTGTGATTGAAAGGGTATGGGTTGAATAGTAGAACAAGCATGGTTCATGTTTGTTTGTGGTCACCTCTTGACTTCTCCTACACTCACCTCCCTTCTAGCTTCATATGGTTTTTCCTCCACCCTTTATTCTCACTTGATGAAGAAGTCTTTCATGGTTATGAGAAGAAGAAGAGAGAGCTTCATTGTTGAGAGTTTTTCTTTCTTGATCTTGTTTTCATGCTAGAAAAATGCAAGCACCACTTTTCTAATCCTTGTTTCCTCCATCATCCTCATTGGCAACAACATAACCCCAAAGAGACAAGCATCTTCTACACTACATTCTACAGCATATCTTGAGCATGTCGAGTTGCCGGCTTCATGCTCGAGTTGCCTCGGTATTGAGGCGGGAGCCCGTAAAAGACGAAGGCGATGTGGTGCCCTTTCCGGCGAGGAGGCGACGATGTGGACGGAGATCCCGCAAGGAGATCGGAGTGGAGATGAAGACCGGAGGACTTGGATCGTCGGTATACATCTCTTCCCTTTCTTATTAGTAGCGTAGACTTGTTAATGGTTACGATCCGGAGTTTAGTGCGCGGTGGTGCCGGTTTGCAAAGTCCGCAAAATTTAAGTTTATCACCGTTTCCGCATTCCGGCGTCGGATTGACGGCCGGGGCGCCGCCGTGCACTTACAGTGGTATCAGAGCCACGCCATTAACTTCGTCTAGCTTTTGTGTAATGTGTTTTACGTTTCCGATCGAACAAAATCCCGAAAACCCGTATTTTTTTGCACATCAGTTTCTGTCGAATTTTTTTTGAGTCCAAAAATTTTTCAGGTGGCCTCAGAATGATGTGCAGGGAAAACTAAGCACACTGTAAAAATTTGGTACCTCGATCTCCCCATACCGCCGCGGAAGGGCGGCCAAAGACCTGCTTTGGCCGCTCTTCCGCCGCGGATATTACTGTTCACCACCCCAAATTTTTTCAGTGTGTTTCTGAGTGATAATTGTGGTTTTTGGAATATTAAAATTGGGCCCAGGTTTTCTGTGGTTGCTACAGTTTTGTTTGGGGGCCCACTTGTTAATGTTTGATCAATCGGAAAATTTTAAACACATTTTTCACAGTATTTACATTATATCTGCGACCGTGAATGTCACTCGATCGGTAAATCCGGTCTAACTGCTATAGCCCGGTTAGACGGATTTGCGAACGTGACTTTCACGTTGATGTTCTATGTATTTGCTGTGATGTTGCGGATCGGTCGTGGGGGATAGCCTGGATGCAATGCTAGTACTGTTTTGTTGTATTATATACATTTGATATTGCGGGGCGAGCGTCCGACATGTGGACTGCCGTCACTGCCTGATTGTATTATTCTTTTGGGGCACGACCTGGTTGCGGTCGATGTACCCGGTGTATGTATATTTTACTTTCTGTACTAGGATTGCCCCGCGGAGGGGTGCACGGATAGCCGGGTTCTGGAGGGCAACAAGCCCGCATCTCATGGCATTGAGACGGAGGGGGCTTCGCTCTAGGATTGGCGGGCTATTCGCCGCACTCGTAGGGGGTACAGGTTGACCCAGGAGGGGTACCCAAGTTGCCGGATTCCGTGAAGTGCTGGGTGGTCCATTCACGGCGTTGAAGGGGGCTGCCTCGCTTCAGGTTTTGGCGGGTGACTTGCCGCGTCCGTAGGGGTCTAGGATTTCATTGCACAGGCTATCCACACGACCAGGGGAACGTCGGGTTTCAGCGGCTCTGTGAAACCCGGGGATCCCAAATATCTGTATTGTTTCTGTGATGCTGTTCATTATCTGTGATGTTGCATTTCATTCACGCCTTGAGCGAATATAATATATTGGTATATATATTAGTAGATGTTGTATATGTTTTACATCCGCGCTAGTCCAGTCCCCGCTCTGTCGTTAGTTAGCTAACCTAACGGGTAATGACGGGACCCAGTGGCGAATGCGGATGGCATATACGTACATCAGTATATTTTCGTTCTTTTTGGTGTGATCAATTGATGGGACTGCATTGATTCGGATCAATGCAAGTTAAACAAACCTAATCTGATGTTGTTGGAACACTTTTCAAAAAGCTGTTATTGCAAGGACGTTCACTTTTGTTTTGCATCGTGGTATTCAGTTGGAATATCCTGCTCCTCAGTCGACGAGGCAAGGGCCGAGATCCCTTCACCGGGAGTGACCCCTTGGACAAAAGTTTGCGTCAGGGCATTAACTTCACTATAGCCGATTACTTTTGCTTTGCACCGTGGTATTCAGTTGGAATATCCTGCACCCCATTCTACGGGGAAAGAGCCGAGATCCCTTCACCGGGAGTGACCTCTTTAGTAAAGGTTTTCGTCACTATATTTTCTAAAAAGCTATCCGTTCCTTCAACGATATCAAGTTCATTACGTTAAAGGTTTTCGCCAGAAACCATTCGTAGCCCTCCGTCGTTTCATATGGGTAGTCAATAGTATTCAAGCTGTGTTTGTTGGCCTTAGTCAAGGCACAGTGTTTGGTAGCTATTGGGTATTCATATGCTGCATAGATAGATGCGTTGGTTTGGGACAGTCGTATAGCCTTGTTGGCCTTAGTCAAGGGCTTGTACGGGTGGGTTCAAATCAACCTGGACAATGACGGGTAGAACTTGACATGTGACTTATGATTTGTTGGCCTTAGTCAAGGTCATAAGAGCATGGGGCAGAAATCACATCGGGAGTTTCAAAAGTACTGAAACTTGCCAGATATGCGCATACCTTCTGGAGTGTGATACCGTGAGCGGATTCCGTCACGTTATCATGCGATGAGAGTTGGATCCCGATTCCCGCTGATGAGTTGGTTTACTCCTCGGGTGACCCCGACTAATTCTTCTTTCAGGTTTGGAGGAGAATTTGAGGTACAGTGGGAGGTTTCCAGATTAGATAAATTGGTAACCATTCTGATCTAGGTTAGAGTGCACGCTGAGTGTTTCTTTTCTCTCTCTATCTGGCAGCAACCATTGACCCGACCCTAGACTATGACTCAGTGACCAAGTTGACCGAACCTTCTTAAACACCGGCTTTTGGATTGTCATAGTTGCAGACCTCATTGCCACTCCTACTTTTACCCTTTTCTCCAGGACACCCCGTATTACTACGAACGTCCACTTCCATTGGACAAAACCATCGTATGGTTAGATACGAACTCGAAGGGATTCGAGGATGGTTTCCGGTTCTGGAGAAAACGGATAGGATTATTCAGTTGTCTTTTCCTTCTACCCTCTCTCAGGTTACGAGTACTCCTTGGTTTAGGGGTAGTACACCTATTACGCAAATTGGATTGTCTTCTTCCAAACCTTAGGCTGGTGCCGACCGGTAGGGAATGAAGAAAACCAATTAGCATAACGATGGTGTGCAGAAGGTATTAAGTTCAGACAAAGCAAGGGATTAGTAAGAGGGCAAAGTAAATTGCAACAGATATTCACGACCAAACCAAATATTTCGTTACCACTCCCACATCACCTTTGTATTTCTCCAGGACACTCCGTATCACTACGAAGATCCACAGTTTATTTGGATACTCCATCGTATGGTTATATACGAACTCGAAAGGAACTTGTTCCAGTTCGGGGATGGATCCTGGTTCAGGAGAAATAGGAATAAAGTACATTCGGGTGTCTTTTATCTTCACCTTCTCTCGTGTTACGAGTGTTCCTAAGATTGGGACAGTACTCCCATTATGCTTATTGGATAGTCTTCTTCCAAACTATAGGCTGGTGCCGAACGGTAGGGAAGGAAGAAAACCATTTGGCTTAAGGGGTGTACAGAAGGTAAAGACTAAAGACATATGAAGGGATTTGGAGAGGTGGCAAAGAACTATACGGTTACAGTCGTGAATCTGGAAGAGGCATTACTAGGAATACCAGGATACCCCAACGAAACATTTCAATGTTTCAGTTTCACTGTGTACTATTAAAAGAAAACTGATTTCCCAATTAGACACTTACTCCAGGGTATGTATTTACCAGGTATGATTCTCACATCTGTATGGTTTTACAGATGATGAGTGGGAGTAGGTTATTGGGAATTGGGTGATTATCCTCATTATATCGGGATTCGTTGTAATCGGTGATATTTGAGGAAATCACCTGGCCTGTTTGCCGGTCGGCAAATATTTGGTTTTGAATATCCGCTGTTATGCACCAATTTCAAATTGATATATCTGTACGTCTATTTTCATAGAGTGAGATATACCTTTCTGAAATTATGTCTACGACATTTACCTATATCAGTGGATGGTTAGGTAAGGAGCATTAAACAGCGGTGTAATTCTTCTTAACCATAAGTACAGTTTTCAACCTACGGCACACAGTGAATGAGTTATCAGACTCAAGGGACTTATACAGAGTATTGTATGTTGTCCAGGGTCCATCAGGACAGAGGGGTAGGTCCTCGTACTATATTCGGTTTACTTATGACTTCTCTAGTTTTTAGACCGGTGTTTCGTGGAAACACAGGGTCTAAGTTTTGAGGAGTTATAGGTATTTGAATAGAGTAGAGAACCAGGTGTTGCAAGCATCGGGATTCTTCAAAGTGATCGAAGATGTAGATACTTGTGTATGGTATTCAGTTGATAGTAATGATAAAGAGATCTTGCTTCTCTTTCAGGTTACTCATAATTGGAAGCATTCCTAAGTTGAGTAACGCTGATCGGCCTCTCTCCGTTTAGTTGACATGCACTGGAGACAGCTGCATGATTTGAATCTGGTTCAATTAAATCAGTGCCTCTGTTTTTATATTGGATATAGAACAGTTCATATCTTAACGATGTTAAGGTACGGGGAGTTGTCCGGTTTATGATTAAAACCAGACACTGGATAACTCAAGGCACGTTTCTGTAATGGCTGTTTGTGGGTTGACCCAGGCTATGACGAGGGTTGACTTTCTACCATCTGGATGAACAATAGCGATATTGTTCTAGACTCGCCACAATTTTATTAAAAATGGATTTTTTCAAGAAAACAGTAGTGGGAGTATGGTAGAACTGGAAGTAATTCCAGAACCACAAACGATTACTGAAGATTTGATAAGGAACCTAAAGATTCAATCTGGATTGACATTCCATTGGCCACTCCGCAGATAAGGTGGGTAACTTCAGGCACCCGAGAGGCACTACGGTGGCCTCAAGGACGGTGACAGGGAAGTTCTTGTTTACCCACAATTGCCATTGCTGTTGTTCCAGGTTGCGAGACCCGGCGGGAGGATGAGTATAGCGTCATTCTAAACCAGTTTTAGAAGTGTACGTCTATATGACTCTGCCAGAGGGTTGTCGTAGTCAGTGGGAGCAGCGGAAGCATTGGTGGACAGGTAGCTTATGTCTATTTATAGACTAAAGCAGAAGTAGCGGAGATAGATCATCTATTTCTGACGTGACAGTCATGGGTTTGACTTCATCAGAATAGGGGATGAATCTGTTGAGAAGGTAGTAGGATGTGATATCCTGGTATTTGGATGATGTACACAGAGTAGGAAAAGAAACTCCTACACTACGATCGGTTATACTTTGGTCGTCACACAGTGTTTTCTCCGCACAGGAATTGGACATTATATCAGACATACTGGTTACTGGATCTATGGTATTAGATCTAGATTTGGGTGGTTTCCCAATCAGGGTACTTGACAGCATTCTAAGAGTATTTAGGATGGACGACTCCTGGCACGGTAGCATACCTGCAGGTAATGGAGTCACCCTCTCCAAAGGTGTCTTACAGACTAAAGGGGAGAGGGATGTGCATGATTGGCAGATCACTTGCTCAGGCAATTGAGTCAATCATGAGATGTCAAGTACCACACCAGATGTTGTTCTTGCACCAGATGCAATAAGCTGACATTGATCCAATCCTGGAGAAACAGTCGGAAGCAGTTTTAGAACATAAGCAAATGTTCTAGGGAGATGATAACGACAGCCTCATTTAGGAGACAGTTATCATTCCAGGCTTCCAAGGTGACATGGACGGCAAGGAGGTTGTCAGAGTTATAGTTTTCCTTCTGATGAGGGGCAGTATTTTGGACAGGTGGTCCAAGGCAATACTGAGGGAGGCATGGCGCGCAGGATACTGATTAAGTTCAGTTGACGATACAGTCTAAGAAGTTTGGATTTGGAGTTCATTTATGAGCTATGTCCCATCAGACATCCAGACACATTCTAAGACAGGTATTGCTCTTTTCGGGAGAGGGCTTTCTCCGCGAACTTGAGATATAGAGAGACATAGAAAGAAACAACTAAGCGGATCCACTCACTGAGGCTATTCCTCGAACGCAATAGTTCCGCAAACGAGCTTTGTGAGACTGACTAGTAGAGGAGTTGGATGTTCGGTATCACACGGGCTGTGAGTATGCGATATCGCAATAATTAGCCTTGAGTGCAAGTGGGAGATTGTTGGAGATAGTGCCCTCAGAGTCAATTATTAGGTCACAGGTACGTGATTGTAATGATTGAGGGAGGACCTATCCCGGTAGGACAGTCTTACTCGAGATGATAGTATGCTATCTGGTTTACCTTTATCATCGTGTACTGTTTTAGGTGACCTGACACGTCGCTATTACACGTTGATAGAGCCCCTAGGATTCTTGCTTGACCACCAGCAGTATGAGGGCGATCATATAAGTGGGAGCTGGGGGTCTATAAGCTTATCCTTAAAAGGTCCCTAGTCGTGGGAGTTTCGAGACTGGGCATCGATACTCCATTAGTAGACTAGTGTATACAGTCGAGACCCCGACGAGGGGCGGTGGCCGGTCTCACAAGCCACTGGTGTCAGTTGGATCACCTAAGATGTATACAGGTGCTCATTGGGTTATGAGTACACCGGACAGGACTCGCCGGGAACATGCTAGTTGGTCATATACCAGACGTCAGATGGCAGTTCCCTGGTGACATGTGTGCAGGTTAGTTCATCGACCTGGGGATCGTCATTTGTCTCGTGTGAGTTCCCACTGTACTTTGATTACTACCCTACCACGGCTCAAAGGAGTCGTGCAAACAGGTTTTAGTTGGGTACAGTCCCGAGCCACATGGAGGCAGTGAGCGTATCTTCAGGGGTTCGTCTCTCCCGGTATTGGGGGTGAGGTCGTGCTGTGTCTAGGAGAGCCATTACGCAAAGTCCTTGGCCAAGGCAAGGAGATTTACTGGTAGGTATTCCAGTAGTATCTCAGGGTGTTCTGGGCTACACTCCGACACGACTTGTACCGCTTTTGGGGGTCTGACTTTTACCAACCCCCTAGGCCCGCCATGCGATACTCATAGACGAACGGACCGGACTGCACGGATATTGTCACTGACAGGCTCAGTAGGGTGTCAGGATGAGTTCGCTCATCGACGTCCCTTTTAGTCAATAGCTGGTTGCCCGTTACGTATTGGCTTATACCTCTGACGGGCTAGTGGTTAAATCCACAGCCATTGTATTGACGAGTCTTTAGAGTCTACCACACTTTCAGTTACTCAGCTTTCGGGCGAAACGCTGTAGAGGCCGTATGGAGATATGGCAAGGTCCGATCAGATACGTGCGGTATTGCACGGATCAGGATCGGACAGTTTTGTACTAGTGGCCGTATAGTTATATGGCAGGGTTTGATCTGATACGTGCGGTATTGCACAGATCAGGATCGAACGGATTTAACTAGCCGGCTTTGGCTTAAGCTGGTCTTAGTTTAGTACAGTGTAGATTTTATCTCATTGCATTTGTATCCGGACGGAATACAGATGCGGGTGTGTATGCACAGTATTGGGGTTTTCCTGTAATTTATTACGGGACCAGTTTTCTGGAGTTGCCAGTTTGCATTCCGTTCCGGCCGGTTTTCCTTTGTTCTTTCCCGGCCGGACTTTTTCGATGGAGGGGGTTATTTGCAGTTTTGCAAATAACACTTTGTGGGGGGGTTTCTTGCAATTGTATTGATTATGATGGCTTTCATATCTTGCACCATTGACTTGCTTTTTATTGTGATTGAAAGGGTATGGGTTGAATAGTAGAACAAGCATGGTTCATGTTTGTTTGTGGTCACCTCTTGACTTCTCCTACACTCACCTCCCTTCTAGCTTCATATGGTTTTTCCTCCACCCTTTATTCTCACTTGATGAAGAAGTCTTTCATGGTTATGAGAAGAAGAAGAGAGAGCTTCATTGTTGAGAGTTTTTCTTTCTTGATCTTGTTTTCATGCTAGAAAAATACAAGCACCACTTTTCTAATCCTTGTTTCCTCCATCATCCTCATTGGCAACAACATAACCCCAAAGAGACAAGCATCTTCTACACTACATTCTACAGCATATCTTGAGCATGTCGAGTTGCCGGCTTCATGCTCGAGTTGCCTCGGTATTGAGGCGAGAGCCCGTAAAAGACGAAGGCGATGTGGTGCCCTTTCCGGCGAGGAGGCGACGATGTGGACGGAGATCCCGCAAGGAGATCGGAGTGGAGATGAAGACCGGAGGACTTGGATCGTCGGTATACATCTCTTCCCTTTCTTATTAGTAGCGTAGACTTGTTAATGGTTACGATCCGGAGTTTAGTGCGCGGTGGTGCCGGTTTGCAAAGTCCGCAAAATTTAAGTTTATCACCGTTTCCGCATTCCGGCGTCGGATTGACGGCCGGGGCGCCGCCGTGCACTTACACGGTGATCCAGCCTCATATCGTTACGTACGGTATAGTCCATCGTACGGCATTCTCGAGTCAAGAGTGTGGATCAATCATCACATATAAATCTCGTACGGTATAGTCCATCGTACGGTATCCTCAAAATCGAGGGTACGGGTCAACTATCATGTATATATCATCATTCGTACGGTAATCATTCATCGTACTATATACGGATCTAAGATCACGTACAATATATTATATCATCAAGGCATATGTTATCGCATGTATGTATATAACGCCCAACGATCTTTTAATATATCATATCATATATGGTGTCTCGACTCAATCACACATCATTACCTCACGGCATCATGCCCGATCATATCGACTCCTATCCATTCAATATCTCATATCCTCATCTTACACGTATATGTATGCTACACACACACACACACACACATATCATATCACTGGTGTGTGTGTGTGCGCGCGCGCGTGCGACAAAATAAATCTAACGGATCATGACTATAGAAAATGGACTGAGGATAAACCTTCCTACAAGTATACCTATTCTAACCTAGAGTCTTCTAGAACCCTACTTACTAAGTATTTGTATCTCACATTAACACAAATATATAATAATATACGCATCCTAATCTACAAATTTGCGGGGGTGCTATACGCCATCCACCCAATTTCCCCATAGATATACATCTGCTCACCTCGATACTTTCTTACCGAAGTCGATGACGCTACGCTCTCCCTTGTCGTACGAAGTCCACGCGGGGTACCTACAGTTTTCAATACATTATATCGTAAACACGAATCAAACACGAAAACTAAAGCGATACATGAAACACATATAGGTTACAACCTATGGTCTACGCATGCAAAAATAGTCAAATAACCCTTGTCGTTGACGTACAAACATCCAACGACCAAATCCAAGTTCAAATACCAAAAACCAAGTTTTAGAAAACGGAAAACGGTTAAAACCAACACAAAAATGCTCTCAGATTTTTGCTCAGGTAAAAAGGGACTAAACTAACAGTAAAGAGGCTAGGTTATAAGAAGTGTAACCAATTGATCAAATCCCAACATCTCAGTCAAAAAGGCGGCCGGCGAGATAGCTAAATTTCCCGGTGTCGCTTGTTGGGTTGGAGGGAATTGGGCTCGTTCTTCTGTGGTGTTCTTGTGGTGCTCTATCTAGGTCACTGATGTTGTTTGATTTTCTCAGAAACATTCAAAGTTATTCCAGATTCAATATACACCACAATTCCACAAAAATATGATATCGGAAAAATCTAAGTTCAAGTCTCTGTTATTAGATCATCACTAGGGTCTTGTAAACATAATAAACCTCAATAACACCTTATCACTACAAAATATTCCCTAAACCCTATCTTGGAAAATTCTAACCTCACTAAATCTCATAAGTTTAGTACTAAACTACATTAGGATATTAGAAAAACTAAAAATATAACCAAAGGTCTTGGAATATACCTCATTTGGCAACTCAATAAAATTCTTGAGTTGCACAAAGTCTTCAAAATCTCAACTTGTTCATACCATCATACTTGTAGTGAGTTAGAGATTATTTTTTATGAAGAGGATATAAGATTTAAGCTGAGTTTTTGAGGTGTTTGTGTGAGGTAGAGGAGATGGAAAATGGAAAGAAGAAGAAGGAGAGGAAAATGTGAGAAGAAGAATGAAGAGGGTGAAGGAGCCATAGCAAAAGAACCTCTCTCTTTCTCTCTTCTTGCCCATACCTATATGTCCCCCACACCAAAATATCTCCTCCTTTTCCTTTCAAGTAAAACCAAAACCATTTTGTTTTTAAAAGAAAGGTAGCCATGGTTCATCTAATTGTGAGTAAGGTTTGCAACATGTTTTGTAGCATGTCATGTACACAACCAAAATTAAAGCATAATTAGTGAAAAGTTAATCAAGTTTAACTTTAACTTAGATACAATTAATTGTATAATAGTTTTTTTTTAAATATCCGAATCGCATACATTCTTTCAAAATCAAAAATTTATATTAATTTTCCGATTATTCTCCAAAATACCGGTATATAGTTATACCACATTATTAAAACCAATTCTCATACTTTAATAATATTAATAAAATTTATTATTTTAATTATTTAAATTCCTAAAAATAATATTTTATTTTCTGAAATGATACACTATAACATTCTAAATCTATTGGATTTAATCATCTTTCAATGGACAAATCTTAGTTTCAGCATGTGTCCTTACTTTTGCGGAAGAAACTTGTCGAAATTATTTTTGTTTTAACAAATGATCTTACCTTGCATTCTCAACCAAAAAAACCTATTCATTGAGCACCTAAACGTTCTTAAGTTGTTGAGAACTAAAACTAAAATAATCTTTGAAATTTTACTGAGGACCTGACTCTGACTCTTGACATATAAGACATCTCAAACCTATTATCAAACATGTACTCTTCAAACATGAAATTTTTACTTTTGACTTATTTATTTTGGATTTGTAAGCCAATCAATTCTCTTCAATCTAGTCCTTCTAAATGGATCAAATCCATGCATGTTCAAAGGGTTTGAGTATGAAACATCACTGATGAATATCTTGAGTTCGCTTATAAGTTCGGATGATATTAAATATCATGATTGAAAATAAGGTTTGAAGTATAATATATATAATATGCTTTTTTAGGTTTTATTAGAAAAAACGGAATCTCAGCAGACGGAAGAGAAAAATTCCTCCTACGGCGATCAATAAGTCAATTTCATATTTTTTAAAATTCATTACTACCATATATATTGATTTTTGAAGTTTGAAACCTATATGTGTATGATTTTCATATTTTTTAGTCATACATCTAGAGCAAAAATGTTATATTATAGAAAAACTATTAATTTTTTCTCATTCGATGAAAACTCAAAAAGCTATTTAAATAACGTCATTTTTTATATATACATAGTTTTTAGAGCAGTAGATCAACATGAATAATGTTGATTATCAATTCAAAAAATTAATATATATGGTTAATATATATCTGGTTGGATTATATTATTACTAATATTAAGTATTTTGAAACGTATAGCCATAATGGTTATTGTTCGATAAACCAATTTTTGAAAAATAAATATAAAATGTTAACATGACATATACTGTAATGAAGTTTTTATAATGCCATTTGGCAAATTACTCTAAAAGACAGCCTCTTGAGTTAATTTTGTAAAAACAAATGAGGGCCTCTTGAGTTAATGATCCAAAAAAGAGCTTAAATATTCTAGAGAATATTCCCTCTTAAGTGTAGAAAAATATATAGATAGATAGATGCTATAAGAAAGTTGAAAGAAGTTATGCAACTTTGAAACTTGGACTATTCTTTTTTACATCAAATTTGGACTATTTAGATATTTTGGAGAATATGGTTTGGTGATGTGGGCAAACATGTAAATTTAGCAATGAGCAAAACTTTTGAATTCCCATTTTGCACGTCATATCAAGTATTGTGGAGATTTGGGCTATGTTGGTAAACTTGTGGTTGCGTCCAAATCTTGAGAGCAATTATATAAATCCATGGATTATTATTTATTAACTATGAATTTTCAAGGTTTTTGAAATAAAATATCATGAACTTTCAAGATTGTTCAAATAAATACCATGGACCGTTGTTTATTAACCATGAAATTTAATTTTAGCAAATAAATATATCAACTTTCATCTTTTCTCCATGGTGTAAAAAATATATAACATAGACGAAGCATATTGTTAATAAATACCACAAATGTTTGGGTTTTAAAATTTTTGCAAATAAATATCGCATCTTTTATCACCATATGAATTAAAAGCTACAAAAATATAAAAGGTAAAATAAAAATAAAAGAATCTACGATTTTATCATTTTTGCATCCAAGAAAATTTTTGGTATTTACCTTTTATGATATCTATCTGAAAATTGCTAAGGTCGATATTCAGTGAATTTTTTTCAAAAATCCCATGCTTTAGCGTGGGATGATGAAATGAGTGATAGGGTTTATTCGATGAAATGATTGATAGGGTTTGTTCAACAGGAAGGTTCCCGCGAATATTAAAATGGGCAGGAATGTAATTTTTGTAAAGAAAATAGAGAGGCCCGTATAATTTAGGATTTTGCTTCGATATCTTCTTCTTTTAATTGGTGGCAATAAAGGGTTTAGAGAGGCCCATTTAACAAAGAACACCCGTTAGAGTTAGCTCGGTCTCTCTCAAATCTCAAGGAAATGGAGGGAGTCGGTCGTCTCGGCCGGTCGTCGACGAGATACGGCGGTCCGGCGACGGTGTTCAGCGGTCCGGTGAGGAGATGGAAGAAGAAGTGGGTCCCACTCTCAAACCCTATCCCTAACCATAACAATTCCAACAACAACAACAATCCCTCTCATCTCCTCATCTACAAGTGGACCGCACTCTCCAAGGACTCCGCCGCCGTTGAAGAGCCCCCTCTCAAGAAGTTCCGATACGTCCCGGTAATTTCCCCTTCCATAGATTTCTTGGAAATTAGGGTTTTTTCCCCTCTAAAGTTCATCGTGTTTGTTTGAAATAATCCCAAAGTTCATTGTATTTTAGTATAATTTGGCTGCTAAATTGTTGATTTTGAGTTCTGAATGCGATGCAGGTTGCTGTACTTGAAGAACAAAAGCAGGAAGAAGCCGTTTCTGTGAAATCCGACGACGAGAGCAAGGACGAGGCTGCGGCACAGGCAACCCAAACAGATACGGAAGATGTCAAGGAAGAAGCTCAGGTTTTGATTATTAGAATTTCTTTTAATTAGATATGTATTTTGGTGGTTCTTATGCTTTGCAAGTCGAATTTTTTTTTTATTCATTTTGTACTGATCTCCATGATAATTGATCGCAACAACAATACAACAATGAGGAGCTCTTGAATTTATTCCTAAATACTAGTTACATTTAGCGATTCAAGACTCGGGGACATGTATCCTGAGCTTGCTTTCATGGGGTTCAAGTTTTTCTCCTTTTTGCGACATAAGATTGATGTAATTTTATATCTTACAAAGCTAGGTGAAAAACGATGGGCATTGCCCACCCTTTGTCTAAGTCATAGATTCACAATTTTCCATTGTGATACTAATAGGGGACACTTCACGAATCGGTTTGTTGATCCACAATTATCCCAAAGACTAGAATATGATTCGTTGGGAATAAGTGAATAACAATACACTAATTTTTTTTTGGTTGTTGTTTTATATATATACATCCTATTAAGAGACTATCATCGTACCAAAGCTGAACTAAGATAATTTGGAACTTTGGATGTGTAGATAGTTGTGTTAATAGCTTGCATACATTTTGTATACATTAAGAATTCAATATAATTTTTAGTTTGTGCCAAAAGAGTTCCTCAAGCATCTGTAACAGCTCTAAAAGAATCCAATATGGATATGGATCCGGCACAAAACCAATATAGATAGGTCAAATCGAGGACAAACCCGTGCAACATAGCTTAGCCATACATAATATCATAGTACTTGCTACTCCAATTGAATTGGTTTTGAGGACAAAGGAGATAGAATTCAAGAGGAAATTTGGAGAATTCTGTTGGGATAAAATGGTTTTGAAGTAAACATATAGAACTCTTTACAACTTCGGGTTTGGCCCGAGATATCTCAGATTTAAGGAGGAAAGTTGTTTTTTTACTGTACTCATCAGTATTTTTACAACACCACGATTCCTCAAACAATATCGAGAACAACTTTATGTGCCTTCTTTTATTTCAATGCATTGTTTTCACTTATCAAAATCCAGGCTTTCCTCTTTTGTCTAAAATTATTCAACATTTCTATAGGGTCAAAATTCAAGATTGCCTCAAGGTTGAGAGTAGAGAAGCTTTTAATTTAGATTTGATAAGCATCCACATGACTTTTTAACTGTGCCTTCCATTGATCAGAATTTTTTTCTACTATCTTGCTAACTGCTTTACTTATCTCCTGGCCAAAATGGTTTTTGAATCCAATAAGAATTCTAGAGGCAGTAAGCGGTGATTTTGCAGCTGATGCCCCTAATACTTCCTTTGAACCTCCAGCCGAAATGCAATTGGCCCCTCCCTTACCTATGAGATTTTGAGGGCCATAATACTTGAGCGATTACCTTGGCAATCATCAGTGTTGTATAAAAATATATCTATCAACCCGTGCCATGACTTCAATGTTATGTCAAACATCGATATACTATGTGGGAATCAGGCATTCCCTTGGATTCCTTCTATGAAACTTGCTTTTAGATAACTTTCCATGCTCTTTACCATGTCAGTTCAATAGCCAGCATGAGAAAAAACAGTGATAGCTACATCTGTATTTCACATAATTAATAACTTTTTGTGTTAAGCCATATTTGAACCCTAGACCAGTCGATGGCTAGAAGCTTTACCACTATGCTATAGTGACAGATGATGCTTCGAAGAGCCATATAATCTTTTCAAAACATGATAGGTTAGACTGTATCAGTATGTATGTGCTCACTCTATGTTGCATGGATTCGTTATCAAGGTGATGTATCCGTATAGTAATTTATTGTTTTTGTATCCAGGTCATATTCTTTTGAAAATACTCGTGAAAGTCTTTTGCACGCATCCTAGAATTTAGTGTAATGTATATCACATGTATCAATGACCCAGACATCTACTTTCTAAGCATCGTCACCAACATATTATTTCTACTTAAGTTTAGATTTGTTAAAATTATAATTTTTTATCCATTATATCATTGGGGTTTTTTACTAAATCGTCCCTTAAAACTTGACTAATTACTAAAAACTCGCCTAATACTTGATAATTACTATTTGCTCGCCCAAAGCTCTATGATTTCTAATAGGGCCCCCAACTTGTCAAAAAGATTCTTTTTATTTCACTCTGTTAGGTATCTAATAGAGGGATGTCAAGGCTAGGGTTTTAAAACCTCCAAACTCCTCTCCTATATCTTGTATCCTTTAGTTTGGCCCTAAATCAAAATTAGATTAGGGATTTGCTCTATCAAAACTTAATTCTCCATGGAAGCAGGATCTCTTATTCAACCTTCTGTTCCCATACATTAGTGGAATGCAAATGTGGTCAGATTTGTAAGCTAATGATAAGTGGAAAACCTAAATCGAAGAAAGAGAAGTCGATGATAGTTGGGGTGAAACTTTTGAAATAAAAAAACATTGATTTTCCCCGTGTTTTGAAAGGCGGAGACGTGAGGCGAAGCGTTCGACTCTTGGCTGGACGAGGCATTAAGCCTCGAGGCGAAAGGCTTAAGCTTCACGATTTTCGTATTTTTTATTAATTATAAATATAAATTAATAGAGAAAATTCAGAATACAAGATAATATTATGGTCTTGCTTTATTCATATGTCAAAACAAAGATATCATTAACATGATAGATTATGGATGTTAGTTAATATTTAATAATAATATAGTTTTATTGTGTAGTTTTAATTTTTAAATTATTAATGACTACTGAATTTTTGTTTACTTGTGTAGGGATAAAGAAGAAAAAAGATTGAAATGTTATGTGCTACCTTATTAACCCAAATCACAAACCTAATAATATATCCGTTTACAACTCTTGTTACAGCACCATAAAGAAAAAACCTAGTGCTTTCTCGTGTGGGTTCCTTACGCCGCCAACAATGGAAGAACGAAACTTTCTTCTCTCACAGCACCTTTAATCCTCGCCTTCTAGCCTTGATCTCGCTGCCGACTTGTACAACACCTTTGATCCTCCTAGCTTCGATCTCACTGTTAACTTGCAATCTAGAAGACAAAATTCACGATCCAGGTTAGAATTTAAGCCTTTTCTGCTTTTTTCCAAACAAAAGAAACGTACGCTTCAAGACGCTTCACGATTGAAGGTACGCTTCGTCCGTCTCAATAGAGCCTCACGAATGAAGCGTACGCTTCAAGGGAAGGTCTCTCCTCTCCTCTGCGCTTCAGGGAGAAACCATAGCCATTCGCCCTGAACCTCAGAAGCGCCTTCAAAAACACTGGATTCTTGAATGAAGTCGAGAGTAATAAGGGAGGTATCAAAAATTCCTAATGGCGACGTCATCTTAGAATAGAAATCTTGGAGTAAAAGGTAACAACATAAGGGTTTTGGAGGAGTAAATAGTAATTGTTAAAGTATTGGGTTTTTGTAGTAATTGACCAAGTTTTGAGGGACCATTTAGTTTTTAAAAAACCCATATTATTATAGATAAACAGCCAAATATTAGTGTGCTCCAACGAGTTGCATCTTAATTTTTTTTAAAATGTGAAACCATGGTTTCAACTTGTATTGTATTTGGTATCACTGAAGGAAAACACAAACTTGGTATAGATGCAATGGATCGGTAAAGAACAATGAGCACTTCAGTAAGCACAGATTTAGGTAAGAAGATCGTGTACTTTGATACTCTATTTTAGCGTCTTGAGCCAACTTAAATAATGTTTCATAGTTATGCTAGAGTAGTAGTTATGCGATCAATCTCCTTACAAACTTTTTAACCAGTCTGGATTAAGAACCCTCTTAGAGTTTTTAATATGCTTTTGGTACTAGCACTCAATCCCTTGCATTCCTTGTAGTCTATTTGTTACTCAAGCCTCTGGAATAGGCCTATATATCAAATCTCGTCATCAAAGATATCCCTTTCTTTAAGTATATTGATTTTACGCTATGAGAACTTTTCGCACATTTTCTCATTTGCCATTGTCGCTTTTTTTTACTATTATATACCAGAGAAAATCTGCTTAAATAAGGCATATAAAGCTTATTTGTAAAGCCGTGAAAGGTAGAGCTGGAATTTGCAAGGGCTAGGTGCATTACCAAGTGCGTAGATGCCCTTCGTGTTTGAAAAGCCGCATTAGAAATGTCTGATTTATCCACCCCTGTCTGCTTATTGTAATTTGATATATTTTGAGAGAAATATATCCCCAATAATATATTGGGGTTCTATATTTAAAGGGTTTAAATTGGCTTTATACATAAAAGCCTAATATATGTACTTTTATATAAAAGTCCACACATTTATATAAGTGGCTAAATTACACGTAAATATCTAATGTTTCACTATTTTGATGGATAAATACCTAGGTTTCAATGAGTTGCAAATAAATACTCAATTTTTTACTCTGTTTGCAATTAACTGTCTGCGTGTGATATATGAAGGTGGTATAATGGTTATATTTCCATTGTCGTTACTTTCGTTTTTTTTTAAAAATACTTGAGTCAAAGATAGGTATTTATATGCAACTCGTAGAAACATGTATTTATCTGTGAAATCGGTGAAATCTTAGGTATTTATGTGCAATTTAGCCTTCATATAAATTACATAAAATATCTATCTACTAACACTCTCCCTCAAGTGGAGCACGTATATCAAACATGCTCAACTTGCACAAAATATTTAGAAATCGTGTCTAAAAAGACCTTTTGTGAAAACATCTGCCAATAAATATATTGAAGGAATATAAGGAGTACGTTGCTCTTTCTTGACAATACGCTCTCCAATAAAATGTTTGTCGATCTCAATATGTCTTGGCGTATCATGTTGCACTGGATCATTCGCGATATTAATTGCTGCTTTATTATCACAATATAGTTTCATAGGCTTCTCAATATGTACACCAATTTTAGTGAGAAGGATTCTTACAAACAACTCCGATAATAGATCTGCTATAGATATTTATATTCAGCTTCAACGCTTGATCGAGGTACCACATTTTGCTTCTTACTCCAAATTACCAAGTTTCCTCCACAAAAAAACCAACTAGTCAAAAGTAGTACTTCTATCATCCAGACAACTTGACCAATCTGCATCTAAATATCCTTCTATGTTTATATGTCCATGATTAACAAATAACAATCCTCTCATGTTAGAGGGTAGATATTTTATGTAATTTATATAAGTGAATGGACTTTAATATAAGTGTCTATATTGAGCTTTTATGTATAAAGCTAATTTAAATATAAACCCTATAAATATAGAACCCCAATATATTATTGGGGATATTTTACTCTCAAAATATATCAAATTACATGGTATCAGAGCAAAAACCTTAACCCTAATACTTCCATAAAAACAAAAAAAAGAGAAGAATTTTCTTTTTGGTATCTCTCTTTCTTTATATTTCTGAATTATTTTTCACTTGCTTTAAGTTCAAAATCTCAAGATTAATAAAATATTCTTTTTATTTTATTGATGTTATCTTACTGTTTTTGGTATCGTGACTTCTGATATTAATTTAAATCTTGAATTTATGGAGCGAACATCTAAATCTTCAAATAGCCTTTATGAAACTAGACGGTGACAATTATTTGGAGTGGTCATATGAGACTCGAATGTACATCTGTAGAAAAAGAAAGGTTGGATATATCAATAGAAAAATCAAGAAGTTTGAATCTGAAAAAAGATCCTAACATGAGAATGGAGAACAAGAAAATACGATAGTCCGGTGTTGTCAGGAGGCGTGAAAGGCCCTGCTCCTCGGGCGAAAGGCGCAACCGGGTGCTGAAGTACGCCTCTCAAAGTTTCGAGGTGCTGTGCAACAGTGAGGCGTGTGCGCTTAGGCGCTCGAGGGAGGCGCATGCCTCATGTGCGCTTTGCGTCTTATATGAGGCGCGCCTTGCTCTAAGTGGTTAAGTTTAGGTAAACATGTCAAATGGGTTTGGTTATTGGTTTTTTAAATAAATCTGAACCAAAATATAAAATTAATTGGTTAGTGGACAACAGTAATCTAAGACCAAGTCAAGAGCATCCTAAAAGAGTTGGGTTTTTCTCATTTGCAAGTTCGTTGTCGGCTGGGTTTTTCGAGTTCATTGTTGGCTCGTTGGTAGCTCGTCGAGTTCTTCGGCGGCGGCTAACTCTCCATCTTCTCCTCAGGTTCTTCTCTTCTTTTCAAGTTACAGTTGCTTTTGTTTTCGGCTAGAGCAGCCCGAGAGCAACTCATAACATAAAATTAGATATCACTTTCTTTTCTTACCCTTTTTATGTTATTGGTATTGAATTTCGAGTCCGAAGTTAAAATTGAGTGGGAATTTTATGTGGTTGTTCTTATCTTATTACAAACTTATGCGTCAACACACTCGGGCATGCACCTCCGGCAAGCGTCTAGCGTCTCGGGCGCATTAGACCTTTTGCGCATCGCACCGTGCCTTGCGCATTGACAGCACTGCGATAGTCAAATCGTAGTGGTTAAGATCAATGATACCCACGATTAGTCACTTTTTTATTTTTAGAAACTGTGAAAGAAGTATGGTATACAATAATGAGATAATACTGAATCTAGAAATTTGGCACATGTTTATTAAATCCGGCAAAAAATTACTAATCTTTGTCAGGATGAGAACAATGTTGTGGCATATTTTTCTACTTTTCAGGGGTTGTGGGAAGGACTGGATCATTATCAAATATTGCAGTCGAAGTGTAGAGAAGATCGACCGCAAGAAAATTGGATATTTGAGTTTCTTACGGGGCTGAGTATGGAATATGATATTGTTTGTGGGCAAATTCTAGGAAAGGAGATTCTCCTCACTTTTGAGCAAGTGTATGCACAGATTCAATTAGAAGATAGAAAGAAGGCAATTGTTTCTTTACCAGAGCCTACAGCTATGATCATTGCTGTCAATAAATATATAAATCAAGTTGGTGGAAAAAATAAATTTGAAGATAAAAATAAGTTGATGTGCTCTCATTGCGGAAAGACAAGACATACAAAAAAGACTTGTTAGGAGATAGTTGGAAAACCTAATTGGTATACTAAAAAATAAATTTAATTAAGATCCCTCGAGCAAATTCAGCTAGGTCACCGATATTGCCTACTCCGCATACAACATTATCTATTACAGAGATTGATGGGCTCCATCATCTTCTTACTAGACTTGATGCCTCCGGTTGTTCCATAGCTTTTTGCACATACAGATATTCATTAGCTAATCACGCCGAGATCTCAACTCTCATCTTCTTGAATTATAGATTCAGGTGCTTCAGATCACACAACTAACAACTCCTCACTTTTTTATCTTATACTTTACAATCCAGAAAAGATAAAATCCGGGTTGCTGGTGGATCTCTCTCTTCAATTTTTGGTAAAGAAGACAAATATTACACAATTTTCCCTTGAAGTCCACACAATTATATAAATAAAATAAAATATTTATCCCCTAACAGTTATAATTCGTTATAATGTCTAGCTTTTATACTATAAGGCTCACCTAATTAAGCTAGAGAAAAGAGGTATATAATTCTCATTATTACCTCGTTTTGGGTTAATATGCTTTACTCTATAAATAATCTCCATGTTTTGTCTAGCCTCCTGGCAATAACTTACTATGAAGAATGAACTTTTCCATATTATAAGAACTTTAAATACCTCTGTCGCTCTTATTCTATCTTTTTTAATACCATGAATCTCCATAAGGACCATAAGGTGTCACATTAACTGGTTTATTCCATTTTGTCAATGAAGTTAAAGATCGGGCTTATCAACATATTCATGTTTCGAGAAGGGCATTGGTTTTTGTTAGGAAGGCCAAGTTCTTCAGCTGATGTCATACTAAACCAACATTTCTAAGCTTCAGCAAAAACCTGTAGGACATTTGCTATTTTTTTTACTATGTTGTAAAAGCAATCTAGTTCATGCACAGACTATGTAGCACCACAACAGACTCGGATTGCAAGTCTTCAGATTTGGGTACTTCTAAAAGTTGACTGATATAAGGTTGCGATCAACTTACGTCATTAACCAATGAGGCGCAGATCACCCAAGAGGCCACCCATCCTGGTATTACTCTCACCCATCCACAAGTAAATAAGCAGTTTATATTAGAGGTCGTCACTCAGAAGTTCTAGTTACTATTAATTTCGAGTTAATTGAAATTTTATGTAACAAACGCTTTCTGGCATATTTATAAGTGTTATGTTAGCTTGGTACATATTGTAAACCCATAATCCAACAACTTAAGCTTTTAAAGTGTTTGACATGGTATCAGACTTACAAGCTCAAAATGCCAGAGTCTGAATCTCTACAAGTTCTTTAAATAAATATTTAAGGGTTAATTTCACTAAACAACACCTAAATTTGCCAAAATCACATAACACTTCCCTGTATTTTTAAATGAGCCTGCTACAGTAACATCATTAAAAAAATCCCCAAAATGACCTCTTTCTCATTCTTTTGTCACAAAAAAAATCTTCTCGTTCTACCCTAAACCCAACTTATTTGGATCTTTGGTGGTGGGATTCGGGAGAACGAAGAAGGTGGTGGTGGTTGGTGATGGGGATTTGGTGGGGGAAAGTGGTGGCGGTAGTGATTGGGATTTGAAAGAGGAAGATGATGATGGAGATTTGGTGGAAAAGGAAAGAGGAGATTTGGAGAAAGAAGAAAGTGGTGGTGGTGGTGATTTAAAGGAAGATGGTGGAGGGTTGAAAGAGGAGGAAGATGGTGGTAGGGGGGGGATTTAGAGGAAGATGGTGGAGGGTTGAAAGAGGAGGAAGATGGTGGTGGAGGGCATTTTGGGGACTTTTTTTAACGGTGTTACTATAACACCCCGTTAAATAGGATAGTTATCCGCTCATTTAAAAGTACAGGGAAGTATTGTGAGATTTGGGTAAACTTAGGTAGAGTTTAGTGAAATTAAGCCAATATTTAATTAGTTTGTCTTTGCAAGCCAATGTTTCCTACTTTTCATTGAATGCCTCTCCACATGCTTTAAAGGCCCTTGTGAGAGGAAGTGTTAATGTTGTTATCTTGGGTACAATTGTTCTCGGTTACACATATAGTAAGATGTAGGACCATTCTTGCATGAGGTACATTTTGTAAGAATGTGGGGAGAAAAAAAGAGGAGCAACATTTTTGTGCGTATTTGTGTTTTCTATGTTCTTCAAATCAGCAAATAAAAACTTCACGAAGTAAAAAACAATCTAATGGATCCAGTTCAGCCGTTCTACTATGAGAGCAGCGATGCATACTAGAACTCTAAGTTGTCTGAACTCGGAAAAAAATGTGCATAATGGTTTCAAGTGTTTAAGATCAAGATCGGAAGTTTAGATTCTCAATTCAAAAGCTAATCAGACCATAGATCGATTTTGTGTTATATGATGCCTAAGGGGGGATCTTTTTTAAAAAACTTAATGGATTTTGATTTTTAATTTATAGATGCTCTAGAATGATTTAAGATTAGATTGAGTTTCAATTTGATTGTCCTATCATGAATTTGGATGCGAAGGATTTCCTTCAAACTCTTTTGGAAATAGTGTACAGACATTACTAGAAGATTTAGTTTCAAGATGGTATATCAACATGAGCATTTCCTCTAAAGCTATCAATGCTGCATTTGTCCTTCAAAAGCTCAGGATCAATTATGACAAATTTCTGCCGACTTCGTCGCTAATCTAAATAGTTGCATTATAATGTCAGTGATCCTCTGATCTATGGCAGTAATTATGTATATAAATCTTTAAAGTGTTGTACGATGGCTTTTTACATTTCCGAACTTTATTATGTATATATATATTCAGGATTTAGACAAGAATGGAGCTGAGGATGAAGATGCCAATGAGACCCGTTTGGATCTTAATTTGGGACTAAAAGGCCGTGATGGTGACAGTGGATGTGATCCTAAAACAGGAGAAGATGAGGACGAGGCAAGCGATCGATTCGAGAGATAACCTTATATTACCATATGTTTTCCATGTGGTATATTGAGATTACCTTAAAATGGCAATACGGGGCTGTTTTCGGTTTCCTTTTTCTTTCATTGATTGTAAAACTGTACTCATCATTCATTATCTTAAGATAAGTGTTTAATTTCTCATTTTGCTAATGACTTCGTTGCATTAAAATCCAAACTGCGCATGTGTGAGTGATCTAATTTTTATCAGCTTTGCCGCTTTGGGCCTCAATTTGCTCTAGACATCATAATTTTATAAAAATAAAATTCCCATGGAATCTGCTTAGAGAAAAATAGCCAAGCCAGATATGTGTTTTGAACCTCTTGGATTAGATGCCCGGCACTTTTTATGTTATTCTCATGAATCATTCACAAATTCTCCAAGTCTGATGAATCCGTCAATGTGTAATTCTGAATGAACTTGATTATCTCTAACAGTCATGGGTGTTTTTCTGGATACTACCAATTTGAGAATGAACAGCCAGCTTACTTTGAAGAAAAAGATCTTATGGTGTGAACTAAGCCTTGTTAATTGTGTATTAATATTGCTAGGTCTATTATCATTTCAATATGATTCTCTTTTTTTTTTTTTGGTTTTTTTTATATATACATGCAATCTTTTTTATTATTTATAATCCCCTTATCTTATATTTGTATATACCCTCCTCCAATCTTTTCTGTTTATATATACCCCTTTAATATTGTATGTATACATATTCCCCTTAATCTCGCAACTTTTCTTTTTCCTTTTTAACTTTCAAAGACCCATGTTTCTTTTCTTTGAACTGAAAAAAAACTTCCTATGCTCCCGAAAGAGAATATTAGTTTAATTAATGCTAAATCCATTACATTTAGTTTGCTAGCAGTGGGCCCCAGCATCAATATAATATCTGCCGCCTTCCCTTGGATGTCTTGGGCCGGGTCCATTCTCATATTTGGTACATCCGTGGGCTTTATCTCGAACAGTTGGGAAGCCGTTATAAATTCTGAGGCCTCGTTGGGGGAAATAGTTCAAGTTTCCATCATGATTACTAAATAATATGGGCAGGTTTTATGTAAGGACTAATTATTTGTCTTGGGAGACGAGCCCCAACTTAAATCCAAGTTTCCCTGAAGAAATAAATAACACTCTAGGATTGTCGCAATACATAATAACATGACTACAAATTTTAATTTGGAAACTACTGTTTAAAGAAGCCTTTAGGCATCACATTACTTGAGTTCTTGCAAGAAAAAGGTATCCCCGATCTCAATTCTCAACTGAACAACTACAGCTCTACTTCAGATCAGAAACTTGAAGTTTGTTTCTCGGTTGCTCAGGGCATTTTATACATTTAATCAAAGGGTTTCGCCAAAAAAAAATATGAACTCATGCCTCAGGCTTTTCATCAGATTCATTGTCCACGACTTCCGTAACCCCAACTTCAGCTGGGCGAAGGACGCGATCATACAGCATATAGCCAGACTGCAAATCACAATCATGAAACACAAAATAAGCGAAGAAAATCAACTTTTCTACAGATAATGAAATCAACGAGTCTCATAAATAGCGCTTCGTAAGGGAAAAAAGAAGCAAAAAGGGTTGGCAAAATTGTACTTGTACAGCCCCAGCCCTTAACTATGAGCATATTTCACTTAATTACCTTAAAAATTAAATTAATACAGTAAGCTCCATCGAAGTAATGCATTTTTCGGTATTCTACCGGAAAAACAAGCTCCCTTGAAAACAAAGTTTGGAGTTTACTGTAGCCAAACTTTAAAGCAGTTTCATGAAAAAACGAAGATATTTAAGGGCGGTTTATTGTAATTCTGCCTAAAAGATCATAAAATGCATATATACCTTGAGAACAGCAGCAACGGTGCCGGGTGGCTTGGAAGCATCAGGTATCTGGAAAACTGCATGATGCCTGTGAGGATCAAAATTCTCATTTGTGGGATCAAACTTCTCGACCCCAAACTTTCTAAACGCCTGGTAAAGTAACAAAACAGTTGATAAGCTTGTCGAGAAATAATTGCATCATAAGATAGCGCACAGAGAACTCATTACATTGAAGCCTCTATAAAAGAACTTTAAAAGGGTCATTTATGTTGCAAATTAATACTGGGTCAAGCTTTGTGGAGAGCCTGAATACGAACTGCCCTCAAACGCAGCAACATAAATAATTTGCTTATTTCGCATCCAATTTATTATATACATTTAACAAGTGTGAGATATGCTAATCACAAATCAAACAGTTCATATTTACCATTAATCTTTGTAACTGCAAGATTATAAATCTAAAACAGTTTCGTTAATCAATTTCAATGATCAAGACACTCATTTTATGAAAATATGAAAGAAAAATAAGTACACACCTGCCAGTATCAAAATGATAAGCTGATACAAAACAATATGAACTATAATTTTATCGCTTGTCTATAATGATATATTGGGCACAGTTGTAACAATAACACAAAGCCTTCAACACAAATTACCTGACTTATCTAGCTTCAGAAGCAATACATTTATCTTACCATTCGACAATCTATGGACCATCTCTACTAGCTAAAAGCATTTTGTAGGTGATACTACGATGTTATTTACTACAAGAGTTGCAAAAGCAACGCAATAAATAATTTATTCGATTTATCCATATAGTTCCACAATCTGGGCGAAGACAAAATCCAATTCTAACTTCTTGATCATAAGATATTAACATTCATCCCTTAAGCCTCGTTTGGCAACGGAGCTACGGTTTCTGAAACCATGGTTTTGTGGGGTTCAAGGCTAAACCCCAAAAATTGCAACTGGGGCCTGTATGGCAATCAGAATAGAGTTTCCCAAAACGGCGGTTTCACAAAGTCTTGGGGGCTTTTTTCAATAACTCCAATAGGACTGGAGTTGTGCAAAGTTTCAAACCGCTTTGTTTCTTAAGCACTACTTTTAAACGAAACCTAGGTTTCAACACTGTTGCCAAACAATTCCAAACTTTGCAAAACCTAATTTTTACGAAACCTTAGGTTGCATACATGGAAAACCTCAGTTTTGTTTTTAACATAAACAAAACCTGAGTTTTTGGAAACCTTGTTACCAAAGCAGCATTAATAGTTCAAATGCCCAGATTCCCTTCCCCACAATCTCATTTAGCTGACAATACAAGCATCACAGCTGATGCAACTATTAACTCCAAAAATCCCCACTGTGAGCGAATGCCATACATCTTCAAAGACTCTCCTGCACCCTTCAACTACGGGTTGTCATGCCTAGCAGCCTAAGGCTCGCACTTAATTTAAAAATGGCACAGTTTTTTTTGCAATGAATGTTCTAGTGCAACAACTCGCCACAGACAGTAAAAGCTAGAATTAAAATATAAAAGATAACTATAAATCGATGTTGAAAATAACGTAGCGTAAAGCGTAAAGTTTAGTCTCCAAAAAACGAAAATTGCAAATAGCGTTACTCAAAGCGTAAGCTATATGAAATATCATTAATTGATTTCAATAATTATATTTATTCAAACTAATGCACAAATTTAAGGAAATTAGTTTTGAAACTAAAAAATAAATTTATATTTTTAAAGAGTTAATAAAATAATGTAAAATCTCCTAGAATTGACGTAACTAACTCCTAATTTTTAATTTAACAAGTTCACATATATACTTAGGTGTCCAAAGTAATTAAGTGGAATTAGTTTATCTTTTGGTTATGGAGAATTGAAACTTAGAGGATGTGTTACATAAAGATTAGGTTCTCTTAATCTATTGAAGTTCAAATTCAGTTTAATAAACAAAAATCGTATGTAAAATTTTATTTACAAATAGTGTAGGTATTGCTATCAATTAATAGCGTAGCGTAACATAACCTATTTGTAAATATAATGTAAAATAATGTAACTTTTATTTAAGCTATTTTGTTGAGTTACGTAGCAAATAGGTTGGGTTATGTTATATAACACAACATAACGAGTTACATAACGGGTTTTTTTTCAACATTGCTATAAATTTAAAAAACGAGAGATATCCAAGAAGAATAATTTATTGGCAGCAAGAAAAGTAAGAAATCACCTCTGCCAGTTGTTTATCAGTCATTTTGACACCCTCTAACAGAGTTTTTAATAGTGGCACTGCTCCAACAGTGTCTTTGGATGAATCAATTTTTGCAAAGCTATCCTTGACAACAGATGAAGCTCTTCCCAGATTATCCGCAACATCTAACAGATTCTTGGCAAAGTTCTGATCATAATTCAAATATCCAGAATGGTAAGTTAGGCATTGGTTGCATGCAAATAAATATAAAAATAGATAGCAATAAATTTAGCAACTAAAGAAAATATACATAAAAGGATTAAATGCATGAAACCCCCTGTAGTTTACCCTGAATAACACTTGTACCGCCTCAAGTAATTTATTACCACAAGCACTAAATACTCAAAAGACTCATATTCTACTCTAAACAACACAAAAATGTTCTAGAATTCAATCAGAGAACCATTTGAGTTGCTTAGAGTTAACTTTAAGCATTTAGGGTTTTGGTTGATGAGCAGAAGGGTGTTTGCGCTAATAAGTGTTGTGCACAGTAAACTACAGGGATGTTTTGTGCAATTAACCCTAAAATAGAACATTGGAACAGTTAAACATAGGACAGAGCCAAACCTGTATCGCAAACTTTTTTGAGTTTTCTGCCTCGCGTTTTGTCCTTTCTAAGACATTCTCCATCTCAGCATAGCTACGGAGAACTTTATCTTGCATCTTTTCGATCTCCTTGCACTTTAACTTCAGGAGCTCTTCCTTCTCCGAAACAAGCTTTACAAGATCATTGACAGATAGATCATCAAGCTCTGAATCCGAATAAAAAACGGTAGTTCAATCGGTTACTTTTCTCCTTAATTTTGACAGATTGGACTGAGGATGTTTAGATTCAGGAATGAAACCTGTATCCTTTGTTTGCTCAGGAGCTGTAGAATCATCATTGCTCTTGGTAGACCCAGTATCATTGTTGGCAGGATGGTTGGATTCCTTGTCATTGGGTTCAGGAGATGCAGCGGAAGAAAATCCATACCTTTGGAATGTAGCATTTGTGGGATGTGAATGTTTCCACAAGTGACTGATTGGGGAGGATAACCGCTGGCATATGAAAATAAAAATTAGAAAATATACACTACACAATATGATTCTTCGTATGTTCAGTAGGAAGAAGCAAACTAACAGCAGCCCATACAGGGGATATTAGTGGATTAACAAACAGGGGCTGCTTCACACTCAGGCTAAAGTAGGGGTGGTAATTGAACCAAGCTGACTCAGGTTTGGATCACTGCTAGCTCGCAAATTCGCTACATTTATATATGAACCGAACTATAACCAGAAAGTTAGGCTAGTTTGGTGAATGCACCAAATTTGAGGTAACTGCAGTCCATTAGGTGCCCGTTAGGGTATGTTTAGATATACATATATTTAAAAAAAGTATCATAGTGATATATTATAGGAATGAAATCGATCGGTTAACCCATTAGGGCCATATGACCAATAAATCGTTACCAAAACTAAACCAATAAATTAACAACCTTTCATCCAAACTATAAATTCCCATTGCCAGTAAATCCTTTATTCCACTGCCCTTCCACTCGACTCTTTCCCTTTTCTATCTAGGGCAACATCTGGCAACCAAAGATTATATTGGCAGATTGGTGGCACAGGCAACTATGACTATTGATTCGATCACTGCGCACAATGACTTGAGACAACCGGTTACAATTTTTAATTAAAAAAATTGCTTCTCAATCCTTGAAATTTTTACCTCCGACTTCTTTCTCTTCGCTTGTATCTCTTTCTGGACACTCAACGGTTGAGGGGATTTCTTTGCTTTCATTTTTGCCCCATCTTTCCATCTCTTTTAACTCAAGCCAAGCCCATTTTGAGTTCATTTGTGAGCTAAGCTCATATAATAACCAAACTGTTTTGAATTCAAACTCAACATAGGTCTCACCTACCCCTGCTTCCTTTAACACGCCGGTACACAAGCTACTAAAGCTAATAAGGATGAAAAATCTTCCTGAGGGATTAAAGGCAGAAACAAAAAGGGCTGTTAAGCCAATAACCATACCTGTTTGTGAGTCTAAACTTGACAATAATGGGAGCCAAACACGAGAAAACCCAGCTCAATCGAGCTCATGTTGGGTCAAAATATATCAAAGTGGTCTTGAACATGGGTTGGTTGATTAAAGTCTTCTTGCTTACCACATGCAGGTTTTCTTTTGGTAATAGCGCTTAGCACCCATTACAGTAATGGTTGTCATTTCTTCTTTGGTCACAGACTACTGGCATTTGGTGTATAATGTAGCTCATATATTGTTAGGATTAAGATGTGATTCCTTGAGGGTGTTATTTAGTCTCAGCTTCTTGCAACCTTTTTATATTTATAATGATGCTTTAATGTTTGGGTTATTAACAACATGGTGTAACCCACTGCTTTTCCTAACAGAAATCGGAAGGCTTGGAATTATACACTATGTGCTAACAATTATATTTTCATAAACATATTGTTGAAATTCACCATAAAGCATGCTTTTATGTTTGAGTTATTAACTTATTTCTTCATTTGCTTTATTTTTAAAATTTACACCTAGCTCTGGTCTATCAGGAGAGAAGGTTAAAATAATTAATATTATCACATCCTCAAAATCGAAGTTTGATATATCTATATTTCACATTCTTATTTTTCAACCCCAACACGGAAGTGTCAGGCACGCCCAAATTGGGAGAACATGGTTAACAGGTGTTGGAACAGTGTCGGACAGCGTGTCGGAGTGGCAGCTGCATACATGCAAAGTAAATAAAAGGGCAAGGGTCGGTGTTTCCTAGGACTCAAACACGTTGATCAAGCTAAAAACTTACAAGTATAATACAGCAATAGACTTGCATGAAACCGTGACGATAGATCATTAAATCTATTGAACTCAAATTACAATAACACCAAATGTCAATGAAAACTGAATGTCCAGGAAGTTGGTATCTCCTCAATTAGGAACAAAGATTGCATCAGATTAAACAGAAATTTAAAATTGATAGTTCAAATAAAACATGCTTTATGGTCCAACTAGTTCATTTAGTTTCCTACTAGCCAAACTTGATCAATGTTTTCACAACTGTCAGATTACTAGTAATTGCATGTTGTTTAAGCTCTTCGAAATCTCAAGCCAGTCTATATCAGAGCTATTACCTTTCCCAATTTAGTACTACTCTCTATATGCAAAACCGCTCATATGTTTTGATGGTAGAACAATATCAGTTATCAATACACTGTTGTTACCAAGATACTACACAGTAACAATGAGTTCTTGGTTTATAATTTCATAGACAGTGTTACTATCATGTTTCATTGGAAAAAGGCAAGTCATAGCATACGTTAATACTATCAATAGATAAAAGCCTCTGGTCCTTGAATTTTTATTCTTACACACGAAAAAGGCGAGCATCTATGAACAATTTCCAAGAATTCGTATCCGAATAGTAATACTAATGTCCAGGGAAACCAATTTGTTAGATTCTTATATGACAATGAGTTTCTACTTACCATTGGACCCTAATTATAATCACTATAATGAAAGAACAGACAAGGGCAAAGGTGGACTAAGGAGGAGGCAAGAAAAAGTTCATTGGTCTGAAAAGCAACAACAATATATACCTCTTTCTCATAAATTAAGACACTGGGAGGCATCATCCACGATATGCATTCTTAAGGCCAGCCAAGACTAACGACACGAGGAACCAACTGGTTCATTTGGCGACTGCTAAAGGACAAAATTCCAACGATGAAAGGGATGAATGCTAGGGAAATTGTCAACTGTGGAGTGTGGACAGTGCACATGTTCTACGCAACAATCATCAGGTAGAAACTATAGACCACCTCTTACGTGAATGTCCATGTAGGTAGGTCTTTCTAAAGAAATTTGAGTGGCTGCAAAAATAATGTTAGAGAATACAACCACCGATGGGCAAAGGAGCTCGAGTTGACAGAATGGCTGCCGACCTAAAGAAGGATATTCAAAATGAACTGCTTTCGGTGGAAATAAGACCACAAACTTTGAAGCACGATAATTCATCTCTTCACATGGAAGCACATAAAGTGGCAGCCCTATATGGGGAACAACAGACGAGGCACACAAGGCTAACAAGAAGTGGAGGTAGGGTAACACTGTTTCTAGAGGAGAGGACACCAAGATCTTTAGCTAAAAGTAATTAGTTGGTGTAAGTGTTGTATATCATTATTGATCAACGTAGATCATATTTATGTATTAGTGATACCCACTTTATCTATCTGCAGAAAATACACACACAGAGCTTTGAATAAGGATGTTGACAACACACGCCTCTTTCGATAATAATGCCCCCCCAACACCTCTTTCCTCAACAATGGCCCTTAATCTAAAATATTGCCATACAGCAATGACCCTAAGGGTATGATGAAAGATAACAAAAAGAGAGAAAGGATCAGATTGTTAGGAGAGGACGTAAAATGCAAGAAAGAACGCTGTAATGCCTCAACAATTTTAAGGGTATAAATTATTGTTCTGTAGATCAATGGAAATCCACGCCGCCAGTTGTGTTATAAGAAAAAAATAATCTTAACCTAAACATTCTTAGCATTCATCACACTAGGCTACTATAAGCTTCCATCCGCTCCAATTGAAATAAATAAAGTATTTTATGCTTTCCCACTCTGGTTTTCGGTGATTAACACTTTTAACTTTTCCCTTCCAGGTAATTTTTCCTCAACCACATCTGAGATTAAATCTCAGGCCCTGTTTGGGAATGGAGTTAAGTTTCCTATATTATAGTTTCATAAAGTTAGCATAACTAAACTCCAAAATGCTAACTATACCATGTTTGGCACCCATTTTGGAGTTGAGATAACTGTGGTTATCTCAGCCCAAAAGTTGAGATAACTGCGGTTATCAACTCCAATTTAATCAAAGTTTTTAAAACTCCATTTTTGGAGTTTAGGGCTTGCAAACTACAGTTTGCATTCCACCTACCTCCAGTTAAAACTAAACTACATTTATCCTAACTCTATATTCAAATAGAGCCTCAATGGCTCTCTCATTGAGTGCCCGCCCCCCCCCCCAAAAAAAAAAAAAAAACTTCCACCTATAAGTTTTCCGATGAAGGCATCTAAATGCTTCTAGCTTAAGTCAATCTATGCATTTTAACACAAATCGAAGTTTTAGCAAGAATTATGTACATTTTACCCTCAAACAAAGCAGTCATTTTATAGTTACTACATTCTAAGAGGTTACTAACAGGTAGTTGCAATTTAAAATATGAATACAAATAAGTCACCAGGATATGCCAGCCTTTAACTAGTACAGTTACCTTAAGGTGATATGTTAAAAGAAGTATACAGACTGTGGCGTGAATCAGACATGCAAAATAGGATCATTCACTAAAATTACAAACTTTAAAGCTTGGACCTTCACTTGATGTTCACCGAGATATCGATGACCACCAACTAAATCTCATGCTGAGATGCTGTGATCTCATAATTTGATCCAGAAAAAAATATTGGACTCAACATCATAAAGATGAAAACAATCTACAGCAAGTTCAGTTCTTTCCAGTTAATAAGTAAGTTTTATGTACATCATTTGATTTAGGAACGGTTCTGAGGTTCAGGGTTGAATAAAGGAGCATCTCCTGAAAAATTCTTATACAAAAGCGTTGCTGCATACAAACAACATCAAAAGTCCAACAATATCTCAATCAGAAACTTTTGAGGTCAACCCTTGCTCCATAGAAACCTTACAGCTAAGAAAAAGAAATCTTAAACCCTAATTTCTCCAATCACAGGCAAATCAATGCACAAGTTAGCCACTATCAATTAGCAAAATCAACTTTTTACCATTGCAAAAAAGGAAAAAACTTGATAGAAATCAAAATAAAAATGCTACAAAATTACAACATGAGAACCCCCAATTCAATTCAACCCATCACAATTCTATAAATCACTAAATTAAACTTTAAAATTCAGACTTTATCTATACCCTTATTGCAGAATTAAGAATTCAACACATAAACATCAAAAAAATTCTACCTTGATGGAAGAAACGGAAACAGGTTCACTTATCGAGTGGAAGCTGCTGTAAAGATTGAGGATCGGCTCGTGCCGCTTCGATTCGAGGATCAAGCGTTGGGTGACGCTGCCCTTTGCGATTCGAGAGAGTATTCTCGAAGCCATTTTCTTTTGTTTTAATCGAGGAGAAAATAAAAAATAAATGAAAAGAAACTAAGGGGTTTAGGGTTTTAGAGGGTGAGAGGAAGCGAGAGGCGCAACTTGGGGAAGAAGAAATAGTGGGTACGAGTTGGTGCAGCGGAAAATGAACCGGACCGCAAAATGGACCGGATCTAGAAACATCCGTGATTTTTTAAAAAGGGATAAATCACTCTAAAATTCCCTCAGCCCTCGCAATCTAGGTTTTTCACTAAACTGTGGGTCCTTTTTGGGACAATTTTTGAGAATTAACGAATTTTGAAAAAAATTTAGCAAAATGGTGTTGCCAAAATAATGTTTAGCATTTTGGTGTCGGTGGGGATGATTAGTGCAAATTAGTGGGCACGGAACCCGCACTTTTGAAGTTTGATTTTCAGTAGAAGCCACGAGGACCAAAACTGCACTTTTAAAAGTGCGGTTTTCAAAAGGCACGAGGAAGACGGCGATGATTAAGGGGCGAGGGAAGCTGGGGTGGACGAGGACGGCGAAGGAGGGGGAAGACGACGGCGAGGGCGAGGGCCAGAGTGGGAAAGGGAAAGATGAGAGCAAGGGCCAGGATGGGGATTGATGGAGATTTTCTTAGTCTTAAATTATGCCGCAAATTGACGGTTATCAATTGTAGCACTTGTGTGTCGATCCACATGGAAGATGAGAATTCTAACTAATCTAAAACGAATTAAAGATAAAAGCTTTGATTTGTTTAATTATACTAGAAGGCAATAATAAAAAGAAAGTAAATTGCAAATTAAAAGAGATTTCAGAGATAAACAAAATCCGAGGGTTTGGAATCATGTTCCCTAATCATGGTGTTTTAAATAATATCTATCATTTACTTGATTTCCATTTTTAAATTAATTATTTATCAAATATAAGAAAGCATAAAGCATGCGTCCATCGCAATAAAATATCAATCAAATATAAGAAAGCATAATTCTTACAATCATGGGAGTACCCTATCAATGTACAAATAAGCAAATAATCAATTTAAAGAACAAGGTCTAATTAATAAGGAAATAGTTAGATCTACTTTTCTACTTAATAAAGTCAATGGTTGTCAATCAATGGCTTATTTTGCTATATCGATATAGTCTAATTGTTAAGATATATATGCCCTAGAGGTCTTTATTATACAAGATGCTGGGGACACACACACACGACAATCTTACTCAATATGATAGTATACTATTTGATTTGTATCTATCTTAACATGTATATATGTTCCTTTTTACATATCGTTAATACATGTTGATAGAGCCCGTAGGATCTTTGCTTGACTACCAACGTTGTGATGGCAATCATACTTGTGGGGGCTGGGTAATCTATAAGCACATCCTTAAAATTGTCCATAATCGTAGAATTATCGAGACTGGATATCGATATTCCAGAGTAGACTAATGTATACATTTTTTTATTTATGTCAGAGGAGATGGCCAGTCCCACAGACATTGGTGTACAGCACCAAAGATAGTATACATGTGCTCATTAGGTTATGAGTTATACTGGACGGACTCATCGGGAATTGCTGGATGATACTATACCTAATATCAGATAGCAGCTCTCAGGCCACATAAGTATAGCTTAGTTTGTCGACCTGAGATCGTCATTTGTCTCGTGTGAGTTCCCACTATACTTTGATTACTACCTTACCATGGCTCTGCCTTGCAAACAGGTTTTAGTTGGGAATATTCCTGAGCCACATGGAGGCAGTGAGTGATTTGTAAGCCAGTGTCGTGCACCCTGCGGTTCGTGGGGAGGTGGAATTTTCAAAAACGGTTATCTTTTAACTACGCAATACCAACTAAAACTTCAGGATCTTATCTAAAGTCTTAACTTTACCTACTCGGATAGAGTATTATACCTCGTAGATCGAGTCCTTCGGGGTCTTCTAGTGGTCCTCTCCAAGGATCCTTGGTGATCGGATCGAGTTTGCTCCATCGGCCTTCTCATGTCAAAAACGATTCACCGCGAGGTTATGTACTCCAAGCTTTAACCTCCAAGTGAGGTAACTAAGATAGATGGTTTGCCAAACCAACTAGCTTAGGAGATGTAGAATGTGCTAATGGATTGTTGGTCTCACTAAACTCTTAGCTCACAACTCATGTGAATGTTAGGGTTTAGTTTAGTGGGGAAGAAGATGATGGAGGAGACTAGAGAGCTCAAGAGAGGAGAGCAACTCAAGAAGACACACAAGTGTAGAATGAACCATCAAGAAATTAAGTGAAAAGAATGGCTATGTATATATAACACCTCATCTCACTTATTGAGCCATGGCAAGTGAATCAATAAAATAAGCACCCATGCCTCAATAGTGATCCCATACTAATATAAAAATCTATGAGCCATTCCCTCCACCATACCAAGCATGTCTCCTCCATTTCCACATCATTAATCCATTTAGATAAATGGATAAATCCAATAATAAGGTGGCACCTTCTAGAAGCATGCCTTGACAAATTACAAGAATGCCCCTCATACCATATATACATACCCGTATCCGTATTCCGAAAAATATAGATACCCTGAAACGATAACAATCCAATAAAACAATACTAGGATCCGGCTTAAACCAAAAGCCGCTAGTATTGTCTGCCCGATTAGTATCCGTGTACAAGTACACGTACGTGATCGAAGCCTTAGTCGTAAAACCATACGACGTCTATATCAAATGACTAAAGCAGGGAAAGCCTCTGTGTGGGACTCTAAAAACTCGACAGTACGCTGGTAGTGGGTTTAACCACAAGTCGTCAGCGGTACTAGCTGCACGTAATGGCTACCCAGGTATCTGTCAATAAGAAGACCGATGAGCAAACTCACCCGGACTCCTACTAAGCCTATCGGTGACAATCTCCGTACAGTCCGGTCTGTTCGTCTGAGATACTCGCATATCGGCGTAGGGGGATGGTAAACGTCAGACCCCTAACAGCACGATAAGTTATGTCGGAGAAGAGCCCAATACACCATGAGAAACTACTCGAGTACCTTATCAGTGTTTCTCGATTGCCCTGGCCAGAGACTTTGTGTAATGGCTTTCCGAACACTGCGCGATATCAACCCCCAATACCGGGAGGGACAAATCCTATCTGATCGCTATTGTCTCTAAGTGCTTCGAGAATACACCCAACTACTACCTGTTTGCACGACTCCTTTGAGCATGGTAGGGTAGTAATCAAAGTGGAGTGGGAACACACTAGAGACGAAGTAGCGATGGCAACTCAACGGGCTAAACTGTACTCATGCCACCTGGGAACTGCTGCCTGACGATAGGTATAATACCAACAAATAGTTCTCGATGAGTCCTGTCTAGTGCAACTCACAATCCAGTGAGCACCTGCATACCAACTCCAGTACGTCGTACTAATGGCTGTGGGACAAACCATATCTCCTGCTGGGATGAGAAGCGTATACACTAGCCTATTCTGGAGTATCGATGCCCCGTCTCGATAATCCAACGATTAGGGACATGTATAAGGATGTGCTTATAGACTACCCAGCCCCCACGAGTGTGACTGCCATCACAATGCTGGTAGTCAAGCAAAGATCCTAAGGGCTCTACCAATATGTATAACTGATATGCTAAAAGATGTAGGGTTCCTTAGCACGACTATAAAGGTTCGGAAGGTATCAACTATGCCATTTTATAAAAAATTAGTGTGCTAACTAACCCCAACACAAAGATCTAAGTAGAGGATTAGGAGTAAACTAGCATGTAATCAAATATTATACTAAGTGAATGAGGAATACAATCTTTGTAGACCGGTCCTTCACTTCTAAACCTCCGTGTAGTCGTCCCTTCGCTCCAAGTAATGATCTTCCAGACTCAAGTAAGGCTCCACAAGGCGAAATGAACAAACTTACTTGAAGTCTTCGAGGCCGAAGATGATCTACGTCGAGAAGACTCTAGCACAAGCTATCTCTTCACTAATTAGGAATTAGTGAAGTAAACAACCTATACTAAATGACTAGTCTAGTATAGGTTGATGAAGTAGGATTTTTTCTCACTTTAGAATTATTTTTTTCGCTAATTTTCTTCGTTTCAAGAAAACCTAGAGAGCTTTCCTTAAGATGAGAAGAAGATGAAGTGTAGAATGGAGTGAGTGAGAGTAGCAACCATGGGCGAGATATTATCTCATATTACTCATGTAGAGACTTAACCATGGCTAAAGATAATGGTTGGGTTAATAAATATCTCAAGTAAAACAAAATTAGTGGACTAAGTCAATGGTTACTATAAGTTTCTACAAGCTTCACAGCCATGACAATTTTCCACCCAATTTTGTATTTACCTTAAATAAAATAAACCTTTCATTATCCATGTCATGGTGTGAGTCTCATACACCCATGTAGTATGTATCATCAAGCACGACACAATAAAACAAATGCAATTAACATATATCACATATATGTTAAATATATAAGTGAGAAAAAGAAATTCTTAAGTGAGCTAATATTAGTTAATGTATGTTAATATATCAAATATATAATTATACATTAAATTATTAAATCAACACTTGATTTAATAATCCGGCTATATCACATATTACCGACTAATATCATTTATATCAACATATCGAATCAATACTTGATTCGATAACCCGGCTATATCACATATAACCGATCGATATCACATATCGCGAGATTAGAATACGGTATCATATACGCGTATTAATCTCGGTCCCGCACATATCACATATGTGCTCCTACTTCTTTTTGCCTGAGCTAGGAAACCTCTGTATAGGACTCTAAAGACTCGTCAATACGCTAGCAGTAGGCAGTGATCATATCACATACCCACAAACCGTCAGCGGCACTAGCTGTACGTAATGGCTCCCAGGTATTGAGCGATTAGAAGATCAATAAGCAGGCTTGCTCATACTCCCGTGAATCCAATAAGTAATACTACCGTACAGTCCGGTCTGTTCGTCTGATATATCGCAAATTGATTGATAATCGATTTCCATGTCGTGTTTTGAAAAGTGTAAAGATCACAACCAAAGAAATTTGTAAACCGCAATCAATAACGGTGTCTTTTGTAGGTTCGTCGGTGAATGCAGATCGTCCACAGGGAAAGTGTGATTTGATCGATCTTATTTTAGTTGAGTTGAAAATTAAAGGATAAAAAAAAATGATTCAATAATTGTGAAATTTAGTTTCAAGAATCAAGAGATAGATCTAAAATCAAGAAATACTAAAGTTCAAGAAGATGTCCAAATCGAATGAATTATCAAGATTTGTAAAGAAGCTCGTAGGAATCGATCCAATCGATAGTGATGATGAAGTATAATGATTACAAATTCTTATCTATTGAAGATTTGTTACTAGATCGATGACAATCAACGAGGTTTAGGGATCTATCGAAGAAACTAGGGTTTCTTCATCGTCATCCCTTGTCCTTTCGTTAATTAGCATTCAAATTCTAGCCTCTAAGAAATTCAATCATCGATCGTTGATCTCTAATTTGGAGCGAAAACATTCAAGTAAGCATTTCGCTCAAATTAGGTTGTCGATGATTCAATTTCCTAAAGTTTAAAAAACTCATAAGACTTAAGAATCGTTCAAGAATTTAGTCATCATCATCTACCTATTTTCTCGATTCCTCCACGAGCGGAGTTTTCACTCAAACATCATGAAAAAGATAACAATCAAGAATCGATAACTCTTCATAATACTCAAATGTAAAGAAAAGCAAGATCAAGAATTTTCACCTTTTATTATTCGATGTTTCGTTACAATACACTCAAAGACTACAAGAATTGAGGAGGAACTAAATCATCGAACTAGCTTCGTATCGTCTTCTTGAGTCGCGGATCGTCGTGGATCTCTTGCTCGGATGAAGATCGGCGTTGCTTCAAAAAGGCTCGTAGAATGCTTGCTTGAATCGGTACTCGATGAATCTTGATTTGGATCAAATTGTGTCACTCAATTTATGTGGATTTTGATTTGGATCTCACTAGAATTTTAACCCTCAAATGATGAACAACCTCTTCATGAAGCCTTAGGTGCCTTTTTATAGTGTTTCCCTTAAGCTTCCCCTTGAAGCTAGGTTTAGCTTCCTTTAGAAGCTAAGCTAGGTTTAGCTTCCCTTGTAAGCTTGGTAGTTGAAGAGAAGCTTCTAGATTAAGTTAGTTAGCTATCTTGCATGAGAAGCTTGGTAGGTATTAGGCTTGCACAAGAAGCTTGGCTGTTAGAAAGGAAGCTTCTGGAGATTTCTAGGTACTGAATGTAAGTCCACGGTAGCGCCCCGGCCGTCTAACAGACGCCAAATACGGAACAAAAACGTTTACAACTGGCGCTATCGCGTACCGTAACCCGGATCTGCCATTAAAGCTAAACTAACAAATTACAAAGTGGGTAGAAGAGTTATACCGAACGATCCGAGTCCTTCGGTCTTCAACCATCATTCCACGCTTGTTGCGGCTGCTCCGATCTCCTGAATCTCCAATCTTCTCGTACAGGTGGCACCACGTCGACGGATCTTTAAACGGGCTCCCGCCTCTCAACCGAGGCAACTCGATCGTCAAATTTGCTAAAAGAGACGACCAAGATGAAGTAGAGAGTGAGTAGAACACTTTGTCTCGTTACGTCCAAAGTCACGGACGAACGGTAATGGAAGTTGCCTTTTGGATCGGGTGAAATGAGAAAGAGGCTATCTAATTTTCATGAACCCGAATCTATCATAATCTTTTTTCTAGTGAACAATAACCATGAGCCAAAAGAGGGGGGGAGACCGGCCACTTATAGAGAGGGAGGGAGGTGAGTGTAGGAGGGGGAAGGTGACCATAAGCACAAACTTATCATAACACCTAGTATGAACACAATAATGTAAAGCATGACTCATTAACCTTGTCATCAAAACATTAATGGAACAATTAATGCTAACAATGAATCATCAAGCCTTGTCACCATCCTAGTCATCATTCTAGAACCTTCTAGAAACACGACGCACCTCAAGAAGAAAAGATAAATCCGCATTTAACCAAATGTTAAATACGGCTGATAGAAAACTGGAAACTGACAACTTCCAAAAGTGATCCTGAAACGAATTTCAGGATAACCCCGTAATGGTATAAACATACCCGCATTTGTATTACGACCAAATACAAATGCAACTGAGACAAAGATATTATATCTACACAGTATAATACCGGGTTCCGGCTTAAACCAAAGCCTACCAGTATTATCTGCCCGAAAAACGACACGTGCGAAAACACACGTGCTTTTTCCGAACCTTGCCATATCACCATACGGCCTCTACAACGTTTCGCCCGAACTTGGGAAAGTGTCTGTGGGGGACTCTAATGACTCATCAACACACTGGCACTGGGTATAACCCCTAGCACGTCAGAGGTATAAGCTGCACGTAACGTTTTCCCTATGTATTGATTGGAAGGGAAGCTGACGAGCGAACACATCTATAAACCCTACTGAGCCTGACAGTTACAATGTATATACAGTCCAGTCCATTCGTATAAAGAGTATCGCATATCGAGTCTATGGGGGTGGATAAAGTCAGACCCCTAATAACGCGATAAATCATGTCGGTATGAAGCCCATCACCACCTGAGAAACTACTGATCCAAATCAGTAATTCTCCACTACCTCGGCCGAGAATTCCTAGTGATGGCCACCCGTGCACTGCGCGACATCAACCCCCAATACCGGGAGAGACGAATCCCTGACGATCCGCTCACTTGCCTCCAATGTGGCTCGGGACTGTACCCAACTAAAACCTGTTTGCACAACTCCTTTGAGCGTGGTAAGGTAGTAATCTAAGCACAGTGGGAACTCACACGAGATAAATGACGATCTCAGGTCGATGAACTAACCTGTACACATGTCACCAGGGAATTGCTATCTGACGATATGTATAATACCAACTAGCAGATTCCCGGCGAGTCCTGTCCGGTGTACTCATAACCCAATGAGCACCTGTATACATATTAGGTGATCCAACTGACACCAGTGGCTTGTGAGACTGGCCACCGCCCCTCGTCGAGGTCTCGACTGTATACACTAGTCTACTCTGGAGTATCGATGCCCTGTCTCGAAACTCCCACGACTAGGGACACTTTAAGGATGTGCTTACAGACCCTAGCTCCCACGTATATGATCGCCATCATATTGCTGGTAGTCAAGAAAGAATCCTATGGGCTCTATCAATCATGCAATAGTGAACTAAAGCATATATACGATGATAAAGACAAACCAGATAGCATACTATCATCTCGAGTAAGACTGTCATATCGGTATAGGTCCTGCCTCAATCATTGCAATCACGTACCTGCGATCCAATAATTGACTTTGATGGCACTATCTCCAACAATCTCCCACTTGCACTCAAGGCTAATTATTGCGATGTCGCATACTCACAGCCCGTGTGATACCGAACATCCAACTCCTCTACTAATCAGTTTCACAATGCCAGTTTGTAAAACTCTTGTGTTCGAGAAATAGCCTCAGTGAGTGGATCCGCCCCGATGTTTCTTTCTATGTCTCTCTTAATCTCAAGTTCGCGGAGAAAGCCATCTCCCGAATCGAGTAATACCTGTCTTAGAATATGTCTGGATATCTGATGGGACCTAGTTCATAAATGAACTCCAAATCCAAACTTCTTAGACCGTTTTGATAACTGAACCTAATCAGTATCCAGCACCATGCCTCCCACAGTATCCTCTTGGACCACCTGTCCATAATACTGTCCCTCGTCAGAGGAAAAACTATAACTCTGACAATCACTCTGTCATCCACGTCACCTTTGAAGCCTGGAATGATAACCGTCTCCCTTAAGGAGGCTGCCGTCATCAAATCTGTAGAACTTTCACTTATGTTCTAAAACTGCTCCCTTATGTTTCTTCAGGATTGGATTAATATAAACTTATCGCATCAAGTGCAAAAAACTACATCTGGTGTGGTACTTGACATCTCATGATTGACTCAATTGCCTAAGCAAGTGATCTGCCAATCATGCACATCCCTCTCTCCTTTAGTCTCTAAGACACCTTTAGAGAGGGTGACTCCATCACCTGCAGGTACACCACCATGCCAGGAGTCATCTATTCTAAAATACTATTAGAATACTGTCAAAGTACCCACATTGGGAAACTACCCAAATCTAGATCTAATACCATAAATCTAGTAACCAGAATGTCTGATATTATATCCATATCCTTTGTGAAGAAACAACTGTGATGACCACAGTACAACTGATCTTAGTATAGAAATTTTACTTCCTACTCTGTGTATTTCATCCAAATACCAGGACATCACACTCTACTACCTTCTTAACAGATCCATCCCCTATTCTGATGAAGTCAAAGCTATGACTGTCTCATCAAAATTAGATGATCTAATCTCCGCTATATTTGCTCAAGCCTATAAATAGACATAAGCTACTTGCCCACTACGCTTCCGCTGCTCCCACTGACTACGACAACCCTCTGGCAGAATAATATACACGTACACTTCTAAAGCTAGTTTAGAACGACGCTATACTTATCCTCTTGCCGGGTCTCATAGTCTGGAACAACAGTAGTGTCAAGTATGGGTAAACAAGAACCTCCCTGTCACCGTATTTGAGGCTACCGGAGTACCTCTCGGGTGTCTGAGGTTACCCACCATGTCTGCGGAGTGGCTATTGGAATGTCTAATCTGATTGAATATATAGGTCCTATTAAATTTTCGGTAATCGTTTGCGGTTCTGGAATCACTTCCAGTTCTACCATACTCCCACTACTGTTTTCTGAAAAAATCCATTTTGCTAAAACTGTGGCGAGCCAAGAACAATATCACTATTGATCTTCCAGATGGTAGAAATGTCAACCCTCGTCAAAGCCAGGGTCAACCCTTAAACTGCCATTACAGAAACGTGCCTGAAGTTATCCAGTGTCTGGTTTTAAGCATAAGCTGGACAACTCCCCTTAGCTTAACATTGTTAAGATATGAACCATTCTATATCCAATATAGAAACAGAGGCACTAATTTAATTGGAACTAGATTCAAATCATGCAGCTGTCTCCAGTGCATAACTACTTAATGGAAAAAAGGCTAATCAGCATCGCTCAACTTAGGAATCCATCCAATTATGAGTAACCTGAAAGAGAAACAAGTTTCTCAAAAACCATTACTATCAACTGAATACCAATCACAAGAATCTACATCTTCGATCTCTTTGAAGAATCCCAATACTTGCGACATCTGGTTCTCTACTTTATTCTTATACCCATAACTTCTCAAAACTTAAACATTGTATTTCTACGAAACGCTTGTCTAAAAACTAGAGAAGTCATAAGTAAACAGAACATAGTATGAGGACCTACCCCTTTGTCCTGATGGACACTGGAGTACATACAATACTCTGTATAAATCTGCTGAGTTTAATAACTCAAAAACCTGTGCATCGTAGGTTGAAAACTGTACCCTGGCGATTTCCTCAAATATCACCAATTACAACGAATTCCGATATAATGAGGATGATCACCTAATTCCCAATAACTTACTCCTACTTATCATCTGTAAAAACCATACAGATATGAGAATGAAACCTGGTAAATACATACCCTGGAGAAAGTATTTAATCGGGAAAACAGTTTTCTTTTAGCAATGCGCAGTGAAACTGAAACATTAAAAAGTCTCGTAGGGGTATCCTGGTATTTCTAGTAATGTCTTTTCCATAATCCTATTCATGACTGTAACCGTATATTTCTTTGCTCTCTCTCCAAATCCCTTTATTTGTCTTTAGTTGTTACCTTCTGTACACCTTCGTTAGGCTAAATGGTTTTCTTCCTTCCCTACCGTTCGGCACCAGCCTATGGTTTGGAAGAAGACTATCCAGTAAGCATAATAGGTGTACTCTCCTAATCCTAGGAGTACTCGCAACTTGAGAGAAGGTGATGATAAAAGACTACTGAATAAAACTTTATTCTATTTCTCCCGAACTGGGGAAAAAGCAAAGGTGAAATAGGAGTGGCGATGAAGTACGCGGTTTGGTCGTGAATGATAACAGTCGCAATTTACTTTGCTCTCTTTCTAATCCCTTTACTTTGTCTTTAGTTATTACCTTCTGCACACCCTACTTAGGCTAATTGGTTTTCTTCATTCCCTACCTTTCGGCACCTGCCTATGGCTTGGAAGAAGACTATCCAGTAAGCATAACAGGTGTACTCTCCTATACTAAGGAGCCCTCGCAACCTGAGAGAAGGTGATAATAAAAGACAACTGAATAAACCAATTCTATTTCACCTGAACCTGGATCCATCCTCGAAGAAGTCCCTTCGAGTTCGTATATAACCATACGATGGATCTATCCAATGGAAGTGGATGTCCGTAGTAATACGGGGTGTTCTGAGAAATATAAAGGGTAAAGGAAGGAGCGGCAATGACTTATGCAACTCGGACAATCCAAAAGCCAGTATTTTAAGAAGGTTCGGTCAACTTGGTCACTGAGTCATAGTCTAGGGTCGGTCAAAGGTCGCTGCCAAAGAGAGAGAGAAAAGAAACACTCTGCGTGCACTCTAACCTAGATCAGAATGATTATCACTTTATCTAATCAGGAAACCTCCCACTATAATCTCAAATTCTCCTCCAAACCAGAAAGAAGAATTAGTCGGGATCACCCGAAGAGTAAATCAACTCATCAGTAAGAATCGAGATCCAACTATCATCGCATGATAACTTGATGGAAGCCACTCAAGTTATCACACTCCAGAAGGTATGCGCATGCCTGGCAAGTTTCCTGTATATTTGAAACTCCCGATATGATTTTTGCCCCATGCTCTTATAACCTTGGCGTTGGTCAAAATGTCATAAGTCACATGCCAAGTTCTACCCGTCATTGTCCAGGTTAATTTGAACCCACCCGCACATGCCCCTGACGTTGGCCAAATGGCAGAACGACTGTCCCAAACCAACACATCTATCTATGCAACATATGAAATACTCCAGCAGCTACCAAACACTATGCCCTGGCGTTGGTCAAATGCATAGCTTGAATACTACTGACTATCCATAAGAAATGACGGAGGGCTACGACTGGTTTTTGGCGAAAAACCTTTAACGTAATGAACTTGATCTCGTTGAAGGAAACTGATAGCTTTTTACAAAAATATAGTGGCGAAAACGTTTTGCTAAAAAGGTCACTCCCGGTGAAGGGATCTCGGCTTTTTCCTCGTGGAATGAGGTGCAGGATATTCCATCTGAATACCGCGATGCAAAGCAACTTGTAATCGACTATATTAAAGTTACTACCCTGACGTAAACTTCTGCCCAAGGGGTTTTTCTCGGTGAAGGGATATCAGCCCTTGCCTCGTCGAATGAGGTGCGGGATATTCTAACTGAATATCACTATGCAAAACAAAAGGAAACATCTTTATAATAACACCCTTTTAAAATTTGTTCCAACAGCATCAAATATAGGTTTGTTTTATCCTTGCATTGATAAGAATCAATGCGGTCCCATCAATCAATCATACCAGAAAAGAACGAAAAATAAAATGTACGTATATGCCATCCGCATTCGTCACTGGGTCCCGTCTTCACCCGTTAGGTTACTTAACTAACGACAGAGCGGGGGCTGGCCTAGCGCGGGTGTAAAACATATACAACATCTAATAGTATATATAACAATATACAATAATCGCTCCAGGCGTGATAATATGCAACATTACAGAAAAGTAATAAGCATCACAGAACAATACAGATAATCTGGGATCCCCGGGTTTCACAGAGCCGCTGCTGAAACCCGACGTTCCCCTGGTCGTGTGGATAGCCTGTGCAATGAAACCTAGACCCCTACGGGTGCGGCAAGTTACCCGCCAAAACCTGAAGCGAGGTAGTCCCCCATGGCATAGTGAATGGAACACCCGGCACTTCACGGAATTCGGTAAATTGAGCACCCCTCCTTGGGTCAACCTGTACCCCCTATGAGTGCGGCGAATAGTCTGCCAATTCTAGAGTGAGGTCCCTTTACCTCTCAAAGCCATGAGATACGGACCCGTTGCCCTCCAAAACCCGGCTATCCGTGCACTCCTTCGCGGGATGAACCTAGTACACAAATAAAAATATGTACAACGGGTACATCGACCTCGACCCGGTCGTGCCCCAAAAGAATATTATACAAACAGGCAACGACGGCAGTCCACATGTTGGACGCTCGCCCCGCAATATCAAATGTACAAATAAATCCAAACTGCACTATCATTGCACCCTGCTATCCACCACGACATATCCGCAACATCACAGCACAACACAGAACATCAATGCGAATGTCACGTTCGCAAACCCGTCTAAAAGAACTATAGCAATCAGACGCGGTTTACCGATCAAATGACATTCCCGGTCGGAGATATAATATAAATACTGCATACTAACAAGTTTGAAATTTCGATCGACTAAATTTCCCGAAGTGGGCCCTACGTACATCTGGTGTACAGTAACAAAATATGGGCCAAAAAAACATATACCAAAAACCATAATTTCCCATGTTAAACTCACTGGAAAAATTTGGGGCACTGTTCCCACAAAAGCGCGGCGGATCAGCGGCTAAACCCTGGTTTGGGCCGTGGATCCGCAGTCGTTCTGTGGGATCACGTGACCAAATTTCACCAGTTTGCTTAGAATTTCCTACTTAGTTTTCTGTGATATGTCAAATAATTTTTAGACCTGATTTAAAATCGACAGAAACTACAGCACTGGAATTTGCGGTTTTTCGAAAATTCGTTCGATCGATATTTCAAACGTGTTAGCACAAGTTAGTATAGCTTAATGGTGAGGCTCTGATACCACTGTAAGTCCACGGTAGCACCCCGGCCGTCTAACAGACGCCAAATGCGGAACAAAAACTTTTACAACTGGCGCTATCGCGTACCGTAACCCGGATCTGCCATTAAAACTAAACTAACAAATTACAAAGTGGGTAGAAGAGTTATACCGAACGATCCGAGTCCTTCGGTCTTCAACCATCATCCCATGCTTGTTGCAGCTGCTCCGATCTCCTGAATCTCCAATCTTCTCGTCGAGGTGGCACCACGTCGACAGATCTTTAAACGGGCTCCCGCCTCTGAATCGAGGTAACTCGATCGTCAAATTTGCTAAAAGAGATGACCAAGATGAAGTAGAGAGTGAGTAGAACACTTTGTCTCATTACGTCCAAAGTCACGGACGAACGGTAATGGAAGTTGCCTTCTGGATCGGATGAAATGAGAAAGAGGCTATCTAATTTTCATGAACCCGAATCTATCATAATCTTTTTTCTAGTGAACAATAACCATGAGCCAAGAGAGGGGGGAGGCTGGCCACTTATAGAAAGGGAGGGAGGTGAGTGTAGGAGGGGGAAGGTGACCATAAGCACAAACTTATCATAACACCTAGTATGAACACAATAATGTAAAGCATGACTCATTAACCTTAGTCATCAAAACATTAATGGAACAATTAATGCTAACAATGAATCATCAAGCCTTGTCACCATCCTAGTCATCATTTTAGAACCTTCTAGAAACACGACTCACCTCAAGAAGAAAAGATAAATCCGTATTTAACCAAATGTTAAATACGGCTGATAGAAAACTGGAAACTGGCAACTTCCAAAAGTGATCCTGAAACGAATTTCAGGATAACCCCGTAATGGTATAAACATACCCGCATTTGTATTACGACCGAATACAAATGCAACTGAGACAAAGATATTATATCTACACAGTATAATACCGGGTTCCGGCTTAAACCAAAGCCTACCAGTATTATCTGCCCGAAAAATGACACGTGCGAAAATACACGTGCTTTTTCCGAACCTTGCCATATCACCATACGGCCTCTACAACGTTTCGCCCGAACTTGGGAAAGTGTCTGTGGGGGACTCTAATGACTCATCAACACACTGGCACTGGGTATAACCCCTAGCACGTCAGAGGTACAAGCTGCACGTAACGTTTTGCCTATGTATTGATTGGAAGGGAAGCTGACGAGCGAACTCATCTATAAACCCTACTGAGCCTGACAGTTACAATGTATATACAGTCCGGTCCATTCGTCTAAAGAGTATCGCATATCGAGTCTATGGGGGTGGATAAAGTCAGACCCCTAATAACGCGATAAATCATGTCGGTATGAAGCCCATCACCACCTGAGAAACTACTGATCCAAATCAGTAATTCTCCACTACCTCGGCCGAGGATTCCTAGTGATGGCCACCGGTGCACTGCGCGACATCAACCCCCAATACCGGGAGAGACGAATCCCCGACGATCCGCTCACTTGCCTCCAATGTGGCTCGGGACTGTACCCAACTAAAACCTGTTTGCACAACTCCTTTGAGCGTGGTAGGGTAGTAATCTAAGCACAGTGGGAACTCACACGAGACAAATGACGATCTCAGGTCGATGAACTAACCTGTACACATGTCACCAGGGAATTGCTATCTGACGATATGTATAATACCAACTAGCAGATTCCCGGCGAGTCCTGTCCGGTGTACTCATAACCCAATGAGCACCTGTATACATCTTAGGTGATCCAACTGACACCAGTGGCTTGTGAGATCGGCCACCGCCCCTCGTCGGGGTCTCGACTGTATACACTAGTCTACTCTGGAGTATCGATGCCCTGTCTCGAAACTCTCACGACTAGGGACACTTTAAGGATGTGCTTACAGACCCCAGCTCCCACGTATATGATCGCCATCATATTGCTGGTAGTCAAGCAAGAATCCTATGGGCTCTATCAATCATGCAATAGTGAACTAAAGCATATATACGATGATAAAGACAAACCAGATAACATACTATCATCTCGAGTAAGACTGTCATATCGGTATAGGTCCTGCCTCAATCATTGCAATCACGTACCTGCGATCCAATAATTGACTTTGAGGGCACTATCTCCAACAATCTCCCACTGGCACTCAAGGCTAATTATTGCGATGTCGCATACTCACAGCCCGTGTGATACCGAACATCCAACTCCTCTACTAATCAGTTTCACAAGCCAGTTTGTAAAACTCTTGTGTTCGAGAAATAGCCTCAGTGAGTGGATCCGCCCCGATGTTTCTTTCTATGTCTCTCTTAATCTCAAGTTCGCGGAGAAAGCCATCTCCCGAATCGAGTAATACCTGTCTTAGAATATGTCTGGATATCTGATGGGACCTAGTTCATAAATGAACTCCAAATCCAAACTTCTTAGACCGTTTTGATAACTGAACCTAATCAGTATCCAGCACCATGCCTCCCACAGTATCCTCTTGGACCACCTGTCCATAATACTGTCCCTCGTCAGAGGAAAAACTATAACTCTGACAATCACTCTGTCATCCACGTCACCTTTGAAGCCTGGAATGATAACCGTCTCCCTTAAGGAGGCTGCCGTCATCAAATCTGTAGAACTTTCACTTATGTTCTAAAACTGCTCCCTTATGTTTCTTCAGGATTGGATTAATATAAACTTATCGCATCAAGTGCAAAAAACTACATCTGGTGTGGTACTTGACATCTCATGATTGACTCAATTGCCTAAGCAAGTGATCTGCCAATCATGCACATCCCTCTCTCCTTTAGTCTCTAAGACACCTTTAGAGAGGGTGACTCCATCACCTGCAGGTACACCACCATACCAGGAGTCATCTATTCTAAAATACTATTAGAATACTGTCAAAGTACCCACATTGGGAAACTACCCAAAGCTAGATCTAATACCATAAATCTAGTAACCAGAATGTCTGATATTATATCCATATCCTTTGTGAAGAAACAACTGTGATGACCACAGTACAACTGATCTTAGTATAGAAATTTTACTTCCTACTCTGTGTATGTCATACAAATACCAGGACATCACACTCTACTACCTTCTTAACAGATCCATCCCCTATTCTGATGAAGTCAAAGCTATGACTGTCTCATCAAAATTAGATGATCTAATCTCCGCTATATTTGCTCAAGCCTATAAATAGACATAAGCTACTTGCCCACTACGCTTCCGCTGCTCCCACTGACTACGACAACCCTCTGGCAGAATAATATACACGTACACTTCTAAAGCTAGTTTAGAACGACGCTATACTTATCCTCTTGCCGGGTCTCATAGTCTGGAACAACAGTAGTGTCAAGTATGGGTAAACAAGAACCTCCCTGTCACCGTATTTGAGGCTACCGGAGTACCTCTCGGGTGTCTGAGGTTACCCACCATGTCTGCGGAGTGGCTATTGGAATGTCTAATCTGATTGAATATATAGGTCCTATTAAATTTTCGGTAATCGTTTGCGGTTCTGGAATCACTTCCAGTTCTACCATACTCCCACTACTGTTTTCTGAAAAAATCCATTTTGCTAAAACTGTGGCGAGCCAAGAACAATATCACTATTGATCTTCCAGATGGTAGAAATGTCAACCCTCGTCAAAGCCAGGGTCAACCCTTAAACTGCCATTACAGAAACGTGCCTGAAGTTATCCAGTGTCTGGTTTTAAGCATAAGCTGGACAACTCCCCTTAGCTTAACATTGTTAAGATATGAACCATTCTATATCCAATATAGAAACAGAGGCACTAATTTAATTGGAACTAGATTCAAATCATGCAGCTGTCTCCAGTGCATAACTACTTAATGGAAAAAAGGCTAATCAGCATCGCTCAACTTAGGAATCCATCCAATTATGAGTAACCTGAAAGAGAAACAAGTTTCTCAAAAACCATTACTATCAACTGAATACCAATCACAAGAATCTACATCTTCGATCTCTTTGAAGAATCCCAATACTTGCGACATCTGGTTCTCTACTTTATTCTTATACCCATAACTTCTCAAAACTTAAACATTGTATTTCTACGAAACGCTTGTCTAAAAACTAGAGAAGTCATAAGTAAACAGAACATAGTATGAGGACCTACCCCTTTGTCCTGATGGACACTGGAGTACATACAATACTCTGTATAAATCTGCTGAGTTTAATAACTCAAAAACCTGTGCATCGTAGGTTGAAAACTGTACCCTGGCGATTTCCTCAAATATCACCAATTACAACGAATTCCGATATAATGAGGATGATCACCTAATTCCCAATAACTTACTCCTACTTATCATCTGTAAAAACCATACAGATATGAGAATGAAACCTGGTAAATACATACCCTGGAGAAAGTATTTAATCGGGAAAACAGTTTTCTTTTAGCAATGCGCAGTGAAACTGAAACATTAAAAAGTCTCGTAGGGGTATCCTGGTATTTCTAGTAATGTCTTTTCCATAATCCTATTCATGACTGTAACCGTATATTTCTTTGCTCTCTCTCCAAATCCCTTTATTTGTCTTTAGTTGTTACCTTCTGTACACCTTCGTTAGGCTAAATGGTTTTCTTCCTTCCCTACCGTTCGGCACCAGCCTATGGTTTGGAAGAAGACTATCCAGTAAGCATAATAGGTGTACTCTCCTAATCCTAGGAGTACTCGCAACTTGAGAGAAGGTGATGATAAAAGACTACTGAATAAAACTTTATTCTATTTCTCCCGAACTGGGGAAAAAGCAAAGGTGAAATAGGAGTGGCGATGAAGTACGCGGTTTGGTCGTGAATGATAACAGTCGCAATTTACTTTGCTCTCTTTCTAATCCCTTTACTTTGTCTTTAGTTATTACCTTCTGCACACCCTACTTAGGCTAATTGGTTTTCTTCATTCCCTACCTTTCGGCACCTGCCTATGGCTTGGAAGAAGACTATCCAGTAAGCATAACAGGTGTACTCTCCTATACTAAGGAGCCCTCGCAACCTGAGAGAAGGTGATAATAAAAGACAACTGAATAAACCAATTCTATTTCACCTGAACCTGGATCCATCCTCGAAGAAGTCCCTTCGAGTTCGTATATAACCATACGATGGATCTATCCAATGGAAGTGGATGTCCGTAGTAATACGGGGTGTTCTGAGAAATATAAAGGGTAAAGGAAGGAGCGGCAATGACTTATGCAACTCGGACAATCCAAAAGCCAGTATTTTAAGAAGGTTCGGTCAACTTGGTCACTGAGTCATAGTCTAGGGTCGGTCAAAGGTCGCTGCCAAAGAGAGAGAGAAAAGAAACACTCTGCGTGCACTCTAACCTAGATCAGAATGATTATCACTTTATCTAATCAGGAAACCTCCCACTATAATCTCAAATTCTCCTCCAAACCAGAAAGAAGAATTAGTCGGGATCACCCGAAGAGTAAATCAACTCATCAGTAAGAATCGAGATCCAACTATCATCGCATGATAACTTGATGGAAGCCACTCAAGTTATCACACTCCAGAAGGTATGCGCATGCCTGGCAAGTTTCCTGTATATTTGAAACTCCCGATATGATTTTTGCCCCATGCTCTTATAACCTTGGCGTTGGTCAAAATGTCATAAGTCACATGCCAAGTTCTACCCGTCATTGTCCAGGTTAATTTGAACCCACCCGCACATGCCCCTGACGTTGGCCAAATGGCAGAACGACTGTCCCAAACCAACACATCTATCTATGCAACATATGAAATACTCCAGCAGCTACCAAACACTATGCCCTGGCGTTGGTCAAATGCATAGCTTGAATACTACTGACTATCCATAAGAAATGACGGAGGGCTACGACTGGTTTTTGGCGAAAAACCTTTAACGTAATGAACTTGATCTCGTTGAAGGAAACTGATAGCTTTTTACAAAAATATAGTGGCGAAAACGTTTTGCTAAAAAGGTCACTCCCGGTGAAGGGATCTCGGCTTTTTCCTCGTGGAATGAGGTGCAGGATATTCCATCTGAATACCGCGATGCAAAGCAACTTGTAATCGACTATATTAAAGTTACTACCCTGACGTAAACTTCTGCCCAAGGGGTTTTTCTCGGTGAAGGGATATCAGCCCTTGCCTCGTCGAATGAGGTGCGGGATATTCTAACTGAATATCACTATGCAAAACAAAAGGAAACATCTTTATAATAACACCCTTTTAAAATTTGTTCCAACAGCATCAAATATAGGTTTGTTTTATCCTTGCATTGATAAGAATCAATGCGGTCCCATCAATCAATCATACCAGAAAAGAACGAAAAATAAAATGTACGTATATGCCATCCGCATTCGTCACTGGGTCCCGTCTTCACCCGTTAGGTTACTTAACTAACGACAGAGCGGGGGCTGGCCTAGCGCGGGTGTAAAACATATACAACATCTAATAGTATATATAACAATATACAATAATCGCTCCAGGCGTGATAATATGCAACATTACAGAAAAGTAATAAGCATCACAGAACAATACAGATAATCTGGGATCCCCGGGTTTCACAGAGCCGCTGCTGAAACCCGACGTTCCCCTGGTCGTGTGGATAGCCTGTGCAATGAAACCTAGACCCCTACGGGTGCGGCAAGTTACCCGCCAAAACCTGAAGCGAGGTAGTCCCCCATGGCATAGTGAATGGAACACCCGGCACTTCACGGAATTCGGTAAATTGAGCACCCCTCCTTGGGTCAACCTGTACCCCCTATGAGTGCGGCGAATAGTCTGCCAATTCTAGAGTGAGGTCCCTTTACCTCTCAAAGCCATGAGATACGGACCCGTTGCCCTCCAAAACCCGGCTATCCGTGCACTCCTTCGCGGGATGAACCTAGTACACAAATAAAAATATGTACAACGGGTACATCGACCTCGACCCGGTCGTGCCCCAAAAGAATATTATACAAACAGGCAACGACGGCAGTCCACATGTTGGACGCTCGCCCCGCAATATCAAATGTACAAATAAATCCAAACTGCACTATCATTGCACCCTGCTATCCACCACGACATATCCGCAACATCACAGCACAACACAGAACATCAATGCGAATGTCACGTTCGCAAACCCGTCTAAAAGAACTATAGCAATCAGACGCGGTTTACCGATCAAATGACATTCCCGGTCGGAGATATAATATAAATACTGCATACTAACAAGTTTGAAATTTCGATCGACTAAATTTCCCGAAGTGGGCCCTACGTACATCTGGTGTACAGTAACAAAATATGGGCCAAAAAAACATATACCAAAAACCATAATTTCCCATGTTAAACTCACTGGAAAAATTTGGGGCACTGTTCCCACAAAAGCGCGGCGGATCAGCGGCTAAACCCTGGTTTGGGCCGTGGATCCGCAGTCGTTCTGTGGGATCACGTGACCAAATTTCACCAGTTTGCTTAGAATTTCCTACTTAGTTTTCTGTGATATGTCAAATAATTTTTAGACCTGATTTAAAATCGACAGAAACTACAGCACTGGAATTTGCGGTTTTTCGAAAATTCGTTCGATCGATATTTCAAACGTGTTAGCACAAGTTAGTATAGCTTAATGGTGAGGCTCTGATACCACTGTAAGTCCACGGTAGCACCCCGGCCGTCTAACAGACGCCAAATGCGGAACAAAAACTTTTACAACTGGCGCTATCGCGTACCGTAACCCGGATCTGCCATTAAAACTAAACTAACAAATTACAAAGTGGGTAGAAGAGTTATACCGAACGATCCGAGTCCTTCGGTCTTCAACCATCATCCCATGCTTGTTGCAGCTGCTCCGATCTCCTGAATCTCCAATCTTCTCGTCGAGGTGGCACCACGTCGACAGATCTTTAAACGGGCTCCCGCCTCTGAATCGAGGTAACTCGATCGTCAAATTTGCTAAAAGAGATGACCAAGATGAAGTAGAGAGTGAGTAGAACACTTTGTCTCATTACGTCCAAAGTCACGGACGAACGGTAATGGAAGTTGCCTTCTGGATCGGATGAAATGAGAAAGAGGCTATCTAATTTTCATGAACCCGAATCTATCATAATCTTTTTTCTAGTGAACAATAACCATGAGCCAAGAGAGGGGGGAGGCTGGCCACTTATAGAAAGGGAGGGAGGTGAGTGTAGGAGGGGGAAGGTGACCATAAGCACAAACTTATCATAACACCTAGTATGAACACAATAATGTAAAGCATGACTCATTAACCTTAGTCATCAAAACATTAATGGAACAATTAATGCTAACAATGAATCATCAAGCCTTGTCACCATCCTAGTAATCATTCTAGAACCTTCTAGAAACACGACTCACCTCAAGAAGAAAAGATAAATCCGCATTTAACCAAATGTTAAATACGGCTGATAGAAAACTGGAAACTGGCAACTTCCAAAAGTGATCCTGAAACGAATTTCAGGATAACCCCGTAATGGTATAAACATGCCCGCATTTATATTACGACCGAATACAAATGCAACTGAGACAAAGATATTATATCTACACAGTATAATACCGGGTTCCGGCTTAAACCAAAGCCTACCAGTATTATCTGCCCGAAAAACGACACGTGCGAAAACACACGTGCTTTTTCCGAACCTTGCCATATCACCATACGGCCTCTACAACGTTTCGCCCGAACTTGGGAAAGTGTCTGTGGGGGACTCTAATGACTCATCAACACACTGGCACTGGGTATAACCCCTAGCACGTCAGAGGTACAAGCTGCACGTAACGTTTTCCCTATGTATTGATTGGAAGGGAAGCTGACGAGCGAACACATCTATAAACCCTACTGAGCCTGACAGTTACAATGTATATACAGTCCGGTCCATTCGTCTAAAGAGTATCGCATATCGAGTCTATGGGGGTGGATAAAGTCAGACCCCTAATAACGCGATAAATCATGTCGGTATGAAGCCCATCACCACCTGAGAAACTACTGATCCAAATCAGTAATTCTCCACTACCTCGGCCGAGGATTCCTAGTGATGGCCACCCGTGCACTGCGCGACATCAACCCTCAATACCGGGAGAGACGAATCCCCGACGATCCGCTCACTTGCCTCCAATGTGGCTCGGGACTGTACCCAACTAAAACCTGTTTGCACAACTCCTTTGAGCGTGGTAGGGTAGTAATCTAAGCACAGTGGGAACTCACACGAGACAAATGACGATCTCAGGTCGATGAACTAACCTGTACACATGTCACCAGGGAATTGCTATCTGACGATATGTATAATACCAACTAGCAGATTCCCGGCGAGTCCTGTCCGGTGTACTCATAACCCAATGAGCACCTGTATACATCTTAGGTGATCCAACTGACACCAGTGGCTTGTGAGACCGGCCACCGCCCCTCGTCGGGGTCTCGACTGTATACACTAGTCTACTCTGGAGTATCGATGCCCTGTCTCGAAACTCCCACGACTAGGGACACTTTAAGGATGTGCTTACAGACCCCAGCTCCCACGTATATGATCGCCATCATACTGCTGGTAGTCAAGCAAGAATCCTATGGGCTCTATCAATCATGCAATAGTGAACTAAAGCATATATACGATGATAAAGACAAATCAGATAGCATACTATCATCTCGAGTAAGACTGTCATATCGGTATAGGTCCTGCCTCAATCATTGCAATCACGTACCTGCGATCCAATAATTGACTTTGAGGGCACTATCTCCAACACTGAAGTGTCTTGAAGAAGTTTGGCCGTTGAAAGAAGAAGCCTGCAAAAAGTTTCTGCTGCTAACGAGTTGACTCGCACGCGGATCCGCGGCAGATCAGCCAACTCGGCCGCGGATCCGCGGCCGTTTTGTGGAGTTGCTGCATGGTATTCTCAGGTTGATTTGGTGCTGATCCTTAGGGCCTTATTTTATGCCTGGAATCTTTTTATAATTTCTTGTTTACTGCTAGATTTCAAGTCTTGGACTTGGTGTATTTTTATCAGCACTTTTATGATTCTGGTTCTTTACCTGGAGAATTTCCTGCACACAATCTCGAGACAAGTGTTGCGATATACAAAGACCATGCATGTAATAATAAACACACAATTCCCTTCAAAATGCCGGTTATAATGTATAACACATGTTATTTGATATTTTACAGACAAATTGCTAATATGTGCCATATTTATACCAAACACCTTTAGATGATTGCAAATAATAGGGAAATTGATGTGTTAAAAATGCAATATTTTCGACTGATCACATATCGAGCCTGGGGGTGGTAAACGTCAGATCTCAATAGCTTGATAAGTCATACAGATGTAAAGCCCATAACGGTTTGAGAAACTACTGGTAACACTTACCAGTAAATCTCAGCAACCCTGACCAGGGATTTCATGTTATGGCCAATCGAGCACAGCGCAACAGCAATCCCCAATACCGGGAGAGACGAAATCCCCTCCTATCGCTCACTGCCTCCATGTGACTCGGGACTGTACTCAAAAACCACTTGTTTGCACGACTCAGTAGAGCCGTGGTAGGGTGGAAATCAAAGCACAGTGGGAGACACACAAGACTCTATGACGATCTCGGGTCGACAGACTAACCTGTACCAGTGTCACCAGAGAACTGCTATTTGACGTGAGGTATAATACTATCTAGGAGTTATCGGCGAGTCCTGTTCAGTGTAACCAGTCTCCACTGAGCACCCGTATATAATCTTTGATGTCAAACACCAATGGATGTGGGATCATCCATCGCCCATCATATGGGTCAAGAAACATATACGCTAGTTTACTCTGGAATATTAATGCCCCGTCTCGATACTCCCACGATTAGGAACAATTAAAGGATGTACTTACGGACTACCTAGGTCCCACTAGTATGATCTCCATCATATTTCTGGAAGTCAAGTACACATCCTAAGGGCTTTATCAACATATAACAGAGAGAGAGTACAAGTATACATATTAAGATAAAGAGTAACCAGATAGCATACTATCATGTCGAGCAAGAAATTCCTCCCTATATATGTCCAAGCATCCATTATAATATACAATCATGTACAATAATGTCCTCTAGGGCATACATACAACTAACAATCTCCCACTTGCACTAGGGTCATTTGTTGTAGTATCTCATACCCAATGTCCCATAAAAGTCTCTCTTGGGAAAGGCCTTGGTGAGTGAATCCGCCGTGTCATCCTTCAAGTCAACTCTCCTAACCTCGATCCCCTGGAGATCAACCATCTCCATGATCAGGTGCCATTTCCTTAGAATATATCTGGATCGCTGATGGGACCGGGATTCCTAGTGTTAGTTATGTATATGCCGTAGAGGCCATTGTTGTACATATGATATATATTATAATGGATGCTTGGATATATATAGAGAGGACTTTCTTGCTCGTCATGATAGTATGCTATTTGGTTTCACTTTGTCTTAACATGTTGACTTGTATTAGTTTACTGTCTTGCTCTCACATGTTGATAAAACCCTTAGGATATGTACTCGACTGCTGGGACTATGATGAGATCATACTAGTGGGGCCAGAGTAGTCGACGAGTACATCCTATAATTGTTCCTAGTCGAGGGTGTATCGAGACAGGGCATCGATACACCAGAGTAGACTAGCGTATACGCATCTTGACCCATATGATGGGCGATGGATGATCCCATATCCATCGGTGTTTGACATCAAGGATGGTGTACGGGTGTTCAGTGGAGACTGGGTACACTGGACGGACTCGCCGAGAACTCCCAGATGGTATTATACCTCACGTCAGATGGCAGTTCTCCGGTGACACTGGTACAGGTTTGTCACGACCCGAAAGTACGGAACGTGACCGACACTTAGATTACGAAGCGTCTAGAGGCGCAACGTAACCTAAGTAAGCCGAAGCCCAGAAATCTAAACCATAAAAAGAAGAAGAAGTAAAGAAAAACATATAGAAAACAAGTTTAAAAGCAACATCCAATTTTCTCAAAAATTTCGGCAGAGTCTCCTTTGTAAAAACTGGCCCCAAACGGATACAAACAAGAATAATATATATACAAACAATAAAAAGCATCCCCAAACGGGAGTTAGCTCTACGCCAAAAGGTGGAAACAACCACATCAATGCACAATAGTATACAACGCCAAAGGGCGAGGCTCAAAACTCAAAAGAAAACAAAACCACCAAATATCATAATAATACAAGCGCGGATCAAAGGTCGAAATAAACAACTGATCCAGTAAACTATCAAGTAATACAAGTTTGGTTGATGGAGCTTTCTAGATACAAATGAAATAATAAAAGTACAATGGCGGTCCAGATACAAGTGAACCAACATACCGTGCAAATCACCCTAAGTGAAAAGATATGCCAGCAAGCTGCCAGGAAAACCTGTACATCGAACCTGTAATAAAATTTGGCACAACGGGGGTGAGTTGCCAACTCGTGAGTAGAAGATATCTGCGAAGAGAAATCGAATGCACGACGCTGTCCTAGGTCATAATAATATACTAATATACTACTAGTCATCAAGTAAAGACAGGATAATAAGCTACGTGTAAGTGCAAATGCTCCGTGCTCGTATTAGTGCCTCATATAGAACTATGTCATGTGAATGAGTATGCATGCACCATAAATGTGAAATAACCAATCCTGAAATCTAGATATATCTGTATAAGAAATCTTTAACTTTTATCATGGTAAAATGTGTATAGAAATCTGAAATATCAACGATGAAATCCATGGAAATCCGTGTCAAGCATCGACACAAAACATGTAAATCTCAAGTCTCAATACCTCATAATCTCAATGTCTCATAGTCTCAATATCTCGGGCTCCGTCAGTCCGGATCGGCCCATATCATCAAATCTCACGACAACGGTCGGTATCCTCCGGATATCCGCCGCGCCAGACATCACCGGTAGGTAGTCCTTCCCTGCCAGGCTCATCGTCTACAACTCGATCTTCTTGCCCCGGGGTACCATACCGGGCCCACCATGTACCCGAGACGGTTCATCCACTCCTCGAATCGGGTTTCAAAATCCAACAGAAAACATGAAATCTCATGGTGGACGACACATACATCACGAGAAAACCGCATCTTATGTTTTAAAAAGAGAGGAGGAGAGAGAGAGAAGTTTTTATATATTCTTGCGGTTTTCCCCAAAAATCCAGAAATCTCATAGAAATCCAAAATCCTAAAATCAAGAGTAAGTATATGATAAGTGTCGGCATATGCCCCATAATACTGCATGATAACATGAAAATGCGAATGCATGAAATGTCTAAGTAATAAATACCATGTCTATACTAACACCAGAGAGTAATCACAATATTATATCGATCTAACTGTTAGCTGGTTGTATCAATAAAAGATAATATGATCTAAAATGTACGTGACATAGCAATTACCGATGATGATGTGTGTGAGCCGGCAAATAAGTGTGCGTGGAATATGCGCATCATCGGTAATGGTGCTGGTGTCCTAACAGGCAAAGTTTTATTCTGATTATAGAAACATATGAATGAACATGCACCATTATGATTACGGTATGAATGTAAAGACGGATGTGTAATAACCACTCATCTGTGATATACAAGTATAACTACAACTATATGACTCGAGCCTAAACTAGTGTCCATCTAACCTCCTAAGGAACTAAACCTAAGAAACTAGTCAATAAGAAATAAGAGTCCACCTAAGGTCTGAATCTATATCTCTAATAGTCGGCGATCCAGCCTCAATAGCATCACGTACGTAGTACGGCTTTCTCGAATCAAGAGTGCGGATCAATCATCATATCTATGCTTTGTACGATAAAATCCATCGTACGGCATCCCAATATCGGGGTACGGGTCAAGTATCACCAACGTGTCTCATCATTCGTATAATATCATCATCAACACATGTCAAGATCAAGGTGCTATACTGTAATCGCATACATCAATCATATATCATTGTCAGCATAAATATACATCGTTAATTTATCCTCAGAAATATCATGCCATATGTATCATATTGTGATTAAGTCACACTTAGATCATATCGTAATCAAGTCACACCTATACGATAGCGTAATCAAGTCACACATATATGATATCGAAATCAAGTCACACCTATATGATGTCGTAATCAAGTCACACCTATATGATATCGTAATCAAGTCACACATATATGATATCGAAATCAAGTCACACCTATATGATGTCGTAATCAAGTCACACCTATATGATATCATATCAGAATTTCAGGCACATGTTACGGTCCGGGTTCTATTTTAGAGTCCCATATACTTCAATATCATCACCACCCTTTATTATTTATGTATACCTATTCAATATCTCATTTCCTAATGATCCGCTAACATCATAACACGACCGTAAAGCCAAGAATCACGGCATCAAGCTCAGTTATATTGTTTCATCCCCGTGTATCATATCACATCCTTGTATCACATATACGTATTGTGTATATATATATATATATATACCTACACCTAGTCCTATATATATATATACACATACACGTATACACCACGTCGAGTCTCAGTGTGTGCGTGTATGTATCTACCTGAAACCTACGAATCTCCTCCAAGATATTCATCCTCGGGTAAGGTCTTTCTAAATCAATCTAGTCCAACCTAAGGTCACTACTATGGTCCTACTCACCGAAATTCTAAGGTCACGTCTGGCTTCCTAATGACAATAAGTACTATCCCTATTCTACGTTTGCGGGGGTGCTAAACGCCATCCACCCGACTTCCCCCCGTAGATATACATCTACTCACCTGGTCCTTGTCTGCCGAAGACGGTGTCGCCATCATTTTTTTCATCGCCCACAGTCCACGTGAGGGGTACCTATACGCAAACACATATAATATCGTAAACTGAATCACGGACAACATCAAAACGACGCACGAAACGCGCATAGGTTAAAACCTATGTCCCGCTCATGCAAAAGAACCAAATATCGCTCGATATTGGCTTACAAACGCCGATTGATCGAGATAAGCATCAACAAACAACTCATAGTTATAAAACTCATTACTTATAATATAAAACATGATTTAATTCATCGAAACCCTAAAAATCGATCAAATCGTCCGATTCCGTAAAACCTGAAAACACCAATTTACCGTTTTACTTCAAAACTTGATGTTTAAAAGAAACTAATGGTCATATTATTCATTAATTAGCATAACTAGACTATATAAACCATCACTATATTTTTAACACCCTAATTTATATTAGTTTGAAAATTCTAGTTTGCAAACTTGCCCGATTTCGATACTTTTAAGGAAAATTTTACAATATCACATCTAAACTGGATTTTGCATGAATTAATGCATTAAACTACAATTCATGATGATAATAATATAATGAAATCATAATTTAGATTTTAAACCTCATTTATTTAAGAATTTCCAAAATCTAGTTAGCAAAAATAGCATTTTTATTAGTATTTTTCAATTATCAATAGAAACTAGTAACCAATTTAAGTTTTTCATCCCACTAACAAGTTAATATCCTCTTTAAAACCACAATCTAGTGTTGCAAACATTATGTCATGTCCCAAAAGTATGGAACATGACCGGCACCCAGACTACGAACGTCTCAAGGCGTACGTATTCTAAGTAAGCCGAGCCCAGAAATCCAAACCAAGAAAAGTAGTAGAGAGTAGGCAGAACCATATCAAATCAACCTGTAAGCAACATAGTATACAACGCCTAAAGGCGAGGATCACAACAGAAATGAAACTCAACCAGCAAGAAACCCATGGAAATATAATGCGCGACTCTAAGGTCGAAAGAATAAACATCACTGGTCTCTATCTCAGATAAATACATGTTTGGTTGATGGAACTTCTAGATACAACTGAAATATAATATACAATGTATAATGATGGGTACGATACAATAACCCACCTACTAGCAGATAGCAAGTCACCCGAAAAAAAACGTGCCCGCAAAGCCGTAATGGAACCTGTACGGCAAACCTGCAAGAAACTGGGGCACAACGGGGGTGAGTTGCCAACTCGTGAGTAGAAAAAGATCTACGAACAGAAAATCGCATGTATGACGCAATTCTAGGTCATACGATTATAATATAATCCTCAAATATATAACCAGCAACCTATAACAATGACTAGGGTAAATATCTAACCCAAGTATAAACCCATGTGCCCGTGTCAGTGCATCAGGTAGCAATGTATCATATAGATGATGTATGAATGCATGAAACAGAATGCATGTACTGAAGAAAACCGCTTTCATAAATTTGTGAGATTTCTGTATTTTTAAAATGAGATATCATAATGAAATCAGCATAAAACAGTGCCTAGCAACGGCACAAAATATAAACCTCAATATCTCGATATCTCTGTATCACAATCTCTGTACCTCGGTATATCGAAATCTCAATGTCTCAATCATAAAATCCAGGGCGCCGTCAGTCCAGATCGGCCCCTACCATCCATCTCATGACTACGACGGTATCCTCCGGATATCCGATGCGTCGGGTAATATCACCGGTCGGTCGTGCTCCCCTGCCAGGCTCAACGCCATCTCCTGCAATCTTCTTGCCCCGGGATACCGCACCGGGCCCACCATGTACCCGAAACGGTTCATCCGCCTTCTCGAATCGGGTCTCGAAATCCATCAGCAAAACTCATGGTGGACGACTCATACATCATGGGGAAACCGCATTTTTATTTAAAAGAGAGAAAGCAGTTTATATATGTTTTGCGGTTTTCCTCCAAATCCAGAAAATCTCATGGAAACCCGAATCCAAATCATCAATAGCATGTAAAATCATGAATATAAGCATGAGAATCCATGAATGCGGCATATAATGAACAACAGTATGCATGATGTGATAAGTAATAACTACAATGTCAAGCTGGCATATAAGGCAAGTACACTAATATCATGTCACTACTAGCTAACAAGCTAAATCAGGCAATAATATTCTCTAAGTGTACGTGACATGGCAATTACCGATGAAGATATGTGTGCGCCGGCAAATAAGTGTACGTGGTACATACGCATCATCGGTAATGGTGCTGGTGTCCTAACAGCATGATATCAATAATGGATTATGAATCACAACAGTCTGCGATGCGGAGCAACAATAATAATATGCGGGAGCTGAATACCAACACAATGTTAGCTAGACTGTATCTAATGTCATAAGAGTCATACAGCTACACAGCCTATAGGGCTGATCTAATAGGCTAACTACAGGTAAGGGAAACCGCCTAACCTCTGAGTCGATACATATAGGTATATATATACAGTCAGTGATCCCGCCTCAATCATATCACATCCGATATAATATCTATGATCAGACATCCCAAGTCTAGAGTGCGGATCAAACATCAGAATGTAGCTCGTACGTAAATCCGTCGTACGACATCCCTAAATCTGGGTACGGGTCAATATCACATTCGTCATATCATTCATCTAGTATTCTCTTTATCAAATATCATAATCCGGGTACTGACCTACGTCTAGTACAATGCTAACATCATTACTATAATTATGATCTGACTACTGATCGACAGTCTCGTATAAATCGATATCATCATCATATATCGTCAATATAATCATAATCCGACTTCCGATCGACAGCCTCTAGCAAATCGATATCATCAGCACAAATTAGCGTAAAGAGGTATACATCGCCCAAGCGGCCTATCATAAACATCTTATCATATCATGTCATATCTCGTAACTTAACCACATGTCGATCATTTTATATGTATAAATCACTATGCACATGGCATCGTCATCCAAGACCCGCTATCATATCAGGACATATCTCAAGTACGAATCCTGTCAATCGCCGATATCATAATCTCAAATCAAATATCATCGACTCATCCTAATCCCAAGTATCATCCTCAAGTCTGTATATGAACACATAGTCCCATACCCATGTGAACACATATCTATATAGAATCCCATCTATGCACATATGAAGTAAGGATGTATGCAAGTATGTATGTGTGTGTATGTATGTGTAGCGCACCCACTACCCTAGGGTTTCGTAACCATTTACCAATCCAACACACCAATATCCATCTTAAAATTATCATTAATCACAATTAACATATAATGATTGTTGGTGTGTATATGCATTCGTATACATCACCACGGACTGTGGGGGTGCTATACGCCATCCACCCGACTTCTTCCCGTAGATATAAATCTACTCATCTTGTTTATATGTGCCGGTACCGATGTCGCCATTTGCATCTCAACGCCTCGTCGCCACATGGGGTACCTACAAAGATATCACACGCTAAAACACATGAAAATCATATCGGAACCAAAATGGTGCACGCTATGCCCATAGGTAAAAACCTGTGACTTTGTGTGCAAACACTGCCAATATCCACTGTCGTTGACGTCCAAACGCCACCCGACAGAAACGAATCATCGAATACCAAAATCCATACGAAAACAAGTCGTAAATCATGCCAACTCATAAAAAACGACCCAGATTCTATCTGTAGGGTTCCTAGGCACTCCCAAGAGGTCTCACAAGGCATCAACCATGCCAATTTAAAAATTTACGGTGCCGAGAAACCCTAAACTACGGATCGTTGGCTAGATGTCTAGGCGAAAAGCAAACTAGTTAATACTTAACTAAGAGAATACGGAAATACAACCTTTGTAGATCCGGTCCTCCACCTTCATAGCTCCATGATGAAGTCCTCTCCGCTGTCCTCATGCAATCCCGGGCTCTAGCGTCGGCTTCATCGGAGAAGAAGCGGGCTAGGTCATCGACGACGTGCCGAAGATGATCTACGTCGAGGCATCGCTAGATCAAGCTCCAACTTCACCAAGTCAAGAAAACTTGTGAAGGAAACACACTCTACTACTTGGCAAGAGGTAGAGGATGAAGAAATAGGAATTGGGTTCACTTTAGAATTGGATTTTTCACTCATTTTCATCAATCACCATTGATGAAGTGAGCTTCTTCATGGAAGAAGAAGATGAAGAAGATGAATATTGTTATGATAAGTTCTTTCAAAAATAGAAAATAAAAGGAATGCTTATCATAATCTAACCATGGTGAAGTGTAGAGAATCTACTAGGGTTGAGTGGAGTGGTTAGGGTTAAGCATGAGACAAAATGGTGACTAAGTCAAAGCTTCATGAAGCTTCAACATGCAAGTCCAAAATTAGCCACCATTTCATTTCTTTATGCTTAATATTTTTCCAAAATAAATAAATGAATAAATAATGGATAAAACAAAACCCTAATTTCCAACTTAACCATGGTTTAATTATTTACACTTAACCAAAAAGCATGTATCATCAAACATGATACAATCATGTGTACAAAAGTATATCACATATACAATGTGCACAAACCAAGTGAGAAAATCCGTTTAAAGTGAACCAATACTAGTTAGTGCAAAGTAATATATCAAATATATAATTATGCATTAAATCATTAAATCAACACTTGATTCAATGATCCGGTCATGTCGCACACAACCGACTAGTATTCAATGTATCGGCTTATCGAATCAATACTTGATTCGATAACTAGGTTATATCGCATACAACCATTCGATACATTCATCGCGAGAATAGAATACGGTATCACATACACGCATTATTCTCGGTCCCGCACATATCTCATATGCGCTCCTATTTCGTTTCGCTTGAGCCAGGAAACCTCTGTGTAGGACTCTAAAGACTCGTCAATACGCCGGCAGCAGGTGATGATCATATCAAACACCCACAAGCCGCAAGCGGTCTGCTAAACGTAAAGGCCACCCGGGTATTGAGCGATCTGAAGATCGACGAGCAAGCCCGCTCACACTCCAGTGAATCCAACCAGTAACACTACCGTACAGTCCGGTCTGATCGTCTGATATGTCGTATATCTCGTCTAGGGGTGGTAAACGTCAGACCCCAATAGCTCGATAAGTCGTGTCGATATGAGGTCTATAAGAATTCAAGAACTACTGGTAACACTTACCAGTAAATTTCAGCAGCCCTGGCCTGGGATTTTCTGTTATAGCCAATCGAACACAGCGCAACATCAACCCCCTATACCGGGAGAGACGAATCCCCTCCTATCGCTCATTGCCTCCATGTGACTCGGGACTGTACCCAAAAACCACCGTTTTGCACGCCCTCTTGGACGTGGTAAGATGGAAATCAAAGCACAGTGGGAACCACACAAGACTCTATGACGATCTCGGGTCAACAGACTACTCTGTACCAGTGTCACCAGAGAACTGCCATCTGACGTGAGGTATAATACCATCTGGGAGTTCTCGGCGAGTCCGTCCAGTGTACCCAGTCTCTACTGAGCACCCGTATATCATCTCCGATGTCAAACACCAATGGATATGGGATCATCCATCGCCCATCTGAATGGGTCGAGAAGGTATACGCTAGTCTACTCTGGTATATCGATGCCCTGTCTCGATACACCCACGACTAGGGACTTTGAAGGATGTACTTATGGACTACCATGTCCCCACTAGTATGATCCGCATCATAGTCCAGATAGTCAAGTACACATCCTAAGGGCTTTACCAACATGTAACAGAGAGACAAACAGTGTACACGTTAAGGTAAAGAGCAACCAGATAGCATACTATCATGTCGAGAAAGAAAGTCTTCCCTATATATGTCCCAGCATCCACTACAATATACATCCAATGTACAGTAATGGCCTCTAGGGCATACATATAACTAACAATCTCCCACTTGCACTAGGGCCATCTGACAGCAGTGGTTGTAGTATCTCATACTCAACCATCCCATAAAAATCTCTCTCTGGGAACAGGCCTTTGTGAGTGGATCCGCTGTGTTGTCCTCTAAGTCTACTCTCCTAACCTTGATCCCTTGGAGATCAAGCATCTCCATGATCAGGTGACACTGCCTTAGAATATGTCTGGATCACTGATGGGACCGGCGTTCCTCGGCATAAGCCACAACTCCATTGTCTCACAATGGTAGGAACGTAGTTCATCTCATGAACCAATATACACCCAGACTGCCTCTTTGGTAGCATCTTAAGTAGCGATGTATCCTGCCTTTATCGTCTAGTATGTCACGGTATTTTGCTTGGAACTCTTCCAACATACCGTCCCTTTACTGAGGGTAAAGACAATGCCTGTGACTGACACTCAGTCGTCTTTATCACCCTGGAACCATTCCAGTGATTCTCCCCAGGGTCGATTGATACCTTCTCACTACAACTAGTGAGTATCCTAACATCCATTTAGTGTTGGAGATAGTGCCCTCAGAGTCACTTATTAGGTCACAGGTACGTGATTGCAATGATTGATGGAGGACCTATCCCGGTAGGACAGTCTTACTCGAGATGATAGTATGCTATCTGGTTTACCTTTATCATCGTGTACTGCTTTAGGTGACCTGACAAGTTGCTATTACACGTTGGTAGAGCCCCTAGGATTCTTGCTTGACCACCAGCAGTATGAGGGCGATCATATAAGTGGGAGCTGGGGGTCTATAAGCATATCCTTAAATGGTCCCTAGTCGTATGAGTTTCGAGACAGGGCATCGATACTCTAGAGTAGACTAGTGTGTACATTCGAGACCCCGACGAGGGGCGGTGGCCGGTCTCATAAGCCACTGGTGTCAGTTGGATCACCTAAGATGTATACAGGTGCTCATTGGGTTATGAGTACACCGGACAGGACTCGCCGGGAATATGCTAGTTGGTCATATACCAGACGTCAGATGGCAGTTCCCTGGTGACATGTGTACAGGTTAGTTCATCGACCTGGGGATCGTCATTTGTCTCGTGTGAGTTCCCACTGTACTTTGATTACTACCCTACCACGGCTCAAAGGAGTCGTGCAAACAGGTTTTAGTTGGGTACAGTCCCGAGCCACATGGAGGCAGTGAGCGTATCTTCAGGGGTTCGTCTCTCCCGGTATTGGGGGTGAGGTCGCGCTGTGTCTAGGAGAGCCATTACACGAAGTCCTTGGCCAAGGCAGGAGATTTACTGGTAGGTATTCCAGTAGTATCTCAGGTGTTCTGGGCTACACTCCGACACGACTTGTACCGCTTTTGGGGGTCTGACTTTTACCAACCCCCTAGGCCCGCCATGCGATGCTCATAGACGAACGGACCGGACTGTACGGATATTGTCACTGACACGCTCAGTAGGGTTGTCAGGCTGAGTTCGCTCACAGACGTCCCTTTTAGTCAATACCTGGTAGCCCGTTACGTATTGGCTTATACCTCTAACGTGCTAGTGGTTAAATCCACAACCAAGGTGTTGACGAGTCTTTAGAGTCCCCCACATTCTGTTACTCAGCTTTCGGGCGAAAAGTTGTAGAGGTCGTATGGAGATATGGCAAGGTCCGATCAGATACGTGCGGTATTGCACGGATCAGGATCGGACAGTTTTGTACTATAGGCCGTATGGGTATATGGCTGGGTTCGATCAGATACGTGCGGTATTGCACGGATCAGGGTCGAACGGATATTACTAGCCGGCTTTGGTATAAGCCGGATCCTAGTATAGTACAGTGTAGATTTTGTTTCATTGCATTTGTATTTCGGTCGGAATACAAATGCGGGTGTGTATGCACAGTATCGGGGTTTTCCTGTAATTTATTACGGGACCAGTTTTCTGGAGTTGCCAGTTTGCTTTTCGTTTCGGCCGATTTCCTTTGTATCGTTCATTGGCCGAAGATTGGTGGAGGAGGGCTTATTTGCATTGTTGCAAATAAGTGGTTGTGGAGGGGGTCTTTGCATTTTTGTTGCATCATGATTATAGCACCATACCTTGACTTTCTTTAGTTGATCATGGCTTGACTTTGGCTCATCATGGTTGTTGATGATGAGGTTGGTGGAAGGTGGTTGAGTGTGGGTTTTGATTTGGTGATGATTCCTTTTGCATGATAGCTTTCTCTCTCTCTCCATTGTATTATTGGATGGCTCTCTCATTTTCTTTGATACACCCACTCCCTCATGCTTTCCTCCCACATTGTAGTGGCCGGCCCAAGCTTTGGTGGGGCTGTCCAAAATTTTGGAGAGTGAAATTTGGTTCATTTCATGCTCCCAAATATCCACAAGTTCCATCTCCAAACTCCATAGTTCATCCCTCCACCAAAAAGGCAATTCCTACAACCCCAAAATGAGACTTGTACACTACATTCTACAGCAAATCTTGGGCACGTCGACTAGCCAGCTTCGTGCCCGAGTTGCCTCGGTATTGAGGTGGGAGCCCGTAAAAGAAGTAGGCGATGTGGTGCACTTCCGGCGACGATGTGGAGACCGGAGCTTCCGCAGGAGATCGGGACGACGACGAGAAGACCGGAGGACTTGGATCTGTCGGTATATCTCTCTTCCCCATCTTGTTGTTAGCTAGGACTAATTAATGGTTCGATCCGGGTATTAGTGCGCGGCGGTTTGCCAGTTCAAGAAAAATTAAAGTTTATCACCGCTTCCGTATTTGGCCGTCGGATTGACGGCCGGGGCACCGCCGTGCACTTACAGTGGTATCAGAGCCTCGCCATTAACTTAGTCTAGCTTGGTTTAATGTGTTTTGCATTTCCGGTCGACCAAAATTCCAAAATCTACATTTTTGCTCGCGACAGTTTTCTGTTGAAATTTTTTGGTCTCCAAAAATTTTTCAGGTTGTAAAAAATTGATGTACTGGAAAATATAAGAGCTCTGTAAAAATTCGATGAAGTGACTCCACTGTGGGAGCGCGGAACCGCCGCAAATACCCCCTTCTCGCCGCGGTTCCGCCGCACACTGTGGAGATCCCTGCACCAAATTTCTACAGTATCTTTCTGGGGTTAAAATTGGGGTTTTGGAATATTAATATTGGGCCCAGAATTTCTTGATTTGCTACAGTAATGCTTGGGGGCCCACTTGTTAAAATTTGATTGATCGGATATTTTAAACACATTATTTCACAGTATTTACATTATATCTGCGACCGTGAAAGTCACTTGATCGGTAAATCCAGTCTAACTGCTATAGCTCGGTTAGACGGATTTGCGAACGTGACTTTCACGTTGATGTTCTGTTTTTGCTGTGATGTTGCGGATCGGTCGTGGGGATAGCCTGGATGCAATGCTAGTACAGTTGTGGTTGTATTATGTACATTTGATATTGCGGGGCGAGCGTCCGACTTGTGGACTGCCGTCACTGCCTGTTTGTATTATTATTTTGGGGCACGGCCAGGTTGCGGTCGTTGTACCCGTTGTATGTATATTTTACTTTCTGTACTAGGATTACCCCGCGGAGGGGTGCACGGATAGCCGGGTTCTAGAGGGCAACAAGCCCGCATCTCATGGCATTGAGATGGAGGGGGCTTCACTCTAGAATTGGCGGGCTATTCGCCGCACTCGTAGGGGGTACAGGTTGACCCAGGAGGGGTGCCCAAGTTACCGGATTCCGTGAAGTGCTGGGTGGTCCATTCACGTTGCTGAAGGGGGCTGCCTCGCTTCAGGTTTTGGCGGGTGACTTGCCGCGCCCGTAGGGGTCTAGGATTTCATTGCACAGGCTATCCACACGACCAGGGGAACGTCGGGTTTCAGTAGTGGCTCTGTGAAACCCGGGGATCCCAGATATCTGTATTGTTTCTGTGATGCTGTTCATTTTCTGTGATGTTGCATTTTATTCACGCCTTGAGCGAATATAATATATTGGTATATATATTAGTAGATGTTGTATATGTTTTGCATCCGCGCTAGTCCAGTCCCCGCTCTGTCGTTAGTTAACTAACCTAACGGGTAATGACGGGACCCAGTGGCGAATGCGGATGGCATATACGTACGTCATATTATTTTCGTTCTTTGTGGTGTGATCAATTGATGGGACTGCGTTGATTCGGATCAATGTAAGTTAAAAACAAACCTAATCTGATGTTGTTGGAACACTTTTCAAAAAGCTGTTATTGCAAGGACGTTCACTTTTGTTTTGCATCGCGGTATTCATTTGGAATATCCTGCTCCTCAGTCGACGAGGCAAGGGCCGAGATCCCTTCACCGGGAGTGACCCCTTGGACAAAAAGTTTGCGTCAGGGCAATGACTTCACTATAGCCGATTACTTTTGCTTTGCACCGTGGTATTCAGTTGGAATATCCTGCACCCCATTCTACGGGGAAAGAGCCGAGATCCCTTCACCGGGAGTGACCTCTTTAGCGAAGGTTTTCGTCACTATATTTTTAAAAGCTATCAGTTCCTTCAACGATATCAAGTTCTTTACGTTAAAGGTTTTCGCCAGAAACCATTCGTAGCCCTCCGTCGTTTCATATGGATGGTCAATAGTATTCAAGCTGTGTATGTTGGCCAAAGTCTAGGCACAGTGATTGGTAGCTATTGGGGTATTCATATGCAGCATAGATAGATGCGTTGGTTTGGGACAGTCGTACTGCCATTTTGGCCAAAGTCAAGGGTAGGTACGGGTGGATTCAAATTAACCTGGAGAATGACGGGTAGAACTTGACATGTGACTTATGATATGTTGGCCAAAGTCAAGGTCATAAGAGCATGGGGCAGAAATCACATCGGGAGTTTCAAAAGAACTGAAACTTGCCAGATATGCGCATACCTTTTAGAGTGTGATGACGTGAGCGGATTCCGTCACGTTATCATGCGATGAGAGTTGGATCTCGATTCCCACTGATGAGTTAGTTTACTCCTCGGGTAACCCCGACTAATTCTTCTTTCAGGTTTGGAGGAGAATTTGAGGTACAGTGGGAGGTTTCCAGATTAGATAAATTGGTAACCATTCTGATCTAAGTTAGAGTGCACGCTGAGTGTTTCTTTTCTCTCTCTCTTTGGCAGCGACCATTGACCCGACCCTAAGACTATGACTCAGTGACCAAGTTGACCGAACCTTCTTTAACACTGGCTTTTGGATTGTAAGAGTTGCGAACCTCATTGCCACTCCTACTTTTACCCTTTTCTCCAGGACACCCCGTTTTACTACGAACGTCCACTTCCATTGGACAAAACCATCGTATGGTTAGATACGAACTCGAAGGAATTTATTCGAGGATGGTTTCAGGTTCTGGAGGAAACGGATAGGATTATTCAGTTGTCTTTTCCTTTTACCTTCTCTCAGGTTGCGAGTACTCCTTGGTTTAGGAGATAGTACACCTATTACGCAAATTGGATAGTCTTCTTCCAAACCATAGGCTGGTGCCGACCGGTAGGGAATGAAGAAAACCAATTAGCATAACGATGGTGTACAGAAGGCATTAAGTTAAGACAAAGCAAGGGATAAGTAAGAGGGCAAAGTAAATTGCAACAGATATTCACGAACAAACCAAATATTTCGTTACCACTCCCACATCACCTTTGTATTTCTCCAGGACACTCCGTATCACTACGAAGATCCACAGTTTATTGGATACTCCATCGTATGGTTATATACGAACTCGAAAGGAACTTGTTCCAGTTCGGGGATGGATTCTGGTTCAGGAGAAATAGGAATAAGATTTATTCAGGTGTCTTTTATCTTCACCTTCTCTCGCTTTGCGAGTGCTCCTAGGACTAGGACAGTACACCCATTATGCTTATTGGATAGTCTTCTTCCAAACCATAGGCTGGTGCCGAACGGTAGGGAAGGAAGAAAACCATTTGGCCTAAAGGGGTGTGCAGAAGGTAATGACTAAAGACATATGAAGGGATTTGGAGAGGTGGCAAAGAATTATACGGTTACAATCGTGAATCTGGAAGAGGCATTACTAGGAATACCAGGATACCCCATCGGAACATTTCAATGTTTCAGTTTCACTGTGTAATGTTAAAAGAAAACTGATTTCCCGATTAGACACTTGCTCCAGGGTATGTATTTACCAGGTATGATTCTCACATCTGTATGGTTTTACAGATGATGAGTGGGAGTAGGTTATTAGGAATTGGGTGATCATCCTCATTATATCGGGATTCGTTGTAATCGGTGATATTTGAAGAAATCACCTAGGTAGTTTGCCGGTCGGCAAATATTTGGTTTTGAATATCCGCTGTTATGCACCAATTTCAAATTGATATATCTGTACGTCTATTTTCATAGAGTGAGATATACCTTTCTGAAATTATGTCTACGACATTTACCTATATCAGTGGATGGTTAGGTAAGGAGCATTAAACAGCGGTGTAATTCTTCTTAACCATAAGTACAGTTTTCAACCTACGACACACAGTGAATGAGTTTTCAGACTCAAGGGACTTATACAGAGTATTGTATGTTGTCCAGGGTCCATCAGGACAGAGGGGTTGGTCCTCGTACTATATTCGGTTTACTTATAACTTCTTTAGTTTTTAGACAAGTGTTTCGTGGAAACACAGGGTCCGAATTTGGAGAAGTTATAGGTATTTGAATAGAGTAGAGAACCAGGTGTAGCAAGTATCGGGATTCTTCAAAGTGATCGAAGATGTAGATACTTGTGAATGGTATTCAGTTGATAGTAATGATAAAGAGATCTTGCTTCTCTTTCAGGTTACTCATAATTGGAAGCATTCCTAAGTTGAGTAACGCTGATCGGCCTTTTTCCATATAGTTGACATGCACTGGAGACAGCTGCATGATTTGAATCTGGTTCAATTAAATCAGTGCCTCTGTTTCTATATTGGATATAGAACAGTTCATATCTTAACGATGTTAAGGTACGGGGAGTTGTCCGGTTTATGCTTAAAACCAGACACTGGACAACTCAAGGCACGTTTCTGTAATGGCTGTTTGTGGGTTGACCCAGGCTATGACGCGGGCGGACTTTCTACCATCTGGATGAACAATAGCAATATTGTTCTAGACTCGCCACAGTTTTAATAAAAATCGTTTTTTTCAGAAAACAGTAGTGGGAGTATGTTAGAACTGGAAGTGATTCCAGAACCACAAACGATTACTGAAGATTTGATAAGGAACCTAAAGATTCAATCTGGATTGACATTCCATTAGCCACTCCGCAGATACGGTGGGTAACTTCAGGCACCCGAGAGGTACTACGGTAGCCTCAATGACGGTGACAGGGAAGTTCTTGTTTACCCACAATTACCATTGCTGTTGTTCCAGGCTGCGAGACCCGGCGGGAGGATGAGTATAGCGTTGTTCTAAACTAGTTTTAGAAGTGTACGTCTATATGACTCTGCCAGAGGGTTGTCATAGTCAGTGGGAGCAGCGGAAGCATTGGTGGACAGGTAGCTTATGTCTATTTATAGACTAAAGCAGATGTAGCGGAGATAGATCATCTGTTTCTGACGTGACAGTCATGGGTTTGACTTCATCAGAATAGGGGATGGATTTGTTGAGAAGGTAGTAGGGTGTGATATCCTGGTATTTGGATAACATACACAAAGTAAGAAAGGAAACTCCTATACTACGATCGGTTATACTTTGGTCGTCACACAGTGTTTTCTCCATATGGGAAATGGATTTTGTATCAGACATACTGGTTACTAGATCTATGGTTTTAGATCTAGATTTGGGTGGTTTCCCAATCTGGGTACTTAGACAGCATTCTAAGGGTATTTAGAATGGATGACTCCTGGCACGGTAGTGTACCTGCAGGTAATGGAGTCACCCTCTCTAAAGGTGTCTTACAGACTAAAGGGGAGAGGGATGTGCATGATTGGCAGATCACTTGCTCAGGCAATTGAGTCAATCATGAGATGTCAAGTACCACACCAGACATTGTTCTTACACTAGATGCAATAAGCTGACATTAATCCAATCCTGGAGAAACGGTCGGAAGCAGTTTTAGAACATAAGTGGATGTTCTAGGGATATGATAACGACAGCCTCATTCGGGAAACAGTTATCATTCCAGGCTTCCAAGGTGACATGGACGACAAGGAGGTTGTCAGAGTTATAGTTTTCCTTCTGACGAGGGGCAGTATTTTGGACAGGTGGTCCAAGGCAATACTGAGGGTGGCATGGCGCAGGATACTGATTAAGTTCAGTTGACGATACAGTCTAAGAAGTTTGGATTTGGAGTTCATTTATGAGCTAGGTCCCATCAGACATCCAGACACATTCTAAGACAGGTATTGCTCATTTCGGGAGATGGGTTTTCTCCGCGAACTTGAGATATAGAGAGACATAGAAAGAGACAACAAAGCGGATCCACTCACCAAGGCTATTCCTCGAACGCAATAGTTTCGCAAACGAGCTTTGTGAGACTGACTAGTAGAGGAGTTGGGTGTTCGGTATCACACGGGCTGTTAGTATGCGACATCGCAATAATTAGCCTTGAGTGCAAGTGGGAGATTGTTGGAGATAGTGCCCTCAGAGTCAATTATTAGGTCACAGGTACGTGATTGCAATGATTGATGGAGGACCTATCCCGGTAGGACAGTCTTACTCGAGATGATAGTATGCTATCTGGTTTACCTTTATCATCGTGTACTGCTTTAGGTGACCTGACAAGTTGCTATTACACATTGGTAGAGCCTCTAGGATTCTTGCTTGACCACCAGCAGTATGAGGGCGATCATATAAGTGGGAGCTGGGGGTCTATAAGCATATCCTTAAATGGTCCCTAGTCGTATGAGTTTCGAGACAGGGCATCGATACTCCAGAGTAGACTAGTGTGTACATTCGAGACCCCGACGAGGGACGGTGGCCGGTCTCACAAGCCACTGGTGTCAGTTGGATCACCTAAGATGTATACAGGTGCTCATTCGGTTATGAGTACACCGGACAGGACTCGCCGGGAACATGCTAGTTGGTCATATACCAGACGTCAGATGGCAGTTCCCTGGTGACATGTGTACAGGTTAGTTCATCGACCTGGGGATCGTCATTTGTCTCGTGTGAGTTCCCACTGTACTTTGATTACTACCCTACCACGGCTCAAAGGAGTCGTGCAAACAGGTTTTAGTTGGGTACAGTCCCGAGCCACATGGAGGCAGTGAGCGTATCTTCAGGGGTTCGTCTCTCCCGGTATTGGGGGTGAGGTCGCGCTGTGTCTAGGAGAGCCATTACACGAAGTCCTTGGCCAAGGCAGAAGATTTACTGGTAGGTATTCCAGTAGTATCTCAGGTGTTCTGGGCTACACTCCGACACGACTTGTACCGCTTTTGGGGGTCTAACTTTTACCAACCCCCTAGGCCCGCCATGCGATGCTCATAGACGAACGGACCGGACTGTACGGATATTGTCACTGACAGGCTCAATAGGGTTGTCAGGCTGAGTTCGCTCACAGACGTCCCTTTTAGTCAATACCTGGTAGCCCGTTACGTATTGGCTTATACCTCTGACGTGCTAGTGGTTAAATCCACAACCAAGGTGTTGACGAGTCTTTAGAGTCCCCCACATTCTGTTACTCAGCTTTCGGGCGAAAAGTTGTAGAGGCCGTATGGAGATATGGCAAGGTCCGATCAGATACGTGCGGTATTGCACGGATCAGGATCGGACAGTTTTGTACTATAGGCCGTATGGGTATATGGCAGGGTTCGATCAGATACGTGCGGTATTGCACGGATCAGGGTCGAACGGATATTACTAGCCGGCTTTGGTATAAGCCGGATACTAGTATAGTACAGTGTAGATTTTGTCTCATTGCATTTGTATTTCGGTCGGAATACAAATGCGGGTGTGTATGCACAGTATCGGGGTTTTCCTGTAATTTATTACGGGACCAGTTTTCTGGAGTTGCCAGTTTGCTTTTCGTTTCGGCCGATTTCCTTTGTATCGTTCATTGGCCGAAGATTGGTGGAGGAGGGCTTATTTGCATTGTTGCAAATAAGTGGTTGTGGAGGGGGTCTTTGCATTTTTGTTGCATCATGATTATAGCACCATACCTTGACTTTCTTTAGTTGATCATGGCTTGACTTTGGCTCATCATGGTTGTTGATGATGAGGTTGGTGGAAGGTGGTTGAGTGTGGGTTTTGATTTGGTGATGATTCCTTTTGCATGATAGCTTTCTCTCTCTCTCCATTGTATTATTGGATGGCTCTCTCATTTTCTTTGATACACCCACTCCCTTATGCTTTCCTCCCACATTGTAGTGGCCGGCCTAAGCTTTGGTGGGGTTGTCCAAAATTTTGGAGAGTGAAATTTGGTTCATTTCATGCTCCCAAATATCCACAAGTTCCATCTCCAAACTCCATAGTTCATCCCTCCACCAAAAAGGCAATTCCTACAACCCCAAAATGAGACTTGTACACTACATTCTACAGCAAATCTTAGGCACGTCGACTAGCCAGATTCGTGCCCGAGTTGCCTCGGCATTGAGGTGGGAGCCCGTAAAAGAAGTAGGCGATGTGGTGCACTTCCGGCGACGATGTGGAGACCGGAGCTTCCGCAGGAGATCGGGATGACGACGAGAAGACCGGAGGACTTGGATCTGTCGGTATATCTCTCTTCCCCATCTTGTTGTTAGCTAGGACTAATTAATGGTTCGATCCGGGTATTAGTGCGCGGCGGTTTGCCAGTTCAAGAAAAATTAAAGTTTATCACCGCTTCCGTATTTGGCCGTCGGATTGACGGCCGGGGCGCCGCCGTGCACTTACATTTAGATCTATCTCATAGATCCAAAACCTAGGATTTAGTAGGTATCACTTTGATCCTATATGGAGAATCATTGTGATAAGCGGTGATTGATCGAGCGTAGCATAGGAAACTCCTTCCCTATCAAGAGTATGTCATCCACGTACTCTACGAGGATCGTCACCATACTCCCTACTACCTTTTTGTTTATACAAGGTTCATCTACCATTTTGATGATGTCAAACTCTTTGACTAATTCATCAAAACAGATGTTCCAACTCCGCGATGCCTGCTTTATCCTATAAAGCATCTTGCACACGTTTCCGCTGCTCCCACTGTCTACGAGGCCCTCTGGCTGTGTACTTACAGACGCTCTCTTCTAAAACATCATTTAGAAAAGCTGTCATGACACCCAACCACCAGATATCGTAGTCATGGTCTGTAGCCGTGGCAAGTAGGATCTGGATGGACTTAAGCATAGATCCTTAGAAAAGGTTTCATTATGATCCATATCTGGTCAATGATGCAAACTTTTAACAAGTCTAGCTTTGAAAGTCTCAACTTTTCCATGTACACCAAGTAATCTTCTCAAGATATACTTGCTCCTGATGGGAATTTAACCCTTCAGATATAGCAACCAAAGTCCATACTTTGTTGGTGTATAAGGATTCCATCTCAGATCGATAAACATCCAGCCATTCTCACAGAGTCCTACTCCTGATGGCCAGGTCGAAACTAGTTGGATCATCATCTCATGATGCAATCCTCGCTCCCACTGTCATAGAGAAACAGAAGTATCTCTCAGGTGGGTGAGGAACCCTACTAGATCGGCGGAGAGGCTGAGGTTCGTTGGAATCTACTGAATCCTTTGGTTCTATCAAATCATCAGCTTTAGTTTGCATAGCTGGAACCTTTCCAGTTGTACATAACTGACCTTGCCTCGAGCTTGTCCGGATTATGCTTTTAGACAAAGCCCGAACAACCCCAAATCTTAACTAACTTAAGATATGGGCTCTTCCCTTTCCATATCACATATGAAGTGGTAGGCATTGATTTGATTTGAACCCTATTCAATAGGTATGCAGCTTCTCAAGTGCATAACTCCCAAAAAGGAAATAGGTAACTCAGTAGTACTCATCATAGAGCACACCTTATCATATAGGGTGAGATAGCTCCGCCCCGATATACCATCGTGCTATGGTGTATACGGAGGAGTAATGCTGAGAGAGAATCTCATTCTCCTTTAGAATAATCCAGGAATTTCGTGCTCAAGTATTCTCCTCCTTGATCACATCAAAGGACATAATACTTATACCCGTATTTTGGTTCTCTACTTCTAACTTATATTCTGTGAATATCTCAAAAGGTTCGGACTTGTGTTTCAACAGGAACATATGTCTGAATCTAAAGAGATTATCAGAGAATGTAATGAAGTATAAAGAACCAGTCTTGGCATGTGTAGACAGGGGACCTACATACATCAACATGTATCATCCCAAGAGTTCACTAACTCTTTCTCTGCTTCCAGTAAACAGAGCTATGGTCATCTTATCATTGTGACATGACTGGCAAGTTTCACAAGATGTAAATTCAAACTGATTTAAATATGCATCTAAATGTAACTTCAGCCGGTCGGGTCGCATTGATATGACCTAGTCTACAATGCCTCAAGAAGAATTCGTTCATTTCTGAACTTTTCCTCTTGTGTGTGTTCTGTATACTAAGAACTGTAGTTTGATTTAGAACATCAACGCTTTTAGATAACGTGCCTGAACCGATCAACTTTTGATATAGGAAATGTTCAAAACATTATCCAACAATACAAAATTTTATCATTTCTTTACTTATAAAGAGACTGATATGATTTTGTATATCAGGTTCGGTATCTAACAACATTCGTTCAGAATCAATGTATTGGTAATACAGGGTGACAGTGACCAACAGACTTGGCTGCAACACTTGCCCCGTTTTCTGCCTCATGAAACTTATCACCCGTTCTCAGTTCTCTACCTTTCTGTAGCCCTATGTAACAGATTACATATCTGGGATCCTGATCTGGTATCACATACCCAGGACGTAAAGGATACTGAGAAACAGTTCTCTGTAATGAACACACCCGAAGATGATGCATCAGCATGCACTCTCTTCGTTTGGGCGGCACGGGAATTCTGGTAATCCCCAATTTCCTGCTCTGTCTTATAACAATTATAAGTTGGAGCGGGACCAACGTTCCCCAACTCAGTATAACAAGCGGGTTCGGTCAAAAATCCGTATTATTATCTTGATTAAGGCGTGATATGGTCGCTACCTGGAGAGAGAGAGAAGAAAACACTCAGCGTGCGCTCTGCAAGAATAGATTGGTTATTATTTTATCTAATCAGGATGGCTCCCACTGCTTTTTATCAAATCTTCCTTCAAACCCTAAAAGGAAAGACTAGCCGGGATTAATTACACACTACAAGTTCGCCAATCTTTCAGCCAGGCCAGTGTCGGTACTTTGAGGGAGGTCCCCCGTGCTTTCGCACGAACCTAATTAATGTAAACCTCGTTTTCCCAGAGGCGTAACCCCGTTGACACCTTTCTAGACACCTACTTGATCGGCTAATTGTAATGTATAAAACTCTCCCAGGAGTAACTCTTACTCACAGCGGGTATCGGGATCCAACTATCTCATAAAAGGTATGCAATCTCATTGCAAATTTCAACACTTGAAATTCCCGATAATTTTGCCCCTAGCGTCCTATGACCTTGACGCAGGCCAACAAACTATAGTGCGCTAGTCAAGTTCAACCCGTCATTTCCTGATTGAATTAAACCCACCCGCACGACCCTTGACGCAGGCCAACAAAGTCGCACGACTACCCTAATCTAATCTGCATTATATGCATAAGCAGATAAATACTAGTTAGCTACCGCACACTACGCCTTGACGCAGGCCAACAAACGTAGCACGAATACTAACTAGCACTTATCTGAAATGACGGAGGGCTACGACAGGTTTTTCTGATAACCTATTGCGTAATGAACTTGATATCGTTGTAGAATCAAATGATTTTGAAATGGAGTGTTTTTTAGGCTTTTCTAGTTTTGCTAAAGGAGTCACTCCCGGTGAAGGGATCGTCGGTCCTTTTCTCGTCGAATGAGGTGCGGGATATATCATATATATCACTGTGCAAAGCAAAAACTCTTAAAAGCAATCAAAAGACAAACCGAGTGTGTAGCATCTGCCAGTTATTGCTAAAGGAGTCACTCCCGGTGAAGGGATCTCGGTCCTTTCCTCATCGAATAAGGTGCAGGATATATCACATATACCTCTGTGCAAAGCAAGAACTGTAGCTACCTGTTTTATTTTGAAATTCGATTCTACAACATCTTAGGTTTCTTTTATTTCATTAATCTCATTAATGAAGTCCCATCATTTAAGTACCTAAACATCACAGATAAATACGACGTACACTTATGCCATCCGCATTCGCCTCGATGTCCCCTCGTGCATCGTTAGGTTAGGTAACTAACGGCAGAGCGGGGCAGGGCTAGCGCGGGTGTAAAACATAAGTAACGCCTATATAATATATCATATATACTATATACTATATCTGTCACAGAACATCACATGATTACATCACAGATATCGCAGCAGAAGAATCATATGAAATATTGGATATACTAGGACGTCCGTGTTTTCAATACGAGCCAGTATAAAACACGGATTCCACGGTCGCGATGAATAGCCAAACCCACACCCCTAGACCCCTATGAGAGCGGCAAGCAACCCTGCCAATTCTAGAGTTAGGAGACCCGGACTCGACTCCTCGAGTTGGTCTCCCACTGGACTCCAGAACCCGGTTACTTGTGCCCTCCTCCTTGGGTCTATCCTAGTGCAGAAAAGTAAATAATATACAAAAGGTGACATCTTCCGCAACCTGGAAGTGTCCCAATAAAAGAATATTACATACAAGTTTTTTACATGAATGAAAATGAAAAACACTCATCTCACATAAAAACCCCCGGCTATTCAAACACGACGATCCAATATAACATATCCAGCAACACATAACATCACATGTTATCAACGTAAGTAAATATGCGCATCCCAATTGTCATTGACATATAGCAACGAAACCGGCGATATCACATATTACACTTACGGTCACAGAAAAGAAAGTGTAAAACTACAACAGTTGGAATCCGCAACCACCTCAGACATCGCATGCCTGACCAAATGAATTACTTAGACATCGCATGCCTAACAATTATAAACCCCGCATTTTAGTCTCAAAATCGAAAACACTTTTCAATATCAAGTCGGGCAATTCAACAAGATTCCCGACATTTTGATCGAATGCTCGTCGCAAACTTCAGTAGACGGTCGCACCCCCGATACCGACGACGAAGTGCACCAAGGCGGAACACCGCTACCGCGAGCACCCGAACGGATGCTTTCGGCGACGGGGTTCTCCTACAGTCACTTGGTCGGGGCTATGGAGTGAGGCTGTCTATTAAGTTTATCCGGCGAGTATCCGCGTACGCTACGTGATTGCGACGGACTTTTGATCACATCAAAATCCCGTGGCAACCGATCAAGTGAGACTAAAGTGCTACGTTTATAACAGTCATTCAGTTATCTCATAACTACTTGTGAATTCCAATTATTGTATCCTATTCCGGATAAATAGAAAATGTCAAACTTTCCGATCGAACAATCGAACACCCAAGTTTTCCCGATACAGATCAACACATGAAACAAGTCTAAAAACATTCAGTTCGTGCCTCAGTACCAACGGTCCAGCCGTAGAAGGGTCAAGCCAACGCCTCACATGTGGCACGTCGTACTGCCCCAAACCCGAAGGTTCAAAGGGCAGTTCAAGACGGTCACATAATCGAGTTAAGGTTTGTTGTCTTCTAGAGGGTCCATCGCGTTACTTGCACTACTTAGAACGTCATTAAACTACGGAAAAATCCAACACTTGGAAATTTCCCGACAGGGGAAAAATTGGGTATTTATATCCGGTCGAACTTTTTAACATATTCTAAAATTATCCGGAAAGCCACATAGACAAAATCTGATACCCCGATCGAAACACCGAATCCCCAAAACAACCCCAGAAAATACAACTCTTGAATAAAATTTAAAAAATACCCAGAGAACTCAGCACAGTTAAATAGGAATTACTGTGAAAATAGGTATGGCTGACGTCATCAAGTTGCGGCGGAACCGCCGCACGAGGCATGCTCGTGCCGCGGTTCCGCACCTGTTTAAAATCCAAACAATGTCGTATTTGCACAGTAATTCTTACAATTTCCTGCTGGGTTTTCTGCATATTTTTAATTTGGAAAAAACCACGATTTTAGAAAATGTCCAGAGAGCATGAAAATTTTGGGGTTTCGGTTCGTTCGGACTTCAAATTCCGTCTAGACTTCGCCTAAGGCTCTAGCTAGGCTCTGATACCACTGTAGGGTTCCTAGGCACTCCCAAGAGGTCTCACAAGGCATCAACCATGCCAATTTAAAAATTTACGGTGCCGAGAAACCCTAACTACGGATCGTTGGCTAGATGTCTAGGCGAAAAGCAAACTAGTTAACACTTAACTAAGAGAATACGGAAATACAACCTTTGTAGATCCGGTCCTCCACCTTCATAGCTCCATGATGAAGTCCTCTCCGCTGTCCTCATGCAATCCCGGGCTCTAGCGTCGGCTTCATCGGAGAAGAAGCGGGCTAGGTCATCGACGACGTGCCGAAGATGATCTACGTCGAGGCATCGCTAGATCAAGCTCCAACTTCACCAAGTCAAGAAAACTTGTGAAGGAAACACACTCTACTACTTGGCAAGAGGTAGAGGATGAAGAAATAGGAATTGGGTTCACTTTAGAATTGGATTTTTCACTCATTTTCATCAATCACCATTGATGAAGTGAACTTCTTCATGGAAGAAGAAGATGAAGAAGATGAATATTGTTATGATAAGTTCTTTCAAAAATAGAAAATAAAAGGAATGCTTATCATAATCTAACCATGGTGAAGTGTAGAGAATCTACTAGGGTTGAGTGGAGTGGTTAGGGTTAAGCATGAGACAAAATGGTGACTAAGTCAAAGCTTCATGAAGCTTCAACATGCAAGTCCAAAATTAGCCACCATTTCATTTCTTTATGCTTAATATTTTTCCAAAATAAATAAATGAATAAATAATGGATAAAACAAAACCCTAATTTCCAACTTAACCATGGTTTAATTCTTTACACTTAACCAAAAAGCATGTATCATCAAACATGATACAATCATGCGTACAAAAGTATATCACATATACAATGTGCACAAACCAAGTGAGAAAATCCGTTTAAAGTGAACCAATACTAGTTAGTGCAAAGTAATATATCAAATATATAATTATGCATTAAATCATTAAATCAACACTTGATTCAATGATCCGGTCATGTCGCACACAACCGACTAGTATTCAATGTATCGGCTTATCGAATCAATACTTGATTCGATAACTAGGTTATATCGCATACAACCATTCGATACATTCATCACGAGAATAGAATACGGTATCACATACACGCATTATTCTCGGTCCCGCACATATCTCATATGCGCTCCTATTTCGTTTCACTTGAGCCGGGAAACCTCTGTGTAGGACTCTAAAGACTCGTCAATACGCCGGCAGCAGGTGATGATCATATCAAACACCCACAAGCCGCAAGCGGTCTGCTAAACGTAACGACCACCCGGGTATTGAGCGATCTGAAGATCGACGAGCAAGCCCGCTCACACTCTAGTGAATCCAACCAGTAACACTACCGTACAGTCCGGTCTGATCGTCTGATATGTCGCATATCTCGCCTAGGGGTGGTAAACGTCAGACCCCAATAGCTCGATAAGTCGTGTCGATATGAGGTCTATAACAATTCGAGAAACTACTGGTAACACTTACCAGTAAATCTCAGCAACCCTGGCCAGGGATTTCCTGTTATAGCCAATCGAACACAGCGCAACATCAACCCCCTATACCGGGAGAGACGAATCCCCTCCTATCGCTCATTGCCTCCATGTGACTCGGGACTGTACCCAAAAACCACCGTTTTGCATGCCCTCTTGGACGTGGTAAGATGGAAATCAAAGCACAGTGGGAACCACACAAGACTCTATGATGATCTCGGGTCAACAGACTACTCTGTACCAGTGTCACCAGAGAACTGCCATCTGACGTGAGGTATAATACCATCTGGGAGTTCTCGGCGAGTCCGTGCAGTGTACCCAGTCTCTACTGAGCACCCGTATATCATCTCCGATGTCAAACACCAATGGATATGGGATCATCCATCGCCCATCTGAATGGTTCGAGAAGGTATACGCTAGTCTACTCTGGTATATCGATGCCCCGTCTCGATACACCCACGACCAGGGACTTTGAAGGATGTACTTATGGACTACCATGTCCCCACTAGTATAATCCGCATCATAGTCCAGATAGTCAAGTACACATCCTAAGGGCTTTACCAACATGTAACAGAGAGACAAACAGTGTACACGTTAAGGTAAAGAGCAACCAGATATCATACTATCATGTCGAGCAAGAAAGTCTTCCCTATATATGTCCCAGCATCCACTACAATATACATCCAATGTACAGTAATGGCCTCTAGGGCATACATATAACTAACACTATCCTGTTTGGAATCATACAAAATTGGGCATTCCAGGGGTCAAGTTTACAGGTAAAAGAGCAGTGCACGCAAAACGAGGGGGTTCCCTACAGATCTGGCCGCAAATTGCGGCCAGATGGAATATATCTGCGGCCAGAAAATGAGGGTTGGAGCTAGGGTTTTGGGTGTTGGTTACTATCTACCTGCACATCTCACTGCCAAGTCAATTTTATTTTAGGAGGTCCGAATTGATAGCAGTTTCCAGAAAGGCCACAAAGTCAACAAAATCGCTAAATTTCACCGATTCTAAACTATCTGGTATTTTGGTGAAACCTAGGACAATTCTTGTTTCAACTGGTCTTAACAGCACCTAGTAAGGCTATACTAACATTCAAAACCAACTATTGGCCAAATCTCACTCAAAATCACTAAACTAGCACTAAACTACATAGCAAACACTAAATTTTCAGCTAAATAACCATATATTTGCAAGCTAGAAGTCGGGTTAAGGGGTTATACCTCTGGATATCCTAAGATATATGAGAAGAGAGGAAGAAGAGGGATGGTTGCTGCTGGAGAGTTGCTGCAGTTGCTCCTGTAGCAGCTGCTGCTAATGCCAATTGCTGCAGATGCTGCTATTTTCCACTGCAGCTGATGCTGTTGTTGTTTTGGTGTTGTGGTAGTGTTTGGGTTGCTGTTGCAGCTGCTACTGCAGTTGTACATGTTATGGGAGTGGTTGTGGTGGTGTGGTGGTGATGTTTTGAATGAGGTTGTTTCAGCTGATGCAAAAATTGGGGCTGTTGTTTTTGAATGAGGATGTGGCTGTGGCTGTAGTATCAGCAGAGGTAAGGGGGGCTGTCTTGTAACTGTTGGGGCTGCTGATGTGTTGATAAGGGTGTATAGGTGTGGGGCTATGGTGGCATGTAGCTGTGTAGGGTTGGCTGATGTAAGATTGGGGGCTGATGGATTGTTTCAGCAGCTGCTGCTGCTGTGCAGTCAAGAGAGATGTGAGGGTGTATGTTGTTTAAATGATGCTATGGGCTGGTATGGGTTGCTGCTGCTGTTTTGCTGATACAATGGGCTGAAGTAATTGCTGATGGGTCAGATATTCTGGCTGAAAGGTGTTGAATTGATGCATGTTTTCAGCAGCTGATGTAGCTGCAGGTGTAGGGGCTGTTTTGTGGCTGAAGTCAGCTATTGGGGGCTGAAAAGTATGGTTTGGGAGTGTGCAGGTCAGCTATTGTGGCTGAAAGTGTTGATGGGCTGGTGGCTGCAGTTATTGGGGGCTGAAAAGTGATGATGGGAGTGTGCAGGTCAGCTATGGGGGGGGGGCTGAAAAGTCTTAGGGGCTGGTGTAGGGCTGCTGAATTTGCGCTGATATAGCTGCTGTAGCTGCTGTTCTGGTGGCTGAAAATGCGTTGTTGATGTTGGGTGTGGGGCTGATGGTGTTGCAGCTTGTAGCAGCAGCTAGGGTGGCTGATGTGTGGGTGTATATGTCTGATGTAGAGAGGTTGGCATGTGTGTGTTTGAGAGGCAAACCAAGGTTTTGAAATGAGATGAGTTAACTCTCATCATCCCATTCAGCATGAACCAAACCAAACCCTGATTAACCCACTTAACTTAGCCTAAAGGTTTAAACCCACCATAGTCATCTAAACATGGTTCAACCCTAGGCCACCATGAGTCCAAAACATGAACCAAATGCGACAGGTGTGGAAATGTTATGTGCACATTGCACAAAAGCCAAAAATCCGGTTAGCGATCTTCAATCGCAATTAACACAAAAATAACATATACTTAACCATAAAAACTTAAAATGACATAATTCCACAAAATACCCTATTTTAGGATTTCTAAAATTTTCTCCGGAATTTTCACCATTTATCGGTATTTAATTATACCGACTATTAAAATATTCATTAAAAATTATGAAAATTCCCAAAAATAATATTTTATTTTTTTGAAATGTTACACATTAATTGGAATTTTATCTCACCAATATATACAATATATAGAAATCTAGTTTGCAAAATGGATTAATTTAAACAATTTTAGATAAACAATTTACAATATATCATCCATACAAGATTTTCCACTTCTAAAAATGTTAAACTAGTTATTATAACCCTACTTAATTAATAAAAACCATAACTTAATTTTATAAACCCTAACTTGAATTTTAAAACTTGTAGATAGAAATTATTTATTAAATCTAATTATGCTTAAATGAAACATCTAATAACAATAAATCAAAAGAAGAAGATTTATATCTCCATAACATGAAATCCAAACATGAAAATAAGCCTCCAAAATAAATGTTTTCCATCTCCAAAATCCATGTAAAGATGAGCAAAGAATAGAGGGTAGGAATTAATTAGGATTTTGTGGGTTTTTTTATTGAATTTTTGATGAATTTTGATGATTTTTAATACAAAAATGATGGGGGAAAAATTTTGGGGCTGCCCATGGTGGTGAGGCCGGCCATAAGGTTAGGAAAAGAGAGGAGAGTGAGAAAAGGTGAAGAAAAGTGTAGAAGGTTTCACAAAAATATCACACAATTAAGTCTTTTCATGAATTTATTTAAAAATTCTTTATTTTCTTCACTCCATTTGACCTAGAATGGTCTAGAACCATTGTAAAATTTTGAAAATAAATTTTGCATGAAACACACTTGATTCTAATATGTAATGGTTCACTTTTGCTAATTAAACCCATTCAAATTTGTAATTTACACTAATTTAGTGTAAAAATAAATCTTATGTTAATATTTAAAATAATTAATTTAAGAAAAATATTTAATTAAACTAAAAATTTATAAATGGCTAAATAAACACCATTTACTAGTAATAACATAATTAAAATAGGTATTTTTAAATTTATAGTGAAAAATAATTACGGTTTAGTTTTATGAAAACTACGTTTTACTTTACCGAAAATTATAAAATTCACTTAAACGATTTTATTTATTTAATTATTTTTAAAATGTTACAAGGTTAGTCTTTAGACCCGAGATAGTCATAGAGTCTTGTGTGATTTCCACTGTGCTTTGATTTCCACCTTACCACGTCCAAGAGGGCATGCAAAACGGTGGCTTTTGGGTACAGTCCCGAATCACATGGAGGCAATGAGCGAAAGGAGGGGATTCGTCTCTCCCGGTATAGGGAGTTGATATTGTGCTGTGTTCGATTGGCTATAACTGGAAGTTCCTGGCCAGAGCTGATATATAGTACTACTAGTAAGTGTTATCAGTAGGTTCTTGACCTGTTATGAGCCTCACATCGACACGACTTATCGGTTATTGGGGTCTGACGTATACCACCCCTAGACTAGATATGCAATATATCAGATGAAGAGACTGGACTGTACGGTAGTGTTACTGATTGGATTCACAGGAGAATGTATAGGCTTGCTTTTTGATCTTCTGATCGCTCAATACCTGGGTGGCTGTTACGTTTAGCTGACCGCTTGCATCTTGTGGGTGTTTGATATGATCATCACCTACTGCCGGCGTATTGACGATTCTTTAGAGTCCTATACAGAGGTTTCTTGACTCAGGAAAAACGGAGTAGGAGCGCATATGTGATATGTGCGGGACCGAGAATAATACGATATGAGATACCATATTCTATTCTCGCGATATTTGATATCAGCCGGGTCATCGGATCAAGTGTTGATTCGATGAATCGATACATGATATATTAGTCGGTTATATGCGATATAGCCGGATTGTCGGATCAAGTGTTGATTCAATAATTTAATATATAATTATATATGTGATATATTACATTACATTATCTAATATTGGCTCGCTTTATTGATTCATTTTCTCAACGGATAATACATTGATATATATGCAATATATGTTAATTGTATTATTTTCTTTTGTTACAAAAATATATTATATATATGTGATATATAATATTGTAACAAGTTATGATTACTAATGCAACATGAGTTGTAGAGATTAAATATGGTTAGAGTTTGATTTGGGTTAGCATTTTCATGAAGCTTCTAGAAGCTTTATATTTTGTTTTAAGCAAAGATATTTTGTGTTGATATTTCTAACCCAACCCAAACCCTTCACCCTAGGTTAATTCTCTACATGAGTTAAGCTACTCATTCTTAACTCAAGGGTTGTATTTGTAACCATAAGGATAATTCATTATTCATCACAAAAGAAATCATCTTCTTCTTCCTCCTTGAAAAGCTTTCTAGCTTTTGATTTTGCGATGAGTGTGTGTGAGAAATTGATAATAAAAGAGAGCATAATTCCTACTTCATCATTCTCATCTAATCTAGCCAATTAGATTAGGGTGTTCACTTCATTAATACTTGATTAGTGAGTGAGAGCTTGAGTTAAAGAAACTTCAAGGTAGATCATCTTCGAAAAGGAAGACTTCAAGCAAGCATGGATCATTCGGGTTGTGGAGCTTCTCTTGAGTCCGAGATATCATGGATTGCGGCAAAGGGACTACTACTCGGAGCTTATGAAGCAAAGGAGCAGACTACAAAGGTTGTAATCCCTCTCTCTTAGATGTAAAGATGTTTACTTGCATGTTTAACCCTAATTATCTAGCAAAGATCCTCGCTTTGGGTTGTTCGGCACGTCTAAATTTTAAATTGGGCATGGTTGATGCTTTATAGACCCTTGTGACAATGCCTAGTAACCCTACAGTGGTATCAGAGCCTAGCTAGAGTATTAGGCGACGTGTATACGAAGTTAAAAGTCCGATCGAACCCCGAAACGGCGTATTTTGACCCCTCTCTGGAAATTTTTTTAAAATATGATTTTTTCCGTATTAAAAATACTCAGAAAATTCAGCAGGGAATGCTAAGGATTACTGTAAAATACGAGCCTCTAACACCCTCAAGTCGCCGCGGAACCGCGGCAGGAACAAGCTTTGCGTGGCGGTTCTACGGCCGTACTTGGGTGTTAGGGACTCGTATTTGTAGGGTTAATCCGTAGGTATTAGTACATACTTCTGGGAATTTTTAATATTACTCAAGTGTTGAGTTTTCTTTAGATCCTTTGAATTCGTTTATTCGATCAGAAAGTTTAATTTCGTTTAGTTTTCCGGATAATTTAGAACGTGTTAAAATGTTCGAACGGATATCAATAATTCACTTTTTCCCGACACGAAAAAAACTTTCAAGTGTTGAATTTTTCTTGAGTTTAAAAACTTTTCGGAAAAACATACAAGCATATCTGTGGACCCTCTAGAATAACGTAACCTTAACTTGATTATGTGACCGTCAAAACTTCCACTGAACCTTTGGGTTTGTAGTAGTTTGGCGTTGCCACATGTGAGGCGTTGGTTTGACCCTTCTACGGCTGGTTCATTGGGGCTGTGACATGTTCTGGGATTTTTGAACTCCGCTCAAGTGTTGAGCTATTTGGGAAATCTTGGGTATTTGATTATTCGATCAGAAAGTTTAACCTTGTCTATTTATCTGGAATGTGATACAATATGTGGAATTTATATAGTTAGGCATGAAATGCAAAGTATGTGATATTTCGGATTTATGATGTCTAAAGTCAGTGTGGATTCCAAATGTTGTAGTTTTACACTTTCTTTTCTGTGACCATAAGCGTAGTATGTGGTGTATCGCCGGCTTCGTTGCTATACATCAACGACAATCGGGATACGCATACTTACTTACGTTGATGATATATGATATTATGTGTTGCTGTGATATGTTGTATTGGATGTGAATAGCCGGGGGTTTTATGTGAGATAGGGGTTTTTATATTTTCATTCATGTAAAATTCATTTGTATGTAATATTCTTTTATTGGGGCACTTCCGGGTTGAGGATGATGTCACCATTGTATATTATTTACTTTTCCGCATTAGGTAGACCCGAGGAGGGGAGCACAAGTGACCAGGTTCTAGGGTCCAGTGGGAGGCCATCTCGAGAAGTCGAGACCGGGTCTTCTAACCCTAGAATCGGCAGAGTTGCTTGCTGCTCTCGTAGGGGTCTAGGGATGTGGGTTTGGCTATTCATCGCGACTGTGGAATCCGTGTTTTATACAGGCTCGAAATAAAACACGGACGCCCTAGTATATCCAATATTTCATATGTTATCTTCTGCTGCAATGTTCTGTGATGAGATCATATTACTGCCCGAGACGAATGCTTATACTATATATATATATATATGTTGATATATAAATATTACTGCTTTCGTTTCTTCTTATATGCTTAGGAAGCATTAATTGATGGGATTTTATTAATGAGATTAATAAAAGAAAAGAAACCTAAAAGATGTTGTAGAATAAAAACTTTATAAAAAGGGTAGCTACAGTTTTGCTTTGCATAGCGGTATATATGATATACCCTACATCTTATTCGATGAAAAAAGAGCCGAGATCCTTTCACCGGGAGTGACCTCTTTAGCAAAACTGGCAGATGCTACAAACTCACGGTTTAGTTTTTGACAGCTTATATAGTTCTTGCTTTGCACAGCGGTATATATGATATACCCTGCACCTTATTTGATGGGGAAAGAGCCGAGATTCCTTCACCGAGAGTGACCTCTTTAGCGAAACTACAAAAGCCTAAAAAACACTCCTTTTCAAAATTACTTGTTTCTACAACGATATCAAGTTCATTACGCAAAAGGTTTTTATAAAAACCTATCGTAACCCTCCGTCATTTCAGATAAATAATATTTAGTATTCGTGCTGTGTTTGTTGACTTAGTCAAGGCATAGTGTACGGTAGCTAAATACTGTTTATCTGCTAAAGCATGAGATGCGATTGGTTTAGGGTAGTCGTACGGCCTTGTTGACTTAGTTAAGGGTCGTACGGGTGGGTTTAATTCAATCGAGAAAGGTACGGGTTGAACTTGACTTGCGATTTATGGTTTGTTGACTTAGTCAAGGTCATAAATCGCTAGGGGTAAAAACATTATCGGGAATTTCAAGTGTTGAAATTTGCAATGAGATTGCATACCTCCTATGAGATAGTTGGATCCCGATACCCACTGCGAGTAAGAGTTACTCCTGGGAGAATTTTACACAGGACAATTAGCCGATCAAGTAGGTGTCTAGAAAGATATTAACGGGGTTACGCCTCTGGGAAAACGAGATTTATTTTAATTAGGTCCATGCGAAAGTACGGGGAACCTCCCTCAAGTACCAACACTGATTTGGCTGAAAGATTGACGAAATTGTAGGGTGTAATTAATCCCGGCTAATCTTACCTTTTAAGGTTTGAAGGAAGATTTGATAAAAACAGTGGGAGACATCCTGATTAGATAAGATAATAACCAATCTAATTTTGCAAGAGCATACGCTAAAGTGTTTTCTTCTCTCTCTCTCCAGGTAGTGACCATGTCAGGCCTTATTCAAGATAATAATATGGATGTATTGACTGAACCCGCTTATTATACTGAGCAGGGGAACGTTGGTCCCGTTCTTTCTTATAAGTGTTATAAGACTGAGCAGGGAATAGGAGAATATCTGGATTCTCACGCCGCCCAAACGAAGAACAAGTATGTTGATGCATCTTCTTCGGGTGTGTTAGTTATTGAGAACTGTTTCTCAGTTCACCCTACGTCCTGGGTATTAGATACCGGATCGGGATCCCACATATGTAAATTGTTATGTGGGCTACGTAAAGGTAGAGAACTGGGAAATGGTGATCATTCCGTACAAGTAGGGAATGGTGCAAATATTGCAGCCAAGGCAGTTGGCGAATATCATCTTGTATTACCAAGCAGTAATACATTGATTCTGAACGAGTGCTATTATATACCGAACATGATGTGCAACATTATATCAGTTTCTTTATTAAGTAAAGAAGGATATAATTTTGTAATACAGGATAATGTTATGAACATCTTCCTAAATCAAAAGTTGATTGGATCAGGCTCGTTACATAATGGCATATTCATTCTCAATCAAAATACAGTCCTTAATATACAAAACACACACAAGAGGAAGAGTTCAGAAATGAACGAATCCTTCTTGTGGCATTGTAGACTTGGTCATATCAATGCGACACGGCTAGCTAAGTTACATAAGGATGGATATTTAAATCCGTTTGAATTATCATCCTATGAAACTTGCCATTCATGTCTCAAAGGCAAAATGATCAAAACTCCATTTAGTGGACACGGAGAAAGAGTTACGGAACTCTTAGGGCTGATACATAGTGATGTATGTGGTCCCATGTCTACACATGCCAGGAACGGTTCTTCCTACTTCATTACATTCACTGACGATCTCTCAAGATACGGACATGTGTTCCTGATAAAACACAAGTCTGAAGCTTTTGAGAAATTCAGCGAATATAAGCACGAAGTAGAGAACCAAACGGGCAAAAGTATTAAGATCTTTCGATCTGATCGAGGAGGAGAATGTTGGAGATAATGCCCTCAGAGTCAATTATTGGATCACAGGCACGTGATTGCAATGATTGAGGGAGGACCTATCCCGGTACGACAGTCTTACTCGAGATGATAGTATGCTATCTGGTTTATCTTTATCATCGTGTACTGCTTTAGGTGACTTGACAGGTTGCTATTGCACGTTGATAGAGCCCCTAGGATTCTTGCTTGACTGCCAGCAGTATGAGGGCGATCATATAAGTGAGAGCTGGAGTCTATAAGCACATCCTTAAAAGGTCCCTAGTCGTGGGAGTTTCGAGACAGGGCATCGATTCTCCAGAGTAGACTAGTGTATACAGTCGAGACCCCAACGAGGGGCGGTGGCCGGTCTCACAAGCCACTGGTGTCAGTTGGTTCACCTAAGATGTATACAGGTGCTCATTGGGTTATGAGTACACCGGACAGGACTCGCCGGGAACATGCTAGTTGGTCTTATACTGACGTCAGATAGCAGTTCCCAGGTGACATGTGTACAGGTTAGTTCATCGACCTGGGGATCGTCATTTGTCTCGTGTGAGTTCCCACTGTGCTTTGATTACTACCCTACCACGGCTCAAAGGAGTCGTGCAAACAGGTTTTAGTTGGGTACAGTCCCGAGCCACATGGAGGCAGTGAGCGGATCTTCAGGGGTTCGTCTCTCCCGGTATTGGGGGTGAGGTCGCGCTGTGTCTAGGAGAGCCATTACACGAAGTCCTTGGCCAAGGCAGGAGATTTACTGGTAGGTATTCCAGTAGTATCTCAGGGTGTTCTGGGCTACACTCCGACACGACTTGTACCGCTTTTGGGGGTCTGACTTTTACCAACCTCCTAGGCCCGCCATGCGATGCTCTTAGACGAACGGACCGGACTGTACGGATATTGTCACTGACAGGCTCAGTAGGGTGTCAGGATGAGTTCGCTCATCGACGTCCCTTTTGGTCAATAGCTGGTGGCCCGTTACGTATTGGCTTATACCTCTGACGTGCTAGTGGTTAAATCCACAGCCATAGTATTGACGAGTCTTTAGAGTCCACCACACATTCAGTTACTCAGCTTTCGGGCGAAACGCTGTAGAGGCCGTATGGAGATATGGCAGGGTCCGATCAGATACGTGCGGTATTGCACGGATCAGGATCGGACGGTTTGTACTAGAGGCCGTATAGTTATATGGCAGGGTTCGATCAGATTCGTGCGGTATTGCACGGATCAGGATCGGACGAACATTACTAGCCGGTTTTGGTTTAAGCCGGATCCTAGTTTAGTACAGTGTAGATTTTGTCTCTTTGCATTTGTATCCGGATGGAATACAGATGCGGGTGTGTATGCACAGTATCGGGGTTTTCCTGTAATTTATTACGGGACCAGTTTTCTGGAGTTGCCAGTTTGCATTCCGTTCCGGCCGTTTTTCCTTTGTTCTTTCCCGGCCGGACTTTTCCGATGGATGGGGGTTATTTGCAAGTTTGCAAATAACATTTGTGGAGGGGTTTTCTTGCATATATGTTCATTATGATATGTTTAGCATCTTTCATCCATCACTTGCATTAATGAGATTAGAAAGGGTATGGGTTTGATGTTCATATGTTATTATGATGTTTTTGGATGTGGTCACCCCTTGCTTTCTACTACACTCACCTCCCTCTTTGATAAAGTTTGATTCCTCCACCATTCTCAAAGGAGAAGGCCGGCCACTTCTTTAGGTGAGGATGAATGAGAGAGTTTTGATTTTGGTGGTATGGCAAATTTCATTCATCTCATTTTTGATACAAGGAAAAATGAAAGCACCATTTTTCATACCTTCATTCCTCCATCTTCAAAAGGCAACCAATACCCCAAAGTGAGACATGCACTCTACACTACATTCTATAGCACTTCTTGGGCATGTCGACTTGCCAGCTTCATGCCCGAGTTGCCTCGGTATTGAGGTGGGAGCCCATAAAAGATACAGACGATGTGGTGCCCTTCCGGCAAGGAGACGACGACCGGAGTTTCCGCGAGAGATCGGGACGATGACGAGAAGACCGGAGGACTCGGATCACTCGGTATATCTCTTCCCTATCTTGTTACTTTGCTAGAACTAGTTTAATGGCCCGATCCGGGGTTTAGTGCGCGGTGGTGCCGGTTTGCAAAGTTCGCAAAATTAAAGTTTATCACCGTTTCCGCATTTGGCCGTCGGATTGACGACCGGGGCACCGCCGTGCACTTTCAGTGGTATTAGAGCCTCGCCATTAACTTCGTCTAGCTTCGTTTGATGTGTTTTGCATTTCCGATCGACCAAAATTCCAAAATCCACATTTTCACTCACATCAGTTTTCTGTCGAATTTTTTCTGGCTCTAAAAATTTTTCAGGTTGTAGAAAACTGATGTACAAGAAATTATAAGACTTCTGTAAAAATTCGATACAGTGAATCGACCACTGAAGCGCGGAAACGCGGCCAAACACCCCCTTGGGCCGCGGTTCCGCCGCACATTAGTGTCCTCGCTGCATTAATTTTTTCCAGTGGGCTTCTGGGATGATTTTAGGGGTTTTGGAATATTAAAATTGGGCCCAGCATTTCTGTGAGTGCTACAGTATTGTTTGGGGGCCCACTTGTTAATTTTTGATAGATCGGATATTTTAAACACATTATTTCACAGTATTTACATTATATCTGCGACCGTGAATGTCACTCAATCGGTAAATCCGGTCTAACTGCTATAGCCCGGTTAGACGGATTTGCGAACGTGACTTTCACGTTGATGTTCTGTGTTTTGCTGTGATGTTGCGGATCGGTCGTGGGGATAGCCTGGATGCAATGCTAGTACAGTTTCTGTTGTATCATGTACATTTGATATTGCGGGGCGAGCGTCCGACATGTGGACTGCCGTCACTGCCTGTTTGTATTATTATTTTGGGGCACGACCAGGTTGCGGTCGATGTACCCGTTGTATGTATATTTTACTTTCTGTACTAGGATTACCCCGCGGAGGGGTGCACGGATAGCCGGGTTCTAGAAGGCAACAAGCCCGCATCTCATGGCATTGGGACGGAGGGGGCTTCACTCCAGGATTGGCTGGCTATTCGCCGCACTCGTAGGGGGTATAGGATTTCATTGCACAGGCTATCCACACGACCAGGGGAACGTCGAGTTTCAGTAGTGGCTCTGTGAAACCCGGGGATCCCAGATATCTGTATTGTTCTGTGATGCTGTACATTTCTGTGATGTTGCATTTTATTCACGCCTTGAGCGAAATATAATATATTGGTGTATATATTAGTAGATGTTGTATATGTTTTTCATCCGCGCTAGTCCAGTCCCCGCTCTGCCGTTAGTTAGCTAACCTAACGGGTGATGACGGGACCCAGTGACGAATGCGGATGGCATATACGTACGTCAGCATATTTTCATTCTTTGTGGTGTGATCAATTGATGGGACTGCATTGATTCGGATCAATGCAAGATAAACAAACCTAATCTGATGTTGTTGGAACACTTTTCAAAAAGCTGTTATTGCAAGGACGTTCACTTTTGTTTTGCATCGTGGTATTCATTTGGAATATCCTGCTCCTCAGTCGACGAGGCAAGGGCCGAGATCCTTTCACCGGGAATGACCCCTTGGACAGAAGTTTGCGTCAGGGCATTAACTTCACTATAGCCGATTACTTTTGCTTTGCACCGTGGTATTCATTTGGAATATCCTGCACCCCATTCTACGGGGAAAGAGCCGAGATCCCTTCACCGGGAGACACCTCTTTAGTATAGGTTTTCGTCACTATATTTTCTAAAAAGCTATCCGTTCCTTCAACGATATCAAGTTCATTACGTTAAAGGTTTTCGCCAGAAACCATTCGTAGCCCTCCGTCGTTTCAGACGGGTAGCACGTAGTATTCATGCTATGTTTGTTGGCCTTCGTCAAGGCATAGTGTTTGGTAGCTGCTTGTTGCCTTTCTGCAGCATAGATAGATGCGTTGGTTTGGGACAGTCGTATAGCCTTGTTGGCCTTCGTCAAGGGCTTGTGCGGGTGGGTTCAAATCAACCTGGAGAATGACGGGTAGAACTTGACATGTGACTTATGATTTGTTGGCCTTCGTCAAGGTCATAAGAGCATGGGGTAGAAATCCACATCGGGAGTTTCAAAAGAACTGAAACTTGCCAGATATGCGCATACCTTCTGGAGTGTTATAGCGTGAGCGGATTCCGTCACGTTATCATGCGATGATAGTTGGATCCCGATTCCCACTGATGAGTTGGTTTACTCCTCGGGTGACCCCGACTAATTCTTCTTTCAGGTTTGGAGGAGAATTTGAGGTACAGTGGGAGGTTTCCAGATTAGATAAATAGATAACCATTCTGATCTAGGGTAGAGTGCACGCTGAGTGTTTCTTTTCTCTCTCTCTCTGGCAGCGACCATTGACCCGACCCTAAGACTATGACTCAGTGACCAAGTTAACCGAACCTTCTTTACACTGGCTTTTGGATTGTCAGAGTTGCAGACCTCATTGCCACTCCTACTGTTACCCTTTTCTCCAGGACACCCCGTATTACTGCGAACGTCCACTTCCATTGGACAAAGCCATCGTATGGTTAGATACGAACTCGAAGGAATTCGAGGATGGTTTCCGGTTCTGGAGAAAACGGATAGGATTATTCAGTTGTCTTTTCCTTTTTGCCTCCTCTCAAGTTACGAGTACTCCTTAGTTTAGGAGATAGTACACCTATTACGCAAATTGGATAGTCTTCTTCCAAACCTTAGGCTGGTGCCGACCGGTAGGGAGTGAGGAAAACCAATTAGCATAACGATGGTGTGCAGAAGGTATTAAGATTAAGACAAAGCAAGGGATTAGTAAGAGGGCAAAGTAAATTGCGACTGATATTCATGACCAAACCAAGTATTTCTTCGCCAATCCTAAATCACCTTTGTATTTCTCCAGGACACTCCGTATCACTATGAAGATCCACAGTTTATTGGATACTCCATCGTATGGTTATATACGAACTCGAAAGGAACTTGTTCCAGTTCGGGGATGGATTCTGGTTCAGGAGAAATAGGAATAAGATTTATTCAGTTTTCTTTTATCTTCACCTTCTCTCGCATTGCGAGTGCTCCTAGGACTAGGACAGTACACCCATTATGCTTATTGGATAGTCTTCTTCCAAACCATAGGCTGGTGCCGAACGGTAGGGAAGGAAGAAAACCAATTGGCCTAAAGGGGTGTGCAGAAGGTAATGACTAAAGACATATAAAGGGATTTGGAGAGGTGGCAAAGAATTATACGGTTATAGTTGTGAATCTGGATAATGGTAGAGGCATTACTAGGAATACCAGGATACCCCATCGAAACATTTCAATGTTTCAGTTCAACTGTGTACTGTTAAAGGAAAACTGATTTCCCGATTAGACACTTGCTCCAGGGTATGTATTTACCAGGTATGATTCTCACATCTGTATGGTTTTACAGATGATGAGTGGGAGTAAGTTATTGGGAATTGGGTGATCATCCTCATTATATCGGGATTCGTTGTAATCGGTGATATTTGAGGAGATCACCTGGGTTGTTTGCCGGTCGGCAAATATTTGGTTTTGAATATCCGCTGTTGTGCACCAATTTTAAATTGATATATCTGTACGTCTATTTTCATAGAGTGAGATATACCTTTTGATGTTATGTCGATGACATTTACCTATATCAGTGGATGGTTAGGTAAGGAGCATTAAACAGCGGTGTAATTCTTCTTAACCATAAGTACAGTTTTCAACCTACGACGCACAGTGAAAGAGTTGTTAGACTCAGCGGACTTATACAGAGTAATGTATGTTGTCCAGTGTCCATTAGGACAGAGGGATTGGTCCTCATACTATATTCTGTTTACTTTTAACTTCTCTAGTTCTTAGACATGTGTTTCGTAGAAACACAGGGTCTAAGTTTTGAGGAGTTATAGGTATTTTGAATAGAGTAGAGAACCAAGTGTAGCAAGTATCGGGATTCTTCAAGGTGATCGAAAATGTAGATACTTGTGTATGGTATTCAGTTGATAATAATGATAAAGAGAAATTGCTTCTCTTTCAGGTTACTCATAATTGGAAGCATTCCTAAGTTGAGTAACGCTGATCGGCCTCTCTCCATTTAGTTGACATGCACTGGAGATAGCTGCATGATTTGAATCTGGTTCAATTAAATCAGTGTCTCTGGTTCTATATTGGATATAGTACAGTTCATATCTTAACATTGTTAAGGTACGGGAAGTTGTCCGGCTTATGATTAAAACCAGACTCTGGATAACTCAAGGCACGTTTCTGTAATGGCTGTTTGTGGGTTGACCCAGGCTATGACGAGGGTTGACTTTCTACCATAAGAAAGATCAATAGTGATATTGTTCTTAACTCGCTACAGTTTTAATAAAAATGGATTTTTTCAAAAACAGTAGTGGGAGTATGGTAGAACTGGAAGTGATTCCAGAACCGCAAACGATTACTGAAGATTTGATAAGGAACCTAAAGATTCAATCTGTTTTGACATTCCATTGGCCACTCCGCAGATAAGGTGGGTAACTTCAGGCACCCGAGAGGTACTCCGGTAGCCTCAAGGACGGTGACAGGGAAGTTCTTGTTTACCCACACTTGCCATTGTTGTTGTTCCAGGCTGCGAAACCCGGCAGGAGGATGAGTATAGCGTCGTTCTAAACTAGCTTTAGAAGTGCACATCTATATGACTCTGCCAGAGGGTTGTCGTAGTCAGTGGGAGCAGCGGAAGTATTGGTGGATATCAGGCTTATGTCTAATTGTAGACTAAAGCAGATATAGCGGAGATAGATCATCTATTTCTGATATGACAGTTATGGGTTTGACGTTATCAGAATAAGGGATGGATCAGTTGAGAAGGTAGTAGGGTGTGATATCCGGGTTTTGGATGACATACACAAGGTAGGAAGTGACATTCCTATACTACGATCGGTTATACTTTGGTCGTCACACAGTGGTTTCTCCACAAGGGACTTGGACATTATATCAGACATACTGGTTACTAGATCTATGGTTTTAGATCTAGATTTGGGTGGTTTTCCAATAAGGGTACTTTGACAGCATTCTAAGAGTATTTAGAATGGAAGACTCCTGGCACGGTAGTACCTGCAGGTGATGGAGTCACCCTCTCTAAAGGTGTCTCATAGACTAAAGTAGAGAGGGATATGCATGATTGGCAGATCACTTGCTTAGGCAATTGAGTCAATCATGAGATGTCAAGTACCACACCAGATGTTGTTCTTGCACTAGATGCAATAAGTTAACATTGATCCAATCCTGGAGAAACAGTCGGAAGCAGTTTTTGAACATAAGTGGATGTTCTAGGGATATGATAACGACAGCCTCATTTGGGAGACAGTTATCATTCCAGGCTTCCAAGGTGACATGGACGACAAGGAGGTTGTCAGAGTTATAGTTTTCCTTCTGACGAGGGGCAGTATTTTGGACAGGTGGTCCAAGGAAATACTGAGGGTGGCATGGCACAGGATACTGATTAAGCTCAGTTGACGATACAGTCTAAGAAGTTTGGATTTGGAGTTCATTTATGAGCGCGGTCCCATCAGACATCCAGACATTCTAAGACATGTATTGCTCATTTCGGGAGATGGCTTTCTCCGCGAACTTGAGATATAGAGAGAGACATAGAAAGAAACATCAGAGCGGATCTACTCGCTGAGGCTATTCCTCGAACGCAATAGTCTCGCAAACGAGCTTTGTGAGACTGACTAGTAGAGGAGTTGGGTGTTCGGTATCACACGGGCTGTGAGTATGCGACATCGCAATAATTAGCCTTGAGTGCAAGTGGGAGATTGTTGGAGATAATGCCCTCAGAGTCAATTATTGGATCACAGGCACGTGATTGCAATGATTGAGGGAGGACCTATCCCGGTACGACAGTCTTACTCGAGATGATAGTATGCTATCTGGTTTATCTTTATCATCGTGTACTGCTTTAGGTGACCTGACAGGTTGCTATTGCACGTTGATAGAGCCCCTAGGATTCTTGCTTGACTGCCAGCAGTATGAGGGCGATCATATAAGTGAAAGCTGGAGTCTATAAGCACATCCTTAAAAGGTCCCTAGTCGTGGGAGTTTCGAGACAGGGCATCGATTCTCCAGAGTAGACTAGTGTATACAGTCGAGACCCCGACGAGGGGCGGTGGCCGGTCTCACAAGCCACTGGTGTCAGTTGGTTCACCTAAGATGTATACAGGTGCTCATTGGGTTATGAGTACACCGGACAGGACTCGCCGGGAACATGCTAGTTGGTCTTATACCTGACGTCAGATAGCAGTTTCCAGGTGACATGTGTACAGGTTAGTTCATCGACCTGGGGATCGTCATTTGTCTCGTGTGAGTTCCCACTGTGCTTTGATTACTACCCTACCACGGCTCAAAGGAGTCGTGCAAACAGGTTTTAGTTGGGTACAGTCCCGAGCCACATGGAGGCAGTGAGCGGATCTTCAGGGGTTCGTCTCTCCCGGTATTGGGGGTGAGGTCGCGCTGTGTCTAGGAGAGCCATTACACGAAGTCCTTGGCCAAGGCAGGAGATTTACTGGTAGGTATTCTAGTAGTATCTCAGGGTGTTCTGGGCTACACTCCGACACGACTTGTACCGCTTTTGGGGGTCTGACTTTTACCAACCCCCTAGGCCCGCCATGCGATGCTCTTAGACGAACGGACCGGACTGTACGGATATTGTCACTGACAGGCTCAGTAGGGTGTCAGGATGAGTTCGCTCATCGACGTCCCTTTTGGTCAATAGCTGGTGGCCCGTTACGTATTGGCTTATACCTCTGACGTGCTAGTGGTTAAATCCACAGCCATAGTATTGACGAGTCTTTAGAGTCTACCACACATTCAGTTACTCAGCTTTCGGGCGAAAGCTGTAGAGGCCGTATGGAGATATGGCAGGGTCCGATCAGATACGTGCGGTATTGCACGGATCAGGATCGGACGGTTTGTACTAGAGGCCGTATAGTTATATGGCAGGGTTCGATCAGATTCGTGCGGTATTGCACGGATCAGGATCGGACGAACATTACTAGCCGGTTTTGGTTTAAGCCGGATCCTAGTTTAGTACAGTGTAGATTTTGTCTCTTTGCATTTGTATCCGGATGGAATACAGATGCGGGTGTGTATGCATAGTATCGGGGTTTTGGAAGTTGCTCTTGAAATGGCTGGATGCAATGCGATCTGAGATGGAATCCATGTACACCAACAAAGTATGGACTTTGGAAGTTGCTCTTGAAGGGGTAAAACCCATTAGGAGCAAATAGATCTTTAAGAAGAAACTTGGTGTAGATGGAAAAGTTGAGACTTACAAAGCTAGACTTGTTGCAAAGGGTTTTCGTCAACGACCAGGTGTGGATTATGACGAAACCTTTTCTCCAGATGCTATGCTTAAGTCCATCCGGATCTTACTTACCATTGCTGCATACCATAACTACGAAATCTGGCAGATGGATGTTAAGACTGCCTTTCTAAATGGTGATTTAGAAGAGTGCGTGTAGATGACTCAGCCAGAGGGCTTCGTAGACAGTGGGAGCAGCGGAAAGGTGTGCAAGCTGCTTAAATCCATTTATGGGTTAAAGCAGGCATCGCGAAGTTAGAACATCTGCTTTGATGTTATAGTCAAAGAGTTTGACTTCATCAAAAATGTAGATGAACCTTGTATTTATAAGAAGGTTGCAGAGAGTAAGGTTGTCTTCCTCGTATTGTACGTCGATGACATACTCTTGATAGGAAATGATGTTCCTATGCTGCAATCGGTCAAGCTCTTCTTATTACAATGATTCTCAATGAAAAATCTAGGTGATGCCTCCTGCATACTGGGAATTATGATCTATAGCGATAGATCTAAACAGATGCTGGGATTGTCCCAATCTAGGTACATTGACACCATACTAAAGAGGTTTATTATGGAAGAATACAAGCGTGGGAACCAACCCACGATCTCTGGACTCACTCTCTCCAAAGAGATGTCTCCCAAGACTGATTTGGAGAGAGCTCGCATGCAAGGGATACCCTATGTTTCGGCAGTAGGCTCTATCATGTATGCGATGCTATGTACTAGACTCGATGTAGCATACTCACTAAGTGTAGTAAGTCGGTATCAAGAAGATCCTTGAGAGAGTCACTGGACAGCTGTGAAGAACATTCTCAAGTACTTGCGAAGGACTAAAGAGATGTTCTTGGTGTATGGTAACGGAGAACTCCAGGTGGAGTCCTTTACCGATTCCAGCTTCCAGAGTGATAAAGACGACTCTAAGTCGCACTCGGGATTTGTCTTTACCCTCAATGGAGGGACGGTGTGTTGGAAGAGATCCAAACAGGATACCGTTGCAGACTCGACGATGGAGGCTGAATACATCGCTGCCAACGATGCTGCCAAAGAGGCTGTCTGGATAAAGAAGTTCATCACTGAACTTTGTGTGGTTCCATCCATTGAGCATCCAATACCTTTGTATCGCGATAACAATGGAGCTGTGGCTTTGGCCAAGGAACCCAGGTCCCATCAGAAGTCCAGACATATTCTGAGGCGGTATCACCTGATCAGGGAGATAGTTGATCGCCGGGAGATCGAGGTCAGGAGAGTTGATATGAAGGACAACACTGCGGATCCACTCACGAAGGCCATTCCCCAGATACAGTTTAAGAGATTATTCAGGATGTTAGGTATGAGATACTACAACAGCTGGCCTTAGTGCAAGTGGGAGATTGTTAGTTATGTTTATGCCCTAGAGGCCATTGTTGTACATATGATGTATATTATAATGGATGCTTGGATATATATAGAGAGGACTTTCTTGCTCGTCATGATAGTATGCTATTTGGTTTCACTTTATCTTAACATGTTGACTTGTATTAGTTTACTGTCTTGCTCTCACATGTTGATAAAGCCCTTAGGATATGTACTCGACTGCTGGGACTATGATGAGATCATACTAGTTGGGCCAGAGTAGTCGACGAGTACATCCTATAACTGTTCCTAGTCGAGGGTGTATCGAGACAGGGCATCGATACACCAGAGTAGACTAGCGTATACGCATCTTGACCCATATGATGGGCGATGGATGATCCCATATCCAACGGTGTTTGACATCAAGGATGGTGTACGGGTGCTCAGTAGAGACTGGGTACACTGGACAGACTCGCCAAGAACTCCCAGATGGTATTAAACCTCACGTCAGATGGCAGTTCTCCGGTGACACTGGTACAGGTTAGTCTGTAGACGCGAGATCGTCATAGAGTCTTGTGTGATTTCCACTGTGCTTTGATTTCCACCTTACCACGTCCAAGAAGGCATGCAAAATGGTGGCTTTTGGGTACAGTCCCGAATCACATGGAGGCAATGAGCGATAGGAGGGTATTCGTCTCACCCGGTATAGGGAGTTGATGTTGTGCTGTGTTCGATTGGCTATAACTGGAAGTCCCTGGCCAGGGATGATATAGAGTACTACTGGTAAGTGTTATCAGCATGTTCTCGACCTGTTATGAGCCTCACATCGACACGACTTATCGGTTATTGGGGTCTGACGTATACCACCCCTAGAATAGATATGCAACATATCAGACGAAGAGACCGGACTGTACGGTAGTGTTACTGATTGGATTCACAGGAGAATGTACAGGCTTGCTTGTTGATCTTCTGATCGCTCAATACCTGGGTGGCTGTTACATTTAGCTGACCGCTTGCAGCTGGTGGGTGTTTGATATGATCATCACCTACTGCCGGCGTATTGACGATTCTTTAGAGTCCTACACAGAGGTTTCTTGACTCAGGCAAAATGGAGTAGGAGCACATATGTGATATGTGCGGGACCAAGGATAATACGATATGAGATACCGTATTCTATTCTCGCGATATTTGATATCAGCCGGGTCATCGGATCAAGTGTTGATTCGATGAATCGGTACATGGTATATTAGTCGGCTATATGCGATATAGCCGGATTGTCGGATCAAGTGTTGATTCGATAATTTAATGTATAATTATATATGTGATATATTACATTACATTATCTAATATTGGCTCGCTTTATTGATTCATTTTCTCACCGGATAATACATTGATATATATGCGGTATATGTTAATTGTATTATTTTCTTTTGTTACAAAAATATATTATATATGTGATATATAATATTGTAACAAGTTATGATTACTAATGCAACATGATTTGTGGAGATTAAACATGGTTAGGGTTTGATTTGGGTTAGCATTTTCATGAAGCTTTATGTTTTGTTTTAAGCAAAATATTTTGTTGATATTTTGTGTTGATATTTCTAACCCAACCAAAACCCTTCACCCTAGGTTAATTCTCTACATGAGTTAAGCTAGTCATTCTTAACTCAAGGGTTGCATTTGTAACCATAAGGATAATTCATTATTCATCCCAAAAGAAATCATCTTCTTCTTCCTCCTTGAAAAGCTTTCTAGCTTTTGATTTTGTGATGAGCGTGTGTGAGAAATTGATAATAAAAGAGAGCATAATTCCTACTTCATCATTCTCATCTAATCTGGCCAATTAGATTAGGGTGTTCACTTCATTAATACTTGATTAGTGAGTGAGAGCTTGAGTTAAAGAAACTTCAAGGTAGATCATCTTCGAAAAGGAAGACTTCAAGCAAGCATGGATCATTCGGGTTGTGGAGCTTCCCTTGAGTCCGGGAGACCGTGGATTTCGACGAAGGGACTACTACTCGGAGCTTATGAAGCGAAGGAGCGGACTACAAAGGTTGTAATCCCTCTCTTTTAGATGTAAAGATGTTTACTTGCATGTTTAACCCTAATTATCTAGCAAAGATCCCCGCTTTGGGTTGTTCGGCACGTCTAAATTTTAAATCAGGCATGGTTGATGCCTTATAGACCCTTGTGATAGTGCCTAGTAACCCTACACCTAGGCTAAAGCCACAACTCCATTGTTGTCACAATACCAGTTATTGGATGCTCAATGGTAGGAACCATATTCATCTCATGAACAAGAAATATCCAAACAACTTCTTTGGTAGCATCGTTGGTAGTGATGTATTCAGCCTTATCATATAGTTTGCCACAGTATCTAGCTTGGAACTCTTCTAACGTACCGTCCCTCCACTGAGGATAAAGACAAAGCCTGAGACTGACTTTCAGTCGACCTTATCACTCTGGAAGCTCGAGTCGGTAAAAGACTCCCACAGGAGTTCACTGTTACCATACACCAAGAACCATTTTTTAGTGTTTCTCAAGTACTTAAGAATGTCCTTCACAGCTATCTAGTGATTCTCCCAAGATCCTATTGATTCCTGATCACTACACCTAATGAGTCAGCTATATCTGGTCTGATACATAGCATCGCATACATGATAGAGCCTACTGCCGAAGCATAGGGTATCACTTGCACGCGAGCTCTCTTCAAATTAGTCTTAGAAGAAATCTTTTTGGAAAGAGTGATTCCTAAGTGAGTGGGCGAACTGCCACGCTTATAATCTTCCATTCTAAACCCCTTTAGTATGGTGTTAATGTACCTGGATTTGGGACACTTCCAACATCCGCTTAGATCTATCTCTATAGATCTTAATCCTCAAGATGTAGTAGGTATCACCCAGATCTTTCATAGAGAATCCTTCTGATAAGAGGAGCTTGACCGAGTGTAGCATAGGAAACCCATTTCCTATCAAGAGTATGTCATCTACGTACAATACGAGAAAGACAATCATACTCTCTACAACCTTCTTATATATACAAGGTTCATCTATCTTTTTGAAGAAATCAAACTCTTTGACCTCCACATCAAAATAGATGTTCCAACTCCGTAATGCCTGCTTCAACCTGTAGATTGAATTAAACAGCTTGCACACCTTTCCGCTGTTCCTACTGTCCACGAAGTCCTCTGGCTGCCATATACACGCTCCTTTCTAAATCATCATTTAGAAAAGCGGTATTGACGTGCAACTACCAGATCTTGTAGTCATGGGATACATCGATGACAAGTAGGATCCGGATGGACTTAATCATATCCACTGTAGAAAAGGTTTCATCACAATCCACAATTGGTTGTATGATGAAAACCTTTTACTAGCTTTGAAAGTCTCAACTTTTCCATCTACACCAAGTATCTTTCTCAAAGATCCACTCGTTCACGTTGGGTTTTACCCCTTCAGGAGCAACGTGCAAAGTCCATACTTTGTTGGTGTACATGGATTCCATCTCAGATCGCATTGCATTCAGCCATTTCAAAGAGTCCCTACTTGTGAAGGCCTGTCCGTATCTAGTTGGGTCATAATTTGCCATGAAGCAATCCTCACTCCTACTGTCATTGAGGAAACCGCAGTATCTCTCAGGTGGATGAGGATCCCTACCAGATTCGCGGAGAGGCTGAGGTTCGTTGAAGACTATTGAATTCTCCGGTTCCACTAAATCATCAGTCGTAGTTTGTATAGCTGGAACTCCTTCCAGTTCTACCTCATGACCACTAATTTGTTTTTTCAAGAAATTCCTTTTTTCTAAAAAGGTGGCATGTTGAGAAATAAAATACCTTTTGTTCCTCGGTTTGGTAGAAGATATTCCTTTACGAATGTTTGGGATATCCAGCAAACTTACAGAACCGACCTTACCTCGAGTTTGTCCGGATTTTGCTTTTCAACATAGGCCGGACAACCCCATATCTTAACTTGTGTAAGACATCAACTCTTCCTATACCATATCGCATATGGAGTGGTAAGAACTGATTTGGTCGGAACCCTATTCAATAGGTATGCAGATTCTCAAGTGCATAACTCTAAAAGGAAATAGGCAACTCAGCAGTACTCATCATAGAGCGCACCATATCTAATAGGGTGCGATTCCTCCATCCCGATACACCGTTGTGCGGTGGTGTATACAGAGGAGTAAGCTGAGAGAGAATCCCATTCTCTTTTGGATAGTCTAGGAATTCCATGCCCAAGTATTCTCCTTCCCGATCAGATCGAAGGATTTAATACTCTTACCCTTCTGGTTCTTAACTTTATACTTATATTCTTTGAATTTCTCAAAAGCTTCAGACTTGTGTTTCAACAGGAGCACATGTCCGAATCAGATCATAATAAAGTATAAGGAACCATTCCTGACATGTGTAGACATGGGTCTGCATACATCATCATGTATTAGTCCCAAGAGTTCAGTAACTCTTTCTTCGTTTCAAGTAAATGGAGATTTGGTCATTTTACCTTTGAGACATGACTGGCAAGTTTCATAAGATGAAAATTCGAATGGATTCAAATATTCATCCTTATGTACCTTAGCTAGTCGTGTCGCATTGATATGACCTAGTCTACAATGCCACAAGAAGGATTCGTTCATTTTTGAACTTTTCCTCTTGAGTGCGTTCTGTATACTTAGAACTGTGGTTTGATTTAGAACGTATATATCATTACATAACGTGCCTGATCCAATCAACTTTTGATTTAGGAAAATGTCCACAACATTATCCTGCAATACAAAATTATATCCTTCTTTAACTTAGTAAAGAGACTGATATAATGTTGTATATCAGGTTCGGTATGTAATAATATTCATTCAGAATCAATATACTACTTGGTAATACAAGGTGATATTTGCCAACTGATTTGGTTGCAACAATTGCACTATCACCCGATCCCAGTTCTCTACCTCTCTGAGCCCGTGTAACAGATTACATATGTAAGATCCTGATCCGGTATCAAATACCCAGGATGTAGAGTATACTGAGAAACAGTTCTCGATAATGAACACACCTGAAGAAAATGCATCATCATGCTCTTTCTTCAATTAGTTGGCATGGGAATCCTGGTATTCCCCTATTTCCTACTCAGAGTTATAACAATTATAAGATAGAGCGGAACCAATATTCCTCAGCTTAGTATAATAAGCAGGTTTGGTCAATATATTCATATTATTATATTGATTAAGGCATATAATGGTCGCTACCAGGAGAGAGAGAGAGAGAGAGAGAGAGAGAGAGAAGAAAACACTCTGCGTGCGCTCTTTCAAAATTAGATTGGTTATTTATTTTATCTAATCAGGATGGTTCCCACTGTTTTTATCAAATCTTCCTTCAAACTCTAAAACGAAAGACTAGCCGGGATTAATTACACCCTACAAGTTCGCTAACCGTTCAGCCAGGCCAGTATCGGTATTTTGAGGGAGGTTCCTCGTGCTTTCGCATGGACCTAATTAAAGTAAACATCATTTTCACAGAGGCATAACCTCGTTGACACTTTTTAGACACTTAATGGGTTAACTAGTTGTAAAGTGCAAAACTCTCCTATGAGTAACATTTACTCGCAGTGGGTATCGGGATCCAACTATCTCATAGAAGATATGCAATCTCATTGCAAATTTCAACACTTGAAATTCCTGATAATGGTTTTTACCCCTAGCACTTATGAGCTTGGTTATGGTCAACATATCATAAGCACTAGTCAAGTTATACCAGTCATTTCGTGATCAATTAGACCCACTCACATGACCCTTGACTATGATTAACATAATCACATGAATATCCTAACTAATCGCATCATATGCTGTGTAGGAAGACATCACTTAGCAACCGTACACTACGTCTTGACTATGATCAACATACGCAGGACGAATACTAAATACTCTACTTCCTAAAATAATGGAGGGTTGCGGATGGTTTTTAAGAAAACCTTTAAAGCTTTGAACTTGATATCGTTGTAGAATCAAATAGTTTTAAAAGGAGTGGTTTAAGCTCTGCATTTTGAAACTTGTTTTTTCATAAAAAGGCCGAGTGAGTTTCAAATTCGATTCTACAACATCTTTTAGGTTTATTTTCTTTCATTAAACATATTAATAAAGTCCCATCATTTATGCTTCCTAAGTATCACAGATAAGGAAACGAAAATAGAACGTACGCTTATGCCATCTGCATTCACCACAGTGTTCCGTTATGTTACTTAACTAACGGCATAGCGGGGAGGGACTAGCACGGATACAAAACATAAGTAACGTTTATTATATATCACATATATAATATATACCATTCGTCTCAGCATATAAAGTGATCACATCACATAATATCAGCAGTAGAAGACAACATATGAAATATTAGATATATTAGGATTTTCGTGTTTAAATTAAACCAGTAAAAAACACGGATTCCACGGTCACGATGAATAGCCAAACCCACATCCCTAGACCCCTATGAGAGCGGCAAGCAACCCTCCCAATTCTAGAGTTAGGAGACCCGGTCTCGACTCCTCGAGATGGTCTCCCACTGGACCCTAGAACCCGATTACTTGTGCTCTCTTCTTTGGGTCTATCCTAATGCGGAAAGGTAAATAATATACATCAATGGTGATATCATCCTCAACCTGGAAGTGCCCTAATAAAAGAATATTATATACAAGTTTTTACATGAATGAAAAAGAAAAACTCTCATCTCACATAAAAAACCCCGGCTATTCAAACACAACGATCCAATATAACATATCACAGCAACACATAACATCGCATGCCATCAACGTAAATAAATATGCGTATCCCAATTGTTGTTGACGTATAGCAACGAAACCGGCGATACCCCACATATTACACTTACGGTCACAGAAAAGAAAGTGAAAACTACAACAATTGGAATCCGCAATATCCTTAGACATTATAAACCCAAAATATCACATACTTCGGATTTCATACCTAACCAAATGAATTCCTTAGACATCATAAAGCCGGAATATCTCATATTCCGAATTTCATGCCTAACATTATAAACCTCGCATTTTAGTCTCGTTATTGAAAACACTTTCCAATAACAAGTCGGGCAATTCAACAAGATTCCCGACATCCTGATCGAATGCTCGTCGGAAACTTTAGTAGACGACCGCACCCCTGATGCCGACGATGAAGTGCACTTAGGCGGAACGCCGTGGCCGCGAGCACCCGGACGGATGCTTTTGACAACGGGGTTCTCCTACAGTCACTTGGTCGGGGCTATGGGGCGTGGCTATCTAGTAACGTTACCCGGCGTGAGTTTTGGTCCATATCAAAACGCCGTGGTAACCGATCAAATGAGACTAAATTGTTAAGTTTACAAAATTCAAATTAATTTTCACAAAACTAATTATTGTGGATTCCAAATATTGTATCACATTTCACAGATAGCTAGACGATGTTAAATATTTCGATCGAATTAATAAATTCCCTAAATTCTAAGAGAGCTCAACACTTGAGCAGAGAATATACCACAGTACCTACGGACCAACCGTAGAAGGGCCGACCCTTGCCTCACTCATGGAGCCGCGGAACCGCCGCAAATAGCTCTATTTGGCCGCGGTTCTGCGGTCATATAGTCGAGTTAGGGTTTCGTTCTTTTAGAGGGTCCATAGAATTACCTGCATGATTTTTGAATATTTTTAACTTGAAAAAATCCAACTTTTGGAAATTTCCAAAGAAGGGTCAAATTGGGGTATTCAGAATTCGTTCGAACTTCTAACTTCGCCTAGACAACGCCTAATACTCTAGCTTGGCTTTGATACCACTGTAGGTTTCCTTAGCACGACTACAAGGTTTTGGAATGAATCAACCATGCCATTTTATAAAAAATTAGTGTGCTAACTAACCCCAATACAAGGATCTAACTAGAGGATTAGGAGTAAACTAGCATGTAATCAAACATTACACTAAGTGAATGAGAAATACAACCTTTGTAGACCGGTCCTTCACTTCTAAAGCTCCGTGTAGTCTTCCCTTCGCTCCAAGTAGTGATCTCCCGGACTCAAGTAAGGATCCACAAGGCTAAATGAACTAGCTTGCTTGAAATCTTCGAGGCCGAAGATGATCTACGTCGAGGAGACTCTAGCACAAGCTACCTCTTCACTAATTAGGAATTAGTAAAGCAAACAACCTATACTAAATGGCTAATTTAGTGTAGGTTGATGAAGTAGGATTTTTGCTCACTTTAGAATTATTATTTTTTCCACTAATTTTCTTCACCTCAAGAAAACCTAGAGAGCTTTCCTTGAGATGAGAAGAAGATGAAGTGTAGAATGGAGTGAGTGAGAGTAGCAATCATGGGTGAGATAATATCTCATATTACTCATGTAGAGACTTAACCATGGCTAAAGATAATGGTTGGGTTAATAAATATCTCAAATAAAACAAAATTAGTAGACTAAGTCAATGGTTACTACAAACTTCTACAAGCTTCATAACCATGACAATTTTCCACCCAATTTTGTATTTACCTTAAATAAAATAAACCCTTCATTATCCATGTCATGGTGTGAGTCTCATACACCCATATAGTATGTATCATTAAGCATGACACAATAAAACAAATGCGATTAACATATATCACATATATGTTAAATATAGAAGTGAGAAAAAGAAATGCTTAAGTGAGCTAATATTAGTTAATGTATGTTAATATATCAAATATGTAATTATACATTAAATTATTAAATCAATAGTTGATTTAATAATCCGGCTATATCACATATAACCGACTAATATCATTTATATCAACATATCGAATCAACACTTGATTCGATAACCCGACTATATCACATATAACTGATCGATATCACATATCGCGAGATTAAAATACGGTATCATATACGCATATTAATCTCGGTCCCGCACATATCACATATGTGCTCCTACTTCTTTTCGCCTGAGCTAGGAAAGCTCTGTGTAGGACTCTAAAGACTCGTCAATACGCTAGCAGTAGGCAGTGATCATATCACATACCCACAAACTGTCAGCGGCACTAGCTGTATGTAACGGCTCCCAGGTATTGAGCGATCAGATGATCAACAAGCAGGCTTGCTCATACTCCCATGAATCCAATAAGTAACACTACCGTACAGTCCGGTCTGTTCGTCTAATATGTCGCATATCCAGCCTGGGTGTGGTAAATGTCAGACCCTAATAGCTTGATAAGTCATGCCGATGTGAGGCCCATAACTATTTGAGAAATTACTGGTAACACTTACCAGTAAATCTCAGCAACCATGGCCAGGAATTTCCTGTTATGGCCAATCGAGCACAGCGCAGCATCAACTCTCAATACCGGGAGAAACGAAATCCCCTCCTATCGCTCATTGCCTCCATGTGACTCAGGACTGTACCCAAAAACCACCTGTTTGCAAGACTCAGTAGAGCCGTGGTAAGGTGGAAATCAAAGCACAGTGGGAGACACACAAGACTCTATGACGATCTCGGGTCGACAGACTAACCTGTACCAGTGTCACCAGAGAACTTTTATCTGACGTGATGTATAAAACCATCTAGGAGTTCTCGGCGAGTCCTGTTCAGTGTACCCAGTCTCTACTGAGCATCCATATATAATCTTTGATGTCAAACACTAATGGGTGTGGGATCATCCATCGCCCATCATATGGGTCAAGAAACGTATACGCAAGTCTACTCTGGATTATCGATGCCCCGTCTCGATACTCCCACGAATAGGATTAATTAAATGCTGTACTTACGGACTACCCAGGCCCCGCTAGTATGATCTCCATCATATTCCTGGAAGTCAAGTACACACCTTAAGGGCTTTATCAACATATAACAGAGAGACAATACAAGTATTCATGTTAAGATAAAGAGTAACCAGATAGCATACTATCACGTCGAGCAAGAAAGTCCTCCCTATATATGTCCAAGCATACATTATAATATACAATCATGTACAATAATGGCCTCTAGGGCATACATACAACTAACAAAAGAAATACATGCACATATTGAGGTAGAATCAAACCAGGTAGCATACTACCATATCGAGCAAGACTGTTATTATAACTGTGAAATATCCAAAGTATCCAATATGTAATATACAATCCAGTATGATACAATAATGGCCTCTAGGGCATACATTACTAACAATCTCCCACTTGCACTAAGGCCATGTATTGGTATATCATAGACCTATCATCTCGATTAGCCGCTCGAACTGAGTCTGAGGTACAGCCTTTGTGAGTGGATCTTCAGTGTTGTTTTCTGTCTCTACTCTCCGCACCTCGATCTCCCAGCAATCAATGATCTCCCTGATCAGGTGGAATCGCCTCAGGATGTGTCTGGATTTCTGATGGGACCTCGGTTCCTTCACCAAAGCTATAGCGCCGTTGTTGTCACAATACAGCGGTATTTAATCAACAATGAATGGAACCACCTGAAGCTCTGTTACGAACTTCCTGATCCAGACCGCTTCCTTTGCGGCATCACAGGCAGCAATGTACTCCGCTTCCATAGTCGAGTCAGCAACGGTTTCCTATTTAGAGATCTTCTAAACAACCGCCCTTCCATTGAGGGTAAAGACATGGCTCGACATGAATTTGGAGTCATCCTTGTCACTCTGGAAGCTAGAGTCGGTGAAGACCTCGATATGGAGGTCTTCCTTGCCGTACACCAAGAACATCTCCTTAGTCCTTCTCAGGTGCTTGAGAATGTTCTTTACTGCTATCCAGTACTTCTCCCCTGGGTTCGACTGATACCGGCTTACAACGCTCAGGGCGTATGCTACATCTGGTCTGGTACACAACATCGCATACATTATAGAGCCTACTGCAGAAGCGTAGAGTATAATAGACATGCGATCCCTTTCCAAATCAGTCTTAGGAGACATCTCTTTGGAGAGGGTGATTCCGTAACAAGCTGGTAGATTGCCGCGCTTAGAATCATCCATACTGAATTATTTCAGTATGGTGTCGATGTACCTTGACTGTGAGAGTCCCAACTGTTAGATATATGTATGCCCTAGATAGTGGATGTATTTTTACATGTATATAAATAATCATGGGACTTTCTTGCTCGACATGATAGTATGCTATATTACTTTTTATCTTGACATGTTCACTTGATCATGCTTTTATTCATTTGGTACATGTTGATAAAGCCCTGAGGATATTTGCTTGACTACTATGATTATGATGCAGATCATACTAGTGGGACGTGTGTAGTTTATAAGCATATCCTGAAATGTCCCTAGTCGTGGGTGTATCGAGACGGGACATCGAAATTCCAGAGTAGACTAGCGTATACGATTCTTGACTCATGAGATGGGCGATGGATGATCCCATATCCATTGGTATTTGACACCAAGATTGTATACGGGTGCTCAATGGGAACTGGGTACACTGGACGGACTCGCCAAGAACTCCTATATGGTATTATATCTATCGTCAGATAGCAGCTCTTAAGTGACACTGGTACAGGTTAGTCTGTAGACCCGAGATCGTCATAGAGTCTTGTGTGTTCTCCCAATATGCTTTGATTTCCACTCTACCACGGCTCTACCGAGTCGTGCAAACAGGTGGCTTTTGGGTACAGTCCCGAGATACATGGAGGCAATGAGCGATAGGAGGGGTTTCATCTCTCCCAGAATTAGGGGTTGATGTTGCGCAGTGCTCGATTGGCTATATCAGCAAGTCCCTGGCCAGGGCTGATGAGATTTACTAATAAGTGTTATCAGTAGTTTCTCGATTTGTTATAGGACATACATCGGCATGACTTATTGAGTTATTGGGGTCGACGATGCCATCCCTAGACTCGATATGAAGCATATCTGACGAAGAGACCGGACTGTACGGTAAGTGTTGCCGGTTGGCTAGACAGGAGTTTTGACAGGTTCGCTTGTTTTTCTTCTGCTCGCTCAATACCTAGGTGGCCGTTACGTTTAGATGACCGCTTGCGGTTTGTGGGTGTTTGATATGATCATCATCTACTGCTGGCGTATTGACGAGTTTTAGAGTCCTACAAAGGGGTTACCTAGCTCAGGCGGTGCATATGGTGATATGCGCGGGTGCTTGATTAAATGCGTGTATATGATACCGCATTATAATCTGGCGGTTTCTATTGGTCGGGTTGTATGTGATATGACCGGTTTATTAAATCAATTATTGATTTAATAATTTATGACCATTAGCCTTTTTACATAAAGCCTATTTCTTTATGATGCATGCATGAGTGTATGTATATGTTGATATGGATGCACACATGCAAGCATACATGTGTCATGGTTGATGATACATTGGTGTTGGAAATACAAGACTCACATGGTTATATATATTTTGTTTATTTGAGAAAAGCAAAATAGGAACAAAATCATGGTTGACTAGTCAACTCTTTTCTCTTGTGTTGACCAAAGTTAATACCATGGTTTTTTTTTCCACATGGTTTTGTAGCCTATGGTTTTTGCTTAATCTCAAGTCACAAAATATCTAGATATTTTGTGACCATAGTTTAGCATGAGGATTATTATTCTCATTTGGGATTATGTCTCATATTATTTTTTCACTTGAGTCAAGTTTAGCTCCCATCTCCTTCTTCCTCTCTCTCCTCAAAGCTCTCCAGGGTTTGAAAAGAAAGAGAAAGAATTAAAAAGAAAAGGTTTTTGAGTGAGATTAAAACCCACATCACCAACTTTAGTCTAGCCCACTAGTGTGGAATATTTGCTTCATCTTCATCCTTGATCAAGTGGAGCTTGGAGATTGAGCAAAGAAACTCTGGGTGGATTGTCGTGGACAACGAAGGATTCAAGCGGACCGGTTCAAACTCAAATTGATCCAAGGAGTCAAAGAGGGAAGTCTACAAAGGTTGTATTACTATCCTCTTAGTGTTAGACACTAGATCTAGTATATTATACTATTTTGTTACCCTAAATTTCTAGTTTTGATCCTAGATTAGTTTGTTTAGCACCCTAAAATTTTAATTGTAGCATGTTTGATACAAGACAAACCTTTGTGTGGTGCTATGAAAACCCAACAGTGGTATCAGAGCTAGAAACTTAGACGATGTTAGATTAATTATGAAACCGAAACAACTCCGCATTAACAAAACTGAAACCCTAAAATATGCTTCTCTGTCGATTTTAAGACGAGCTCGAAATTTTTTTTAAACATTTGTAGAAGCTTTTGTGTGCTACACTGAGAACACCAGAGAAAAACGGGGGAGTTCTACCAGTTTTAAACTGGCCACCAAGCCAAAATTTCCGGCCTGGCCAGCCCCCCTGCACAAAACTGTCCCGTTTTGCTTTGGTGCTCTGGTCTGTAGGTTTTGGGGTTTCAGGTGTTGTTTGTTTAGGCCAAATTTTCATATGATGCTAATTTTGCTTAGGGGCTTATTCGGAGTGTTTCGTAGTTGTATGTTTTAACATTGTATTGGTAACTTGGATGACATTTAACTGTTCGAATGAATGTCACACACCACCTCATTACTCTCGCTAAAAGTTTTCAAGTGCTGGAATTTTCCAAGTTAAAAATATTCGAATAGTTGTGCAAGTATTCCTATGGACCCTCTAGATGAACAAAACCCTAACTCGATTTTATGACCATGGAACCACGGCTAAATCTTAGGGTTTTCCATAGTCCTGTGGTGCCATAAGTGAGGCAAGAGTTGACCTTTCTACGGCTGGTCCATAGACACCGTGGCACATTTTTGGGGTATTTTAACTTTGCTCAAGTGTTGAGCTCTCTCGGGGTAATTTGTGGGTGTTTGTTGATTCGATCGAAGGGTTTAACATCGTCTAACTGTATATGATACTTATTTCTACGACCGTAAGTGTAGTATGTGGAGTATCGCCGGTTTCGTTGCTATATGTCAACGACAATTGGCGTACGCATACTTGCTTACGTTGATGACATGAGATGTTATGTGTTGCTGTGACATGATGTATAGGATCGTCGTGAATGAATGGCCGGGGTTTTATGTGAGATGAGAGTTTTCTTTTTCATTCATGTAAAATTCATTGTATGTAATATTCTTTTATTTGGGCACATCCGGGTTGAGGATGATGTTACCTTTGATGTATATTATTTACTTTTCCGCATTAGGATAGACCCAAGGTGAGGAGCACAAGTGACCGGGTTCTAGAGTCCAGTGGGAGGCCATCTCCAGGAGTCGAGACTGGGTCTCCTAACTCTAGAATTGATAGGGTCACTTGCCGCTCTCGTAGGGGTCTAGGGTGAAGGGTTACGGCAGCGCCCCGGCCATCAAAACGCGGCCAAAATGCGGAACAAAATTTTTCTAAACTGGCGCTACCGTTACCCGAATCCTGGATCGACCTTAAACCCTAAACTAGCAAACTAACTAAGAGTTAGAATTGTTATACCGAGTTGATCCGTGTCCTTCGGTCTTCATTCCAAGCTCCTAGCGATTCTTTGATGTGGTTTGGTTGCCGGACTTCCTCCATCTCCGATGATCCATCCGAGAGAAACGGCGCAAGCTCCAACCTCGTCGAACGAGGTAACCGACGCTCCAAGATTGCTAACAATGGAGAGTGGGGGTGTATGAATGTGTCACTATAATTTTCTCTCAACTCATGTGCTCATAAGAGAAACCATAGAAGAAGAATGGAGGTGATGAAGCTTTTGCATGAACAAAAATGGTTAAGTGTTTTTTTTTGAGTGAATGAGAGAGTGGGAGTAATGCAAGTATAATCCTCCACAAAATGAAATCAATCACCATCCCAAAGTGGCCGGCCCCCTCTCTCATTCCCACCAAAAAATCTTACCAATTATCCAAATAAACAATTCACACCATACTTTGCTACATGCACAAAACCATACCATGAACCATGCTCATGCCACATCACACCCTCCACCTCATTATGAAACAAATGAATTTCCATAAAATGGAATATCAATAATGAGGTGGCAAAACTTCTAGAAGCTGTTCCGTATAAAATACAGAATACTTCCTGGTATATGTACCGAAATACATATACGCGTATTCGTACAAAAATATGAATAGCCAAGAGAGAAAATGAATAGCGATCAATAATACTAGAATACACATATATATATAAATACATATGTAAATTATTAAATCAAAACCTGATTTAATAATCCGGCTTAATCCTAAGCCGCTAGTATTATCAACCGTCCGATTAAAGTCTGTGCCGCACATGCACATATTTAATCGGACATCTGTATGTACCAACATATCTCATGTACACCATATCGCCTAAACCATGAAAACCCTCTGTGTGGGACTCTAAATACTCGTCAATACGCTGGCAGTGGGTTTAACTACAAGCACGTCAGCGGCACTAGCTGTACGTAACGGCTACCCAGGTATTGAGCGAAAGGTAGGCCGACGAGCAAACTCATGCAGAACCCCTACTGAGCCTGACAGTGACAATATCCGTATAGTCTAGTCTGTTCGTCTAAGAGTATCGCATATCGAGTTTAGGGGGGTGGATATAGTCAGACCCCCAACAACGCGATATTTAGTGTCGGTATGAAACCCCATCACCACCTGAGAAACTATCGATCCTGGATCGGTAATTCTCGTCCACCGTGGCCACGGATTTTTGGTGTTGGCCATCGGTACACAGCGCGACATCAACCCCCAATACCGGGAGAGACGAATCCATGATGATCCGATCACTGCCTCCATGTGGCTCGGGACTGTACCCAACTAAAACCTGTTTGCACGACTCCTTTGAGCCGTGGTAGGGTAGTAATCAAAGAACAGTGGGAACTCACACAAGACAAATGACGATCTCAGGTCGACAGACTAACCTGTACACATGTCATCAGGGAATTGCATCTGACAATAGGTATAATACCAACTAGCAGGTTCTCGGCGAGTCCGTCCAATGTACTCATAACACAATGAGCACCTGTACACTATCTTAGGTGAACAAACTAACACCAATGGCTTGTGAGACCTGGCCATCGCCCCTCGTCGGGGTCTCGATCAGTATACACTAGTCTACACTGGAGTATCGATGCCCGGTCTCGATACTCCTACTACTAGGGATATTTAAGGATGTGCTTATGGTCCCCAGCTCCCACATATATGATCGCCATCATAATACTGGCAGTCAAGCAAGAATCCTATGGGCTCTATCAACACGTATATGATGATAAAGACAAACCCGATAGCATACTATCATCTTGAGTAAGACTATTTTATCGGTATAGGTTCTCACTCAATTATCATAATCACAAGTCCGTGACTATGATAATTGCCTTGAAGGCACTATAGCCAACAATCTCCCACTTGCACTTAAGGCTAATTATTGCGATGTCGTATACTCACAGCCCGTGTGATACCGAACACCCAACTTCTTTACTGACCAGTTTCACAAAGCCCGTTTGCGAAAATGATTGCGTTCGAGAAATAGCTTCAGTGAGTGGATCCGCTCCAATGTTTCTTTCTGTATCTCTCTGTATCTCAACTTCGCGGAGAAGACTATCTCCCGAAACGAGCAATACCTGTCTTAGAATTTGTCTGGATATCTGATGGGACCCAGTTCACAAATGAACTCCAAATCCAGCAAACTACTTAGACTGTATCGTCCACTGAATCTAATTAGTATCCTGCTCTATGCCATTCCTCAATATCCGCTTGGACCACCTGTCCAACACACTGTCCCTCAAAAGAGGGAAAACTATAACTCTGACAGTCACTCTGTAATCCAGGTCACCATAGAAGCTTGAAATGATAACCGTCTCCTGAAGGAGACTGCCGTTACTATATCCCTAGAACATCTATTTATTTTCATAAACTGCTTCCCAACGTTTCTCCAGGATTGGATTAATATATATGGTTATTGCAGCTAGTGCAAAAACAACATCTGGTGTGGTAATTGATATTTCATGATTAACTCAATTGCCTAAGCAAGTGATATGCTAATCATGCAGATCCCTCTCCCCTTTAGTCTATAAGACACCTTTAGAGAGGGTGAATCCATCACCTGCAGGTACACCACCATGCCATGAGTCGTCCATTCTAAAATATCTATAGAATAATGTCAAAGTACAAAATTGGGATACTTCCCAAATTTAGATCTAAAACCATAGATCTAGTAACCAGAAACCCTGATATTATATCCATATCTTATGTGGAGAAACTACTGTGTGACAACCACAGTATAACCGATCGTAGTATAGGAATATCTCTTCCTATAAGTGCATGTCATCCCAAATACCAGGACATCACACCCTACTGCCTTCTTACCAGATCCATCTCCTATTCTGATGAGGTCAAAGCCTATGACCATCACATCAAAAATAGATGATCTATTTTCGCTATACCCACTTTAGTCTATAAATAGACATAAGCAACTTGTCCTCTATACTTCCGCTGCTCCCACTGACTACAACAACCCTCTGGCAGAGTCATATATACGTGCACTTCCAAAGCTAATTTAGAATGACGTTATACTTATCCTTCTGCCGGGTCTTATAGTCTAGAACAACAGCAATGGCAAGTCTGGGTAAACAAGAACCTCCCTGTCACCGTCTCTGAGAAGACCGAAGTACCTCTCGGGTGCCTGAGGTTACTTACCAAATCTGCGGAGTGGCTAATGGAATTTCGAAACTAATTGAACCTTAGGTTATATTGAATCTTCAGTGATCGTTTGTGGTTTTGAAATCACTACCAGTTCTACCATACTCCCACTTTTGTTTTCTGAAAAAATCTATTTTACTAAAACCGTGGTGAGTCAAGAACAACATCACTATTGATCTTCCTGATGGTAGAAAGTTAACCCTCGTCAAAGCCCGGGATAACCCACAAACAGCAATTACTGAAACGTGCCTCGAGTTTATCCAGATTTTGGTTTTAAGCATCAGCCGGACAACTCCCTATACCTTAACATTGTTAAGATATAAATTGATTCTATATAAATATAGAAACAAAAGCACTAATTTAATTGGAACCAGATTCAAAATCATGCAGCTGTCTCCAGTGCATATCAACCAAATGGAATGAGGTTAATAAACATTACTCATCTAGGAGTGCATCCATATATGAGTAACTTGAAAGAGAAACAAGTTCTCAAAACCATTACTATTAATGGAATACCAAACAAAAGTATCTACATCTTCGACTTCCTCAAAGAATCCTGATACTTCCAACAAATAGTTCTCTACTTTATTCTTATACCTATAACTTCTCAAAATCTGAACCTTGCACTTCAACGAAATACATGTTTAGAATCAGAGAAGTTATGAGTAAACAGAATAAAGTGCGAGTACCAACCCCATTGTCCTAATGGACACTGGACAACATACAATACTTTGTATAAGTCCCCTGAGTTCAATAACTCAAACCCTGTGCGTCGTAGGTTGAAAAACTGTACTAATTACACTGCTGTTGAATGCACCTTACCTAATCACCAACTGATATAGGTAAATGTCACAGAAATAATATCAAAAATTTATATCTCACTTTATAAAATAAATGTACAGATATACCAGTTTGAAATTGGTGCATAACAACGGATATTCAAAACCAAATATTTCCCATCCGGTAAAATCCAAATGATTTTCTCAAATATCACCAATTACAACGAATTCCGATATAATGAGGATCTAATCACCCAATTCCCAATATCATACTCCCACTCACCATCTGTAATAACATACAGATGTAAGAGACTGATCTGGTAAATACATACCCTGGAGTTAGATTCCAATTGGGAAAACAATTTTCAATTAAAATCGCATAGTGAAACTGAATCATGAAAATGTTTCAAAAGGGTTAACTGGTATTCCTAGTAACGCCTCTTCCATTATCCGGATTCATGACAGTAACCATATACTTACCTGCCCTCACTGCAATCCCTTTATTATGTCTTTACTTATTACCTTCTGTACACCTCCTTTACGCTAATTGGTTTTCTTTATTCCATACCCTTTGGCACCAGCCTAAGGCTTTGAAGAAGATTATCCAATAAGCGCAATAGGTGTACTCTCTTAATCCTAGGAGCTATCGCAACCTGAGAGAAGGTAAAGAGAAAAGACATCTGAATAATCCTATCCAATTTCTCTTGAACCGGAAACCATCCTCAAATCTGGAACGAATTCCTTCGAGTTCGTATGTAACTATACGATGGCATATCCAATGGAAGTGGATATCCGTAGCGATACGGAGTGTTCTAGAGAAAAGTAAAGTGGATGTAGGAGTGGCAGGGATATACACGGTCTTTGTCGTGAATGATAGTGATCGCAATTTCCTTTGCCATTATTCTAATCCCTTTATATGTCTTTACTTATTACCTTCTGTACACCACAGTTAAGCTTGTTGGTTTTCTTCCTTCCCTACCGTTCGGCACCTGCTTATGGTCTGGAGGAAGACTATCCAATAAGCTCAATAGGTGTACCCTCTCCTAATCCTAGGAGCCCTCACAACCTGAGAGAAGATAAAAGGGAAAAGACAACTGAATAATCCTATTCAATCTCTCCAGAACCAGAATCCATCCTCGAAAATGTTCCTTCGAGTTCGTATGTAACTATACGATGGTTTTATCCAATGGAAGTGGATGTTGTTGGATATAGTGCCCTCAGAGTCAATTATTGGATCACAGGCATGTGATTGCAATGATTGAGGGAGGACCTATGTCGGTAGGACAGTCTTACTCGAGATGATAGTATGCTATCTGGTTTATCTTTTTCATCGTGTACAGTTTTAGGTGACCTTATAGGTCACTATTGCAAGTTGGTAGAGCCCTTAGGATTCATGCTTGACGGCCAGCAGTATGATGGCGATTATATACGTGGGAGCTGGTGTCACGCCCCGCTTTCCAGAGTACTCTAGATTGGGCACGTGACATATCCAACCATGCTACCTGTGGGTAGGAAGTATCCATCCACAGTCACATTACGGCTGTAGAGATATCAAGAACAAGATAAAACTATCTAAAACATGTCCATAATCCAGAATAACAGGAGTCAATAATAAATAAATGCGGAAGCAAATGATCCAATACAAATAACTGAAAAGTGTGTCCCATAATGCGGGCTCACATCAGGAAATAAATGCAGGAAATAAAACTAACTACTACTGAACTCACAGCTCAGCTTGCTGGCTGAAGTACTCCTGCTCGGACTGCAACAGCGGTACGGAATCTGGGCCATGCAAAACCCAGACTTCAGCACGTCAGGTCATCAAGTAATATAATATGAACAGTGTAGCAGGCAATGTAATATAAACATGAATACAGCAAGAATAACAATAATATGAATCATACCAGTACAGGGTAGCGTGCATTGGGTAAACTAAACTGTTCTATCAGGTTTTCTATTCTAAAGTCTTTGAAATCAATTTGAGTAATCCTCCATGTAACTCAAAGGATATGTCCCGTTACCCCCCGGGACCACGGATCAGGAATATGTGAACCAATAGTGGTTCTGTCCCGTTACCCCCCGGGACCACGGATCAGGAAAATGTAAGAGTCACGAATGGCTCTGTCCCGTTACCCCCCGGGACCACGGATCAAGCAATACCCTTTTAAGTTACACTTTAGTTTACACTTTTGATTTCCCCATACCCCCAAGTTGTGTATGTCAAGTCAGGTATTCAGTAATCAAGGACTAATGCCAACACAGGATCGGGTAAAAGCAGGTTTGTCTGGATAGACAACAGGAACGGTCCATGAGGACTACATGTCAGGTTTTTTGGCATTAGACACAAGATCAGGTAACGGGTCGAGTCATGGTACATCAGGTCAAGTCAACAGTACACGGTACCATGTCAGGTATAGTAGGAAGTGTAACAGGTTATGTCAGGAAGCACAAGATGTCATGTGGGTGCTCATAATCAAACTAACATAAGCATGTGTATAAATAAACAAGCATGAGTACTATTAGAACAATAAACTGGAACATGTAATATGATATGCAAATAGATCTAATTTCAAGGACATGGATGCACAGTTATCGATTAGGGTTACATTTATAGTTCCAATATTAATTAGGATGCAATTTATTAAACATGGAGCATTAATATCACATTATTATGTAGTAATGTGATCTATGGATGCAATTATAATGCGATGGATGCAAACAGGTGTCCGAAAAGTTATAAAACTATAAAATGGTAATGTGGGATGTACAACTAAGCAATATGTGATATAAATATTGATATAATAATATTAATATGGATAGCATATTCAAAGCGATTAATAACTAAAAAAGTGGTATTGATTAACCATGCACAAGAAGGTTCCGTTCAGAAATTCAGCGTCACCCTAATTTGTAAAATAGCTTAAAAAATAACAAACGTTCTCCAAAAGGGACGTGTCTTATACCAAAACAAAGATAATTCAATAAGGTTTTCAGTTTTATAAGTATAAGCATCTCAGGTTGTCCCTACAAAAAGTTATGAACATTCGAAATTGAAAGTTTGCTGCTGGAATTTCCCTGGACAGCAGTTTGGAGACATTTTCATTTGCAGTTTACGTTATTTAAAAAATTTATTTTGCAAGTAAATATTTCATAGAGTTATATTATTCTGAGTTAGCTTCGTAACGAACTAAATAACGTATTTTAATAATTTTTCTATGATTTATAATGAATTTTATAAGATAAGGTGTACAGTAAATTTCAGATTTGTCATATCCGATTTTTCAACGACGTTTCATGTGTAAACTATAAGATTTTCAAATTTATAACATTATAAAATGAAGATTATAAACCAATTAAAGATAATAATAATAAATATTACGACGATATATATTTTAAATGATATGGTTGCAGTATAATGTAATCTAGTATGTCACAAGAAAAGTTTTCATGATCTAGATTTAATATGATATAAACGGATGCAAACGGAACATCGAAACGTTATAAAATTAAACATGGGGCACTAGATTTAAACTATAGGTATGGTATTTATTTAAATAGGTATAAAATGAATTATATAGTATGTAGCAAGATTAACTTGCCTCGATGGGTCGCGAATCGAGAAAACGGAACGTTAACCGTCGGCGGGGAAAACTCGCGACGGGCGCACGGTTCACGGAATGAACCCAAACGACGAACAAAGGAACCACACGGGTCGGGGTACCTCGCTGGAACGTCGAGAAACGTCACCGGCACGACGGAATTCCGGCAACAAAAGAACAGTAAAAAAAAATGAGAAACGAGACATGAAGTAAGAAGAGAAAGAATGATAAAGAGAAGTACGAGAGAATATATGAGAGGGAGATAGAGAGAGAAAAAGTGGAGAGAGAGAAGAGGGAGAGAGGGAAAGTGGGGCCCACGGGGTTAAAGGGGAGGTTGCGATTGGCTGAGAGAATAAATTGAGAAGGATATAAAAGATTGTAAAAATATTATATGGTTAACTTAAAGATTTAAAAGATAGGTAATGAACAGTAAGATATCAGGTTAGTTAGAAAAATATATGCGATGGTTTTAATAATATTAAAATTTGGGATTTTGGCGCCAAATAAAACATTTCCAAATCGCGTCCGGGTCGGGTCCAAAAATTTGAAATTGAAATAATAGGATTTTAAGCGGGATCCAAATTTTAAAATTAAGTGTTTTATGATTAAAAAGCATACCCCCAAAACGGACACACATACGTGCACGTAGCCATCCAAACTCGTCCGTTTCACTGAACGGGACGAGAACACAATGCACGGACACTACCACGAGGCTAGGGGTGTCAAGTAGGCCATGATGAATATTTTCAATTTTATTTTAGATGCCAAAATTTGTTATATGCAGAAATGAATTTACCGAGTAAAAATTTACAGTAAGCAACAGACAAGCAAGTTAAATGAAATGAGTACCACATTATGCTCAAACAGTAACTGAAAATAGTAGCATTGGGCTCGGGTGTTACATTATACCCAACTACAAAAAAAATTTCGTCCTCGAAATTCCAAGAATACAAAGATAGATAACTACAAGAAAAGGTGAGGAAACTTCAGCCGGATTTCATCTTCTCGTTTCCAAGTGGACTCTCCATGCGAGCGATTACCCTTAGAAACAAGCACAAGGGGGATAACCTTGTTCTTAAGAACCTTTTCCCCTCGATCCACGATTTCAATCGGTCGCTCCTCAAAAGTCAAGTCTTCTCGTACTGTTAGCTCCGAATGATCCAAAACGTGTGTTTCATCTCGAACATACTTACGGAGTTGAGATACGTGAAACACATCGTGCACATTTTCCAAGGACTGCGGTAACGCCAAACGATACGCTACCTCACCAACACGCTCCACGATCTCAAGGGTCCAACGAATCGAGGACTAAGCTTTCCTCGACTTCCAAAACGAATCACCCATCTAGTCGGTGATATCTTCAAGAATACCAAAACACCCACGGTGAACTCTAGAGGTCTTCTTGACGTATCTGCCCAACTCTTCTGTCGGTCCTGTGCTGCCTTCATATGATTTCTGATAGGGTTAAACTTCTCAACTGTCTGCACAACCAAATCTGGTCCCAATAATCTTCGTTCACCGACATCGTCCCAACAAAAAGGTGAACGGCATTAACGACCATACAAAGCTTCAAATGGAGCCATTTGAATAGTTGCCTGAAAACTGTTGTTGTAAGACAACTCCACCAAAAGTAGATGATCCTCCTAAGACCCCTTGAAGTCCAACATGCATGCTCTCAACATATCCTCAAGAGTTTGGATCGTTCTCTCCGACTGACCATTAGTTTGAGGATGATAAGCTGTGCTAAACTTCAATCGAGTCCCCAAACTTTCCTGTAAACTCCTCCAGAAGTGTGATAAGAACTGAGTGTCCCGATCGGACACGATGCTCACCGGTACTCCATGCAATCTTACAATCTCCTGCATGTACCGCTCTGCCAAAGTCTCTGTTGATTGACCAACCCGAAAAGGAATAAAGTGAGCTACCTTGGTCAATCGGTCAACAATTACCCATACTGCATTGTTGCCTTTTGGACTCCGCGGTAAAGCCGTCACGACATCCATGGTTATATGTTCCCACTTCCACTGAGGAATCGGAAGTGGTTGCAATAAACCAGCAACCCTTTGATGTTCAGCCTTCACTTGCTGACACACCAAGCACTTCGTCACAAAGCGAGCAATCTCTCGCTTCATGCTCTCCCACCAAAAATGCTGTCGAATATCTCGGTACATCTTTGTGCCTCCTGGATGTACAGAATAAGCTGAAATGTGTGCCTCCTTCATAAGCTCTTCACGAACATCACCCTTTGGCACACACAAACGGCTACCATACCTCAACGAACTATCTCCGTGGATCAATAAATCTGTTCGTAGCCCGGCTTCAACCTGCTCTCGAAACTTTTACAGTCTAGGATCCTACGATTGAGCTTCTTAAATATTCTCGATCAATGACGAAAGTACTTGCAACTGCAACAACTGTCCCGTAGAACGCGGTAGCACAACCTCCAAGTCAAATCTGCGAAAATCTTCAATGAGCTCCTTCTGCGTAGTTAACACCTGAATTACTGGTAACCGACTAAGCTCATCCGGCACAACATTAACCTTTCCCGGATGGTACTTAAGATCAAGATCGTAGTCAGCCATCAGCTCCAACCATCTACGCTGCCTCATGTTAAGCTCCTTCTGTGTGAACACATACTTCAAGCTCTTATGATCTGTAAAAACTTCGACTCTTTCGCCCAAAAGGTAGTGCCTCCAAATCTTCAAAGCGAAAATCACAGCCGCAAGCTCCAAGTCATGAGTTGGATAATTCTTCTCATGGGTCTTTAACTGTCTCGATGCGTATGCTACAACCTTCCCATGCTGCATCAAAACACATCACAATCCTTTCCCAGATGCGTCGCTGTGAATCACCAATCCTCCGGAATTGTCTGGCACGGTCAGAATAGGGGCGGTTATCAACTTCTGCTTCAACGTCTCGAAAGCTAACGCACACTTATCCGCCCATACAAAAGGTACCTCCTTGCGCGTAAGCTTGGTCAACGGCTCTGCCAGACGAGCAAAGTTCTCCACGAATCTCCTGTAGTATCCGGCTAATCCAAGGAAACTTCTTATCTCAGCAACATTCTTTGGAATAGGCCAATCTCGAACTGCTGCAATCTTTTCTGGATCGACGGCAATGCCATCGCCAGACACAACATGCCCCAAAAACCTTACTTCCTCCAGCCAAAACTCGCACTTACTCATCTTCGCATACAATTTCTCCTGTCTCAACGTCTGCAGTGCGATCTTCAAATGCTCAGCATGCTCTTCAAAACTCTTCGAGTAAACCAGAATATCGTCAATAAATACCACAATGAACTGATCCAAGAATGGTGAAAAGATTCGGTTCATCAAGTCCATGAATACTGCCGGCGCATTCGTTACTCCGAAGGGCATCACTAAGTACTCGTAATGTCCATACCGAGTTCGGAACGCCGTCTTGCAAATATCTTCTGCTTTCACTCGGACCTGATGATATCCAGATCGCAAATCCAGCTTCGAGAATACCCTCACGCTACTAAGCTGCTCAAAAGTTCTCCAATGCGAGGGATAGGGTACTTGTTCTTAATAGTCACCCGGTTTAATTCTCGATAGTCGATGCACATCCTTCTTGTGCCATCCTTCTTCTTTACTAGAAGAACTGGAGCTCCCCAAGGCGAGTTACTGCTTCGAATCCAACCCTTTTCAAGCAATTCAGCAACCTGTTTCTTTACTTCTTCCAACTCTACTGGCGCCATTGGATAATACGCTTTAGATACTGGCGCTGCACCAGGAATAAGATCAATTGCGAACTCCACGTCTCTCCTCGGCGGTAAACCCGATATATCTTCAAACACGTCCATAGAATCACGGACAACAGCCGTCTCTTTACTTTCATCACTTCCATTGATGCAAGAATATTGTTTGTCGGCCTAGCCCTAAACTCGACCGGCCCGACCGAACTGCTTCCTTAACACAACTGCTGTCTGCTGCAAACTCCCTTTCATCCCAGATAAACTCTGCTGCTCTTGGCTGCTGCAAGTATTTGTGAGAAAGTGGTCAAACCCAGGGAGACAATCTGCCTCTGGATGTCCACGTCCAGTCTGCGCATGAACCTCCATACCCTGTCTGCATCGTTGGCAACTAAAGGTCCAGGGAAACTACTGAGTCTCGTCCATTCTGCTGCATGCACATCTACGGGTGCTCCCTTCTGCTTTAGTCCGATGAACTTCACTTCCATTTCCTCCCGTGCAGTCCGCGGGAAGAACTTCTCCAGGAGACTCTTCGAAAAATCCGCCCACTTGATCGGCTTGGGCAAACGGTTCTCCTAAACAAGCCACCATTCTCGGGCATAGTCCACTAGCTGAATGCGTACCACAACAACCTTTTTGTCATCTGGAATCTGTGCCGCAAAAAGCAAGTTCTCTGTGTCAACTAGCCACTGCTCCACTGGCAACGACTCCTTTAAACCAGTAAATGTAGACGGACCCAACCGCCTGAAATCTGCTACGGTCCCTACTCGGTCAACTGGTCTAGCTCCAACATTGTTCACAGACTGCTGAACGATCTGCAAACCTTCCTGAAACGAGTCCGCTTGCTGCTGGATCAGCTCGGTCTGTTTCTTTGATTCTCCAGCATTCCTCTTATCACTCCAAGCATGGCGGCTTCGTCCACACGCCTCTGGTATGTCTTCAATTTCTTACCGGCCATAATCCTGAACTCAAAATACCCAACATTAGCATGATGATAGATTCTGAATATAGATCAAGGCTAGAACTCCAAGATACTTAAATAGAGTACCGCATTGTAACTATGCCGCGGTATCATAGCCACAATTACATAACTCCATCCAAGTCGCCTAAGTCCTAGAGATAACAAGGAATCAGGTTTTCGAATCGATATGCAAAGGAAGTTTGCACATCGTAAAAGATATAATCAGGAAGAATGTGATTCAAGAATGGTAAAACGGTCAAGGTGGCAGGACATGTTTTCTAAACACGGGTATTCTGATTCATGTATTGGGTACAATACCCAACTACAAAAGAATCAACCCGACTATCCTATGGCTCTGATACCAAAAGAACCATGTCACGCCCCGCTTCCCAGAGTACGCTAGATTGGGCACGTGACATATCCAACCATGCTACCTGTGGGTAGGAAGTATCCATCCACAGTCACATTACGGCTGTAGATATATCAAGAACAAGATAAAACTATCTAAAACATGTCCATAATCCAGAATAACAGGAGTCAAGAATAAATAAATGCGGAAGCAAATGATCCAATACAAATAACTGAAAAGTGTGTCCCATAATGCGGGCTCACATCAGGAAATAAATGCAAGAAATAAAACTAACTACTACTGAACTCATAGCTCAGCCTGCTGGCTGAAGTACTCCTGCTCGGACTGCAACAGCGGTACGGAATCTGGGCCATGCAAAACCCAGACGTCAGCGCGTCAGGTCATCAAGTAATATAATATGAACAGTGTAGCAGGCAATGTAATATAAACATGAATACAGCAAGAATAACAATAATATGAATCATACCAGTACAGGGTAGCGTGCAGAGGGTAAACTAAACTGTTCTATCAGGTTTTCTATTCTAAAGTCTTTGAAATCAATTTGAGTAATCCTCCATGTAACTCAAAGGATATGTCCCGTTACCCCCCGGGATCACGGATCAGGAATATGTGAACCAATAGTGGTTCTGTCCCGTTACCCCCCGGGACCACGGATCAGGAAAATGTAAGAGTCACGAATGGCTCTGTCCCGTTATCCCCCGGGACCACGGATCAAGCAATACCCTTTTAAGTTACACTTTAGTTTACACTTTTGATTTCCCCATACCCCCAAGTTGTGTATGTCAAGTCAGGTATTCAGTAATCAAGGATTAATGCCAACACAGGATCAGGTAAAAGCAGGTTTGTCTGGATAGACAACAGGAACGGTCCATGAGGACTACATGTCAGGTTTTTTGGCATTAGACACAAGATCAGGTAACGGGTCGAGTTATGGTACATCAGGTCAAGTCAACAGTACACGGTACCATGTCAGGTATAGTAGGAAGTGTAACAGGTTATGTCAGGAAGCACAAGATGTCATGTGGGTGCTCATAATCAAACTAACATAAGCATGTGTATAAATAAACAAGCATGAGTACTATCAGAATAATAAACTGGAACATGTAATATGATATGCAAATAGATATAATTTCAAGGACATGGATGCACAGTTATCGATCAGGGTTACATTTATAGTTCCAATATTAATTAGGATGCAATTTACTAAACATGGAGCGTTAATATCACATTATTATGTAGTAATGTGATCTATGGATGCAATTATATGTATCTTAAATGCGATGGATGCAAACGGGTGTCCGAAAAGTTATAAAACTATAAAATGGTAATGTGGGATGTACAACTAAGCAATATGTGATATAAATATTGATATAATAATATTAATATGGATAGCATATTCAAAGCGATTAATAACTAAAAAGGTGGTATTGATTAACCATGCACAAGAAGGTTCCGTTCAGAAATTCAGCGTCACCCTAATTTGTAAAATAGCTTAAAAAATAACAAACGTTCTCCAAAAGGGACGTGTCTTATACCAAAACAAAGATAATTCAATAAGGTTTTCAGTTTTATAAGTATAAGCATCTCAGGTTGTCCCTACAAAAAGTTATGAACATTCGAAGTTGAAAGTTTGCTGCTGGAATTTCCCTGGACAGCAGTTTGGAGACATTTTCATTTGCATTTTACGTTATTTAAACAATTTATTTTGCAAGTAAATATTTCATAGAGTTATATTATTCTGAGTTAGCTTCGTAACGAACTAAATAACGTATTTTAATAATTTTTCTATGATTTATAATGAATTTTATAAGATAAGGTGTATAGTAAATTTCAGATTTGTCATATCCGATTTTTCAACGACGTTTCATGTGTAAACTATAAGATTTTCAAATATATAACATTATAAAATGAAGATTATAAACCAATTAAAGATAATAATAATAAATATTACGACGATATATATTTTAAATGATATGGTTGCAGTATAATGTAATCTAGTATGTCACAAGAAAAGTTTTCATGATCTAGATTTAATATGATATAAACGGATGCAAACGGAACATCGAAACGTTATAAAATTAAACATGGGGCACTAGATTTAAACTATAGGTATGGTATTTATTTAAATAGGTATAAAATGAATTATATAGCATGTAGCAAGATTAACTTGCCTCGATGGGTCGCGAATCGGGAAAACGGAACGTTAACCGTCGGCGGGGAAAACTCGCGACGGGTGCACGGTTCACGGAATGAACCCAAACGACGAACAAAGGAACCACACGGGTCGGGGTACCTCGCTGGAACGTCGAGAAACGTCACCGGCACGATGGAATTCCGGTAACAAAAGAACAGTTAAAAAAAATGAGAAACGGGACATGAAGTAAGAAGAGAAAGAATGATAAAGAGAAGTACGAGAGAATATATGAGGGGGAGATAGAGAGAGAAAAGGTGGAGAGCGAGAAGAGGGAGAGAGGGAAAGTGGGGCCCACGGGGTTAAAGGGGAGGTTGCGATTGGCTGAGAGAATTAATTGAGAAAGATATAAAAGATTGTAAAAATATTATATGGTTAACTTAAAGATTTAAAAGATAGGTAATGAACAGTAAGATATCAGGTTAGTTAGAAAAATATATGCGATGGTTTTAATAATATTAAAATTTGGGATTTTGGTGCCAAATAAAACATTTCCAAATCGCGTCCGGGTCGGGTCCAAAAATTTGAAATTGAAATAATAGGATTTTAAGCGGGATCCAAATTTTAAAATTAAGTGTTTTATGATTAAAAAGCATACCCCCAAAACGGACACACGTACGTGCACGTAGCCATCCAAACTCGTCCGTTTCACTGAACGGGACGAGAACACAATGCACGGACACTACCACGAGGCTAGGGGTGTCAAGTAGGCCATGATGAATATTTTCAATTTTATTTTAGATGCCAAAATTTGTTATATGCAGAAATGAATTTACCGGGTAAAAATTTACATTAAGCAACAAACAAGCAAGTTAAATGAAATGAGTACCACATTATGCTCAAACAGTAACTGAAAATAGTAGCATTGGGCTCGGGTGTTACAGCTGGGGTCTATAAGCACATCCTTAAAGTGGTCCCTAGTCGTGGGAGTATTCGAGACAGGGCATCGATACTCTGGAGTAGATTAGTGTATACAGTCGAGACCCCGACGAGGGGTGGTGGCCGGTCTCACAAGCCACTGGTGTCAGTTGGTTCACCTAAGATGTATACAGGTGCTCATTGGGTTATGAGTACACCGGACAGGACTCGCCGGGAACCTGCTAGTTGGGATTATACCAGACGTCAGATAGCAGTTCCCTGGTGACATGTATACAGGTTAGTTCATCGACCTGAGATCGTCATTTGTCTCGTGTGAGTTCCCACTGTACTTTGATTACTACCCTACCACGGCTCAAAGGAGTCTTGCAAACAGGTTTTAGTTGGGTACAGTCCCGAGCCACATGGAGGCAGTGAGCGGATCTGCAGGGGTTCGTCTCTCCCGGTATTGGGGGTGAGGGTGCGCTGTGTCTAGGAGAGCCATTACACGAAGTCCTTGGCCAAGGCAGGATATTTACTGGTAGGTATTCCAGTAGTATCTCAGGGTGTTCTGGGCTACACTCCGACACGACTTGTACCGTTTTTGGGGGTCTGACTTTTACCAACCCCCTAGGCCCGCCATGCGATGCTCATAGACTAACGGACCGGACTGTACGGATATTATCACTGACAGGCTCAGTAGGGTGTCAGGATGAGTTCGCTCATTGACCCCCCTTTTGGTCAATACCTGATAGCCCGTTACGTATAGCCAGTACCTCTGACGTGCTAGTGGTTAAATCCACAGCCAAAGTATTGACGAGTCTTTAAAGTCCCCCACAGACAGTTTCTCAAGTTTCGGGCGAAACGTTGTAGAGGCCGTATGATATATGGCAGGGTTCGATCTTATACGTGCGGTATTGCACGGATCTTGATCGGACGGATCATACTAGTGGGCTTTGGTTTAAGCCAGATCCTAGTATTAGATTTGTTGGATTACTTTAGTCTCATCGTATTCGCATTCAGTCGGAATGCGGGTGCAGGTATGTATATACAGGTGAGGGGTATCCTTGTGATCCGTCACGAGTTTACTTTAGATGTTGCCGTATCTTTTTGTTGGACCAAACATTTGGATTAATGTTTGGATCATGGAAATTGTGAGCTTAAATCATCATTTTGTGCATTCATTGTGACATGGACATACATGGTGACTCATGGTCTCTTTATGTGTGTAAATGTCATATTATTTGATTGTTTTGTGATGATATGAGAGGAAGAGAGAGAGAGAGAGGGGCTGCCATGTGAATATGGTTAGCTCTCATATTATTTTTCCTCACTCTCTCATTCTATCATAGCATCACAAAAGGAAAAAGATAGCTCTTTCTTCTTCCTCTTCCTCTAGCTCATAATTTCCATGAAAGGCATCATCTAAAACCTCCATCCAAACCATGGATGCAAGAGACAAAGTGATCACAACATACTCTACTTCAACCTTGGGCACGTCGGCTAGCACACTTCGTGCCCAAGTTGCTTCGGATGAAGCGGGAGCCCGTAAAAAGACTTCTCGATGTGGTGCCCTTTCCGACGAGGAGATGAAGACCGGAGTTGCCGCGGGGAGCTTGGGATGGTGGCCAAAGACCGAAGGACTCGGATCGCTCGGTATAGCATTCTATCCCTTCTCTAGATAGCTAGTAGTAGGTTAATGGTCCGATACGGGTTTTAAGCATACGATAGCGCCGGTTTTTAATTTGAAAAAGTTTTTGTTTTCCGCATTTTGGCCTCGTACAGACGGCCGGGGCGCTACCGTAGACTTACATGGTATCAGAGCCACGCCATTAACCTTTTCTAGCTTGCTCTAATGTGTTTAGAACTTCGATCGAACAAAAATTCCGAAAACCCGATTTCAAAAGTGCAGTTTCTGTCGATTTTCATTTGTGCTCGAAAAATTATTTTGAGTGTTGCAGAAATACGTGCAGGCTTTTCTAGGAATTCTGAGAAAATTTGATTGCATGATCGTACGGCCACGCCGCGGTACCGCGGCAATAACCCCCTTCCGGCCGCGGTTCCGCCGCCGTTCTGTGCCCTCACTGCTTCAAAATTTCTACAGTGATCTTAATCATGGAAATGGGGTTTCTGGAATATTCTGTTTGGGCCCAGATTTATTTTGAGTGCTACAGTTGTGCTTGGGGCCCACTTCGGAAATTTTAGTCGATCGAAAATTTTAAATATGTTAGTTCACAGTATTTACATTATATCTGCGACCGTGAATGTCATTTGATCGGTAAATCTTGTCTAATTGCTATAGTTCTTTTAGACGGATTTGCGAACGTGACATTCACGTTGATGTTCTGTGTTGTGCTGTGATGTTGCGGATTTGTCATGGTGGGTAGCCTGGATGCAATGGTAGTACAGTTTGGTTGTATTTGTACATTTGATATTGCGGGGCGAGCGTCCGACATGTGGACTGCCGTCACTGCCTGTTTGTATATTATTCTTTTGGGGCACGACCGGACTGAGGTCGATGTACCCGTTGTATATATTTTTACTTTCTGTACTTAGATTACCACGCGGTGGGGTGCACGGATAGCCGAGTTCTAGAGGGCAACGGGCCCGCATCTCATGGCTTTAAGACGAAGGGGGTTTCACTTTAGAATTGGCGGGTTATTCGCCGCACTCGTAGGGGGTACAGGTTGACCCAAGGAGGGGTGCTCAAGTTACCGGATTTCGTGAAGTGCTGGGTGATCCATTCACGTTGTTGAAGGGGGCTGCCTCGCTTCAGGTTTTGGCGGGTAACTTACCGCGCCCGTAGGGGTCTAGGATTTCATTGCACAGGCTATCCACATGACCAGGAGAACGTCGGGTTTCAGTAGCGGCTCTATGAAACCCGGGGATCCCAGATTATCTGTATTGTTCTGTGATGCTTATTACATTTCTGTGATGTTGCATTTTATCACGCCTTGAGCGATTATTATATATTGATATATATACTAGTAGATGTTGTATATGTTTTGCATCCGCGCTAGTCCAGTCCCCGCTCTGTCGTTAGCTAAGTAACCTAACGGGTGATGACGGGACCCAGTGGTGAATGCGGATGGCATATACGTACATCGTTTTTTCGTTCTTTTGTGGTGTGATTAATTGATGGGACTGCATTGATTCGGATCAATGCAAGCTAAACAAACCTATTCTGATGTTGTTGGAACATTTTTCAAAAAAAGCTGTTATTGTAAGGACGTTCTCTTTTGTTTTGCACAGTGGTATTCGGTTATGAATATATAGCACCTCAGTCGACGAGGCAAGGGCCGAGATCCCTTCACCGGAAGTGACCCCTTGGACAGAAGTTTGCATCAGGGTAATAACTTCACTATAGTCGATTATTTTTGCTTTGCATCGTGGTATTCAGTTGGAATATCCTGCACCTCATTCTACGGGGAAAGAGCCGAGATCCCTTCACCGGGAGTGACCTCTTTAGCAAAGGTTTTCGCCACTATATTTTTATAAAAAGCTATCCGGTTCCTTCAACGATATCAAGTTCATTACGTTATAGGTTTTTCGCCAAAAACCATTCCTAGCCCTCCATCATTTCAGACGGGTAGCACATAGTATTCATGCTATGTTTGTTGACCTTCATCAAGGCATAGTGAATGGTAGCTGCTTGTTACCTTTCTGCTGCATATATAGATGCATTGGTTTGGGACAGTCGTATAGCCTTGTTGACCTTCGTCAAGGGCTTGTACGGGTGGGTTCAAATTAACCTGGACAATGACGGGTAGAACTAGACATGTGACTTATGATTTGTTGACCTTCGTCAAGGTCATAAGAGCATGGGGTAAAAATCACATCGGGAGTTTCTAAAGAAACTGAAATTTGCCAGATATGCGCATACCTTCTGGAGGGTGATAACATGAGTGGATTCCATCACGTTATCATGCGATAATAGTTGGATCCCGATTCCCACTGATGAGTTGGTTTACTCCTCGAGTGATCCCGACTAATTCTTCTTTCAGGTTTGGAGGAGAATTTGACGTTACAGTGGGGGGTTTCCTGATTAGATAAAGTGACAACCATTCTGATCTAGGTTAGAGTGCACGCTGAGTGTTTCTTTTCTCTCTCTCTTTTGCAGCGACCATGGCCCGACCCTTGACTATGACTCAGTGACCAAGTTGACCGAACCTTCTTAAAACACTGGCTTTTGGATTGTCAGAGTTGCATACCTCATTGCCACTCCTACTTTTACCCCTTTTCTCCAGAACACCCCGTATTACTACGAACATCCACTTCCATTGGATAAAACCATTGTATGGTTATATACGAACTCGAAGGAACTTATTCCAGATTTGAGGATGGTTTCCGGTTCTGGAGAAAACGAATAGGACTATTCAGTTGTCTTTTCCTTTTACCTTCTCTCAGGTTGCGAGTGCTCCTTGGATTAGGACAGTACACCTATTACGCTAATTGGATAGTCTTCTTCCAAACCATAGGCAGGTGCCGAACAGTAGGGAATGAAGAAAACCAATTAGCCTAACGATGGTGTACAGAAGGTATTAAGTAAAGACAAATAAAGGGATTAGTAAGAGGGCAAAGTAAATTGCGACTGTTATTCACGACCAAACCAAGTATTTCATCGCCACTCCTACTTCACCTTTGTATTTCTCCGGAACACTCTGTATCACTACGAAGATCCACAGTTTATTGGATACTCCATCGTATGGTTATATACGAACTCGAAGGAACTTGTTCCAGTTCGGGGATGGATTCTGGTTCAGGAGAAATAGGAATAAGGTTTTATTCAGTTGTCTTTTATCTTTACCTTCTCTCGGGTTGCGAGTGCTCCTAGGATTAGAACAGTACACCCATTATGCTTATTGGATAGTCTTCTTCCAAACCATAGGCTGGTGCCGAACGGTAGGGAAGGAAGAAAACCATTTAGCCTAACGAAAGTGTACAGAAGGTAATGACTAAAGACATATAAAGGGATTTGGAGAGATGGAAAAGAAATATACGGTTACAGTTGTGAATCTGGATAATGGAAGAGGCATTACTAGGAATACCCGAATACCCCTACGAAACATTTATATGTTTCAGTTTCACTGTGTATTGTTAAATGAAAACTGATTTCCCAATTAGCCCTTACTCCAGGGTATGTATTTACCAAGTTTGATTCTCACATCTGTATGGTTTTACAGATGATGAGTGGGAGTAAGTTATTGGGAAATTGGGTGATCATCCTCATTATATCGGGATTCGTTGTAATTGGTGATATTTGAGGAAATCACCTGGGTTGTTTGCCGGATGGCAAATATTTGGTTTTGAATATCCGTTATTATGCACCAATTTCAAATTGATATATCTGTACGTCTATTTTTATAGAGTGAGATATACCTTTTTGAAATTATGTCGATGACATTTACCTATATCAGTTGATGATTAGGTAAGGAGCATTCAATAGCGGTGTAATTCTTCATAACCATGGTACAGTTTTCAATCTACGACACACAGATAATGAGTTATTAGACTCAGGGGACTTATACAGAGTATTGTATGTTGTCCAGTGTCCATTTGGACAGAGGGGTTGGTACTCGTACTATATTCTGTTTACTTGTGACTTCTCTAGTTCTTAGACATGTGTTTCGTAGAAATACAAGATCCGAGTTTTGAGAAGTTATATGTATAAGAATAAAGTAGAGAACCAGGCGTTGCAAGTATCAGGATTCTTCAAGATGATCGAAGATGTAGATACTTGTGTATGGTATTCAGTTGATAGTAATGATTATGAGAACTTGCTTCTCTTTCAGGTTACTCATATCTGGATGTATTCCTAAGTTGAGTAATGCTGATCGGCCTCTCTCCATTTAGTTGACATGCACTGGAGACAGTTGCATGATTTGAATCTGGTTCCAATTAAATCAGTGCCTCTGTTTCTGTATTGGATATAGAACAGTTCATATCTTGACATTGTTAAGGTATGGGGAGTTGTCCAGCTTATGCTTAAAACCAGACTCTGGATAACTCAAGGCACGTTTCTGTAATGGCTGTTTGTGGGTTGACCCGGGCTATGACGAGAGTTGACTTTCTACCATCTGAAAGATCAATAGTGATATTGTTCTTGACTCACCACAGTTTTAGTAAAATGGATTTTTTCAGAAAACAGTAGTGGGAGTATGGTAGAACTGGAAGCGATTTCAGAACCGCAAACGATTACTGAAAATTTGATAAGAACCTAAAGATTCAATCTGGTTTGACACTCCATTGGCCACTCCGCAGATAAGGTGGGTAACCTCAGGCACCCGAGAGGTACTCCGGTAGCCTCAAGGACGGTGACAGGGAGGTTCTTGTTTACCCAGACTTGCCATTGCTGTTGTTCCAGACTATGAGACCCGGCAGGAGGATGAGTATAACATCGTTCTAAACTAGCTTTAGAAGTGTACGTGTATATGACTCTGCCAGAGGGTTGTCGTAGTCAGTGGGAGCAGCGGAAGTATAGTGGACAAGTAGCTTATGTCTATTTATAGACTAAAGCAGATATAGCGGAGATAGATCATCTATTTCTGATGTAACAGTCATAGGTTTGACTTCATCAAAATAAGGGATGGATCTGTTAAGAAGGTAGTACGGTGTGATGTCCTGGTATTTGGATGACATACACAGAGCAGGAAGTGAAATTCCTATACTACGATCGGTTATACTTTGGTTGTCATACAGTAGTTTCTCCATATGGGACATGGATATTATATCAGATATTCTGGTCACTAGATCTATGGTTTTAGATCTAGATTTGGGTAGTTTCTCAATCTGTGTACTTAGACAGCATTCTAAAGGTATTTTAGAATGGACGACTCCTGGCACGGTAGTGTACCTGCAGGTGATGGAGTCACCCTCTCTAAAAGTGTCTTACATACTAAAGGGGAGAGGGATGCGCATGATTAGCAGATCACTTGCTTAGGCAATTGAGTTGATCATGAGATGTCAAGTACCACACCGGATGTTGTTTTTGCATTAGATGCAATAAGTTGAAATTGATCCAATCCTGGAGAAACATTCGGAAGCAGTTTTAGAACATAAGTGGATGTTGTAGGGATATGATAACAACAGCCTCTTTTAGGAGACAGTTATCATTCCAGGCTTCCAAGGTGACCTGGATGACAGAGTGGCTGTCAGAGTTATAGTTTTCCCTCTGACGAGGGGCAGTATTTTGGACAGGTGGTCCAAGGGGATACTGAGGGAGGCATGGCGCAGGATACTGATTGGTTTCAGTTGACAATACAGTCTAAGAAGTTTGGATTCAGAGTTCATTTATGAACTAGGTCCCATCAGATATCCAGACATATTCTAAAACAGGTATTGCTCATTTCGGGAGATGGTTTTCTTCGTGAACTTGAGATAAAGAGAGACATAGAAAGAAACATCAAGACAGATCCACTCACTGAGGCTATTCATCGAATGCAATAGTTTCGCAAATGGGCTTTGTGAGACTGATTAATAAAGGAGTTGGGTGTTCGGTATCACACGGGCTGTGAGTATGCGACATCGCAATAATTAACCTTGAGTGCAAGTGGGAGATTGTTGGATATAGTGCCCTCAGAGTCAATTATTGGATCACAGGCACGTGATTGCAATAATTGAGGGAGGACCTATGCCGGTAGGACAGTCTTACTCGAGATGATAGTATGCTATCTGGTTTATCTTTATTATCGTGTACAGTTTTAGGTGACCTTACAGGTCACTATTGCATGTTGGTAGAGCCCTTAGGATTCTTGCTTGACGGCCAGCAGTATGATGGAGATCATATACGTGGGAGATGGGGTCTATAAGCACATCCTTAAAGTGGTCCCTAGTCGTGGGAGTATTCGAGACAGGGCATCGAGACTCCGGAGTAGACTAGTGTATACAATCGAGACCCCGACGAGGGGCGGTGGCCGGTCTCACAAGCCACTGGTGTCAGTTGGTTCACCTAAGATGTATACAGGTGCTCATTGGGTTATGAGTACACCGGACAGGACTCGCCGGTAACCTGCTAGTTGGGATTATACCAGACGTCAGATAGCAGTTCCCTGGTGACATGTGTACATGTTTGTTTATCGACCTGAGATCGTCATTTGTCTCGTGTGAGTTCCCACTGTGCTTTGATTACTACCTTACCACAGCTCAAAGGAGTCTTGCAAACAGGTTTTAGTTGGGTACAGTCTCGAGCCACATGGAGGCAGTGAGCGGATCTGCAGGGGTTCTTCTCTCCCGATATTGGGGGTGAGGTTGCGCTGTGTCTGGGAGAGCCATTACACGAAGTCCTTGGCCAAGGCAGGAGATTTACTGGTAGGTATTCCAGTTGTATCTCAGGGTGTTCTGGGCTACACTTCGACATGACTTGTACCACTTTTGGGGGTCTGACTTTTACCAACCCCCTAGGCCCGCCATGCGATGGTCATAGACGAACGGACCGGACTGTACGGTTATTGTCACTGACAGGCTCAGTAGGGTGTCAGGATGAGTTCGCTCATCGACCTCCCTTTTAGTCAATACCTGGTAGCCCAATACGTATAGCCAGTACCTCTGACATGCTAGTGGTTAAATCCACAGCCAAAGTATTGACGTGTCTTTAGAGTCCCCCACAGACAATTTCTCAAGTTTCGGGCGAAACGTTGTAGAGGCCGTATGATATATGGTAGGGTTCGATCTTATACGTGCGGTATTGCACAGATCTTGATCAGACGGATCATACTAGTGGGCTTTGGTTTAAACCAGATCCTAGTATTACATTTGTTGGATTACTTTAGTCTCATCGCATTCGCATTCAGTCGGAATGCGGGTGCAGGTATATATATACAGGTGAGGGGTATCTTTGTGATCCGTCACGAGTTTACTTTAGATGTTGCCGTATCTTTTTGTTGGACCAAACATTTGGATTAATGTTTGGATCATGGAAATTGTGAGCTTAAATCATCATTTTGTGCATTCATTGTGACATGGACATACATGGTGACTCATGGTCTCTTTATGTGTGTAAATGTCACATTATTTGATTGTTTTGTGATGATATGAGAGGAAGAGAGAGAGAGGGGCTGCCATATGAATATGGTTAGCTCTCATATTATTTTTCCTCACTCTCTCATTCTATCATAGCATCACAAAAGGAAAAAAGATAGCTCTTTCTTCTTCCTCCTCTTCTAGCTCATAATTTCCATGAAAGGCATCATCTAAAACCTCCATCCAAGCCATGGATGCAAGAGACAAAGTGATCACAACATACTCTACTTCAACCTTGGGCACGTCGGCTAGCACACTTCGTGCCCGAGTCTTCGGATGAAGTGGGAGCCCGTAAAAAGACTTCTCGATGTGGTGCCCTTTCCGACGAGGAGATGAAGACGGAGTTGCCGTGGGGAGCTTGGGATAGTGGCCAAAGACCGAAGGACTCGGATCGCTCGGTATAGCATTCTATCCCTTCTCTAGATAGCTAGTAGTAGGTTAATGGTCCGATCTGGGTTTTAAGCATATGATAGCGCCGGTTTCTAGTTTGAAAAAGTTTTTTGTTTTCCGCATTTTGGCCTCGTACAGACGGCTGGGGTGCTACCGTAGACTTACAGATGTTCGTAATAATACAGGGTGTTCTGGAGAAATGCAAAGGTGATATATAAGTGGCAATGATATATGCGACACTGTGACATTCCAAAAGCCAAAGTGTTTTATGAAGGTTCGGTTAACTTGGTTTCATGAGTTTTAGTTTAGGGTCGGGTCATGGTCGCAGCCAGAGAGAGAGAGAGAGAGAAAAGAAACACTCAGCGTGCACTCTTACCTAGATCAGAATGATTAATCACTTTATCTAATCAGGATGGCTCCCACTGTTTCCTCGAATTCTCCCCCAAACCCAAAAGGAGAATTAGTCGGAATCACCCGAGGAGTAATCCTACTCATCAGTGGGAATCGGGATCCAACTATCATCGTATGATAACTTGATGGAAGCCACTTAAGTCATCACACTCCAGAAGGTATGCGCAAGCATGGCAAGTTTCCTGTATGTTTGAAACTCCCAATATGATTTTTACCCCAAGCGGTTTATGATCTTAACTTTGGCCAACAAATCATAACCCGCAAGTCAAGTTCTACCCGTCATTGTCCTGATTGATTTAGATCCACCCGCACACATCCTTGACTTTGGCCAACAAAGTGGCACGACTGTCCTAAACCAATGCATATCCATGCAACGGACAAGCAACATACAGCTACCGCACACGATGTCTTGACTTTGGCCAACAAACACCGCACGAATACTATGCGCTACTTATCCGAAATGACGGAGGGCTACGGCTGGGTTTTGGCGAAAAACCTTTAACGTAATGAACTTGATATCGTTGAAGGAATCCAAGTGATTTTATAAATATATAGTGGCGAAAACGTTTGCTAAAGAGGTCACTCCCGGTGAAGAGATCTCGGCTCTTTCCCCGTCGAATGGGGTGCAGGATATCCCAAACTGAATACCATGATGCAAAGCAAAAGTAATCGACTATAGTGAAGTTATTACGTTGACGCAAACTTTTACTCAAGGGGTCACTCCCGATGAAGGGATCTCGGCCCTTACCTCGTCGAATGAGGTGCAGGATATTCCCAATTGAATACCACTGTGCAAAGCAAAAGAGAACGTCTGTAATGTCAGTTTTTAAAAACTTGATTCCGACAACATCATATATAGGTTTGTTTTATCCTTGCATTGATAAGAATCAATGCAGTCCCATCAATTAATCACACCAGAAAAGAACAAAAATAAAATGTACGTATATGTCATCCGCATTCGCCACTGGGTCCCGTCATCACCCGTTAGGTTACTTAACTAACGACAGAGCGGGGACTGGACTAGCGCGGGTGCAAAACATACTAGTATATAGCAATATATAATATTCGCTCAAGGCATGATAAAATGCAACATCACAGAAATGTAACCAGCATCACAGAACAATACAGATATCTGGGATCCCCGGGTTTCATAGAGCCGCTACTGAAACCCGACGTTCCCCTGGTAGTATATATAAATATATATATATAACATTCGTCCCAAGCATGATATAAAGTAACATCACAGAAGTATCACAGAAGTAACACAGAAGGTGGATAATCTGGAGCCCCGGGTTTCACTTGAGCCGCAAGTGAGACCCGACGTTCCCTGTTGTATGGATAGCATGTGCAATGAAAACCTAGACCCCTACTCGCAAAACCAGAAGCGAGGCAGCCCCCTTCAGCAACATGAATGGGCCACCGAGCACTTCACGGAATCCGGTAACTTGAGCACCCCTCCTGTGTCAACCTATACCCCCTATGAGTGCGGCGAATAGCCCGCCAATTCTAGAGTAAGGTCCCCTCCATCCCAACGCCATGAGACGCGGACCCGTTTCCCTCTAGAACCCGGCTATTCGTGCACTCCACCGCGGAGTAATCCTAGTACAGAAAAGGAAATAATATACAAGGGTGACATCGACCTCAACCCGGTCATGCCCCAAAAGAATAATATACAAACTGGCAGTGACGGCAGTCCACATGTCGGACGCTCGCCCCACAATATCAAATGTACAATGAAATTAAATTGTACTAATATTGCACCATAGCTATCCACCACGACGATCCAACCAACATCACAGCACAACACAGAACATCAACGTGAATGTCACGTTTGCAAACTCGTCTAAAAGAACATATAGCAGTTAGACGGGTTTACCGATCGAGTGACATTCACGGTCGCAGATAGTAATGTAAGTACTGAAAATCACACACACTTAAAATTTCGATCGATTAAACTTTCCAAAATTGGCCCCAAGTGTATAACCAGTACTCAAATGAATCTGGGCCAAAACCATATATCACAAAAATCATTTTTCCACCAACTAGAGTTCTATAAAAATTTTTGGTCACTGTAGCTTAAAAAGAGCCGTGGAAGCGCCGCCAAATGTGACATTTCGCGGCGGTTCCGCGGCGGAATTTTAGAGTTAGGTCACCAAATATTTTCTACAGCTTTAGTTTTTCCTGCATGTATTTTTAAGATACCTGAAAATATTTTTTGATCACTTTCAAAAATCGACAACGAACACAAAAATGGAATCGTGATTTCGGAAATTTCCGTCGATTGATCTTTTAAGCACGTCAAAACAAGCTAGTAGGGTTAAATAGCCTGTCTCTGACACCATGAAGGGTTACGGCAGCGCCTCGGCCATCAAAACGCGGCCAAAATGTGGAACAAATTTTTTCTAAAATATCTCTACCGTTACCTGAATTCCAGATCGAACTTAAACCCTAAACTAGCAAACTAACTAAGAGTTAGAATCGTTATACCGAATTGATCCGTGTCCTTCGGTCTTCATTCCAAGCTCCTAGCGATTCCTTGATGTGGTTTGGTTGCCGGTCTTCCTCTATCTCCGATGATCCACCCGAGGGAAACGGCGCAAGCTCCAACTTCGTCGAACGAGGTAACCGACGCTCCAAGGTTGCTAACAATAGAGAGTGGGGGTGTATGAATGTGTCACTATAACTTTCTCTCAACTCATGTGCTCATGAGAGCAACCATAGAAGAAGAATGGAGGGGATGAAGCTTTTGCATGAACAAAAATGGTTATGTGTTTTTTATTTCTTTTTTCCTTTTTTTTTGAGTGAATGAAAGAGTGGGAGTAATGCAAGTATAATCCTCCACAAAATGAAATCAATCACTATCCCAAAGTGGTCGGCCCCCCCTCATTCCCACCAAAAAATCTTACCAATTATCCAAATAAACAATTCACACCATACTTTGCTACATGCACAAAACCATACCACGAACCATGCTCATGCCACATCACACCCTCCACCTCATTATGAAACAAATGAATTTCCATAAAATTGAAAATCAATAATGAGGTAGCAAAACTTCTAGAAGCTATTCCGCATAAAATACGGAATACTTCCCGGTACATGTACCGAAATACATATACGATATTTGTACAAAAATACGAATAGCCAAGAGAGAAAATGAATAGCAAACAATAATACTAGAATACATATATATATAAATACATATGTAAATTATTAAATCAAAACCTGATTTAATAATCCGGCTTAATCCTAAGCCGTTAGTATTATCAACCGTCCGATTAAAGTCTGTGCCGCACATGCACATATTTAATCGGACACCTGTATGTACCAACATACCTCATGTACACCATATCGCCTGAACTGTGAAAACCCTCTGTGTGGGACTCTAAAGACTCGTCAATACGCTGGCAGTGGGTTTAACCACAAGCACATCAGCGGCACTAGCTGTACGTAACGGCTACGCAGGTATTGAGCGAAAGGGAGGCCGACGAGCAAACTCATGCAGAACCCTTATTGAGCCTGATAGTGAAAATATCCGTACAGTCTGGTCTGTTCGTCTAAGAGTATCGCATATCGAGTCTAGCGGGATGGATAAAGTCAGACCCCCAACAACGCGATATTTAGTGTCGGTATGAAACCCGATCACCACTTGATAAACTATCGATCCTGAATCGGTAATTCTCGTCCACCGTGGCCACGGATTTTTGGTGATGGCCATCTATACACAGCGCGACATCAACCCCCAATACCGGAAGAGACGAATCCTCGACGATCCGATCACTGCTCCATTTGGCTCGGGACTGTACCCAACTAAAACCTATTTGCACGACTCCTTTGAGCCGTGGTAGGATAGTAATCAAAGCACAGTGGGAACTCACACGAGACAAATGATGATCTCAGGTCGACAGACTAACCTGTACACATGTCACCAGGGAACTGCTATCTGACAATAGGTATAATACCAACTAGCAGGTTCCCGGCGAGTCCGTCTAGTGTACTCATAACCCAATGAGCACCTGTATACTATCTTAGGTGAACAAACTAACACCAATGGCTTGTAAGACCTGGCCACTGCCCCTTGTCGGGGTCTCGATCAGTATACACTAGTCTACACTGGAGTATCGATGCCCGGTCTCGATACTCCTATGACTAGGGACATTTAAGGATGTGCTTATGGACCCCAGCTCCCACACATATGATCGCCATCATAATACTGGCAGTCAAGAAAGAATCCTATGGGCTCTATCAACATGTATATGATGATAAAGACAAACCAGATAGTATACTATCATCTTGAGTAAGACTGTTTTATCGGTATAGGTCCTCACTCAATCATCATAATCACAAGTCCGCGACTATGATAATTGCCTTGAGGGCACTATAGCCAACATAGGGTGTGGGATTGGCTATTCATCACAACCGTGGAATCCGTATTTTCTATCGTTGGCTAAATACAAAATATGGAAATCCTAGTATATCCTATATATTCATATATGTGCTTCTGCTGTTAATATTCTGTGATGTGATCACTTTATATGATGAGACGAATGGTATTATTATATATATGATATATAATAAGCGTTGCTTATGTTTTACATCCGCGCTAGTCCCCCCCGCTATGCCGTTAGTTAAGTAATCTAACGGTGCATAACGGGACACCGTGGTGAATGCAAATGGCATAAGCGTACGTTCTATTTTCGTTTCTTTTCTGTGATGGCTTAAGGACTTAAATGATGGGATTACATTAATATGATTAATATAAAGGAAAATAAACCTAAAAGATGTTGTAGAATCGAATTTGAAATCCACTCGGCTTTTTACGAAAAAGCTACATTTAAAAATTGCGGAGCTTAAGCCACCCCTTTTGAAAACCATTTGATTCTACAACGATATCAAGTTCAAAGCATTAAAGGTTTTCTTAAAAACCTCCACAACCCTCCATCATTTTAGGAAGTAGAGTACTTAGTATTTGTGTTACGTTTGTTGACTATAGTTAAGGCGTAGTGTACGGTAGCTAGGTGATGTCTTCCTATACAGCATATGATGCGATTACTTAGGACAATTATATGACTTTGTTGACCATAGTTAAGGGTCATATAACTGGGTCTAATTAATCGAGAAATGATGGGTAGAGCTTGACTAGTGCTTATGATTTGTTGACCATAGTTAAGGTCATGAGTACTAAGGGTAAAATCCATATCAGGAGTTTCAAGAGTTGAAATTTGCAATCAGATTGCATACCTCCCATATGATGGTTGGATCCCGATCCCACTGTGAGAAAGAGTTGCTTCCAGGAAAGTTTTACACTTTACAATGAGCTAACTCATTAGGTGTCTAAAAAGGTGTCTACGGAGCTATGCTTCTGGGAAAACGAGATTTATTTTAATTAGGTCCATGCGATAGCACGAGGAACCTCCCTCAAAGTATCGACACTGACCTGGCTGAACGGTTAGCGAAGTTGTAGAATGTAATTAATCCTGCATAGTTTTCTTTTTAAGGTTTGAAGGAAGGTTTGATAAAAGCAGTGGGAGACATCGATTAGATAAGATAATAACCAATCTGATCTTTGCAAGAGCTTTCGTTGAGTATATTCTTTTCTCTCTCTTAATGGCAGATACCGATGACAGGACTTAAGCTTCTACTAGAGAAAAATAAACTGAATGGGACCAATTATAAAGACCGGCTGAGGAACATTAACATTGCCCTAACTTATGATAAGGTATCATATGTCCTTACAGCCCCAGCCCCATCCGTCCCAGGCCCTAAATCTTCAGTTGCGGATAGGGAAATCCGCAAGACATGGGATACTGACTGTGCCACGGCCAATTGACTCGTGCTTGTATCGATGGATAACACACATCAAAAGCAGCACAAGCAGATGGATGTTCAATCCATTTTTCTCCATACAAAAGAGTTGTATAGAGAGCAATCTCGGACCCTGAGATATGAAGCATATCGAAAGTTGTTTCAGATACAGATAGCCCGTGACACACCAGTAGGTGACCATGTTTTGAAGATGATAGCTCTTATTGAAGAGCTTGAGGACCTCGGATGGACAATGGAGAACGAACAATATGTTGATATTGTTTTACAGTCTCTCCCCCCACCTTTGCTCAATTTGTAGTAAACTTCAACATGCACAACATGGAGAAGGCACTACCTGAACTTCTCAATATATTGAGAAGTGCAGAGAGCACACTCAAAGCAGTGAAGACTCCCTCTTTGATTTCTGGGCCATCTTCCTTCTCTCGCCCAAAGGCCAAGGCCAAGGGAAAGATGAAGAAGAAACGCACCAAACCTAGAGGTGGAGTTTAAAAGGCTAAGGGGAAAGATAAATCCACGGCTGGGGAATCGGGGAAAGGAGAATGTTATTACTGCCACAAAGTGGGACACTGAAAGTGCAACTGTGCCGAGTACCTAGATCTCAAGAAGAAGAAGTATGGTGATGCTTCCGCTTCAGGCGTGTTTGTGACAGAAAACTGTTTTTCTATAAACTCTACTTCCTGGGTATTAAATACCGGTTCAGGTTCTCACATATGCAATTCCATGCAGGGGCTGAGAAATAGCAGAGTTTTGAAGACAGGTGACTATACTCTCCGGGTTGGAAATGGTTCCAATGTACATGCGGTTTCTGTAGGAGAGTATCACCTGGGGTTGCCATCAGGGTGTATATTGGTTTTGAACCCATGTTATTATGTACGTAGTATACTTTGTAATATAATATCCGTTTCTTTGTTAGACAATGAAAAATATAATTTTGTATTGCAGAATAATGTTATGAACATTAAGCTGAATCAAATGTTGGTTGGGTATGGTACACTTATACGTCATAAATCAACACACAGTTTTCAGCTTACAACACACCAATAAAAGAAAATTTTCAGAAATAAATGAAGCTTTTCTTTGGCACTGTAGACATAGTCATATTAACGAAACAAGACTAAACAAGCTACAAAAAGATGGATATTTGAATCCCTTTGAATATAAATCTTATGCGACTTGTCAGTCTTGTATCAAGGGTAAAATGACCAAAACTCCGTTTACAGGACACGGAGAAAGAGCTACTGAGCTCTTAGGCCTCATACATAGTGATGTATGTGGGCCAATGTCTACAAAAGTTAGAGGCGGTTTTTCTTACTTCATAACTTTTACTGATGATTTCTCAAGATTCGGTCATGTGTTTTTAATAAAGCATAAGTCTGAAGCTTTCGAGAAATTCACTAAGTACAAACTTGAAGTAGAAAAACAAACCAGTTTGAGCATCAAGATACTTCGATCGGATCGAGATGGAGAGTACCTCAGTACAGAGTTTTCAGACTTTCTAAAAGTGATTAGGATTCTCTCTCATCTCACTCCTCCTTACACACCACAGCACAACGGTGTGTCAGAATGACGGAATTGGACCCTATTAGATATGGTACATTCCATGATGAGTGATGCTGAGTTACCTGTCTCATTTTGGGGGCATGCATTGGAGACTGCAGCGTTTCTGTTAAACAGGGTTCCAGCCAAAACCGTGTCTACCACACCATATGAGATATGGTATGGGAAAAGACCATCTCTTAAACGAGTTAAGATTTGGGGTTGTCCGGCCTATGTCAAAAAGCAGAATCCGGACAAACTCGAGACACGGTCAGTCATGTGTAAATTTGTGGGATATCCAAAGAATTCTTATGGTATCTATTCTACCACAAGAAGGAACAAAAGGTGTTTGTTTCTCAGTATGCCACATTTTTAGAAAAAGATTTTTTTTACAAATGATACAGATGGCAATGTGGTAGACCTAGAAGAGATTCTAGAGACACAAGTTATAAATGACGATTTGGTTGAGACTGATGTTGCAACAGAAATTGATGAACCTCAGCCCCTCCATAGATTTAGTAGGACTTCTCGCCCACCGGAGAGGTACTACGGTTTCCTCATTAATGGTGATAGAGAAGATTGCATCATGGAGGATGATGATCCTACTAGTTTTCAGCAAGCTGTCATGAGTGGTGACTCAGTGAAGTGGCTGGATGCCATGAGATCCGAAATGGAGTCTATGTACACCAACAAAGTATGGACTTTGGACGTTGTACCCCTGGGGTAAAACTCGTAGGGTGCAAATGGATCTTTAAAAAAAAAATTGGTGTAGATGGGTAGGTGGAGACCTATAAGGCAAGACTTGTGGCGAAAGGATTTCGTCAAAGACCGGGTCTGGATTATGACGAAACTTTTTCTCCCGTAGCCATGCCTACTAGCTATTGCTGCTCACTACGACTATGAAATCTGGCAGATGGACGTTAAAACTGCTTTTCTAAATGGTGATTTAGAAGAGTGCGTTTATATGGATTAGCCAGAGGGCTTCGTCGACAGTGGGAGCAGCGGGAAAGTATGTAGATTGCTTAAATCTATTTATGGATTAAAGAAGGCATCACGGAGTTAGAACATCTGTTTTGATGATGTTATCAAAGAGTTTGATTTCATCAAAAATCCATATGAACCTTATGTTTATAAGAAGACTGTAGGGAGATCTGTCGCATTCCTCGTATTGCACGTAGATGACATTCTTCTGATAGGAAATGATGTTCCTATGCTACAGTTGGTCAAATCATTATTATCACAAAGGTTCTCCATGAAGGACCTCGAAGATGCCACGTACATATTGGGCATTCAGATCTATACGGATAGATCCAAAAGGTTATTGGGATTGTCCCAAACCAGGTATATATGGAAGACTCCAAGCGGGGTGCCTTACTGCTTTCCATAGAGTCACTCTCTCCAAGGACTTTTGCCTAAAGACTGATGAAGAGAGAGATCGCATGAGCATTATTCCCTACGCTTCAGCCGTAGGATCTATAATATATGCGATGTTGTATACACGCCCTGATGTAGCTTATGCACTAGGTGTAGTAAGCAGGTATCAGTCCAACCCAGGGGAGAATCATTGGACGGCTGTGAAGAATATTCTTCAGTACTTGCGAAAGACTAAAGAATTGTTCTTGGTGTATGGTAATGGAGATCTCCAAATGGAGGCCTTTACCGATTCGAGCTTCCAGAGTGATAAGGACGGCAACAAATCTATCTCTGGGTTTGTATTTACCCTCAATGGAGGGGTGGTGTGTTGGAAGAGTTCCAAATAGGATATCGTTGCAGACTTTACGATAGAAGCTGAGTACATTGCCGCAAATGATACCGCCAAGGAAGCCGTCTGGATGAGGAAGTTCGTCTTGGAGCTAGGAGTAGTTCTAACCATTATTGATCCAATACTATTTTATTATGACAATAATGGGGCTATGGCGTTAGCCAAGGAGCCCAAGTCCCATCAGCGATCCAGACACATTCTGGGGCGATTTCATCTGATCCGGGAGATAGTTGATCGCCGCGAGATCGAGATTCGGAGAGTAGATACAAAGAATAACACCTCGGATCCACTCACCAAGGTCTTCCTTCAGCCGCAGCATGAGCGACTTTTTGAGATGTTGGGTATGAGATACGCCAATAATTGGCCTTAGTGCAAGTGGGAGATTGTTGGATATATGTATGCCTTAGAGGCCATTATTTGATAGTGGATGTATTTTTACATGTATGTATATATATATATATATATATTTACATGTATGTATGTATGTATGTATGTATGTATGTATATATATATATATATTCAGGGGACTTTCTTGCTCGACATGATAGTATGCTATCTGGTTACTCTTTATCTTGATCGTGCTTTTATTCATTTAGTACATGTTGATAAAGCCCTGAGGATATTTGCTTGACTACTGTGATTATGATGCAGATCATACTAGTGGGACGTGTGTAGTTTATAAGCATATCCTGAAATGTCCCTAGTCATGGGTGTATCGAGACGGGGCATCGATATTCCAGAGTAGACTAGCGTATACGATTCTTGACCCATGAGATGGGCGATGGATGATCCCATATCCATTGGTGTTTGACACCAAGATTGTATACGGGTGCTCAGTGGGGACTGGGTACACTGGACGGACTCGCCGAGAACTCCTATGTGGTATTATATCTATCGTTAGATAGCAGTTCTTAAGTGACACTGGTACATGTTAGTCTGTAGACCCGAGATCATCATAGAGTCTTGTGTGTTCTCCCACTGTGCTTTGATTTCCACTCTACCACGGCTCTACTGAGTCATGCAAATAGGTAGCTTTTGGGTACAGTCCCGAGACACATGGAGGCAATGAGCGATAGGAGGGGTTTCGTCTCTCCCGGTATTGGGGGTTGATGTTGCGCAGTGCTCGATTGGCTATATCAGCAAGTCCCTAGCCAGGGCTGATGAGATTTACTGATAAGTGTTATCAGTAGTTTCTTGATCTGTTATAGGCCATATATCGGCATGACTTATTGAGTTACCGGGGTCGACGATGCCATAGTTTAGCATGATGATTATTATCCTCATTTGGGATTATACCTCATATTCTTTTTTCACTTGAGTCAAGTTTAGCTCCCATCTCCTTCTTCCTCTCTCTCCTTAAAGATCTATAGTGTTTGAAAAGAAAGAGAAAGAATTAAAAAGAAAAGGCTTTTGAGTGAGATTAAAACCGACATCACCATTCTACTTTAGTCTAGCCCACTAGTGTGGAGTGTTTGCTTCATCTTCATCCTTGATCAAGTGGAGCTTGGAGCTTGAGCAAAAGAACTCCGGGTGGATCGTCGTGGACAACGAAGGATTCAAGCGGACCGGTTCAAACTCAAATTGATCAAGGAGTCAAAGAGGGAAGTCTACAAAGGTTGTATTACCATCCTCTTAGTGTTAGACACTAGATCTAGTATATGATACTATTTTGTTACCCTCAATTTCTAGTTTTGATCCTAGCTTAGTTTGCTTAGCACCCTAATTGTAGCATGTTTGATGCAAGACAAACCCTTGTGTGGTGCTAAGAAAACCCAACAGTCCCAACATCCATTTAGATCTGCCACGATAGATTTGGATCCTCAAAATGTACTAGGCATCACCCAGGTCCTTCATGGAGAACCTCTGTGACAAGAATCCCTTGACTGATTGTAGCATAGGAATGTCATTTCCTATCAAGAGAATGTCATCCATATACAGGACGAGGAATACCACACTTCTCGCTACAATTTTACTATATATGCATGGTTCATCTGGATTTTTGATAAAGTTGAATTCCTTGAACGTCTTATCAAAACAGATGTTCCAACTCCGTGATGCCTGTTTTTGTCTATAAATGGACTTAAGCAACTTGCACACCTTTCCGCTGCTCCCACTCTGAATGAAATCCTCCAGCTGATCCATATAAATGCACTCTTCTAAATTTCCATTTAGAAAAGCAGTCTTTACGTCCATCTTTAAGATCTCATAGTCGTGGAAGGCAGCAATGGCAAGAAGGATCTGAATGGATTTGAGTATAGCTACTGGAGAAAAGGTTTCGTCATAATCCAAATCAGGTCTTTGACGAAAACCTTTTGCAACAAGTCTAGCCTTATAGGTTTCCACCTGTCCATCTACACCAATTTTCTTTCTGAAGATCCATTTGCAGCCTACCGATTTTACCCCTTCTGGGGCAAAGTCCAAAATCCATACTTTTTTGGTGTATATGGACTCCATTTCAGTCCGCATTGCATACAACCATTTTGCCGAGTCTCTGCTTTGAATGGTTTGCTGGAAGCTAGTTGGCTCATCATCTTCGATGATGCAATCCTCTCAATCCTCGTCTATGAGAAAACCGTAGTATCTCTCGGGAGGACGAGATAGCCTACTAGTTCTGCGGAGTGGCGTGGGAATTTCAGGTTCTTTCGAAACTTCTGGTTCCACCATGCTTTCAGTAATAGTTGCGGTTCTGGAATTTCTTCCGGTTCTATTGTGCTCCCACTTATCTGACTCTTTAAAAATTCAGTTTCCAAGAAATAGGCATGCCGAGAAACAAAGACCTTTTGTTCCTCTACGCAATAGAAAAGATAACCCCTGGAGTTCTTTGGGTATCCCACAAACTTACACAGTATCGAGCGGCCTCGAGCTTGTCCGCATGCTGCTTATTTTACAAAAGCTAGACATCCCTATGTCTTAAGGTACTTAAGATAGGGTTTCTTCCCACTCCACATCTGATATGGTGTGGTAAGCACTGGCTTAGTAGGAACCTTGTTCAAAAGATATACAGCTGATTCTAGTGTATAGCCCTAGAAGGATCGCGGTAACTCAGCATTACTCATCATGGAACGAACCATATCCAATAGGGTTTTGTTCCGTCTTTCTGATGCACCGTTGTGCTGAAGTGTGTATGGAGGAATAAGCTGAGAGAGAATTCCATTCTCTTTTAAGTAGCCCAGGAACTCGGCATTTAAGTATTAACCACCTTGATCAGATCTCAATGTCTTGATACTTTTGCCGGTTTGTTTTTCTACTTCATTCTTATATTCTCAGAATTTCTCAAAGGCCTCGAATTTATGATTCATTAAGAATATATTTTCGTACCTAGAGAAATCATCTGTAAAGGTAATGAAGTAGGAATAACCACTTCTAGCATGTATAGACATTGGGTCACACACATCGCTGTGTATGAGTCCCAAGAGCTCGCTTGCTCTTACTCCGTGTCCAGCGAACGGAGTCTTTGTCATCTTTCCTTTGAGACAAGATTGACAAGTTGCATAGGACTGATATTCGAACGGATCCAAATATCCCTTCTTATATAACTTCGTTAATCGTGTTTCATTGATGTGACCGAGTCAATAATGCCATAAGAAAGCCTGATTTAATTCCGAAGACTTTCTTTTAAGTGTATTCTGGACACTGAAAACCTGAGCTTGATTCAATACGTATATTCCATTATCCAATGTACCTGACCCAATCAAATTTTGATTTAGGTGGATATGTACTACATCGCTTACAAATGTAAAATCATATCCTTCTTTAGAAATTAAAGATACAGATATGATATTACAGGCTAGAATAGGTAAATACAAATAGTTACGTAAAATCAATATCTGCCCACTTGTCAATCCTAGGTGATATTCCCCTACAGATTCAGCATCCACGCTCATTCTGTTAGCAACTCTGAGAGTCATATCACCTGCTTTGATAACTCTACGGTTTCTCAAAACTTGTAATGAATTACAGATATGAGATCCTGATCCGGTATCTAGTACCCAGGAAGTAGAGTTAATGGATATACAGTTTTCAATTACAAACACACTCGAAGCCGAAGCCACAACGTGCTTCGAATCCTGGCTTATGGCTTTCCAAGCCCTGCAGTCCTTTTGAAAATGCGCTTTCTTTTGACTATAGAGACATGCCTCCTTCCCTACTACTAGCCCCGAAACTTTTGCTCTGCCATTTTCCTCTACCTTACTGACACCGCTTGTTGGCTTTTTGGAGGCCTTCTTCTTCTCTCCCTTGGATTTCACCTTGGATTTAGAAGAGAAAGATTCCCCAATAAGTAGAGCGGGTGTATCCCTAGATTCCTTCACGGTGCCCTCTGAGCTCCTCAATAAATTGAGAAGACTTGGAAGTGTAACTTCCTTCTCTTGAATTTTGCAATTCAAGATAAACTGGACGTAAGTAGAAGGTAGGGACTGTAGAATTAAGTCAATACATAACTCATTCTCCAACTTAGTCCCAAGGGTTTGTGAGCTCTTCAAAGTAGCTAATCATCGTAAGGACGTGGTCCCCTACAGATGACCCGACAGCCAATCTCGCTTGAAGCAATATCTTTGAGGTCTCATATCTTGCGATACGAGATTGCTCTCCATATAAAACTTTGGTATGGAGGAAGATGGAAACTAAGTCCATCTTCTCGTGCTGTCTCTGGTGTTCACTATCCATTAAGGCTAACACAAGGTACTTGGCTCTCGCACAATCCTTTTCCCATGTCTGACGGATATCAACATCCGTGATGGTGGAATCTGGACCTGGGACGGCGATGGGTTTTGTAGTAAGAAGGCAGTCTAGCTTGTCACATGTAAGTGACATCTGGATATCCCTTAGCCAATCAATATAGTTTGGCCCAGTCAAATTATTATCTGATAACCTATGTGGGGTCATAGTGGTCGTTGCAATTAGAAGAAAGAGAAGAAACACTTAGCATGACGCTCTTGCAAGTTTAGATTGGTTATTAATTTATCTAAATAGGATGGCTCCCACTGTTCTCTCGAATCCTTCCTCAAACCATAAAAGAAGGATTAGTCAGGATTAATCTCACTTTTACAATTCTTGCTTAACTTTTCAGCCAGACTGGTGATGGTACTTCGAGGGAGGTTTTCCAATGTTTTCGCGAAGTTCCTTAATTACATAACCTCTTTTCCCTGGAGGCGTAGCCCCGCTAATACCTTTTTTGACACCTACTTGATTTATAGCATTGATCGTTTAGTGAAAAAATCTCCCGAAGAGCAGCGCATACTCACAGTAGGATCGGGATCCAAATATCATTGTGTGATAACCAAGAAGAAAGCCTACCATGATTATCACACTCCAAATGGCATGCAACACTAGCAAGTTTCAGTTTCCATAGAAACTCCCGATATGGATTTTTGCCCCATACTCTTATGACCTTGACGAAGGCCAACAAATCATAAGTCACATGTCAAGTTCTACCTGTCATTATCCAGTTAATTTGAACCTACCCGTACATACCCCAACAAAGTAGTACGACTGTCCTAATCCAACACATCTATCTATACTACATATGAATACGTAGCAGCTACCAATCACTATGCCTTGGTGAAGGTCAACAAACATACCTTGAGTACTACCGAATGTTCATATGAAACGATGGAGGGCTACGAATGGTTTTGGCAAAACCGTGAACATAGTGAACTTGATATAGTCAAAGGAACCATGATAGCTTTTTAAAAGGAGTGGTTTAAGCTCCACATTTAAAATTGCTTTTTGAAGAAAAATGAGTGGTTTTGAAATTGTTCCAACAATTAAGTTTTGGTTTGTTTTTATATTGCATTAATCAATGTTAATGCGGTCCCATCATACAAATCCTATCATTGTAGCAAAAAACGAAAAATATAACGTATGCTTATACCATCCGCATTCGCCACGGGGCCCCGCAATACACCGTTAGGTTACTTAACTACCGGCAGAGCAGGGGCTGGACTAGTACGGGTGCAAAACATAAGCAATGCCTATTAGATATATATAATATATATATATGCATTTGTCTTACGCAATAATAGGCATTCCAGATCACAGATGAATATATTGGATATACTAGGAATTCCGCATTTCGTTTAAACTTGTAACGAAAGACGGATTCCACGGTCATGATGAATAGACAAACACCCCACTCCAGACCCCTACGGGTGTGGCAAACTACCGCCAAATTCCCGAAATGAAGCAACCTCTCTCAGTAAAATGAGCAGACCACTCGGCACTTCAAAAAACCCGGTAGTTTGTGCACCCCACCATGGGTCTATCCTAGGAGCAAAAACAGTAAAAATAAATAATATGCAATGGTGGCTACAACCTCAACCCGATGTGTGACCATAAAATAATATTACATCAATTTTACAAATTACATTGAATGAAAGAAAAGAAAACACTCTTCTCACATTCCCCGGCTATTAATCCATGACGATCCAATAAAATTCATATACACAAACCATCACAGATCAAAACACAGATCTGTGCAACCCCCACTAATCGACTTATAACGATTAGCTGACGTTTAGCACAGATATCAAACACAGAAAATCCGATTAGCTAAAGTACTTAGAATTTCGATCGATAACCAAATTTGAATCTACCTTAAATACAATACAGTGCACAAAAGATCTTGGGTAGAAACAAAGTATCTTAAATATCACAAAATACAATTATAGACTCACTGTGAAAATTTAAGCCGAGTCACCCTTGACTCGGCAGCGGAACGGCGGCCAAACACATGGTTTGGCCGCGTTTCCGCGGCGCTCTTGGGGACTTAGGAGCTCAAATTTGTACAGTGATCTTAGAAAACCCTGCACGTATTTTTAAGGCCCCTGAAAATATTTTTGGACCCCTTTTGAAAATCGATAGAAACTGTGCATTTCAGGTGTAATTTTGTGATTTTTCCGGCGATCGAATTTCTAACACTTTACTAACTAGCTAGTTAAGGTTTTATAGGCTCTGATACCACTGTAATCTAGTGTCGCACACCCCGTGGTTCGCGGGGAGGCGGAATTTTCAAAAACGGTTATCTTTTGACTACGCAACACCGGCTAAAACTCCAGGATCTTATCTAAAGCCTGTAACAACCCTAAACTTTCTGTACGATTTTTTTCTAAAATATAGAAAGGAGTACCTAAGCCTGAGCACAAGTTATAAATTAAATTTACTTTTAAACAGCAAGAAACAGCTTGTAGCTCACTTGTAAAGGCCTTACACTGCTGAGACATGGCACCTGAGTTCAAATCCTATCAGCCACATTATTTTTTTTGTTGATTTTTCTTTAAACTTTTAGAAGCCCAAAAGTTTTCACGTGCACTGCACGTAAAATGAAAAGTCACAAATAAATCAAACATGTGGAAAATGTTGCATACACTGCCTAGGACACGTGGCACCAATCCAAGCCCATTCCACCGGACTAGGACAGGCGAGACCTTCAATTTGACCAGCATTGCCGGGCTTGCCTATCGGTAAATCCCCTAATTTTTAACCTTAAACCCCTTGGACTCCCCTCACTACTCCTATGTTGTTTGATTTCTCTGCACATTTCCAGAAAATAAAAAATGGGCATTAATCCACATTTTAATTCTATTCTTCATTACCCCAAACCCTAATTTTCCCAATAAATACCACACTACATTTCACCTCTCCTTATTCAAAATTTCATTACAAAAACTCTCTAAAATTTCTATGTCCTAAGTTGTACAAGTGGAGTTAGCAAGAGGCAAAGTTCCGATGACATTTTGGGGAGATTTCGGCGATGAAATGACACCCCGACTATTCCGAAAGCTTCCTCCTTCTCCCTTCTTTCTTAGTAAACAGTAAGTCCCTTCTTCCCTTCTCAATCCCTAGTAAAAAAATTTTCATTTTCAAAACTCGTCGGAAGCGGAGTTACCCCGACTTTCGATTTTCTTTTCCTTTAAAACTCAAAATTTTCCTAAACAACAAGTTACCATCTTTTCTTATATTGTTTAATAAATATAAAATAACATACCCAACAAGTTTCAATTCAAAATAATACGTATTACAATTTCTATTTCACTTTTATAGTAAAATACCATCATGATTACCTACGGCTTTTATTTATTGTTTTACCCTATTACTTTTAGAAAACTCACGAGATAATGACCTATCTCCTCACAACACGCATTCATGACATAGCACGATATTACTCTTAGACAATATTTGTGGGAATTTACATGTTACAATAAAATACCCTAAACTATTATAAAACCGTATTTCTTTAAAATGTAGTAACTAATTTCTTACAATTGCGTCCTTACAACCCACTTGTAGGGAAATCCGATCGGGATGGTGTGGATTATTGCACGTCTTCGGATCTAGTAGGACGGAATTCAGACCTTTGTAAGGAGCATTCGAATTCCGATGAAATTATTATTACAATTTAAGAAAAACGAGATTTCTAGAATAAATAAAATTATATTTTTTATAAATAAATATATATGTAAATATTATCAAAATACCTATTTTAAATATATAAAATATTCTATGTTTCCAAAAATCTAAGAAAGGAATCCAAATATTACATGAAACTACCATTGCAATTCAAGACAACTTCCATATTACAGTAAAATACCATGGATAAATATCACTAGGTTTGTATCAACTAGAAAATACTTCACATTTAAAAATTACATCTATGAAAACGCTAAAGATGATAATTAAATGCTTGAGGACTATTTTGAAAATATATCAAACTATTTTTACATAAAACCCTCTCAAGTTATATCAATTTACAATAAGGACCCTAATAAATATAGGTTTAAGCAGGACCAAATCTCTTGAGCCTCGGGGAGCTGGAGAAAGTGGGTGCTTACCTATTTAAAGTAGATAACTAAAACGGGGTTATCATACGGTAATTGTCTTTGAAAATACACAAATCCTACCATCCATGTGCAGCAGTTACCGATAACTTCAAAACAAATCAGGACTCCAATTCTATTTAAAAGTCTGACTCAGTTCGAGTCATGGTCAAATCTGAAAACAATTTGACTTGAATTCGATTCGAGTATAACCACAATAAAATATGAATCCATGAACTCCAGAATACAATCTATATAGCATGACTGAACCGAACCATGGATATATTCCGTTTATAAGACTATCCATTATATCCATTTCCGTTTACTGATATCATGGTTTCGGTAAGTCTTCCATATACAATTTACAATACAAGACAATACAATAAGTACAATCAATACCATTATACATTACGGGGTTATAAAGGGGTAGACTGGTACGGAACATGTTAAAGGTAGCATGAGGTGGTCACTAAAAGACGTAATTACATCTATGCCGTTGTTCCGTGGTATTATCGACGAAGCCTTGTACTATGGGTTACCAAAGTCCATGGTGTAAGTTGGACTCCTCTCGTATACACTGGCATATTTGTAAGTCGATGTCGTGCGCCCCACGGGTTCGCGGGGAGGCGGAAAACGTAAAAAATGTTTTTTACAAAATTCGCAACATCGACTCGAGCGCCAGGATCGATTCTAAACCCTAACTAGTAAACGGTAAAAAGGTTAACTACTTGAAAAGAAGTTTATACCTCATGAAACCATATCCTTCGGGTCTTCTTGTTGTTGTTCTCCTCCTCATCATAGGCTCCATGAATCGTTTGGATCGGCGTTTTCTCATCGCTCCTCTTATGTCAAAGACGATCCACCCGAGAATCTATAGATCGAGTTCCTACTTCAAATCCGAAGTAAGTAGGGCACCTAGTTCGCTACACTAGATGACCTACATGATGTAGAGTATATAGATGGATTAGGATGTCTCCTTCTGCCCTAGGTTTCTCAACACATGAGAGGTTAAGGGTTTGATGAAGAAGAAGATGGCTTGAGGAAAAGCTAGTGAAGACTTAGCATGAAAATGGAGAGCGAGCTCTTTTTTGTGAACTGAACCAAACTAATTCTACATGGAATAAATCTCATGAATAATCCAAATTAGGTTCAATTTACAACCTAATGAGTCATGGCTTGAAAACCCACGACGTGTCACTAAAAGCCATGCTCAATATCATGCATAATCCACTTCATTTCCTCCATGTCATAATGTATTTATCATTTAATCTAAGATGAATAATACAATTATGATGTGTCATCTTCTAGAAACATCTTTGAACAAATTACAAAAATGCCCCTCGTCCGTATATACATACCCGTATCCGTATTCCGAAAAATACGAATACAAAAGAGAAGAAAACAATCCATCAGTATAATACTATGATCTGGCTTAAACCAAAGCCCACTAGTATTACCTGTCCGAATCATCATCCGTGTACAAGTACACGTACGTGATCGAATCCTATCGTAAAACCATACGTTCTCTACATCTTTTGCTCGATACAGGGAAACCCTCTGTGTGGGACTCTAAATACTCAACACAACGCTGGCAGTGGGTTTAACCACAGACCGCAAGTGATACTAGCTGTACGTAACGGCCCCCAGGTATATGTCGATAAGAAGGTCGATGAGCAAACTCATCCGAACTCCTACTGAGCCTATCTGTGACAATCTCCGTACAGTCCGGTCTGTTTGTCTAAGAGTATCGCATATCAGGCCTAGGGGGGGCGGTAATTGTAGGGTTCCTAGGCACTCTAGTGAAGTCTCACAAGGCATCGAACATGCCAATTTTAAAAAATATGGTGCCGAGAAACCCTAGTTAACGGATCGTTGCTAGATGTCTAGGCGAAAAATAAATCTAGTTAACAAATTAACTAAAGTTCGGATGCTACAACCTTTGTAGATCCGGGTTTCCACCTCCTTAGCTCCACGTGGTCATGCCCTCGCTGTCCATCATGAATCCTCGACTCATCCGTCGGCTTCATCGGGAAAACGGGCGAGCAAGGTCGTCGGCTTCGTGTCAAAGACGATCTACGTCGAGGTTGCACTAGTTCAAGCTCCGACTTCACCAAGTAGTGAAACTTGTGAAGAAAACACCCAAAACCACTTGGCAAGAGGTAGAGGATGAAGAAATAGGAGGTGGGTTCACTTTAGATTTGGATTTCTCTCACTAAAACTCAAGTTGCCATTGTTGTAGCAAGCTTGAAGAAGAAGAAGAAGATGAGCTAGTTATGATAAGTCTTCATAAAAAGAAATAGAAAATCAATACTTATCATAACTTAAACTAGGGTTAAGTGTAGAGAATAAACCATGGTGAATTAAGTGGGTTAGGGTTAAGTAAGATGACAAGAATGGTTGCAAAAGTCAAGGGTTCAAGAAGCTTCAACATAAAACAAGAATTGCCACCATTCTCATCTTGAATTTATCCACATAAATAAACAAATAAATGAATAAATAAATATGCAAAACCCTAATTACAAAATTACCATGGTTTAATTCTATTCATTTAACCATATGATCTAGTATCATCAAACATGACACAAAAAGGTGCACAAAAGTATATCACATATACAATGTGCAATCCAAGTGAGAAAAATCCGTTTAAAGTGAACCAATACTAGTTAATGCAAAGTAATATATCAAATATATAATTATACATTAAATCATTAAATCAACACTTGATTCAATGATCCGGTCATGTCGCACATGACCGACTAGTATTCAATGTATCGGCTTATTGAATCAATCTTCGATTCGATAACTAGGTTATATCGAATATAACCATTCGATACATATATCACGAGAATGAAATGCGGTATCACATACACGCATTATTCTCGGTCCTGCACATATCTCATATGCGCTCCTATTTCGTTTCGCTTGAACCAGGAAACCTCTGTGTAGGACTCTAAAGACTCGTCAATACGCCGGTAGCAGATGATGATCATATCAAGCACCCACAAGCCGCAAGCGGTCTGCTAAACGTAACGGCCACCCGTGTATTGAGCGATCAGAAGATCGACGAGCTAGCCCGCTCACACTCCTGTGAATCTGACCAGTAACACTTACCATACAGTCCGGTCTCTCCGTCTGATATGTCGCATATCAAGTCTAGGGGTGGTAAATGTCAGACCCCAATAACCGATAAGTCGTGCCGATGTGAGGCTCATAACGGGTCGAGAAACTACTGGTAACACTTACCAGCAAATCTCTGATCAGCCCTGGCCAGGGACTTCCCTGTTACGGCCAATCGAGCACAGCGCAACATCAACCCCCAATACCGGGAGAGACGAAACCCCTCCTATCGCTCATTGCCTCCATGTGACTCGGGACTGTACCCAAAGACCACCGTTTTGCACGCCCTCATGGACGTGGTAAGGTGGAGATCAAAGCACAGTGGGAATCACATAAGACTCTATGACGATCTCGGGTCTACAGACTAACCTGTACAAGTGTCACCTGAGAACCGCCATCTGACGTGAGGTATAATACCATCTGGGAGTTCTCGGCGAGTCCGTCCTGTGTACCCAGTCTACACTGAGCACCCGTATACCATCTCTGATGTCAAACACCAATGGATATGGGATCATCCATCGCCCATCACATGGGTCGAGAAGCGTATACGCTAGTCTACTCTGGTATATCGATGCCCCGTCTCGATACACCCACGACTAGGGACCTTGAAGGATGTACTTATGGACTACTATGTCCCCACTAGTATGATCTGCATCATAGTCCAGGTAGTCAAGTACAAATCCTAAGGGCTTTACCAACATGTAACTATAAGACAGTATAAAGAGACTAGTGTACATGTTAAGATAAAGAGTAACCAGATAGCATACTATCATATCGAGCAAGAAAGTCATCTCTATATATGTCCAAGCATCCAATATAATATACATCATCTGTACAATACTGGCCTCTAGGGCATACATACAACTAACAGTAATCGTCAGACCCTTAATAGCGCAATAAGTCATGACGGAGCAAAGCCCAAAACACCCTGAGAAACTACTAGAGTACCTACCAGTAAATCTCGCTTGCCCTGACCAGGGACTTTGTGTAATAGCTCTCCAAACACAGCGCGATATCAACCTCCAATACTGGGAAAGACGAATCCTATCTAACCGCCACTGCCTCCAAGTGCTTCAGGAATACACCCAATTACTAGTTGTTTGCACGACTCTTTTGAGCCGTAATAGGATAGTAATCAAAGAACAGTGAGAACACACTCGAGGCAGAGTAGTAGTGTCAAGTCGACGGACTAAGCTGTACTCATGTCACCTGAGAACTGCTACCCGACGATAGGTATAATACCCACCAGCAGATCCCAACGAGTCATGTCCAGTGTACTCATAACCTAATAAGCATCTGCATACTATCTCCAGTACGACGTACTAATGGCTGTGGGATAGACCATCTCCCATGCTGGGATGAGAAGCATATACACTAGTCTACTATGGAGTATCGATGCCCTGTCTCGATAATCCTATGATTAGAGACCGGTATAAGGATGTGCTTATAGACTACCCAGCCCCCACTAGTGTGTCTGCCATCATAATGCTGGTAATCAAGCAAAAGATCCTAAGGGCTCTACCAATATGTATAAGCGTATACTAAAAGAAACACATGCACATATTGAGGTAGAAACAAATCAGGTAGCATACTACCATTTTAAGCAAGACTGTTATTACAACTGTGAATATCTCAAGCTTCTATTAAGTAATATACAAACTAGTACTATACAATAATGACCTCTAGGGCATATATCACTAACAATATTCTATACCAAGCTACAAACACTACGTTAGTATAGCAAATATAACAAAATCTATTACTCTGTCTATTCTTCTCCTTCTTTCTTTGGGACTTACCGAGCGATTGTTTGCTGATGACATTCCTATTTCTCTTCTTCTTTGGAATATTGTCAGGAGGACCCATCTCTGAAGAGTTCGAGACCAGCCAAGAGCATTTGGAGTAGGCCCCTGAGCAGTACACTGAAGACCCCGAGCTGTAGTCACTTGTACATATTTTATATTCATTTCAGTTATGCCATTGTTTAGGCATTGCTTTCCATCCTTATATTTACATTTTAGTTATACATGTAAAAGAATGTTTAATAAATAAAGTTGCTGTTCATTTATATCTTGCCTCCTGTGTACATTTTATATTGCTTAGATACGCTTAACGTATTTACTTCTGAGTAAATACGTAGCGGGCCTCGCCGCGCTCCCTTACCCGTACACTGGGAAGCGGGGCGTGACAGGTTTTGTTGGTGGCCTATGCAGGTCAGTGCTGCATGGAACCCTTCCATGCAGGTCAGTGCTGCATGGACATGCAGGTCAATTCTGCATGAATTCCTAAGCTATATAACACAAGAAACAACAACTGAAAACATTCTTTACAATTTCATATTCCTTGAATCTTACAGTTTCATATTCTTTGAATCTATCCTAACCCTATTTTTCTTTCAAGGTTATGGATTCCCCAAACAACACCAGCACCAACGTCAACAATACACCTCCACCTCTACCACTTACACCTATCGTAGCTGCTCCGATCAACGAGCATACGGTATTGCTTGAGGAAATCCGAAGCCTCCTAGAAAGACAGCAGCAACAGACTGCTATATTGATGAACCGCCCAGAAGCAGAAGCACCCAGAGTGAAGCAATTCCGGGCACTGCACCCTAAGAACTTTTCTGGGAAAGAGAGCCCCTTGGAAGCTGAAGAATGGGCTCAGAGTGTCGAAGATGATCTGGCAGCAGTACAAGTGCCAGATATCGCTTGGGTACGAGTTGCAAAGCTGCAGCTCTCTGAAAACGCCCGAGTTTGGTGGAAGGCGGAAGATAGCCGTCTTCCCTAGCCGATCGAATAGAGGACTTTTCACGAGTTGTTTGACGAGAAATATTTTCCCGAAACTGATCGATTCGACATGGAGCAACAATTCATCCATCTGCAACAAGGCTCTATGTAGAGTAAATTGTTGGATGAGCATGATGCCGAGTTCACCATGTTGAGTATATTCGAGGCACACTTGATACCCACTGCTGAGATCCGGTCAAGATGATTTCAGTAAGGGTTAGACCCGGAGATCCAAGATGCTTTATCTACAGGGGATTTCCCAACCCATGACCTAGCTCTGAAAGCTGCCCGTAGATATGAGGCCGTGGTGAAGAAGAAGGGAACACTTCAATCTGCCGGTGTGAAGCGCTCTGCCACCTAAATAGCAGGAGGAGACTCTTCAACACCAACTTTTGCATCCAGAAGATAGGAAGAAACAATTAACTGGCCAAGTCCAGATTTTTGTTTCTACTGCAAGAGAGATGAACACGTGTGGAAGGACTGTAGGCACGCAAAAGGCCTGTGCCTAGTTTGTGGTGCATCCAATCATGGAATTGGAACCTGTCCTTATAAACGCAACCCAACTCCAACACACACCTGTTTACTCCAATCAGAGCAAAGCTCTGTTCAAATTCCAAGGTGGGAAAAGAAGCAATGCTTCTGTTTTTCTCCAATCAGAGCAAAGCTCTATCTTGAAAATTAAAGTGAAAATTAAAGTTAAAATAAATGAAGTAACGCTTCAGATCCCCTGCGCTGCACGCAGAGCGCCACGTGTCAAAATCAGACACGTTAGCGTAAGGAGCGGAGCGCCCAAGGTAGCGTACTCCATCAGAGCAAAGCTCTATTAAAGGAAGCAACGCTTCAGTTGCGCTGCGCTGTGCGACACGTGTCAGCGCAGATGCGCTAGCACAGTTGCGCTGCGCTGTGCGCTGCGCGACACGTGTCAGCGCAGATGCGCTAGCGCAGTTCAGATGCGCTAGCGCAGTTGCGCTGCGCTGTGCGCTGCGCGACACGTGTCACGCGCTGGGGCATCTGCGCCAAACAGAATTAAAATTTTAAGAAATCTTTTCTGTTCTTGTTAAAACAAGAAGATTTTCTTCTGCAAAGCAGAAGCCCTTAGATCAAAGATCCAACGGTGGGGAAAATTCCCCAAATCACTCAGAGAAGGATCTCTTTAACAAATTTAACTAATTTATGAGCACTATAAAAAGGACCCCAAGCCACAATTCAAAGGCATCAACATCTTTCTAAAAAAAAAAGAGAAGAGAATTCTTGAGAACTCTTCAAGAACAACAGAAGGTAAAAACCTTTAGGAAAAAAGAGAAAATTCTCTTATGGATAGACTATTGATCTAAGAACAAGATCAATAATCTTAAATAAAAAGAAAAAAATAAGTAATAGTAGTGCTTTGCACTTTCTTATGAACCATTGGTTCTTTGAAAACAAAAGAAAACTTGTTTTCTTCGATTTAAAATCAACCAGAATATAAAACAGTGCTTTGCACTTGAAAAATTGTGCTGTTGCGCTCCTTTGTTGGCGCAACTCACCAGAGCACGCCACGTGTCAGCAGTGCAACAGCGCAGCGCACTAGCGCAGCGCACTGCGCTGTTGCGCTTGCGCTTGCCAGAGCATGATACGTGTCCTGACCACAAGCGCTTGCGCTCAGTGATGGGCGCAAAGCGCCTGACAAATGCAATGCATTTCATTTCCTGAAGGGCCAGGCCCAATTAAAAGGCTTAACAGGCCTAATAAATAAAATGCTATGCATTATTTAAAAGGGCAGAGCCCAATTGAAAGGTCCAGTGGACCAAAACAAATGATCTGCATCATAATAAAAAGGGCAGAGCCCAGTCAAAATGGGCATAAATGGCCTGAAGTAATGCAATGCATTATTTAAGTGTGGGCAAAGCCCTAGCACAGGTCTAATAGACCGGAAATAAATAAAGGTGTTGAACATTTTCCACTGGACTTAGTCCCATTTTGGCCGCAAGTCCTTAAATAAAATTGACTGAGCACAGTTCTCTCTTAAATCAATTTATATCCGGTTCAAAGGGTACATCTCCGAACTCCTCTGACGACTATCGTTGTAATCCTTCAACGACGTCAGAGAGGCGACGAGTCCTGACGACCACAAATTAATATTGAACCGGAACGTCCCTAAACTAATATTGGACCGGAACGTCCCTAAACTAATATTGGACCGGAACGTCCCTAAACTAATATCGGACCGGGACGTCCCTAAACTAATTATGGACCGAAACGTCCTTAAACTAATATCGGACCGAGATGTCCTTAAACTAATAATGGACCACCACGTCCCTAAACTGGCAATGGACCACCACGTCCCTAAACTAGAATAATAGAGCCTCCAAATGCTCTTTTGCCGGATCTAAACAATCCCGTCTAAGTTGATCTTAGCCCCAAACACGGCTAACGTATCCTTAAACATCCAAATGGATTATAAAACTCCAAATCGACTTTGATTCAAGGGTACATCTCCGAACTCCTCTGACACTTATCGTTGTAATCCTTCAACGACGTCAGAGAGGTGATGAGTCTCGATGGCCAGATATTAAATGGATTATCACGTTAAGTTGATCTTAGTCTCAAACAGGACTATCGTATCCTTAACGAACGTTTAAGTTGATCTTAGCCGCAACGCGGCTAACGTATCCTTAAACTAAAAACACCAAACCCAAATCTAAGTAAATACGGATTTGGACTATTCCACGTCCTACGGGTGACGGCATTACTCAGTCTCCGTATACAATCCACGGGCAACCACAAACAAAACAAACACACACGACACGAAGTGAAATTCTGGAGAAGGAGAAAGTTGTTACCGCGATGCGGTAGCGTAATTAACTGCAGGGGCTTGTGCCTGCAGGGAAGAGCGTCCCCACAATAAAAAACCCCTCAAGCGAGGGGGAATCTGACGAAGTCTGCTACATCGGCCGCATCCGTCTAGACCTCCGATACACGGTGTCATAAATCAACTTGGCATCTTCGGAGAGGTAGACAGATAAAACCATATAGCATCCGCCCCGAATCTCCGGCCAGACGCAAAGTCTAGGCCGCCATTCGGAGGGGAACAGATTCTGGCACGCCCGGTGGGACCTCTTCCTCTTTCCACTCTACACTTCGTGTGTCGTGTTCGCGAACGAATCGCGGTTTACTATGGTTGCCTGTGGATTCGAGGTACTAAGATTTGGTGTCTTGCTCTGTGCAGAAAACAGAAGATCAATGGCTTCAAACTGCACTGCCTACAACTGCAATTCTCGCTCGGTCCTTGCTGGAGGAGTGACTTATGGGCCCCAAGCGGCCTCCCTTTTCAAAATGCCGGTGGTGCAGGTGGCTCAAACCACCACTGGACTATTTTTTGGGACCATGCTCCCACCAATGAGCTTCAACGCCCCAATGACATTGCAAGAAGCTCCAAAGAAGTCGGTCTTCGATCGACTTACCACTGCCGCGACCCCTCTCAACAGGTCGCCCAACTCCACTGCTTCAGGTTTTAATGTATTAGGCCAGAACTCCATCGGGCCCATGAAGAAGCCTGCCATACCAGAAGACGTTATCCCGAAGCGGATAGCCATCCCAGCTCCCGTTCTTGGCGAAGTCACCAAGGTTGCTTCCCATGCTCGAAAGTCCGCTTCTGACAGGTTGGCCGTCCCCGTTCAACGGACGTCGATCTTTAAAAGGCTGGTACCAGCATATTCTGACCAACACAGGGGGCATGAGGAGGTCACCCCTATAGCTGAAACAACTCCATTAGCACGACATGATCGACGTCGCCACTGGCGCCAAGTAAAGAAGGCTGGGGGAACTCCCCCTCTGGGATAACTCCGCCAGCTCCAACGGTGGGGATCGATGCTGCTGTTCCAACCGGGAACAGCTTTGAATTTCTAAACACGGTGCGCAGAAACTCTCCTACTGCGGTGCTGAAGCGAACTCCTTCACCTATGGAGAATACTCCAGAGAAGAAGCTAGAACAACCCCCTCAACGGCTGTCCTCTAAAATTTACAGAGTCTGGCGACAGGTCTAGGAGTCAGTGATTGATGAAAACTATCTCCGCCAACGAAAAAAATAAAGGTTCGGCAAGAGAAGGATTACTCCGTCAAGCCCCAAAAACCAATAGTTACCTAGGTGCCCATTACAACGGCCCCTTTAACTCCAATCACTCAGAAAAAAAGGAGGCCGCAAAAAGCCCCTGTGAACATGGCGAAGCATAAAAGCGCTGAACATAAACGCCCCAAATCTGGGGGCATGGTGGTGCACACTGTTTATATGGCTTCTGGAATGGAGGAAAGCCGCACTTCTACGGGCCACCGACCGCTCACCCGATCCGTGACGAAAGCCCAGGAGCAACAACAAAAGCTTCAGGAAATGATGACTACAATGGCTGCACTCACTGAGCCAAAAGAAAGCTCTGAAACGTCTTCGGATGAGCGTCAAGAACAAGAAACTGACGCTGACTTTTTACGCAGAGTCCTCGAAAAGAGGGACAAAGAAGCTGCAGAGCAAGTGGCTAACATAAAACAGATGGCGCTTCTCTTCCAAGACATGGTGGGAATGATGTTACAGCCGGACCCTCCAACTGAAGACCCTCCGATCATTATTGAAGACGATAAAGAGGAGACATCTAATCCTCCTCCGGCTCATTCAATAGCCAAGGAGGAAACCATTTCCAAAGCTGCACTAGATGACTATATAGCTCAGCAAATACGAGCTCATCAGGCGAGTGAAGCGGCCGGCCAAGTCGTCAAAACTGGGCGACCATACCCGAGCTGGTATGACCAAATCAGTTACCCGCCAGGATATACGATCCCTAAGTTCCATATATACAAGGGGACGGGAAATCCGCATCAGCACGTCGCTCAATTCAGAGCCTTATGTGGCAACACTGGCGGCGATGATAAACTCTTGCTCCGCCAATTCGTCGGCAGCTTATCGGAGACGGCGTTCGAGTGGTACTCTGAACTCCCAAATAACTCTGTCAAGACATTCGCAGAGATGGAGTTGCTATTCACCCAGCATTTTGCAAGCGCTAGCGAACACACCCCAATCACGGCATTGATCAATGCCAGGGTGAAGCCTGCAGAAACTTGGGTCCAGTATGCGATACGGTGGCGTAATCTATGGTCAAAGTGCGAGCAGCGCATCGAAGAAGCTCCTGCCGTGGGCATGTTCGTGGGTACTCTCGACCCTCAAGCGACTATCTCCCAATTCATGATGTTTTTTAAGCCGACTACCTTCCAGGTCTTGATCGACAAATTAGCCCAAATGGACCAGGTGGGCCATGAACCATCTCCTTCAAAGACAAAGCCTTGGAATGAAAAGGGCAAAGGGAAAGCAACCTTTGTTGCCAATACTCAACAATGGTCGAGCAACTTAAAGCCGGTTGTCCGTCAAAACAATATGCGTCCACGCCCATCCCTCGAGGAGAGACTGGGACGTCCTTACTCGTTTCCTCAGGATAAAACGAGAAAACTGTTCGAGCTGGCAGTGCGCAAAAGACTCATCAATCTGCCGAGTCCAAAACGTCCGTTGCAACCAGGCGATATCAACGATCCCAATTATTGCTCTTACCACCAAACGGTAAGTCACCCGATCGAGAATTGTTTCGTCTTCAAGGGATGGATCGAGGATCAGTACCTACAAGGCAAGTTCGCGCTGTCGGAAAACTGGAAGGTAAACCCACCACAGCCGCACTATCCAAAGAAGACGGACACGCCGGGGGCAGTTTGTTCTTTAGTCAAGGATGAAAACGATGGAGAAAACTCATCAGATGAATCCGTAGACTACGTAGCGACTTGTCATGTGATTTCTCATTCACTGACAGATAATAAAGAAGCTTCTTCCGCCGAGAAACCAATGGTGAACCCCGAACCGGAAATTCTACAGCCATCAGACGAGTTGATCGATGTCTTCCTAAATGAAATTCGTCTGAAAGCAAAAGCCAATCAAGAGCGTGAAATGGCCATACTGGAAAAACCCAAAGCATTCCCGTCAAATCAAAAGCCATCCACTGAGGATAAAAACAAATTCAAGACGAGGAAAAGGTTCGCCAAAGCTTTATCAGTAGGAATGAAGCTACCGCCCTTTGAAGAAAATACTCTCGCTGAGGTAGAGATGCACCCTAACTCCTGCTTATATCATCAGAAGATCATACATCCTACCGAAGACTGCGAATCTTTTAACTGTTGGTGGCAAGGGTATGTCGCTCAAAAGTAACACTTTGACAGGACAAAATGTGAAGCTTGTAGACGTCAAAAAAATGCGATAGATGATCGCAAAAGAGCCGCCGACGATTGTCATACGGCCGACTCTAAGGTATCGCAAATTATCACCTTTGGAAGCGACTCTGAAGAAGAAGCTACCCCTAACCCTTCCCTCAGGGTATCTATCTCAAAAATGAAGGAATTGAGGAGCTGCGAGAACGTTCAGCCATGCAATCGCACGCTACTCGGAAAAAATCCCGGCCCCGCAAACAACGGAGCGAACAAAAAGGATAAAGGAAAAGGAAAAATGGCCTTCGTCGCCAGCGCTCAACAACAATTAAGTGACCCTAGACCGGTTGCTCGCGAAAGCAACAAGCGGCAACCCCTCCAGGAAAAGTTGAAACGTCCTTACTCGTTTCCGCAAGATAAAACAAGGGGACTGTTCGAGCTGGCAGTGTGCGGCAGACTCATCAATCTGCCGAGTCCAAAACGTCCGTTGCGGCTAGGCGATGTTAATAATCCTAATTATTGCCCTTACCATCAAACGGTAGGTCATCTGATCGAGGATTGCTACGTCTTCAAGAACTGGGTTGAAGACCAATACCAACAAGGCAAGTTCGCGCTGTCCGAGAATTGGAAGGTGAACCCGCCACAACCGCATGCTCCGAGAAAGATGGATACGCCGGGGGCATCATGGTCAGTCATAGAGAAAGACCCATAGACCGAAAAGTCAATAAACTAGATATTCGCCTCAAATACGGCGACGGCGGACCGAGATGTCCTTAAACTAATGATGGACCGCAATGTCCTAAAACTTGCAAATGACCGAAATGTCTTTAAACTACTACCGCAGCATCCTTAGGCTGACGAGATAAAAAAAAATATAAAAAATATATATATAAAGAATTAAAAAAAATTAAAAAAAAGGTAAAAAATGGTATGTCCATAAGCAAAACGGGCACGGATGAAAACCCGAAAGGGCTCCGTGAGTAAAAACAGCAGGACTACCGGCGAGTGTTCGTGAAAACCAGAAAGGGCGCGACCTCGTAAACACACAAAAAAAAAGAGACGGTATGTCCATAAGCGAAACGGGCACGGATGAAAACCCGAAAGGGCTCCGTGAGTAAAAATAGCAGGACTACCGGCGAGTGTTCGTGAAAACCCGAAAGGGCATAACCTCGTTAAAAGACACTTATAAGGTCTCCTCGACCTTGTAAGGAGAAACCACCCGCGTGAGATCCTTACGACTCATAAAGGGAGCAGCACACTTAGGGATCCCACGATTCCTAAGGAGAAAATACACTTGCGAGATTCTCACGACTCGTAAGGAGAACTCTCTTATGGGACCCTCACGGCTCATAAGATTTGAAAGTCTTAAGTTACAGAGACCTAAACCTGTGCTTAAGCAACCTCCACAACTTTCGTTATGGCCCTACAAGCGGCTCGATACTGACCCTTGTATACAATCCACGGGCGTGAATAAACATTTCCCTAACAAAGTCTCATTCGTGACTAGGGATATGCTCGTACAGCAAACAACACTTGTAAGTCCTCTCGATTTACAAGGAGAAAACCCTCTTGTAGGATCCTTACGACTTACCGAGGAACATACACTTAGGAATCCTCACGACTCCTAAGGAGAAAATACACCTACAATATCCTCACGACTTGTAGGGAGAAATAACTTTGTGAGACCCTTACGGCTCATGAAGTCAAAAGCCTTAGTCGACAGGACCTTAACCCTGTTCGCTAAGCCACCCTTGTTTGACGTCGACAGAGGCAGATGATGATTCGCTCCTGGCAATATCCCAGTTGTAGCGATACTGATGCCTAAATCGGAATCAAATTCCAAGTCCTTTCATGGCAGATGATGATTCGCTCCTGGCAATATCCCAGTTGTAGCGATACTGATGCTTAAATCGGTATCAAATTCCAAGTCCTTTCATGGCAGATGATGATTCGCTCCTGGCAATATTCCGGTTGTAGCGATGCTGATGCTGAGATTGGCACCAGATTCCAAGTTCTACGCTCGCGATAAAAATCAGCGAGCTGAAAATGCATATTAAATAGCCGAAATGATTGGGCAACTCGCAATAAAAAACAGCGAGTAAAAATAAAATAAACAGCCGAAATGATTGGGCAACTCGCAATAAAAAGCAGCGAGTAAAAACAAAATAAACAGCCGAAACGATTGGGCACACGAAATAGCCGAAATGATTGGGCAACTCGCAATAAAAAACAGCGAGTAAAAATAAAAAAAATATAGCCGAAATGATTGGGCAACTCGCAATAGAAAACAGCGAGTAAAAATAAAATAAATAGCCAAAATGATTAGGCAACTCGTAATAAAAAGCAGTGAGTAAAAAGAAAAAATAGCCGAAATGATTGGGCACCGCGAAAAATAGCCGAAATGATTGGGCAATCGCGATTTTCGCGATATAAAAAACTGAAATGATAGAGCATCGCGGAAAGAATAAAAAAAAATGAAAGAATGAAACTTTTTGCCCTACATGTGAAATCATATCGATTCCTGTATACAATCCAGGGGCACAGATAAAGAGGGAACCATACCTTCCCAACAGGCTCCATCAGAAAGCGAAGCCAAATCTCGACGGTTCATAGACAACCTAGAGACAATCTCGACATTTGTCGCAATATTACAGACATGATGTCAACAAATGAAGCAAACGAAGATCCCGAGCTTCAGGGTCTTGACGTCAACATCGACAACTTAGAGATCACCAACGGCGTTTCACCTCACTCCAACTAGATGCAGACATGACGTCAATAACCGACCTCAGAATCGCAACGAAACGGAACCATGGCAAAGTCTCTAGTTTCAAATCTCAATGGCCACATCTGCAGCCTGGAGACCAACAACGGTGTGCCTCCTCATTCCAGCAGGACACAGATGTTACACCATCAAGCGGAGCGATGGCAAAATCCCAGCTTCACCTCAGCATTCGTCTCGATACAGTAGACGCAATGTCAACAACAGCGTTCCTCCGCAGTCCAGCTGGAGGCAGATGCAACATCAACAAAAGACCTCACGGTCGAAACAAAGCGGAGTAACGGCAAAATCCCAACTCCACCTTAGCATTCGTCTCGTTACAGCAGACGCAATGTCAACAATGGCGTTCCTTCGCAGTCCAGCAGGGTGTACATGCAAAGTTAACAAAAGACCCTATGGCCGAAACCAAGCGGAGTGACGGCAAAATCCCAGCTCCAACTCAGCATTCGTTTCAATACAGCAGACGAGTTGTCACCCCAGCATTCTTCCTCCAACATGATTTGGACACACCAAAGCAAACGAAGCGAAGGCCACATTCCTAGCTTCGACGTCTTGACGGTAACTCCTATAAAACCGGAAAGACAATCGGAGATCATCTCGCACCAGCACAGAATGGTCACCACCTCGACGTCCGTCTCAATATAGCAGACGAGATGTCACCCCAATGTTCGTCTCGACACAGCATACGCAACGTCATTAAACGAATGGAGCCACGGAAAAATCCCTAGTTCCAAACCTCGACGGTTCACCAGCAGCCTAGAGACAACCTCGACGTCCGTCTCGATACAGTAGACGAGATGTCACCCCAATGTTTGTCTCGACACAGCAGACGCAACGTCATTAAACGAATGGAGCCACGGCAAAATCCCTAGTTCCAAACCTCGGCGGTTCACCAGCAACCTAGAGACAACCTCGACGTCCGTCTCGATACAGTAGACGAGATGTCACCCCAATGTTCGTCTCGACACAGCAGACGCAACGTCATTAAACGAATGGAGCCATGGCAAAATCCCTAGTTCCAAACCTCGGCGGTTCACCAGCAACCTAGAGACAACCTCGACGTCCGTCCCGATACAGCAGACAAGATGTCACCCCAACGTTCGTCTCGACACAGCAGACGCAACGTCATCAAACAAACGGAGCCACGGCAAAATCCCTAGTTCCCACCGCAACATTCGTCTTGATACAGCAGATGCAATGCCAGCAAACGAAGCAAAGGACAAATTCCTAGCTTCAGGGTCTTGACGGCAACTCACATAAAGCCCGAAAGACTATCGAAGATCATCCCCACACCAGCGCGGAGTGGTTATGACTCATCGGGGCTCACCAAAATAAGCCTAACCTCAAGTAAAAAGCGACATGGCAAATTCCTAACGCTTGCTCTTCCGACGGTCAAACTGCCAAGGAAGATTGCTTGAAGACGTCTTGTCCAGCCCCCGAAGGGATCAGAGACACGGCAGTCGCAGGGCTACTCGAACAGCACGATTGCCTATCGAGGACTATATCAGCTTATGCGATGGTACGATGGCCAAAACCCTAAGTACCACCAACCTTAACGGGCTTCTGTCGTAAAGAGCAGAGGTTAAATGCGACGTTAAGATGTTCTTGCAAGAAACGCTCGATTCCTCTCGACTTGCAAAAAAAAAAATAAATAAATTGTTGAAGCGGCTCGACTCGTGAGATAAAGCCTTAGGCAGTGGGAATAAAAGAAGCCTGTTTCCTAAGCACTGAGACCCTGCAAGTTGGCCCAAAACGGTCTCTTTCATACCATCCACGGGTCTCACTCTCCAACATCGAACTTCGACAAGGAGGGAAACAACCGCTTACAAGTCCTCTCGACTCGTAAGAGGGAAAAATTCTCTTGTAGGATCCTTACGACTTATAAGAGAAAACCACACTTAGGAATCCTCACGATTGCTAAAGAGAAAAACCCACCTACGAGATCCTCTCGATCCGTAGGGAGAAAAGTCTCTATGAGACCCTCACGGCTCATAGAGTTGAAAAGTCTTAGGCAGCAGATCTGAACTTGCGGCCTAAGCCCTCGCTATCTCGTGAAGAAATCAAGAAGCTTACTCTATTACCTGCTAATTGTGACGACATGCTGAGAAAGAGGAAAAGCAACAGAAAGAGTATCCGATTTACATTTGATCAAGCGTTCAAGACACATTCATTCATGCATGGGCAAAAAGACTCAGGACAAAAGATATATAATAAAGACAAGCTGGGATAAATTTTTTTTCCATTAATATTGCCCGAAGTTCTTACAGTTATACAAACAATAAACGAAAGTTACAATGGAATAACCTTAGATCCAGGGCATGGATTGAGGAATTCAAAAGCGACCCTATCTATGACTTTCCAAGCCTCGCGGACCATCCTAGTGTGCTTCCTTTCGCGAGCACAAGCGTCAGGGTCCCCCCCGATGTCTACCACCCTCCGATAAGCAGCGAGTATGGCAGACTGTTGAAAGACCTCGTGCAAGAGGTCGATAAGACTATCTCGCCGTCTCTTCGAGATAAAGTTCAATAGGTACACAGAGTGCACCTTGTCCTCAGCGGCATCCAACGCCCTAAGCGGCACGCCGGAACAGAATAGGGGAAGCGCTTCCCAGATAGCTCCCACGATAAGTTTAAAAAGAGAGGAACGTCGGGGAAGCAGTGGACCATTGTATGCGTCGAAGCGACTCATTATTTCAGCACACTCGTTTGTGAACTCCCGATTTTGAGAGCGGCCAAGTCGGCGGATGTCCTCATGAGAGATGATCTCGTTAAGAGCATACATGTGGGCGTTCATTGTTCCTGTGAAAGAGGATCAACAGAATTATCAGAAAGACTGATTAAGCAAAACGATATAATGCACTGAGGAATAAAATGGCATCTTTAAGTTCCAAGATCCATGAAGAATTCTTAAGAGTTCTTCTATATGATTTGGGAGGAGCAAAGCCCCATTAATGAATTAAGAAAATCCAAGGAAAATCTTTCAGAGAGCAGAGCTCTATGGAACCCTAGTAGGGTCCCCTTTAGTTCTCTTTAGATCCCTTTAAGACCTGTAGAGCAAAACTCTGCTAAGTGAAACCCTAAATAGGTTTCCTTTAGATCAGGGATCTATTGAGAGTGAGGCTCTATCAATGAAAATTAATTTAATTTAATTTAATCCAAATTAAAATTTTCACCTAAAATTTCTAAGAGTTTAACTCTTAAAGTTCTTGAAAATAAAGAGCAGTGCTCTGAGTTCTGAAAGTAAAATTTTAGAGATGAGAATCATCTAAGGGACCAAATGTCCTATTTATAGGCATCAAGTGCCATTTCAGCTTCCAAGGGATGGTGCGACGGTTCGGAGTCTGCCACCGCTGCGCTCACGTTAGGAGGCCACGTAAGCGCAACGGTGGAGGGGAATTTATTTACTCCAATCAGAGCAAAGCTCTGTTCAAATTCCAAGGTGGGAAAAGAAGCAATCCTTCTTTTTTTCTCCAATCAGAGCAAAGCTCTATCTTGAAAATTAAAGTGAAAATTAAAGTTAAAATAAATGAAGTAAAGCTTCAGATCCCCTGTGCTGCACGCAGAGCGCCACGTGTCAAAATCAGACACGTTAGCGTAAGGAGCGCAGCGCCCAAGGTAGCGTACTCCATCAGAGCAAAGCTCTATTAAAGGAAGCAACACTTCAGTTGCGCTGCGCTGTGCGCTGCGCGACACGTGTCCGCACAGATGCGCTAGCGCAGTTGCGCTGCGCTGTGCGCTGCGCGACACGTGTCACACGCTGGGGCATCTGCGCCAAACAGAATTAAAATTTTAAGAAATCCTTTCTGTTCTTGTTAAAACAAGAAGATTTTCTTCTGCAAAGCAGAAGCCCTTGGATCAAAGATCCAACGGTGGGGAAAATTCCCCAAATCACTCAGAGAAGGATCTCTTTAACAAATTTAACTAATTTATGAGCACTATAAAAAGGACCCCAAGCCTTAATTCAAAGGCATCAACATCTTTCTAAAAAAAAAAGAGAAGAGAATTCTTGAGAACTCTTCAAGAACAACAGAAGGTAAAAACCTTTAGGAAAAAAGAGAAAATTCTCTTATGGACAGACTATTGATCTAAGAACAAGATCAATAATCTTAAATAAAAAGAAAAAAATAAGTAATAGTAGTGCTTTGCACTTTCTTATGAACCATTAGTTCTTTGAAAACAAAAGAAAACTTGTTTTCTTTGATTTAAAATCAACCAGAATTTAAAACAGTGCTTTGCACTTGAAAAATTGTGCTGTTGCGCTCCTTTGTTGGCGCAACTCACCAGAGCGCGCCACGTGTCAGCAGCGCAACAGTGCAGCGCACTAGCGCAGCGCACTGCGCTGTTGCGCTTGCGCTCGCCAGAGCATGACACGTGTCTGTAAGTGCACGGCGGCGCCCCGGCCTTCATCCCGAGGCCAAATGCGGAAGCGATGGTTAACTTTAAATTTTCTTGAACCGGCACCACCGCGCACTAAAACCCGGATCGAACCATTAACTAGTCCTAGCTAACTACAAGATGGGAAGAGAGATATACCGAGTGATCCGTGTCCTCCGGTCTTCTCCTCGTCGTCCCGATCTCCCGCGGAATCTCCGGTGTCCACCTCGTCACCGGAAGGGCACCACATCGCCGGCTTCTTTTACGGGCTCCCGCCTCTATACCGAGGCAACTCGGGCATGAAGTTGGCGAGTCGACGTGCCCAAGATTTGCTGTAGAATAGTGTAGAGATCTATGTGTCTCATGGGGTTCATGGAGGTTGCCTTTTGGTAGAGGAAATGAAGTATGTCTTTTGGAGATGAACATGGGAATTTTTGTAGCATGAAATGAACAAAAATTCCCACACACCAAATTTGGACAGCCCCCCACCTCAATGAATGGCCGGCCATGGCATGGGAGAGGGGAGAATTAGAGAGGAAGTGAGTGAGAGCAATGGTATGTGATCATGCAAGAAAGAGAAAAGCTCATCATGATGAATAATCATCACACAAAACCAACACTCCAAATCAACCATCATCAACAACCATGATCACACAAAAGTCAAAACATGATGCCTAAAGAAAGTCAAGCAATGATGGTGCAAGTATCATGATACAACCCCTTCCACAATTGCTTATTTGCACAAATGCAAATAAGCCCTCCTCCACCAATCTTCGGCCAATGAAAGATACAAATGAAAATGGCCGAAACGGAAAGCAAACTGGCAACTCCAGAAAACTGGTCCCGTAATAAATTACAGGAAAACCGCGCTACTGTGCATACACACCCGCATCTGTATTCCGACCGAATACAAATGCAATGAGACAAAATCTCCACTGTACTATACTAGGATCCGGCTTAAACCAAAGCCGGCTAGTATTATCCGTTCGATCCTGATCCGTGCAATACCGCACGTATCTGATCGAACCCTGCCATATATACATACGGCCTCTAGTACTAACTGTCCGATCCTGATCCGTGCAATACCACACGTATCTGATCGGATCTTGCCATATCTCCATACGGCCTCTACAGCTTTTCGCCCGAAAACTTGAGCAACTGAATGTGGGGGACTCTAAAGACTCGTCAACACCTTGGTTGTGGATTTAACCACTAGCACGTCAGAGGTATAAGCCAATATGTAACGGGCTACCAGGTATTGACCAAAAGGGACGTCGATGAGCGAACTCATCCTGACACCCTACTGAGCCTGTCAGTGACAATATCCGTACAGTCCGGTCCGTTCGTCTATGAGCATCGCATGGCGGGCCTAGGGGGTTGGTAAAAGTCAGACCCCCAAAAGCGGTACAAGTCATGTCGGAGTATAGCCCAGAACACCCTGAGATACTACTGGAATACCTACCAGTAAATCTCCTGCCTCGGCCGAGGGCTATGTGTAATGGCTCTCCTAGACACAGCGCGACCTCACCCCCAATACCGGGAGAGACGAACCCCTGAAGATCCGCTCACTGCCTCCATGTGGCTCGGGACTGTACCTAACTAAAACCTGTTTGTACGTCTCCTTTGAGCGTGGTAGGGTAGTAATCAAAGTACAGTGGGAACTCACACGAGACAAATGACGATCCCCAGGTCGATGAACTAACCTGTACACATGTCACTAGGGAACTGCTATCTGACGTCAGGTATAAGACCAACTAGGATGTTCCCGGCGAGTCCTGTCCGGTGTACTCATAACCCAATGAGCACCTGTATACATCTTAGGTGAACCAACTAACACCAGTGGCTTGTGAGACCGGCCACTGCCCCTCGTCGGGGTCTCGACTGTATACACTAGTCTACTCTGGAGTATCGATGCCCTGTCTCGAAACTCCCACGACTAGGGACCTTTTAAGGATGTGCTTATAGACCCCCAGCTCCCACTTATATGATCGCCCTCATACTGCTGGTGGTCAAGCAAGAATCCTAGGGGCTCTATCAACGTGTAATAGCGACCTGTCAGGTCACCTAAGCAGTACACGATGATAAAGATAAACCAGATAGCATACTATCATCTCGAGTAAGACTGTCCTACTGGGACAGGTCCTCCCTCAATCATTGCAATCACGTGCCTGTGATCCAATAATTGACTCTGAGGGCACTATCTCCAACAATCTCCCACTTGCACTCAAGGCTAATTATTGCGATGTCACATACTCACAGCCCGTGTGATACCGAACACTAAACTCCTCTACTAGTCAGTCTCACAAAACTCGTTTGCGAAACTATTGCGTTCGAGGAATAGCCTCAGTGAGTGGATCCGCCTTGATGTTTCTTTCTATGTCTCTCTATATCTCAAGTTCGCGGAGAAAACCATCTCCCGAAATGAGCAATACCTGTCTTAGAATGTGTCTGGATGTCTGATGGGACCTAGCTCATAAATGAACTCCAAATCCAAACTTCTTAGACTGTATCGTCAACTGAACTTAATCAGTATCCAGCGTCATGCTTCCCTCAGTATCTGCTTGGATCACCTGCCCAAAATACTGCCCCTCATCAGAAGGAAAAACTATAACTCTGACAACCTCCTTGTCTTCCAGGTCACCTTGGAAGCCTGGACTGATAACTGTCTTCTGAATGAGGCTGTCGTTATCATATCCCTAGAACATCCACTTATGCTCTAAAGCTGCTTCCGATTGTTTCTCCAGGATTGGATCAATATCAACTTATTGCATCTAGTGCAAGAGCAACATCTGGTGTGGTACTTGACATCTCATGATTGACTCAATTGCCTAAGCAAGTGATCTGCCAATCATGCACATCCCTCTCCCCTTTAGTCTGTAAGACACCTTTAGATAGGGTGACTCCATCACCTGCAGGTACACTACCGTGCCAGGAGTCGTCCATTCTAAATACTCTTAGAATGCTGTCTAAGTACCCTTAATTGGGAAACCACCCAAATCTAGATCTAAAACCATAGATCTAGTAACCAGTATATCTGATATAATGTCCAAGTCCCATGTGGAGAAACCACTGTGTGACGACCAAAGTATAACCGATCGTAGTATAGGAATATCACTTCCTGCTCTGTGTATGTCATCCAAATACCAGGACATCACACCCTACTACCTTCTTAACAGATCCATCCCCTATTCTGATGAAGTAAAACCTATGACTGTCACATCAGAAATGGATGATCTATCTCCGCTATATCTGCTTCAGTCTGTAAATAGACATAAGCCACTTGTCCACCAATGCTTCCGCTGCTCCTACTGACTACGACAACCCTCTGGCAGAGTCATATACACGTACACTTCTAAAGCTAGTTTAGAACGACGCTATACTCATCCTCCCGCTGGGTCTCACAGTCTGGAACAACAGCAATGGCAAGTCTGGGTAAACAAGAACCTCCCTGCCACCGTCCTTGAGCATACCGAAGTACCTCTCGGGTGCCTGAGGTTACCCACCATATCTGCGGAGTGGCCAATGGAATGTCAAACCAGATTGAATCTTTTGGTTTCTATCAAATCTTCAGTAATCGTTTGTGGTTCTGGAATCACTTCCAGTTCTACCATACTCCCACTACTGTTTTCTGAAAAATCCATTTTATATAAAACTGTGGCGAGTTCAGAACAATATCACTATTGATCTTCCAGATGGTAGAAAGTCAACCATCGTCAAAGCCTGGGTCAACCCACAAACAGCCATTACAGAAACGTGCCTTGAGTTATCCAGAGTCTGGTTTTAATCATAAGCCGGACAACTCCCCGTACCTTAACAACGTTAAGATATGAACTGTTCTATATCCAATATAGAACCAGAGGCACTGATCTTAAATGAACCAGATTCAAATCATGCAGCTATCTCCAGTGCATGTTGACTAAATGGAAGGAGGACGATCAGCGTTACTCAACTTAGGAATGCTTCCAATTATGAGTAACCTGAAAGAGAAGCAAGTTCTCTTTATCATTACTATCAACTGAATACCATATACAAGTATCTACATCTTCGATCACTTTGAAGAATCCCGATACTTGCTACACCTGGTTCTCTACTTTATTCAAATACCTATAACTTCTCAAAATTCGGACCCTGTGTTTCCACGAAACACCTGTCTAAAAACTAGAGAAGTTATAAGTAAACCGAATATAGTACGAGGATCAACCCCTCTGTCCTGATGGACCCTGGACAACATACAATATTCTGTATAAGTCCCTTGAGTCTGATAACTCATTCACTGTGTGTCGTAGGTTGAAAACTGTACTTATGGTTAAGAAGAATTACACCGCTGTTTAATGCTCCTTACCTAACCATCCACTGATATAGGTAAATGTCGTAGACATAATTTCAAAAAGGTATATCTCACTCTATGAAAATAGACGTACAGATATATCAATTTGAAATTGGTGCATGACAGCGGATATTCAAAACCAAATATTTGTCGACCGGCAAACAGTCCAGGTGATTTCCTCAAATATCACCGATTACAACGAATCTCGATATAATGAGGATGATCACCCAATTCCCAATAACTTACTCCCACTCATCATCTATAAAACCATACAGATGTGAGAATCGTATCTGGTAAATACATACCCTGGAGTAAGGACTAATTGGGAAATCAGTTTTCTTTTAACAGTACACAGTAGCACTGAAACATTGAAATGTTTCGATGGGGTATCCTGGTATTCCTAGTAATGCCTCTTCCAGATTCACGACTGTAACCGTATAATTCTTTGCCACCTCTCCAAATCCCTTTATATGTCTTTAGTCATTACCTTCTGCACACCCCTTTAGGCCAAATGGTTTTCTTCCTTCCCTACCATTCGGCACCAGCCTATGGTTTGGAAGAAGACTATCCAATAAGCATAATGGGTGTACTGTCCTAATCCCAGGAGCACTCGCAATGTGAGAGAAGGTGAAGATAAAAGACAACCGAATAAACCTTATTCCTATTTCTCCTGAACCAGAATCCATCCCCGAACTGGAACAAGTTCCTTTCGAGTTCGTATATAACCATACGATGGAGTATCCAATAAATTGTGGATCTTCGTAGTGATACGGAGTGTCCTGGAGAAATACAAAGGTGATGTGGGAGTGGTAATGAAATACTTGGTTTGGTCGTGAATATCAGTTGCAATTTACTTTGCCCTCTTACTAATCCCTTGCTTTGTCTTAACTTAATACCTTCTGCACACCATTGTTATGCTAATTAGTTTTCTTCATTCCCCACCGTTCGGCACCAGCCTAAGGTTTGGAAGAAGACTATCCAATTTGAGTAATAGGTGTACTATCTCCTAAACCAAGGAGTACTCGCAGCCTGAGAGAAGGTAAAAGGAAAAGACAACTGAATAGTCCTATTCGTTTCCTCCAGAACCGGAAACCATCCTCGAATAAATCCCTTCGAGTTTGTATATAACCATACGATGGTTTTGTCCAATGGAAGTGGACGTTCGTAGTAATACGGGGTGTCCTGGAAAAAAGGGTAAAAGTAGGAGTGGCAATGAGGTCTGCAACTCTGACAATCCAAAAGTCAGTGTTTAAGAAGGTTCGGTTAATATTGGTCTCTGAGTCATAGTCTTAGGGTCGGGTCAATGGTCGTTGCCAAAGAGAGAGAGAAAAGAAACACTCAACGTGCACTCTAACCTAGATCAGAATGGTTACCAATTTATCTAATCTGGAAACCTCTCACTGTACCGTCAAATTCTCCTCCAAATCTGAAAGAAGAATTAGTCGGGGTCACCCGAGGAGTAAACTAACTCATCAGTGGGAATCGGGATCCAACTATCATCGCATGATAACGTGACGGAATCCGCTCACACTATCACACTCCAGAAGGTATGCGCATATCTGGCAAGTTTCAGTTCTTTTGAAACTCCCGATGTGATTTTTGCCCCATGCTCTTATGACCTTGACGAAGGCCAACAAATCATAAGTCACATGTCAAGTTCTAACCGTCATTGTCCAGGTTAATTTGAACCCATCCGTACAAGCCCTTGACGAAGGTCAACAAGGCTATACGTCTGTCCCAAACCAACGCATCTATCTATACAGCAGAAAGGTAACAAGCAGCTACCATACACTATGCCTTGACGAAGGCCAACAAACATAGCATGATTACTACGTGCTACCCGTCTGAAACGACGGAGGGCTACGAATGGTTTCTGGCGAAAACCTTTAACGTAATGAACTGTATATCGTTGAAGGAACGGATAGCTTTTTAGAAAAATATAGTAACGAAAACCTTTGCTAAAGAGGTCACTCCCCATGAAGGGATCTCGGCTCTTTCCCCGTAGAATGAGGTGCAGGATATTCCAACTGAATACCACGGTGCAAAACAAAAGTAATCGGCTATAGTGAAGTTATTGCCCTGACGCAAACTTTTGTCTAAGGGGTCACTCCCGGTGAAGGGATCTCGGCCCTTGCCTCGTCGACTGAGGAGCAGGATATTCCAACTGAATATCACGATGCAAAACAAAAGTGAACGTCCTTACAATAACAGCTTTTTGAAAAGTGTTCCAACAACATCAGATTAGGTTTGTTTTTAACTTGCATTGATCCGAATCAACGCAGTCCCATCAATTGATCACACCACAAAGAACGAAAATATACTGACGTACGTATATGCCATCCGCATTCGCCACTGGGTCCCGTCATTACCCGTTAGGTTAGCTAACTAACGACAGAGCGGGGACTGGACTAGCGCGGATGTAAAACATATACAACATCTACTAATATATATACCAATATATTATATTCGCTCAAGGCGTGATAAAAAATGCAACATCACAGAAATGTACAGCATCACAGAACAATACAGATATCTGGGATCCCCGGGTTTCACAGAGCCGCTGAAACCCGACGTTCCCCTGGTCGTGTGGATAGCCTGTGCAATAAAATCCTAGACCCCTACGGGCGTGGCAAGTCACCCGCCAAAACCTGAAGCGAGGCAGCCCCCTTCAGCTCCGTGAATGGATCACCCAGCACTTCACGGAATCCGGTAACTTGGGCACCCCTCCTGGGTCAACCTGTACCCCCTACGAGTGCTGCGAATAGCCCGCCAATCCTAGAGTGAAGCCCCCTCCGTCTCAATGCCATGAGATGCGGGCTTGTTTCCCTCTAGAACCCGGCTATCCGTGCACCCCTCCGCGCGGTAATCCTAGTACAGAAAGTAAAATATACATACAACGGGTACATCGACCGCAACCTGGTCGTGCCCCAAAAGAATAATATAAACAGGCAGTGACGGCAGTCCACATGTCGGACGCTCGCCCCGCAATATCAAATGTACATGATACAACAAAACTGTACTACCATTGCATCCAGGCTATCCCCCACGACCGATCCACAACATCACAGCAATACACAGAACATCAACGTGAAAGTCACGTTCGCAAATCCGTCTAACCGGGCTATAGCAGCTAGACAGGATTTACCGATCAAGTGACATTCACGGTCGCAGATATAATGTAAATACTGTGAACTAATGTGTTTAAAATATCCGATCGATCAAATTTTACCAAGTGGGCCCCCAAGTACTACTGTAGCACATAAAGAAATTCTGGGCCCAAAAAATAATATTCCAAAACCCCTATTTCCAAGTCAGGAGCTTTCTGCAAAAGTTTGGTACACTGAACAGTTCAAGTCGGGGCGGAACCGCGGCCCAAGCATGGGTTTGGCCGCGGTTCCGCGGTCGTTTAGACTGTTCACGTGACCAAATTTTCCCAGAACTCTTAGATTGTCCTACACATCATTCTGAAACAACCTGAAAAATTTTTGGACTTTAAAAAATTTCGACAGAAACTGATGTGAAGAAAAATACAGTTTTTGGAAAATTGTTCGATCGGAAATGTAAAACACATTAGACAAAGCTAGACTATGTTAATGGCGAGGCTCTGATACCACTGTAAGTGCACGGCGGCGCCCCGGCCTCCATCCCGAGGCCAAATGCGGAAGCGATGGTTAACTTTAAATTTTCTTGAACCGGCACCACCGCGCACTAAAACCCGGATCGAACCATTAACTAGTCCTAGCTAACTACAAGATGGGAAGAGAGATATACCGAGTGATCCGTGTCCTCCGGTCTTCTCGTCGTCGCCCCGATCTCCCGCGGAATCTCCGGTGTCCACCTCGTCGCCGGAAGGGCACCACGTCGCCGGCTTCTTTTACGGGCTCCCGCCTCTATACCGAGGCAACTCGGGCACGAAGCTGGCGAGTCGACGTGCCCAAGATTTGCTGTAGAATAGTGTAGAGATCTATGTGTCTCATGGGGTTCATGGAGGTTGCCTTTTGGTAGAGGAAATGAAGTATGTCTTTTCGAGATGAACATGGGAATTTTTATAGCATGAAATGAACAAAAATCCCCACACACCAAATTTGGACAGCCCCCCACCTCAATGAATGGCCGGCCATGGCATGGGAGAGGGGAGAATTAGAGAGGAAGTGAGTGAGAGCAATGGTATGTGATCATGCAAGAAAGAGAAAAGCTCATCATGATGAATAATCATCACACAAAACCAACACTCCAAATCAACAATCATCAACAACCATGATCACACAAAAGTCAAAACATGATGACTAAAGAAAGTCAAGCAATGATGGTGCAAGTATCATGATACAATAATATGCAAAGACCCCCTTCCACAATTGCTTATTTGCACAAATGCAAATAAGCTCTCCTCCACCAATCTTCGGCCAATGAAAGATACAAATGAAAATGGCCGAAACGGAAAGCAAACTGGCAACTCCAGAAAACTGGTCCCGTAATAAATTACAGGAAAACCCCGCTACTGTGCATACACACCCGCATCTGTATTCCGACCGAATACAAATGCAATGAGACAAAATTTCCACTGTACTATACTAGGATCCGGCTTAAACCAAAGCCGGCTAGTATTATCCGTTCGATCCTGATCCGTGCAATACCGCACGTATCTGATCGAACCCTGCCATATATACATACGGCCTCTAGTACTAACTGTCCGATCCTGATCCGTGCAATACCGCACGTATCTGATCGGACCTTACCATATCTCCATACGGCCTCTACAGCTTTTCGCCCGAAAACTTGAGCAACTGAATGTGGGGGACTCTAAAGACTCGTCAACATCTTGGTTGTGGATTTAACCACTAGCACGTCAGAGGTATAAGCCAATACGTAACGGGCTACCAGTTATTGACCAAAAGGGACGTCGATGAGCGAACTCATCCTGACACCCTACTGAGCCTGTCAGTGATAATATCCGTACAGTCCGGTTCGTTCGTCTATGAGCATCGCATGGCGGGCCTAGGGGGTTGGTAAAAGTCAGACCCCCAAAAGTGGTACAAGTCGTGTTGGAGTGTAGCCCAGAACACCCTGAGATACTACTGGAATACCTACCAGTAAATCTCCTGCCTCGGCCGAGGGCTATGCGTAATGGCTCTCCTAGACACAGCGTGACCTCACCCCCAATACCGGGAAAGACGAACCCCTGAAGATCCGCTCTCTGCCTCCATGTGGCTCGGGACTGTACCCAACTAAAACCTGTTTGCACGTCTCCTTTGAGCGTGGTAGGGTAGTAATCAAAGTACCGTGGGAACTCACACGAGACAAATGACGATCCCCAGGTCGATGAACTAACATGTACACATGTCACCAGGGAACTGCAATCTGACGTCAGGTATAAGACCAACTAGCATGTTCCCGGCGAGTCCTGTCCGGTGTACTCATAACCCAATGAGCACCTGTATACATCTTAGGTGAACCAACTAACACCAGTGGCTTGTGAGACTGGCCACCGCCCCTCGTCGGGGTCTCGACTGTATACACTAGTCTACTCTGGAGTATCGATGCCCTGTCTCGAAACTCCCATGACTAGGGACCTTTTAAGGATGTGCTTATAGACCCCCAGCTCCCACTTATATGATCGCCCTCATACTGCTGGTGGTCAAGCAAGAATCCTAGGGGCTCTATCAACGTGTAATAGCGACCTGTCAGGTCACTTAAGCAGTACACGATGATAAAGATAAACCAGATAGCATACTATCATCTCGAGTAAGACTGTCCTACTGGGACAGGTCCTCCCTCAATCATTGCAATCACGTGCCTGTGATCCAATAATTGAATCTGAGGGCACTATCTCCAACAGTGTCCTCACCACAAGCGCTTGCGCTCAGTGATGGGCGTAAAGCGCTTGACAAATGCAATGCATTTCATTTCCTGAAGGGCCAGGCCAAATTAAAAGGCTTAACAGGCCTAATAAATAAAATGCTATGCATTATTTAAAAGGGCAGAGCCCAATTGAAAGGTCCAGTGGACCAAAACAAATGATCTGCATCATAATAAAAAGGGCAGAACCCAGTCAAAATGGGCATAAATGGCCTGAAGTAATGCAATGCATTATTTAAGTGTGGGCAAAGCCCTAGCACAGGTCTAATAGATCAGAAATAAATAAAGATGTTGAACATTTTCCACTGGACTTTGCCCAATTTTGGCCGCAAGTCCTTAAATAAAATTGACTGAGCACAGTTCTCTCTTAAACCAATTTATATCCGGTTCAAAGGGTACATCTCCGAACTCCTCTGACGACTATCGTTGTAATCCTTCAACGACGTCAGAGAGGTGACGAGTCCTGACGACCACAAATTAATATTGGACCGGAACGTCCCTAAACTAATGTAGGACCGGAATGTCCCTAAACTAATATTGGACCGGAACGTCCCTAAACTAATGTTGGACCGGAACGTCCCTAAACTAATATCGGACCGGGACGTCCCTAAACTAATGATGGACCGGAACGTCCCTAAACTAATATCGGACCGGGACGTCCCTAAACTAATGATGGACCGAAACGTCCTTAAACTAATATCGGACCGAGATGTCCTTAAACTAATAATGGACCACCACGTCCCTAAACTGGCAATGGACCACCACGTCCCTAAACTAGAACAATAGAGCCTCCAAATGCTCTTTTGCCAGATCTAAACGATCCCGTCTAAGTTGATCTTAGCCCCAAACACGGCTAACGTATCTTTAAACATCCAAATGGATTATAAAACTCCAAATCGACTTTGGTTCAAGGTTACATCTCCGAACTCCTCTGACATTTACGTTGTAATCCTTCAACGACGTCAGAGAGGTGACGAGTCTCGATGGCCAGATATTAAATGGATTATCACGTTAAGTTGATCTTAGTCTCAAACAGGACTATCGTATCCTTAACGAACGTTTAAGTTGATCTTAGCCGCAATGCGGCTAACGTATCCTTAAACTAAAAACACCAAACCCAAATCTAAGTAAATACGGATTTGGACTAATCCACGTCCTACGGGTGACGGCATTACTCAGTCTCCGAATACAATCCACGGGCAACCACAAACAAAACAAACACACACGACACGAAGTGAAATTCTGGAGAAGGAGAAAGTTGTTACCGCGATGCGGTAGCGTAATTAACTGTAGGGGCTTGCGCCTGCAGGGAAGAGCGTCCCCACAATCAAAAACCCCTCAAGCGAGGGGGAATCTGACGAAATCTGCTACATCGGCCGCATCCATCTAGACCTCCGATACACGGTGTCATAAATCAACTTGGCATCTTCGGAGAGGTAGACGGATAAAACCATATAGCATCTTCCCCGAATCTCAGGCCAGACGCAAAGTCCAGGCCGCCATTCGGAGGGGAACAACACCAACTATCCATAGCAGCTAGCTATCTAGACTCCTGCATCTCGTCTTGCTCTTCCAGCTCCACCTCCACGTGGACTTCCTGCACAGCCAAATCGCCAATTCCAACAGGCAATGAGGAACATGCCTCAGGGGTAGAGGAATTTGCCTCCAGCTAGGAGGAATGTACCACGGTGTCAGGCTTTCCTTTTAGCGTCCGAAAAAGCCGAGACTGTAGACCAAGGTAACAAGGGTAATTCCCTTCAGCTTTTTCAAACACTTGCATCATTTCGTTATTTTTCATGCACTAACGGTACTTCTATCACTAAACTTTCTTAAATCTGTTACACTTTCCTTTTACAAATTTCGAGCATGAAATTTTTATAAGAAGGGTAGAATGTAACAACCCTAAACTTTTTGTATGAATTGTTTTTCAAAAATACAGAAAGGAGTACCTAAGTCTGAACACAAGTTATAAATTAAATTTGCTTTTAAACAGCAAGAAAGTGCTTGTAGCTCACTGGTAAAGGCTTTGCACTGCTGAGACATAGCACCTGAGTTCAAATCCCATCAGTCACATTATTTTTTTGTTGATCTTTTTTAAACTTTTAGAAGCCTAAAAGTTTGTACGTGTACTGCACGTAAAATGAAAAGTCACAAAAAAATCAAACATGTGGAAAATGTTGCATACACAGCCTAGGACACGTGGCACCAATCCAAGCCCATTCCACTGGACTTGGACCGGTGAGACCCTCAATTTGACCGGCACCGCTGGGCTTGCCCGTCGGTAAAGCCCCCCATTTTTAACCTTAAACCCACTGGACTCTTGATTCTTGTGACTTTCTAGCGTGCTTAGTTTTTTAATTACCGCAATCAAGACGGTTTCACTTGGTAGCTAGCCGGTTGAGTACGGGTCGATCCACAGAGTCATGGAATCTTTTTCTTTATGTTTTAACGAGTTAAATCCTAATATTTTGAGTTTTGTTTTAAGATCTACTAATGAGATAAAGAATGATATAAGAACTTGCTAGGGTTAGGATTAGGTTAGTTCGAGTTAGGAATTTCTCACTTCTTTCAATGCCCTTCTTTATATCGGTGTTATGGTAATCGGCAACAACAGGGATTAGCACGACTAGGAAGGAACTTACAAGTATAAGCTAGGCTTTCCATGCTTAGTTTCTTCCTTTTGGTCCTTGTCTGTCCGTTCATTGCTCTTAGCCCTAACTTCTAGTTAATTCAACCACAACCGGTCTAACTATGGAATTACCGCTATCATGTAGGATAGGGTGCCGTAGTGAGCGGATTGTGGTTCAATTAAAGGGAGTCCTAATTAAGGTGTTGGGCAAAGAAAAGAGTGAGAGCGATTTCCTTCTCTCAAACTTTCCTTCTCCTACCCTAACAAGTGAGAGATTACTCACCCATTAAAAAGATAAAAACAAAAAGGAAGGTAGAAAGAAATGAAGTTAAGAAGAAATTACAACTTGCTATTTGAGACCTCACCTTGGCAAGTATCTTACTCAAGCATCATCGTTGTTAAGGATAAAGAAAATAGAAGAAGAGAGAACAAAAGAAAAACAACGATAAAATAATACAACTAAATTAGCAAATAAAAATTGCAAAGATAAACATGCAAGATAAAAATGAACTTTCTTTCATAATTTTTTTATTAATCAACGCTCATAAACTCACTACAATTTTTCATAGAGAAAGATAAAGAAGAACATAATTTAATTCTAAAATCTAAAATAAAGAAAGGCACACTTTATTTGGCTTTAAGCTCTGCTATTTATAGGCAGGAGAGTGAAACCCTAGGTATACATTCTGAGCTAAACAAAAGATTACAAAACTACCCCAAGAGAGCCGAGTCAACGCTGCTTCAACTGCCACCGACACTGTTCAGACGCGGGCGCGGAACCGCGGCAGAAGTGCCTATTTGTAGGCAACGCGATTGCACTGAGCTTGTGCAACAAGCCGTTAAAGCTCTAGGTGTCCCTAGTAGGAGGAGTGTTGTCTTCTGAGGGTTTTCAGCGGATTACACCCACAAAATCCCGTCAAGCTAGTTTCACAAGTTAACTTCGATTCTACTCCTACAGTTTAATATCTAGGTTAGAAATTCTATCATCCTAAGTTAGAAATATTCAACCCTTATATTTCACGCCTCCTATTTATTCAACCACAGATCCTATACATTTTACAGTTTAGAATGATCTTGGTCTCTCCTGAGTTTTCCTTCTAAAGAGCGGTCTCCAATCAGGGATTTTTATCAGTTTTACGGAAAACATAAGTCTTATTCTTTATTCCTATCTTTCCTCCAAACATCGAATATATACCCCTACGTGTGTGTATTATTTCACCCCTACACTTAAGAATTCAATTCAAGCTATAGTACCCTTGCCCTAATAACTAATACTACTTCTTTTCTATAATAATGGACGGTGTTGCTTATACACCTTTCATGCGACTATTAATGGTTCTTGAGGCACTAACAGCCAATTACTGAATGTGTGAGTTTAATGCGTAAATAGAAGTTTCAAGGTCTTGACTTTATTTATTTATTTTTCTTTTCTTTATTTTTCTTTTTCAAGATCGGATATATTTTTCAATGATGCTTTTTTTGTGTTTAGCTTTAATTACCGTTTTTTCTTTCATACTAGGTTTTCAGGCAAGAGTATTTTTAGGTATCTTATACTATCCCAAGTTTTAAGGTGCGTGTATGTGCAGTTTGTAGAGTATATACTTCTAAATTTGGACTCAAGAATAGAAACTATTTTTCAGACTTATCCTTTAGTAATGCTTTAATACTTTCCCTTCATATCGACTTAACTCAAGGACTGAACTCAAGATTACCTACTTTTAAAAAAAAAACTGTATGGACGTATAATTACCAAGGTTAAACAGAATGAGGGTTATTTTTAGAGGTTTCAATTCCTAAGCCTAGAATTTTGTTATTTCTAACGTATCAATTAAGTTTTTGGAATAAAAATCCAAGTTACCCTATTAGCTAACTTGACGACAATGTTTTTATATTTTTGTAAAATTGTTGATTTTTATGGGTTTTTTTTATAAGTGTGCAAATGCAAAATATACAAATGAATACGAAGGATGAAAGCTTACCGAGCACACCCCCAAACTTAAACTTGACAGTGCCCTCACTGTCAGGCGACACCAAGAGGGTCAAAATTGTCGGCGCTCCCCTGTTGTTTTTTTTTTGTAAAAGAAAACCAAAAATATATATACACAAAATGATCCCCCCCAAACTTAAGTGAAACAGTGTTTCCACCGTTTAAGCGTTAAAGTTCAGAGTTAGGGGGAGAGAACAGTATCAAGCTATACAGGGCCTTATAAAGGCCAAAAGTTAACACCAACCATTCAAAAATTTTATCGTTATAATGGTGTGGTTGGTGAAAGAATACGAAGAGGAAAGAAATGGAGAATATGCGAGACCGTATGCGGAGAGAAGCGGGATACGGTCTCGATGGAGGAGAAGAATGGCGGAAGGGAGAAAGAAGTGGAATACGAACTTGAAGGTGGAAATGGATTGAATAAATTAGTACAATCTGTAATGATCGATGTGAAAAAAATGGATTGTACTAATCTATCAATATGTCAAGAAATTGGATCAAATCCCTCAAGAGTCTTGAGAAAACATGGGTAGACAGAACTTGGTAAACCAGACAAAGGATGTGAAAGTGAGACGGTGTCTTGCAAGGTTGGAATGATAGAAAGGATGGAGGGGTGTGATCGAGGAAAGGTATTAGTTAAAGGTTCAGAAGGGTGTACACAGTCAATGAAAGGGACAGGATGAATTGGAAAATTCGACTCATCAAGTAAAACTGGTTCATCCTCACTACTATCCTCAAAATTCTCCTCAAAAATCTGCTCATCCATGCATTTATCATCATCAATATCAAGACGCATATGAAGTTCGGGAAAAACAGTTAATGACTCGAGATGATGTCCACATGGAAGTGAAAGGACATGATGAATTGGAGAGACAAACTCATCAAAACTGTGGGTTCATCATCCAAAATATCCCCAGCGTCAATATTCTCAATCAAGTGAAAATGAAATTTCTCAGACACCTCATCAAAAGCATGGATTTCAATCAATTCAGGTTCTAGAGTGGAGGTGTAGAAGTCAAAAGGGTTGGGATTGGTTTCACTTGACAGGGTCCCTTCACAATCGGGTAAATCAAACACGACAAACTCGCACAAGTCATTAAACATCCTATTTTCAACTGGTGAATCATTTGGAACACTTGATAGACATTCAAAATCGGAGTTGTGGGATTCAAGTTGAAATGGGTAGGTTTGATTTGGAAGGGTATACAGCTCACTTTCTCCACTTAAATTCTCAACCTGTCCAACCGCCTCATCATACATTGGAAAATTTGGAGCTAGTTGGAAACTAGCTACTAGGTCACTAGGTTGTATGAGGGCGGCCATGGATGCATTCAAATCCATCATCTGTTCGTACGACGCTACCCGAAATTCTTCCAACGACTGTTCAAGACTAGACATGGGTTGTGAAGGGGTTTCAGTAAAAGATTCAAAGTTATCTGGATATGTGAAACTCCCAAATGGCTGTGTAGAAGCAATGTCTACGGAAGGTGCAACAGTTGGGTAGGATGGATAGGAAATGAATGGTTGGACAGGAGTAGGATCAACATTTGGATAAGAAGGTGAATGGAATTGTTGATCTCAATAACTGGAAGTGTTGAAAGGAGTGAAAGATTGACTATGAGATTGTTCAATACGTTCAGCAATAGACATGGGTTTCGGAGTTACAACCGGACTCTCAAAAGGGGTATCAACATGAGAAGGGGTGAATGTTTGAAACGGTTGATAAGAAGTGGATTGCTGAGTCCAATTGTTTTTCCTAGACGCGTCTATTCGATCTGTCAAAGAGAATTTTGGCATGGAGGGATCGTTCGAAGTACGACCAAAGCAAGAACCGTATAAAGAAATGTCTGGTAGTGGGTACCAAAGTTCGGCAAGAGTTTTGCGAGGTGGGGTACCCATGTTAGAAGAGTGAAAAGGTAGGGAGGAAGGAAGTTGTTTTTTTCATGTATTTTATTTTTTAAAATTTTTTTATTATTAATTTTTTTTTAAAAAATGTTTGTTTTTGGAGTTTTGAAATTGTTTGTTTTTAAAAGAATACGGAATTATGGGACTAACTTTTTACAAGCACAATCACAATCACAATATGCACAAACAATACCTAGAGCTAGGGTCTTCTAAGTCTACTAGACTGCTTCTAACTGTTTCAAAGTGACAAGTTGTGAGATATCTCTCAAATCGTCTCTTCACTGCCAATTGTGGCCAGGTAAGCACAAGTGAAGAAAGGAGGGTTCCGCTCACGAATCACAGTGAGACGAGCCTTTTAAAATTACCTTTCTCACTTGTCTAGCCTAGGCACCACAAAGTCAAGTTTAGATAAAAGATCGAATGCCCACAACCTTCCTCTGTCCTATTGAGCACGACAGTCCTTAGTTGGCCGAGTCTAGATATTTTTTTAATTAAGCTCAAGGGTAATGCGTATGCTTTTAGTGATTTTTGGGGTCTTAGAAAGGGTTATGAAATCCCCACCCAATCTGAATTGGTGTTATAGCCCCTTAAATTCCGTATTATTTATGCAAAGCAGTAACAACCAAAAATCTAAAACACTTGCAAAAATTTTATTTTGGCTGCGGCGCAAAGAATCCTGCACAAAATCAGTTTATTGGAGAGGGGAAGAGAATTTGCGCAAAGAATTCTGCAGAAAAATATGGTTCAGTGGAGTTCAGTGGAGGGAAGGAGATAATTGGAATACTCACAGAGAAAATTAGTTGCTGATGTCAGTAGTTGACTGCGGTTCCGCGGTCAAACAGGCGATTCTGCCGCGGTTCCGCGGCTGTTCAGAAAGTTGACTGCTTCAAAATTTTATCCTGTGTTGAGTTCGTTCTCCTTTTCCTGTTTAGAGCCCCTGAATCTTGATTTGTTCACTGAGTTTTCTCCAGAACTGAACTAAACCTTCTTCCTATCCTGCATACTTGCACAAAAACTAATCAAAAATAGCAAGATGATTTTTTTGTTTTGTTTTTATATTTTTCAATTTTTCAATTTTTCAATTTTTTTAATTAACCCGAAATTACACAAAGAAATAAACTACCGTCTCCCCGGCAACGACGCCATTGATTGTTGTGATTTTCTCGCGTGCTTAGTTTTTTTAATTACCGCAATCAAGACGGTTTCGCTTGGTTGCTAGCCGGTTGAGAACGGGTCGATCCACAGGGAGATAGAATCTTTTTCTTTATGTTTTAACGAGTTAAATCCTAATATTTTGATTTTTGTTTTAAGATCTACTAATGAGATAGAGGATGATATAAGAACTTGCTAGGGTTAGGATTAGGTTAGTTCGAGTTAGGAATTTCTCACTTCTTTCAATGCCCTTCTTAATATCGGTGTTATGGTAATCGGAAACAACGGGGATTAGCACGACTAGGAAGGAACCTACAAGTATAAGCTAGGCTTTCCATGCTTAGTTTCTTCCTTTTGGTCCTTATCCGTCCGTTCTTGGCTCTTAGCCCTAACCTCCGGTTAATTCAACCACAACCGGTCTAACTATGGAATCCCCGCTATCATGTAGGATAGGGTATCGTAGTGAGCGGATTGTGGTTCAATTAAAGAGAGTCCGAATTAAGGTGTTGGGCAAAGAAAAGAGTGGGAGAGATTTCCTTCTCTCAAACTTTCCTTCTCCTGCCCTAATAAGTGAGAGATTACTCACCCATTAAAAAGATAGAAACAAAAAAGAAGGTAGAAAGAAATGAGGTTAAGAAGAAATTACAACTTGCTATTTGAGACCTCACCTTGGCAAGGATCTTACTCAAGCATCATCATTATTAAGGATAAAGAAAATAGAAGAAAAGAAAACAAAAGAAAAACAACGATAAAATAATACAACTAAATTAGGAAATAAAAATTGCAAAGATAAACATGCAAGATAAAAATGAACTTTCTTTTTTAATTTTTTTTATTAATCAACGCTCATAAACTCACTACAATTTTTCATAGAGAAAGATAAAGAAGAACAGAATTTAATTCTAAAATCTAAAATAAAGAAAGGCACACTTTATTTGGCTTTAAGCTCTGCTATTCATAGGCAGGAGAGTGAAACCCTAGGTATACATTCTGAGCTAAACACGAGATTACAAAACTACCATAAGAGAGCCGAGTCAACGTTGCTTCAACTGCCACCGACACTGTTCATACGCGGGCGCGAAACCGCGGCAGAAGTGCCTATTTGGCCACGGTTCCACGGCCATTTGGTGGAATTGGGGGACTATCTTTTTAGGGCTTCTCCATTTTGCTGTTCTCTTATGTTTTGTACACTTGATTTCTCAGAATCTTTTCAGTTTTCTTCCAGATTTTCAGCAGTGCAAAATGATGTGGACTTTTGCCTTGAGCTCCGCGTTTGAAGTCTTGGATCTTGTGCTGCCCTTATACTTTGTGCATTGAAGTGACCAACGATTTGCCATTTTGTCCCTTGAACTAGTAGGCGGCATCATACGGATGGTTAGCGAGGATCAGTATTCATCTGTTGTTGGTCGTAGTCCCGCATTTGTTGCGACTTTTCATGAATTTCACTGTAAAGAGCTGAGAACCTATAACCTGCAATTATTCAGCAAACACGGATCAAAAGTACCTACCTATATGCATTGTGATCAAGAATGAGCGGTATAAAAATGTAAAAATCTGATATGAACAAATACCACCAAACTTATCTTTTGCTCGTCCCGAGCAAGGCCAATTTTATTCTCAAAAAGTCCTAACCTCACTTTCGCAGGGAACGCGATTGCACTCAGCTCGTGCAATAAGCCGTTAAACCTCTAGGTGTCTCTAGTAGGAGGAGTGTTGTCTCTTGAGGGTTTTCAGCGGATTACACCCACAAAATCCCGTCAAGCTAGTTTCACAAGTTAACTTCGATTCTACTCCTACAGTTTAATATCTAGGTTAGAAATTCTATCATCCTAAGTTAGAAATATTCAACCCTTATGTTTCACGCCTCCTATTTGTTCAACCACAGATCTATACATTTTACAGTTTAGAAAGATCTTGATCTCTCCTGAGTTTTTTTTCTGAAGAGCTGTCTCCAATCAGAGATTTTTATCAGTTTTACGGAAAACATAAGTCTTATTCTTTATTCCTATCTTTCCTCCAAATATCGAATGTATACCCCTACGTGTGTGTATTATTTCACCTCTACACTTAAGAATTCAATTCAAGCTATAGTACCCTTGCCCTAATAACTAATACTACTTCTTTTCTTTAATGATGGACGGTGTTGCTTACACACCTTTCTTGCGACTATTAATGCTTCTTGAGGCACTAACAGCCGATTACTGAATGTGTGAGCTTAAAGCGTAAATAGCAGTTTCCAGGTCTTGACTTTATTTATTTATTTTTCTTTTCTTTATTTTTCTTTTTCAAGATCGGATATATTTTTCAATGATACTCTTTTGGTGTTTAGCTTTAATTACCGTTTTTTTCTTTCATACTAGGTTTTCAGGCAAGAGTATTTTTAGGTATCCTCTACTATCCCAAGTTTCAAGGTGCGTTTATGTGCAGTTTGTAGGGAGATGGAATCTTTTTCTTTATGTTTTAAAGAGTTAAATCCTAATATTTTGAGTTTTGTTTTAAGATCTACTAATGAGATAAAGGATGATATAAGAACTTGCTAGGGTTAGGATTAGGTTAGTTCGAGTTAGGAATTTCTCACTTCTTTCAATGCCCTTCTTAATATCGGTGTTACGGTAATCGGCAAAAACGGGGATTAGTACGACTAGGAAGGAACTTACAAGTATAAGTTAGGCTTTCCATGCTTAGTTTCTTCCTTTTGGTCCTTGTCCGTCCGTTCTTGGCTCTTAGCCCTAACCTCCGGTTAATTCAACCACAACCGGTCTAACTATGGAATCATCGCTATCATGTAGGATATGGTGCCGTAGTGAGCGGATTGTGGTTCAATTAAAGGGAGTCCGAATTATGGTGTTGGGCAAAGAAAAGAGTGAGAGAGATTTCCTTCTCTCAAACTTTCCTTCTCTTGCCCTAACAAGTGAGAGATTACTCACCCATTAAAAAGATAAAAACAAAAAGGAAGGTAGAAAGAAATGAGGTTAAGAAGAAATTACAACTTGCTATTTGAGATCTCATCTAGGCAAGGATCTTTCTCAAGTATCATCGTTGTTAAGGATAAAGAAAATAGAAGAAGAGAAAACAAAAGAAAAACAATGATAAAATAATACAACTAAATTATCAAATAAAAATTGCAAAGATAACATGCAAGATAAAAATGAACTTTCTTTTTTAATTTTTTTATTAACCAACGCTCATAAACTCACTACAATTTTTCATAGGGAAAGATAAAGAAGAACATAATTTAATTCTAAAATCTAAAATAAAGAAAGGCACACTTTATTTGGCTTTAAGCTCTGCTATTTATAGGCAGGAGAGTGAAACCCTGAGTATACATTCTAAGCTAAACACGAGATTATAAAACTACCCCAAGAGAGCTGAGTCAAAGCTGCTTCAACTGCCACCGACACTGTTCAGACGCGGGCGCGGAACCGCAGTAGAAGTGCCTATTTGGTCGCGGTTCCGCGGCCATTTGGTGGAATTGGGGGACTATCTTTTCAGGGCTTCTCCATTTTGCTGTTCTCTTATGTTTTGTACACTTGGTTTCTCAGAATCTCTTCAGTTTTCTTCCAGATTTTCAGCAGTGCAAAATGATGTGGACTTTTGCCTTGAGCTCCGCGTTTGAAGTCTTGGATCTTGTGCTGCCCTTATGCTTTGCGCATTGAAGTGACCAACGATTTTCCATTTTGTCCCTTGAACTAGTAGGCGGCATCATACAGATGGTTAGCGGGGATCAATATTCATCTGTTGTTGGTCGTAGTCCCGCATTAGTTGCGACTTTTCATGAATTTCACTGTAAAGAGCTGAGAACCTGTAACCTGCAATTATTCAGCAAACACGGACCAAAAGTACCTACCTATATGCATTGTGATCAAGAATGGGCGGTATAAAAATGCAAAAATCTGATATGAACAACTCCCCCCTACTACTCCTATGCTGTTTGATTTCTCTGCACATTTCCAGAGAATTAAAAATAGGCATTAATCCACATGTTAATGCACATTTTAATTCTAGTCTTCATTACCCTAAACCCTAATTTTCCCTATAAATACCACACCACATTTCACCTCTCCTCATTCTGAATTTCATTACAAAAACTCACTAAAATTTCCTAGTCCTAAGTTGCACAAAGGGAGTTAGCAAGAGACGAAGTTCCGACGACATTTCAAAGAGATTCCGGCGACGAAATGACACCCCGATGGTGACGAAACGACACCCCGATTTTTCTGAAAGCTTCCTCCTCCCTTCTTTCATAGTAATCAGTAAGCCCCTCTCCCCTTCTCAATCCCTAGTCTAAAACTTTTCATTTTCAAAACTCGTCGGAAGCGGAGTTACTTCAACTTCCAATTCTCTTTTCTTTTAAAACTCAAATTTTTCCTAAACAACTGCAGGGTTACCTAGCAGGGCAGTAAGGTTTCGGGAGGCATCGTCCATGCCATATTCAAAAATTTTCCGTTCTAGCTAACTCTAACTTTGAATCGTTAACTAGAAATCGACGGAAAAGTAAATGCAAGCACTTTGCAAGTCTAGTGAGCAAGGAATACAACCTTTGTAGACCGGTCCTTCACTTCAATAGCTCCGTGTAGTAGTCCCTTCGCTGCGATCGTGAACTCTGAACTGTAGAGAGGCTCCCATGAAGAAACGAATATGCTTGCTTCTAAGTCTTCGAGGCCGAAGATGATCTACGTAGAGGAGACACTAACCCAAGCTATCTCTTCACTAATTACGGAATTAGTGAAGAAAACACCCTATACTTAATGGCAAGTAGTAGAGGATGATGAAGTAGGAAGTGGGCTCACTTTAGATTTGCTTTTCTCACACTTTTTCTCATACATCCATTGAAGCTAGAAAGCTTCGAGGAGGAGGAAGAAGAAGAAGAAGAAGAAGAAGAAGAAGAAGAAGAAGAAGAAGAAGAATGAACTCATCATATGAATTGTGTGTATGGTTAGAAATGTAACCAAGGGTTAAGCATGTCATGCTTAACCCTTGTAGAGAGTTAACAATGGCCATGGGTTAAAGGGTTGGGTTAAACAAATATCCTAAGCTAGACAAAAGAGTGGACAAAGTCAAAGATGCTTACAAGGTTCTACAAGCTTTCAACAAATATCAACCATGATAAAATCCATAATTTTGAATAACTTAATGATAAATATAAAACCTTAATCTTAACCCTAGCATGGTTCAATCCTCATAAACCCTAATTGCATTTTTAACCTAGCATGATACATTTAACATTTAAACATATATATCAATGTATCTAAAGTGAGCAAAGAAATCATAAGTGAGCTAATACTAGTTAATGCAATATAATATATCAAATATATAATTATACATTAGATTATCAAATCAACTCTTGATTTAATAATCCGACTATATCACCTATAACCGACTGATATCATATGAATCAACTTATCGAATTAACACTTGATCCGATAACCCGGCTATATCATATATAACCGACCGATATCTCATATCGCGAGAATAGAATACGGTATCTCATATCGTATCAATCTCGGTCCCGCACACATCACATATGTGCTCCTACTCCATTTCGCTTGAGCCAGAAAAACCCTGTGTAGGATTCTAAAGACTCGTCAATACGCCGGCAGTAGGTGATGATCATATTAAACACCCACAAGCCACAAGCAGTCTGCTAAACATAATGGCCACCCGGGTATTGAGCGATTAGAAGATCAACAAGCAAGCCTTCTCACACTCCTGCGAATCCAATCAGTAACACTACCGTACAGTCCGGTCTCTTCGTCTGATATGCCGCATATCTCGTCTAGGGGTGGTAAATGTCAGAACCCAGTAACTCGATAAGTCGTGTCGATATGAGGCTCATAACGGGTCGAGAAACTACTGATAATGCTTACCAGTATATCTCTAAAGCAGCCTTGGCCAAGGACTTCCTATTATAGCCATTCGAGCACAGCGCAACATCAACTTCCAATAACTCGATAAGTCGTGTTGATATGAGGCTCATAATGGGTCAAGAAACTACTGATAACACTTACCAGTATATCTCGGAAGCAGCCTTGGCCAAGGACTTCCTGTTATAGCCAATCGAGCACAGCGCAACATCAACTCCAAATACCGGGAGAGACGAAACCCCTCCTATCGCTCATTGCCTCCATTTGATTCGGGACTGTACCCAAAAGCCACCGTTTTGCACATTCTCTTGAACGTGGTAAGATGGAAATCAAAGAACAGTGGGAATCACACAAGACTCTATGACGATCTCGGGTCTATAGACTAATCTGTACCAGTGTCACCAGAGAACTGCCATCTTACGTTAGGTATAATACCATCTGGGAGTTCTCGGCGAGTCCGTTCAGTGTACCCAGTCTCCACTGAGCACCCGTATACTATCCCTGATGTCAAACACCAATAGATATGGGATCATCCATCGCCCATCTATATGGGTCGAGAAGCTATACGCTAGTCTACTCTGGTATATCGATGCCCTGTCTCGATACACCCACGACTAGGAACATTTGAAGGATGTACTTAGCGACTACTCTGTCCCCATTAGTATGATCTGCATCATAGTTCTGGTAGTCAAGTACTCATCCTAAGGGCTTTATCAACATTTAACATAGAGACAACAGAGTACATGTTAAGATAAAGACCAACCAGATAGCATACTATCACGTCGAGCAAGAAAGTCCTCCCTTTATGTGTCCAAGCATCCACTACAATATACATCGTATGTACAGTAATGGCCTCTAGGGCATACATATAAATAACAACCTCCCACTTGCACTAGGGCCATCTGTTGTAGTATCCCATACCCAACAATCAGCAGTGGTTGAAGTATCTCATACTCAACCATCCCATAAAAGTCTCTCCTGGGAATAGGCCTTTGTGAGTGATCCGCCGTGTTGTCCTCTGTAGTCTACTCTCCAATCCTCGATCTCCCTGGAGATAATCCATCTCCATGATTAGGTGATACTGTCTTAGAATATGTCTGGATCATAGATGGGACGGGGGTTCCTAGGCCTAAGCCACAACTCCATTGTCACACAATGGTAGGAATGAAGTTCATCTCATGAACTTATATACATCCAGACTACCTCTTTGGTAGCATCCTTGGTAGCAATGTATCCAGTCTTTATCGTCTAGTTTGCCACGGCATCTAGCTTGGAACTCTTCCAACATACCGTCCCTCCACTGAGGGTAAAGACAATGCCTGTGACTGACATTCAGTTGACTTTACCACCCTGGAAGCTATCCAGTGATTCTCCCTAGGAGCGATTGATACCATCTCACTACATCTAGGGAGAATCCTAACATCCACTTAAATCTATCTCATAGATCCAAAACCCAGGATTTAGGAGGTATCACCTTGATCCTATATGGAGAATCCTTGTGATAAGAGGAGATTGACAGAGTGTATCATAGGAAACTCCTTTCCTATCAAGAGTATGTCATCCACGTACAATATGAGGATCACCACCATACTCCTTACTGCCTTTTTATATATACAAGGTTCATCTACCATTTTGATGAAGTCAAACTCTTTGACTACCACATCAAAATAGATGTTCCAACTCCTGCTTTAACCCGTAAAGCAACTTGCACACGTTTCCTCTGCTCCCACTATCTACAAAACCCTCAGGCTGTGTACTTATAGACGCTCTCTTCTAAATCACTATTTAGAAAAATAGTCATGACACCCAACCACCAGATATCGTAGTCATGGTATGTAGCAGTGGCAAGTAGGATCCGGATGGACTTAAGCATAAGGACTAGAAAAGGTTTCATCATTATCCACACCTGGTCGATAACGAAAACCTTTTGCAATAAGTCTTAGCTTTGAAAGTCTCAACTTTTCCATGTACACCAAGTAATCTTCTCAAAATATACTTGCTCCTAATGGGGATTTAACCCTTCAGATAAAGCAACCAAAGTCCATACTTTTTTGGTATATATGGATTCTATCTCAGATCGCTTAGCATCCAGCCATTCTCACAGAGTCACCACTCTTGATGGCCTGCTTGAAACTAGTTGGGTCATCATCTCATGATGCAATCCTAGCTCCCACTGTCATAGATAAAACCGAAGTATCTCTCAGGTGGGTGAGGAACCCTACTAGATCGGCAGAGAGGCTGAGGTTCGTCGGGAGTTATTGAATCCTCTGGTTCTACCAAATCATTAGCTGCAGTTTGTATAGCTGGAACTCCTTCCAGTTCTATCTCATGGCCACTAATTTCTTCACAAGAAATTCCCTTTCTGTAAAATTTTGAAAATTTAGAAATAAATAAAATTAATTAATTTAATTATAAAATGATAATCAAAAAGTTATTAAAAACAAATAAGTCAATTTCATAAGATGTATGTAAAACAATTTAAATTAAAATTTTAGTATGCAACATAAATAAGTTATAAGGGTTTTAGTGATAATTTTTGCTTCATTTTAATAAAATGTGTGTTTTGTAATAACATAAGTTGTGAAAGGTTTTTAGGTAAAGTTTAGGATTTTGTGCAAATGGGAATTGGTTAAGGGTGTAAATGAAAAAGGGTAGAAAACCATTTAGTTCAGAATTTTATTGTTAATTAAAATAAAAATTATGAGATAAGTAGTGACACCTCTTCCTTGCATGCACACACCCACCTACCACCTCCTCCTTGCATGAAGATGGCACCCTTGGTCCTCCTCCTTCACCTTATCCCTTCCTTCTCTTATATATATAGCATATATTTAGTTCAGTAGCAAAAATTAAAACTTAAAATTTAAAGAAAAGAAAAGAAAAACAAAACAAAACATAGAAGAACAAGAGAAGTGAAGAAGAAGAACAAGGCAAGGATCTCACCATCAAGCTAGGACAAGGGGCTTAGCATCTTGGAGGGGTTATTCCAACAAATTATTGTGGGTAATATTCTTAATCACAGTAGGAGTTTAAGTTCTGTAATTAGTTTAATTTGAAATGAACAAGTTCTATAATTTTGTATTTTTAGGAAAACTTAGCTCTGTAGTAATCTGCTGTTAGTCAGAATAAAATCAACTTAACAAAACAGTGTTAAAATGATATATTTGGAACATAGAGCAAACCATAGGAACACGAACCAGGGGGCTCGGATTTGGGCCGGCGACCTATAGGATAATTCCGGCGTCGCCGGATTTCTTGGGGTTTTGGATCTTGTGGATTTCAGGGTAGGTCTCTGTGAAGGTATTATGATACTTGGTATTGTTTATTTAAGCTAATTTAGCAGTATATGAAATCTGGGAGTTAATATCTGAAATGGGGTTAAAACGTTTAAAACACGACACGGACGTTTCGTAATACGATTCTGTTTTCTGTTACGAAGCAGCGTTAATTAAATCCAGTTAGTATAAGTGTTTGATAGGTTGCGATAATCATACTTAGTATAGCTAATACGTAAAACTAGTATTTTCATGTTTTCGCCGTATCGGAGTTTAGCCATTTCTTATACAAGTTAATTGCGATAATAGATTTGAATACGGAAACTTCGGAGGCCGCAAGGAAAGGACATAGATTGGTGATCTGAGTTGATTCGACGTATTCCGGTGAGTAGACTAAACATCTACCGGGGGATTTTGTATGGATGGCGTGATACGCCCGTAGTTAAGTTTAAATAAAAATGGGCTTTTGTATGTTAAATTGATCATATGCATTCATATAGATATATATACATCGCCATATTAATAATTGTTAGAACACTGCATAGTTATCGATGAGTTATGCTGCACCTGCACACATCTACATGTTACACTACACCTCGTCGATATTAACATGTCACATATACACTTAGTACTTATTATACCAAATAGGATTCCCATCATACCTTGAACATCAAGAATGGTAGTTATTTTCATAAACATTATCATATTTTATCTCCAAGTAGGTGTAGTTATGATATAAGATGCATTGGATTACTATGGATTTATGGCTTTGAGTTTTTATACACTATCGAAAGAATTCAATGATTTTTATGATAAATATGACATGTCCACCATGCAATGTCGTTTTTTTTATTTGGTTTTGTTCCGAACCGGGTGGGGTAGATATACGGTTGCGGAATTTCTTACGTATATCCGAGCTGGGTGGGATAGCTATACAACCGAGTTCATGGTGGACCCGGTCGGGGCCGAGGGGCAGGGGCCGCACTTTAGACGGTGAGCCTAACGAGGATACTCGATACCGGAGTCAGTGGTAAACACGACGGATATCTATGTGATACCGATCGGTGTTATTGATTGACAGGATCGTTCGGGGAACGATGCCTGATGAAACACTGAAGATTTGTGTCGATGTTGGACATGGGAAGAAAATGAACCTTATTTGGAAAATAATTGATGAGATTTCAGTTTTGGATTTATATATTGAGTAGTACAAATTTATGCTTCCACCTGTTAGTATGCATCATATTCATCATTGTTGATATTAGTTCTAGATCGGCATACTTACATTATCAGCCGATATATGTTAGTTATATTTACTGAGTTGGCAACTCACCCCGTTGTGCCACAGTTCTTTGCAGGAGTCGAGTGGACGTATAGCAGCAGACATATCCACTTATCAGTTTATCGCTCTTTTTTCTAGGTAGGTTACCTATGTAGTAACCTCCTCTTTTGGTATTGTATATTGAATCAAGAGTTTCTCCATCAGACCCTGTATAATGACTTAGAACGATATATGGTTATATGTATATTATTTCGACAGATAAGATCGTTTAGTTGTATTAACTAATATTTGTTTTAATTATGTCTGAGATTCTTCTTTGATTTCATATTATGATTTTGTATTGAATTCCACTGTTAATATTGTTGCTCCCAACTAGAGATGCAACCACACTTAACGCTTTATACTTTAACTTCATAAACTGTGATTTTTACTTAAAACTAAATTTCTATATAAAGAATTCCGCAAAAAGGATTTTGATCTTGATTTTCGGCTTACTTGGACTATATGCATATCTTTAGATATTATACAATCTAAGTGCCGGTCACATCCAACTTTGGGTCGTGACACTTTCTCAAAGGTGGCATGCTGAGAAATAAAACACCTTTTGCTCCTCAGTGTGGTAGAAGATATTCCTTTGCAAATGCTTGGGATATCCAACAAACTTCCACAGAACTGACCTTGCCTCGAACTTGTCCGGATTTTGCTTTTAGACATAGGCCGGACAAACCTAAAACTTAACATCCTTAAAAGATGGGCTCTTCCCATACTATATCACATATGGAGTAGTAGGCACCTGATTTGATTGGAACCCTATTCAATAGGTATGCAGCTTCATAAGTGCTTAACCCCGAAAAGGAAATAGGCAACTCAGTAGTACTCATCATAGAGCACACCATATCACATAGGGTGCGATTGCTCCACCCCGATACACCGACATGCTGTGATGTATACGGAGGAGTAATGCTAAGAGAGAATCTCATTCTCCCTTAGAATATTTCAGGAATTTCGTGCTCAAGTATTCACCTCCCTGATCACATCAAATGACATAATACTTATACCCGTTTTGGTTCTCTACTTCTGACTTATATTCTTTGAATATCTCAAAAGTCTTAGAGTTGTGTTTCAACAGGAACATATGTCCGAATCATGAGAGATCATCAGTGAATGTAATGAAGTACAAAGAACCAGTCCTGGCATGTGTAGACAGGGGAGTTACATATATCATCATGTATCAATCCCAAGAGTTCGCCAACTCTTTCTCTGTTTCCAATAAACGGAGCTATGATCATCTTATCTTTGTGACATGACTGGCAAGTTTCACAAGATGTAAATTCAAACTGATTTAAATATGCATCTGAATGTAACTTCAGCTAGTCGGGTCGCATTGATATGACCTAGTCTACAATGCCTCAAGAAGGATTCGTTCATTTCTGAACTCTTCCTCTTGTGTGTGTTCTGTACGTTAAGAACTGTAGTTTGATTTAGAACGTATATACTTTTAGATAACGTGCCTGAACCGATCAACTTTTGATATCGTCGTAGAATCGAGTGATTTTGAAAAGGAGTGTTTTTTAGGCTTTTACTAGTTTTGCTAAAGAGGCCACTCCCGGTGAAGGGATCTTGGCTCTTTCCTTATTGAATAAGGTGCAGGATATTCACAAATACCACTATGCAAAGCAAAAACTATAAAAGCAATCAAAAGACAAACCGAGTTTGTAGCATCTGCTAGTTTCGCTAAAGAGGTCAGTCCCGGTGAAGAGATCTGGGCTCTTTCCTTATCAAATAAGGTGCTGGATATTCTACAAGGAATACCGCTATGCAAAGCAAGAACTAGAGCTACCAGTTTTCGAGACATGTTTCTACAATGTCTTTAGGTTTCTTTTATTTCATTAATCTCATTAATGAAGTCCCATTTATTATGCTTCCCAAGCATCAGATATGAAACGAAAGCAGTAATATATAATATATATCATATATATATAATATAAGCATTCATCTCAGAATAGTAATATGATCTCATCACAGAACATTGCAGCAGAATACAACATATGAAATATTGGATATAATAGGATTTCCGGGTTTTATTTTAAGCATGTATAAAACACGGACTCTACGGTCGTGATGAATAGCCAATCCCACACCCCTAGACCCCTACGAGAGCGTCAAGCAACTCTACCAATTCTAGAGTTAGGAGACCCGGTCTCGACTTCTCGAGATGGTCTCCCACTGGACTGTAGAACCCGGTTACTTGTGCTCCCCGCCTTGGGTCTATCCTAATGCGGAAAAGTAAATAATATACAATGGTGACATCATCCTCAACCCGGAAGTACCCTGATAAAAGAATATTATATACAATGAATTTTACATGAATGAAAATGAAAAACTCTCATCTCACATAAAACCCCCGGCTATTCAAAACACAACGATCCAATATAACATATCCCAGCAACACATAACATCACATGTCATCAATGTAAGTAAATATGAGTATCCCAATTGTCGTTGACATATAGCACCGAAACCGGCGATACACCATATATTACACTTACGGTCGCAGAAAAGAAAGTGAAAAACTACAACAGTTGGAATCCGCAACCACCTTAGACATCATAAACCCAACTTATCACATACTTTGGATTTCATGCCTAACCAAATGAGTTCCTTAGACATCGCATGCCTAACAATTATAAACCCCGCATTTTAGTCTCGATATTCAAAACACCTTTTAATATCTAGTCGGGCAATTCAACAAGATTCCCGACATTCTGATCGAATGCTCGTCGGAAACTTTAGTAGACGGCCGCACCCCCCGATGCCGTCGACGAAGTACACCAAGGTGGAACACCGCTGCCGCGAGCACCCGAACGGATGCTTTTGGCGACGGGGTTCTCCTACAGTCATTTGGTCAGGGCTATGGGGCTGGCTATCTAATAATGTTATCCAGCGAGTATCCGCGTACACTACGTGACTGCGACGGACTTTTGATCACATCAAAATCCCGTGGCAACCGATCAAATGAGACTAAATTGCTAGATTTATAACATTCAAATTAGTTATCTCATAACTACTTGTGGATTCCAAATATTGTATCCCATCACATAATATCCGGACGACGTTAAACTTTTCGATCGAGTCATCAAAGTCCCACAATTTCCCGACAGCTCAACACTTGAGCACAGTTTTAGTAATACCTAGAATATGCCACAGTACCTATGCACCAGCCGTAGAAGGGCAAACCCAAGTCTCACTCATGTCGCCACGGAACTACGGCAAACCCTAGGGTTTGACCACGATTCCGCGATCCAAAAAGTCGAGTTAGGGTTTCATTCTTCTAGAGGGTTCATACGATTACTTGCATGTTTTTCCTAATACGTTAAACTTGGAAAAATGGGTTTTTGACATTCGATCGAACTTTTTAACTTCGCCTAGACAATATGTGAATAACCCGAAACATTGTTAAAACTACGAATTTGAAACACTCCGAATTGCTTATAGTGTAATATTACATCACATGCAAAATTAGCAAAAACAAACAACACCTGAAACATCAAAACCAAGTCACTAGAACACACAAAAATTTTCAGGGGGAGGGGCTCGGTTTTGGCCGAGATGGGGGTGTATGTGGCCGGCCATTTTTTCATGAAACCCCCTGAAAGTTTCACAGTGTTCATGATATATCTCATACATCACTCTGCACTTGTTTAAAAATTTTTTTGAACACCTTTTAAAATCGACAGAAACCAGGGTTTCACGTTGCAAGTTTCGGAGTTGTTTCGGTTTCGTAATTCTAACAAAATCCGTCTAAATTTCTAGCATGGCTTTGATACCACTGCAGGGTTTCCTAGCACGGCAGCAAGGTTTCGGGAGTCATCGTCCATGCCATATTCAAAAAATTTTCGTTTTAGCTAACCCTAACTTTGAATCGTTAACTAGAAATCGACGGAAAAGTAAATGTAAACACTTTGCAAGTCTAGTGAGAAAGGAATACAACTTTTGAAGACCGGTCCTTCACTTCAATAGCTCCGTCTAGTAGTCCCTTCACTACGATCGTGAACTCTGGACTCTAGAGAGGCTCCCATGAAGAAACGGACATGCTTGCTTCGAAGTCTTCGAGGCCGAAGATGATCTACGCCGAGGAGACACTAATCCAAGCTATCTCTTCACTAATTACGGAATTAGTGAAGCAAACACCGTATACTAAATGGCAAGTAGTAGAGGATGATTAAGTAGGAAGTGGGCTGACTTTAGATTTGCTTTTCTCACACTTTTTCTCATACATCCATTGAAGGCAGAAAGCTTTGAGGAAGAAGAAGAAGAAGAAGAAGAAGAAGAAGAAGAAGAATGAACTCATCATATGAATTGTGTGTGTGGTTAGAAATGCAACCAAGGGTTAAGCATGTCATGCTTAACCCTTGTAGAGAGTTAACCATGGCCATGGGTTAAAGGGTTGGGTTAAACAAATATCCTAAGCTAGACAAAAGAGTGGACAAAGTCAAAGATACTTACAAGTTTCTACAAGCTTTCAACAAATATAAACCATGATAAAATCCACAATTTTGAATAACTTAATGATAAATATAAAACCCTAATATTAACCCTAGCATGGTTCAATCCTCAGAAACCCCAGTTGCATTTTTAACCTAGCATGATACATTTAACATATATCACATATATATCAATGTATCTAAAGTGAGAAAAGAAATCATAAGTGAGCTAATACTTGTTAATGTAATGTAATATATCAAATATATAATTATACATTAGATTATCAAATCAACTCTTGATTTAATAATCCGGCTATATCACCTATAACCGACTAATATCATATGAATCAACTTATCGAATCAACACTTGATCCGATAACCCGGTATATCATATATAACCGACCGATATCTCATATCGCGAGAATAGAATATGGTATCTCATATCGTATCAATCTCGGTTCCGTACATATCACATATGTGCTCCTACTCCATTCCGCTTGAGCCAAGAAACCCCTGTATAGGACTCTAAAGACTCGTCAATACGCCGGCAGTAGGTGATGATCATATCAAATACCCACAAGCCGCAAGCGGTCTGCTAAACGTAACGGCAACCCGGGTATTGAGCGATCAGAAGATCAACAAGCAAACCTGCTCACACTCCTACGAGTCCAATCAGTAACACTACCGTACAGTTCGGTCTCTTTATCTGATATGCGGCATATCTCATCTAGGGGTGGTAAATGTCAGACCCCAGTAACTCGATAAGTCGTGTCGATATGAGGCTCATAACGGGTCGAGAAACTACTGATAACACTTACCAGTATATCTCTGAAGCAGCCTTCGCCAAGGACTTCCTGTTATAGCCAATCGAGCACAGAGCAATATCAAGTCCTAATACTGGGAGAGATGAAACCCCTCCTATCTCTCATTGCCTCCATATGATTCGGGACTGTACCCAAAGCCACCGTTTTGCACGTTCTCTTGAATGTGGTAAGGTGGAAATTAAAGCACAGTGGGAATCGCACAAGACTCTATGACGATCTCGGGTCTACAGACTAACCTGTACTAGTGTCATCAGAGAACTGCTATCTGACGTTAGGTATAATACCATCTAGGTATTCTCGGCGAGTCCGTTCAGTGTACCCAGTCTCCACTGAGCATCCGTATACTGTCTCTGATGTCAAACACCAATGGGTATGGGATCATCCATCGTCCATCTACAAGGGTCGAGAAGCTATACGCTAGTCTACTCTGGTATATCGATGCCCTGTCTCGATACACCCACTCCTAGGAACATTTGAAGGATGTACTTAGCGACTACTCTATCCCCACTAGTATGATCTGCATCATAGTCCTGATAGTCAAGTACTCATCCTAAGGGCTTTATCAACATGTAACATAGAGACAATCAAAGTACATGTTAAGATAAGGAGCAACCAGATAGTATACTATCATGTCGACCAAGAAAGTCCTCCCTATATGTGTCCAAGCATCCACTACAATATACATCGTATGTACAATAATGGCCTCTAGGGCATACATATAAATAATAATAACAAATTACCATATCTTCTTATATTGTTTAACAAACATAAAACAACATAGCCAACAATTTTCAATTTAAAATAATACGTATTACAATTTCTATTTCACTTTTACAGTAAAATACCATCATGATTACTTACGGCTTTTATTTAATGTTTTACCCTATTATCTTTAGAAAACTCACGAGATAATGACCTACCTCCTCACAACACGCATTCATGATATAGCACGTTATTATTCTTAGACAATGTTTGTGGGAATTTACATGTTACAATAAAATATCCTAAACTATTATAAAACCGTATTTCTTTAAAATGTAGTAACTAATTCCTTACAATTGCGTCCTTACAACCCACTTTTGGGGAAATCTGATCGGGATGGTGCGGATTATCGCACGTCCTCGGATTTAGTAGGGTGGAATTCAGACCTTCGCAAGGAGCACTCGAATTCCGATGGAATTATTATTACAATTTAAGAAAAACGAGATTTCTAGAATAAATAAAATTATATTTTTAATAAATAAATATATATATAAATATTATCAAAATACCTATTTTAAATATATAAAATATTCCATGTTTCCAAAAATCCAAGAATGGAATTCAAATATTACATGAAACTACCATTGCAATTCAAGACAACTTCCATATTACAGTAAAATACCATGGATAAATATCACTAGGTTTGTATCAACTAGAAAATACTTTACATTTAAAAATTACATCTATGAAAATCCTAAAGACGATAATTAAATACTTGAGAACTATTTTGAAAATATATCAAACTATTTTTACATAAAACCCCCTCAAGTTATATCAATTTACAATAAGGGCCCTAGTAAATATATGTTTAAGCGGGACCAATTCTTTTGAGTCTCGGGGAGCCGGAGAAAGTGGGTGCTTGCCTATTTAAGGTAGATAACTAAACCAGGGTTATCATACGGTAATTTTCTTGGAAAAAGACACAAATCCCGTCGTCCATGTGCAACAGTTATTGATAACTTCAAAACAAATTAGGACTCTAATTCTGTTTAAAAGTCTGACTCACTTTGAGTCACGGTCAAATCTGAAAACAATCTGACTTGAATTCGATTCAAGTATAACCACAAATACAACATGAATCCATGAACTCCAGAATACAATCTATATAATATGATTGAACCGAACCATTGATATATTCCGTTTATAAGACTATCCATTATATCCATTTCCGTTTACTGATATCATGGTTTCGGCAAGTCTTCCATATACAATTTATAATACAAGACAATAAAATCAGTACAATCAGTACCATAATACATTACGGGGTTATAAAGGGGTAGACTGGTACGGAACATGTTAAAGGTGGCACGAGGTGGTCACTAAAAGACGTAATTATATCCATACCGTTGTTCCGTGGTATTATCGACGGAGCCTTATACTACGGGTTACCAAAGTCTACGGTGTAAGTTGGACCCCTCTCGTATACACTGGCATATTCTGTACCAAGCTACAAACACTACGTTAGTATAGCAAATATAATATAATCTACTACTCTGTCTATTGTTCTCCTTCTTTCTTTGAGACTTACCGAACGATTGTTCGCTGACGACATTCCTATTTCTCTTCTTCTTTGGAATGTTGTCAAGAGGACCCGTCTCTGAAGAGTTCGAGACCAGCCAAGGGCATTTGGAGCAGACCCCTGAGCAGTATACTGAAGACCCTGAGCTGTAGTCACTTGTACATATTTTATTTTCATTTTAGTTATTCCATTGTTAAGGCATTGCTTTTCATCCTTATATTTACATTTCAGTTGTACTTATAAAATATGTTTAATAAATAAAGTTGCTGTTCATTTATATCTTGCCTCTTGTGTACATTTTATATTGCTTAGATACGCTTAGCGTGTTTACTACCGAGTAAATACGTAGCGGGTCTCACCGCACCCCTTACCAGTACACTGGGAAGAGGAGCGTGACAAAGCCTTAACTAGCTAATCTATCTAGAGGTTTAGCTACTCGGAAAGAGTGTTATACTTCATAGATCGAGTCCTTCAGGTCTTCTAGTGGTCCTCTCCAAGGCTCCTCGGTGATCGAATCGAGCTTGCTCCATCGGTCTTCTCATGTCAAAGACGATCCACCGCGAGGGTATTTGCTCCAAGCTTCAACCTCCAAGTGAGATAGCTAAGGTAGCTGGTTTGCCAAACAAACTAGCCTAGGAGATGTAGAATGTGCTAATGGACTGTTAGTCTCACTAAATCCTTGGCTCACAACTCATGTGATGGTTAGGGTTTAGTTTAGTGAGGAAGAAGATGATGGAGGAGACTAGAGAGCTCAAGAGAGGAGAGCAACTCAAGAAGACTTACAAGTGTAGAATGAACCATCAAGAAACTAAGTGAAGAGAATGGCTATGTATATATAACACCTCATCTCACTCATTGAGCCATGGCTAGTAAATCAATAAAATAAGCACCTATGCCTCAATAGTGATCCCAAACTAATATAAAAATCCATGAGCCATGCCCCCAACCATACCAAGCATGTCTCCTCCATTTCCACGTCATAATCCATTTAGATAAATGGATAAATCCAATAATAAGGTGGCACATTCTAGAAGCATACCTTGATAAATTACAAGAATGCCCTTCATACCGTATATACATACCCGTATCCGTATTCCGAAAAATACAGATACCATGAGACGATAATAATCCAATAATACAATACTAGGATCCGGCTTAAATAAAAGCCCACTAGTATTGTCTGCCCGATCAGTATCCGTGTACAAGTACACATACGTAATCGAAGCCCTATTCGTAAAACCATACGACATCTACATCAATTTCCTGAAGCAGGGAAACCCTCTGTGTGACTCTAAAGACACGACAGTACGCTGGCAGTGGGTTTAACCACAAGCCGTCAGCGGTACTAGCTGCACGTAACGACTACACAGGTATTTGTCGATAAGAAAACCGATAAGAAAACTCACCCGGACTCCTACCGAGCCTCGGTGACAATCTCCGTACAGTCTGGTCTGTTCTTCTGAGATACTTGCATATCGACCTAGGGGATGGTAAACGTCAGACCCCTACAACACGATAAGTCATGTCGGAAAAGAGCCCAATATACCATGAGAAACTACTGGAGTACCTAACCAGTGTTTCTTGATTGCCCTGGCCAGAGACTTTGTGTAATGGCTTTCCGAATACTGTGCGATATCAACCCCCAATACCGGGAGAGACGAATCCTATCTGATTGCTACTGTCTCCAAGTGCTTTGGGACTACACCCAACTACTATCTGTTTGCATGACTCTTTTGAGCATGATAGGGTAGTAATCAAAGTGGAGTGGGAACACACTCGAGACGAAGTAGCGATGGCAAGTCAACGGACTAAGCTGTACTCATGCCACCTGGGAACTGCTGCTTGACGATAGGTATAATACCAACAAGCAGTTGCCGACGAGTCCTGTCCAGTGTAACTCACAGCCCAGTGAGCACCTGCATACCAACTTTAGTATGTCGTACTAATGGCTGTGGGACAGACCATATCCCTTGCTGGGATGAGAAGCGTATACACTAGTCTACTCTGGAGTATCGATGCCCTATCTCGGTAATCCAACGACTAGGGACTTGTATAAGGATGTGCTTATAGAATACTCAGCCCCCCTGAGTGTGACTGCCATCACAACGCTGGTAGTCAAGCAAAGATCCTAAGGGCTCTACCAATATGTATAAGCCATATACTAAAAGAAACATATGCACATATTGAGCTAGAATAAAACCAGGTAGCATACTACCATATCGAGCAAGACTGTTATTATAACTGTAAAATATCCCAAGCATCGAATATGTAATATACAATCCAGTATGATACAATAATGGCCTCTAGGGCATACATCACTAACACGATTGTCAGGGACTCGTCTCTTCCGGTATACTAAGTCGATGTCGCGATGTGTACGGTTGGCCGAAACCATAAGACCCTGACCAGAGCAGTTGAGATTTACTAATGGTTAGATCGGTAGTTTCTCGGATGGTTTTGAGCTACATTTGGATGACTTATCAGGTTATTAGGACTTTGACGTTTTCTACCCCCAAGACTTGATATGCGATACTCTCATATGAACAGACCAGAATGTATGGAGATTGTCATAGATAGGCTCAATAGGGATACAGATGAATTTGCTTATCAGCCTTCGTTTCGACAGATACATGGGTAGCCGTTATGTACAGCTAGTGCTACTGATGTGCTTGTGGTTAAACCCACTGCCAGCGTATTGTCGAGTTTTTAAAGTCCTACATTGAGGGTTTCCCGGTTCAGACGAAATGGAATAGTATGTGTATTTTGATACGCTCGGGTGTTCGATAAAACACGTGTATTTTATACACGTACTTTAATCAAACATTTTGTTAATACTAGTAGGTTTAAAAGATATCCAAATATGGAACTAGTATTATATTGCTCTCTTTTAGGTATTTGTATTTTAACACGAATATGGTATTTATAAGAATATGTATATTTGTATGAATACGGGTATGCGTCTTGATATAAATACATGTATTTATTTCTTAATATGAATACATATATTTTGTATTTTCGATACAAATATGGTATTCGTATTTTGGTATAAATACGAATATATGTATTTATTATAAATTCGGGTATTCATGGTTGTATATATATGTGTGTATATATATTTATTTATATATATGTATATGTATACACTTGTGAGGTGGCATATCTCTTTCTTTCATCTCTTCTAGGTTTTTGTAGATATGTGTGGGCTTATGACTCACACTAGTGAGTCACAAATCAACTCACAATATATGTTTTTTTATTATATGAAGAGATAAGAGATAAGGGTGTGAGATTATTTTATGATATATCTTTAGCCATTCTCTAGTTCATCTTCTTCCTCTTTTTCTCTCTTGAGTTTTAAAAGGAAAAGAAAGAGAGCTTCTTTGCACAAATATGACACCTCAAAGCATCATTACTTAGAAAGTCTTGATATTTAGTTGCTTCTTTGGTTATTACTAAAAGCTAGAGCTTGAACCGGTATCCTCGGGTGGAGCATCTTTGACGTAGGGAAACGACCTCGCAAGCTCGATCTAATAACCCTAGGAACTTAAGAAGAGGACCACAAAAGAACCGAAAGACATGACATCAAAGGTTGTAGTCCTTAACATAGTAGTTAAACTCTTTTAGTTATGCTAGTTTAGTGTTTGGATTCGATTTCTAGGGTTATAGTTTATAGTGCTCAAGTAAGATTTAAAGTTTTTGATTCTGCAAACACCGTAGTCATCACGGCACAAGCACTATGAACTTACATTGGTATCAGAGCCAACCCAAACACTTAAACTAATTCTAGATGATGTTAAAGTTTCGAAACCAAAATAACTTCATATTTGATGTCACGCCCCGCTTCCCGGTATACGGCGAAGGGGACGCGACGAGGTCCGCTACGTATATACTCAGAAGTACATACGCTAAGCGTATCTAAGCAATAAAAAATAAATACATAAGAGACAAGGATAATAAAAACAGCAACTTTTATTTATTAACATTCTTTGTACAATGCATGAAAAGGAAATACAAGTGAAATAAAAAGATGCCTAAACAGTGGCATAACAGGAAATGAAAAGTATAGAAAGAAAAAGTGTACAATGAAACTAAAGTGCAGGGTCTTCGGCAAACTGCCCCAAGTCTTCTTGAGATGGCTCGATCTCTGCCGGGTCCAAATCACCTGACGACATTCAAAGAAGAAAGAAATAGAATGTCGTCAGCGAACAGGTCGCTCGGTAAGTCCCAAAGGTAAGAGGAGAATAGACAGAGAGTAAGACAGAGAGAGAGTAGCTTTTATAGTTGTATTATATTGTGTTAGCGTTAAGCTGTTGTCATCGTAAGTTTAAGGGTGGATGTCAACTAATCTCAAGAGTGTTCTCAAACCCAACAGGCCACAGTCCAAGGGTAGGGAACCACGGGCCCGAATCAAATGTTAGTAGCGGGACTTCGACCGTCGTCGAAGTATTCCAAACTCAACAAGCCACAGTCCAGGAGCATGGAAACACGGGCCCTCATGATTGCTTGCTTGTGTTAGTAGACATGGATTCATGATCTAGGGGGACTCTTGAGATTATGTTGGATGCACGAATGAATTACCCCAATACCCCGTGTAGTTATGTTATTGTTAGTACTGTATTGCATTGTATTGTCTTGTAAATTGATTTGTGTAATTGGATGGCTGACCAAAACTATGATATCAGTAAACGGATATAACTGCATAATCATGTAAATGGAATAACTGGAGAACCATGTAAGTGGAATGTATGTCTATGGTTCGGTTCAGTCAAATTGTATAGATTGATAACTGGATTCATGGATTCATGTGTTCATATTGAATTGGAATATTGTAGATTGTAGATTGTACTTGAATCATATTCAAGTCAGATATAATCAGACTAAAATCCGAGTCAGACAATCAGAAATATGAATTGAAGTCTTATAATTGTTAGGGTCCTTAGGGTAATTTATAAAACTTGAGGGGGTTTTATGTAAAAATACTTATATATACTTTTCAAAATACACCTCAAGTATTTATTGTTCGTCTTTAGAGTTGTAATGAATGTGGATTTTATATTGTGCCATTTCTAGTGAAAATATCCTATAAATAAAGATATTTATATGTAATATTGATTTATTTGAAGTTCATGGTATTTTAGTGTAAAATATATTCTTGTGATTTTTAGAAAAAGGTGGAAAATTTATATTATAATAAAATAGATATTTAAATTATAAATATACATATATTTACAAAAAAATAGTTTTAATAAATATTTTATAATCCAAAAAAGCTCATTTTCTTAAGATGTCGTATTTTAAACCTTTCGAGACCGAATGCTCTTTGCGGAGGTCTGAATCTCGCACTACTAAGCCCGAGGATGTGCGATAATCCGCACCATCCCGAACGGGTTCCCCAAACATGGGTTGTAGCGTCGCTTTGCAAAGATTGTAAAATACTTATCCTTTAGAAAACAGTTTTATAAAGTAAAAGGTATTTATTTGCAAAAGTGTAAATTTTCCGTATTTTAGATTCTATGGTTTCCTAAGTCGACTAGCCTATTTCTAAATGGTCTAAACAACAAGTCGTTAGAAGTCTCAAATCGCCTCTTCACCGCCAATTGTGGCCAGTTAAGTACAAGTGAGGAAAGGAGGGATCCGCTCACGAATCACCGTGAGACGAGCCTTTTAAAGTTACCTTTCTCACTTGCTTAGTCTAGACACCACAAAGTCAGGTTTAGATAAACGACCGATGTCCACAACTTATCGTATTTTCCTAATAAGAGGTATTTATTTAAAAGTGTATCAAAGCTAAACTTTTAGAAATGATTTTATTAAGAATATGGTATTTAAATGAAAGTATTGTTTTATCGTTTTCTAAGTTTTTGATGATGTCGTTTAGGGTTGTATTTGCGTGTGTGGGGAGGTAGGTCATTATCTCGTCCTCTACTTTAAATGTATAGCAAAGTTAAGGGGTTAAATGTGAAATCGAAACATTGTGGTATTTAAGTGGAAAAAATACGATAAATTGGAAAGGCTATCATTTCATGTGATGAAACTTGTTCAAATTGTTTGTTAAATGTTTAATAGTCAACATAATGATGTTTAAGCATGAATGTATTGATGAGAAGTGAAATTTTATAGAAAACCGAATCGGAAATCGGATTTGTTCCGATTCCGTCGGGTTTCATAGTTTCGTATTTTAGAGAAATAGAAAGAGAGATAGAATGGGACTTATGGGTTTCGATTAAGCAAAGGAGTGTAGGGGGAACTAAAGGAGTTGCCGAGGCGTTACTTCGTCGCTGGTTGTTTCTAAAAACTTCGCCGGAATTTCCGCCGGAATTTCGTCGGAGCTTCGCCGCGAACTTGTTTTCAAAGTACACAACTCTTGAGAAGATTTTGAGAGAGTGAGTTTAGGGTTTTGGGATGAGAGGGTAGATGGTGTATTTATAGGGTAGGCTAGGGTAGGGTAGGTGAAGAGTTTTTAATTAAAAAAATTGTAAAAATGTGGGAAAAATATTAAAAATCATAGTAATTAGGGTATATTGAACTCTCGGGAACCGATCCAAACATTTAAAGTGTGCAGGAGGGTTTGGAATACAAAAAGACAGATTTTTGATATTGGCGACTCGGCCGTCCGGCCGGCGGCGCCGGCCCAAGTCGGCCGGTCCGCCGGCCGACTCGGCCGAGTCGGGCTGAGTCGGGGTGTCGGGATGTGGGGGGGTCGTCAGGTGAGAGCTCTGGTATTTTTAGTTTTTCAGGTTCAGTTCAAAGTTTGGAAGTTATCTCGTGTGGACTGTTGGGCTTCTATAAAATTTAAAACAAAATAAATATTTAAATAATGTGGAGTATGGGATTTGAACTCTGGTGGCTTGGTTCAGCAGTGCAAGGTATTACCAATGAGCTACAAGCTTCTTCTTGTAATTATGGAGCTATTTAATTACTTAAAGTAGTGACAGAAAATGTAAATACCCCAAGTATACATTAATTTTTGTACACTAAAAATGGAGTTGTTACATTCTTTTAACCTGTAATTAAAAAGCAAAATAATTACTTATAACTTGTGCTCAGATTAAAATACACCTTTATGGATTTTGGAAAAAATATTTGAAAAAATTTGTATAGGAAAATTAGGGTTGTTACATTTGATAAACCGATAATCCAAGTTTCTGTTGAAATTTTTCGTGCCTCTAAATTTTTTTTAAACAATTGTAGAGTGCTCTATGTAGTTGTTAGATATGTATGCCCTACAGGCCTATATTGTATAGGATGCTAGGCATATATATGTATAGAAACAATCTTTGCTCGAAATGATAGTATGCTATTTGGTTTATCTTCATCTTAACGTGTGATGTGTTGTATTTCATATCTTCTATACATTTTGATGAAGCCCTTAGGATTATGCTTGACTACCAGAATTATAATGTAGATCATACTAGTAGGGCCTGGGCAGTCTAAAAGCATATCCTTTAATTGTTCCTAATCGAGGGTATATCGAGACAGGGGATCGATATTACCAGAGTAGACTAGTGTGTACGTTTCTTGTTCCTGGGGGCGATGGTTGATCCCACAACCATTGGTGTTTAACATCAAAGATTGTACACAGATACTCATTGGAGAATGGGTACACCGAACAGGACTCACCGATAACTCCTAGTTGTGATATATACCTATCTTCAGATAGCAGTTCTCTGGTGACACTTGTATAGGTTAGTCTGTAGACCCGAGATCGTCATAATGTCTTGTGTGATTCCCACTGTGCTTTGACTTCCTCCCTACCACGGCTCTACTGAGCGTGCAAACAGGTGGATTTTGGGTACAGTCCCAAATCACATGGAGGCGGTGAGCGATAGGAGGGGTTTCGTCTCTCCCGGTATAGGGAGTTGACATCGCGCTATGCTTGATCGGCCATAACAGCAAATCTCTGGCCAGGGTTGTCGAGATTTACTGATAAAAGTTATTAGTAGTTTCTTGAACCGTTATGAGCCATACATCGGCATGACTTGTCAAGTTACCGGGGTCTGACATTTACCACCCCTAGACTTCCTATGCGACGTATCAGACGAAGAGACTGGAATGTACAGTAAGTGTTGCTTACAAGCTCGTTAGGGTTGGGATGAGTTCGCTCGTCGGCCATCTTTTCTTCATGTACCTGGATAGCCATTACGCATAGCTAGTGCCGCTGACGTGCTTGTGGTTAAACCCACTGCCAGCGTACTGTCGAGTCTTTAGAGTCCCACACAGAGGGTTCCCTGGTTCAGGAAAAAGATATAGAGGCCGTAAGATGTTACGGCAGGGTTTCGATCATGTACGTATACCGGCTGCGCGAATGATGATTGGAAGGATAATACTGGCAGGCTTTGGTTTAAGCCGCATACCGGTATTATATTATTGGATTATTTATATTCGTATTTTTTGGAATTCGGATACGGGTATACTTATACGGTATACAGTGAGGGGTATTCTTGTAATTGTACAAGAATACCTTCTAGAAGGGGACACCTCATAAATGGTTTTCATTTTGTGAAAATGGAAATTATGAGGTGGAATTTAGAGAGAGTCTAAGCATGGTTGAAGGCATGGCTCAATTCATTTTATATTCATTTGGGATTACTATTGAAGCATGGTGCATTATTTTTGAGAAAAATATTGCATGCCTCAATTATTTTCCTTGAGCCATATCTTTTTCTTTATGCTTGATATTTTTCATGATCACTCTCATCTTCTCTCTCCACATTATCTCCTTCTTCTTCCTCTTGACCTAAACACTCACATGTGTTGTGATTCATAAGTCAAGAGACATAATAATCCACTACTTGATCTCTACATCATCTAAGTGATCATTTCTAGCACACTTGATTTCTTAGTTAACTCTTATGAAGAGTTTGTAGCTTGTTCTATAGCTCTCGGGTGGATCATCTTGGATTTAGAAGTGACCGGAGACCATGTTCTTTTCAACCATCGTAGGAGCCAAGGAGTCTCATCCAAATGAAGACCCGAGCGACCGATTCACTAGGTATAACCCCTATGATAGTAGATAAAATCTCTAGATAGGTTTTCTATTTGTGGTTTAGTACAAGATCTAGGGTTAAAGTGGGTGTTGCATGCAAGAAATTTTTCATTTGCCACTTCCACCTCCTCACAAGTATTGTGATGGTGTGCAATATCCACTAACATGGTATTAGAGCCTAACTAGATCATAACTAGATTTTTAGACGATGTTTAAAGCTTCGAATACGAAACAAATCCAAAACCGTAAACCAAAAACCCTACTCTCTGGAAATTTATAAAAGTGTTCTAAATTTTTTTTAAACATCTGTAGAATACTTGTTATGAGATAACTAGACAACCCTAGAAAAACGAGCCCAAACCATCGGATTTTGCCCGGCGAATGTGATGATTTTCCCGGTGTCGTCGGTTTTGTGGTGTGGTCTGGCCTTGGGTTTTTTACGGTTCTCTGTACACCGGGTTTTTGGTTTTATGGTATTGTTTAATTATTTCCATATTACATGTGATGTAACCTAAGTGTTAGGGAAATACGGAGTGTTTCAAAATCAAACTTTTAACATTGTTTATCCGCTTTTCAGTTTGATATGTGTTTGAAACGTTCACTAATTTCTATATGATGATTAGTGGGTGTTGCACATATGATATATCATATGATGGTATGTGTATATGAATATGTTGGATCGTCATGGATGAATAGCCGGGGCGTGTGAGAAGAGTGTTTTTATTTTATTTCATTCATGTAATTTGTAAAAAGCAATGTAATATTATTTTGTGGTGAACATCCGGGTTGAGATTGTAGCCACCGATTTATTATTTCTTTTTACTGTTTTTGTTCCTAGGATAGACCCAAGGTGGGGTGCACAAACTACCGGGTTCTCGAAGTGCCGAGTGGCCTATTCATCTCATTGAGCGAGGTTGCTTCACTTCGGGAATTTGGCGGGTAGTTTGCCTCACCCGTAGGGGTCTAGGGTAGGGTTTGGGTATTTATCATGACCGTGGAATCCGTCTTTCGTTAAGGGCTTGAACGAAATACGGAATTCCTAGTATATCCAATGTATTCATCTGTGATCTGGAATGGCTATATTTATATATGAGATATATAATAAACATTGCTTATGTTTTGCACCCACGCTAGTCGAGCCCCCGCTCTGCCGTTAGTTAAGTAACCTAACGGTGCATGACGGGGCTCCATGGCGAATGCGGATGGCATAAGCATACGTTCTATTTTCGTTTCTTTTTTATGATGTTTCGGAAACGTAAATGATGGGATAACATTAATGTGATTAATGTTAAGAAAAAGAAACCTAAAGATGTTATAGAATCAAATTTTTTAAAAAGGGTAACTCTAGTTTTTTCTTTGCATAGTGGTATTCCTTGATGAATATGCAACACCTCATTCGATGAGGAAAGGGCCAAGATCCTTTCACCGGGAGTAACCCCTTTAGTGAAACTAGCAAATGTTACAAAGCACTCGATTTGCTTTTATAGTTGATCTAATTTTTGCTTTACATAGTGGTATTCCTTGATAAATATCCAGCACCTCATTCAATGAGGAAAGAGTCGAGATCCCTTCACCGGGAGTGACCTCTTTAGCAAAATTAGAAATATGCTACAAAACCATTCGATTTTTAAAACTGGAGCTTAAACCACTTCTTTTCACTCGATTCTACAACGATATCAACTTCAAAACGTTAAAGGTTTTCATCAAAACCATCCATAACCCTCCGCCATTTTAGGAAGCAAAGTACTTATTATTCGTGCCATGTTTGTTGACCATAGTTAAGGCGTGGTGTACGGTAGCTAAGTGATGTCTTCCTACAAAACATATGATGCGATCGGTTAGGACATTCGTATGACTTTGTTGATCATAGTTAAGGGTCATACGGGTGGGTCTAAATCAATCATGAAATGGCGGGTAGAACTTGACTAGTGCTTATGATTTGTTGAACATAGTTAAGATCATAAGACACTAGGGGTAAAAAAAACCATATCGGGAATTTCAAGTGTTGAAATTTGCAATGAGATTGCATATCTTCTATTTGATAGTTGTATCCCGATCCTACTGTAAGTAAAAGTTATTCCCGGGAGAGTTTTGCACTTTACAATTAGCTAATCCAGTAGGTGTCTAGAAAGGTGTCAATGGGGTTATGCTTCTGGGAAAACAAGCTTTATTTTAATTAGGTCCGTGCGAAAGCACGGGAAACCTCCCTCGGAGTACCGGCACTGGCCTTGGCTAACTTGTAGACTGCAATTAATCCTGGCTAATTTTCTTTTTAAGGTTTGAAGGAAAATTTGATAAAAAACAGTGGGAGATATCGATTAGACAAGATTAATAACCAATCTAATCATGCAAGAGCAATCGCTGAGTGTCTTCTTTTCTCTCTCCAAATGGTAGATACCTATGACGGGACTTAAGATTCTATTAGACAAAAATAAACTAATGGGACCGAATTATAAAGAATGGCTGAGGAACGTAAATATTGCCCTGACCTATGATAAGGTCACTTACGTCCTTACAGCTAAAGCCCCTCCCCTCTCAGGACTTGATTCTTCAGTTGCGGATAATGAAGTCCGCAAGATATGGGATATAGATTGCGCAATAGCCAAATGTCTCGTGCTTGCTTTGATGGACAATGAACATCAGAAGTAACATGAGAAGATGGATGTGCAATCCATCTTTCTTCATACAAAGTAGTTGTATGGAGAGCAATCTCGTACTCTCCGTTATGAGGCATCTAGAAAGTTGTTTCAGATGTGGATGGCTGCTGTCACTTCTGTAAGTGATCATGTGCTGAAAATGATTGGACTTATTGAAGAACTAGAGGACCTGTGATGGACAATGGAGAATGAAAAGTATTTTGATATTGTTCGACAGTCTCTTCCCCTACCTTTGCTCCGTTCATAGTGAACTCCAACATGCACAATCTGAAGAAGTCACTTTCTGAACTTCTTAATATGTTGAGGAGTGCAGAGAGAACGCTAAAGGTAGAGAAAACTCCCTCTTTAGTTGCTGGACCATCTTCTTCATCCGTCCTGAAAGCTAAGGACAAGGGAAAGAAGAAGAAGAATCCCACCAAACCGAGAGGTGGAGTGAAAAAGGCACTGAGGAAGGACATGACAGGGGCTTCTACATCGGGAAAAGGGGAATGCTTCTACTGCCACAAGACTGGGCATTGAAAGAGAAACTACGTTGGGTGATGCTCGGTAAGCCTTCTTCCTTCGCATTCATATGCACATTTTTTTTGGATTTGCATACTTATTTTAAAACCCATAAAAAATTTAAAAATTTAAAAATCATAAAAATTAATGTATTCAATTTTGGTCATAATTGACTTGAGTTTGACAAATAGGTTAACTAGCTAGGAACAACTAGATCTTAGACTTAGTAAATTAAAAATCCTAAAAATAACCTTTCTTAAAGTTTAACGGTAGAAAGTATATGTTTTTGTAATTTATTTAGAAATAGGCAAATTTTGAGATCACTTCTTGGGATAAGTCAAAACAAAGGAAAAGTATTAATATTTTTATTAGAGTATAAATTTGAAAAATAATTCCTAGCTTAAGTCTAAATTCTGAAAATGCATACCCTACAAATTACATAAACACGAACCTTGAAACTTGGAATAGTAGAAGAGACTTTGAAATGCTCTTGTCTAAAGTCCATAGTACGATGAAAAATAAAAAAAAATACAAGTATGAATAAAGAAAAAAATGAATACTGGTTTTTGTAATTACTTAAGGCTGCAAAAATAGAAAAATATTTAGCGAGGGTGCTTCATCACCTAGTGCCTTAGACCAACTGGTCTGGGAGTCACTGCTAAAAGCCTTAGAGATTACAAGACTAGGAATTACGCTTTATTGTGCAAACACATCTTGTAATCTGTTGTTAGTACCTCAAGAAGTATTAACGATCACATGAAGGATGTGTGAGCAAAATTCGTCAAAAATTCACCAATTAAGAAGTGCTTTGGGCAACGGACAAGAGTATGATAGCTTGATTTGAATTTCCAAGTATAGGGGTGATATATACACACACGTAGGGGTATGTGATTAGGGTTTAGATAAGAGATATGAATGAAAAATAGGACTTATATTTTTAATAGAGATGATAAAAATTCCTAAGTTGAGATGGAACCCTAGAAGGAAAACTTAAGAGATGCCAAAAGCTAAGTAAATTCACAGGAACATATATAATCTTATGTTAAATAATAAGGAAACGTGAAGAATACGGGTGGATGATTTATGAGTCGAAGATAATATAATTCCTTGTTAGAAAACCTAATTGGAGAATAAAAGTCAATAGGCCAAATTGATAGGATTTTGTGGGTAGTATCCGCTGAAAACCCTCAGGAGACAACACTCCACCTACTAGGGACACCTAGAGGTTTAACGGCTTGTTGCACGAGCTCAGTGCAATCGCGTTTCCCTGCGAAATTGAGGTTAGGTTTTTGTTGAAAATAAAACTAGGTTTGCTCGAGGACGAACAAAAGATAAGTTTGGGGGTATTTGTTCAAATCATAATATTGCATTTGTAAGTGCACGGCGGCGCCCCGGCCGTCAATCCGACGCCGGAATGCGGAAGCGATGCTTAACTTTAATTTTTCAAACTGGCACCACCGCGCACTATAACCCGGATCGTGCCATTAAACTAGTCCTAGCTAACTACAAGATGGGGAAGAGAGATATACCGAGCGATCCGTGTCCTCCGGTCTTCTCATCGTCGTCTCGATCTCCCGCGGAATCTCCGGTCTCCACCAAGTCACCGGAAGGGCACCACGTCGCCTGCTTCTTTTACGGGCTCCCGCCTCTATACCGAGGCAACTCGGGCACGAAGTTGGCGAGCCGACGTGCCCAAGGTTTGCTGTAGAATGTGTAGTGCTCATGTCTCATTTCGGGGTTGAGGGAGTTGCCATTTGGTGGAGGAAATGATATAAGCTTTTGGAGATGGTGTTGTGGGATTTTTCCAAAGCTAAAAGAGAACAAAATCCCACATCTCAAATTTTGGACAGCCCCCATGAGCTTTGGCCGGCCATGGCTTGGTGGGAGAGGAGAGAATGGAGGGTGTGTTGTATGGATGATGGAACCACTATCATAATGCAAGAGAGAAAAGAATGGTGATAAGAAACAATCATCACAAACAAATCCATACTCCACCAACAACCATCATCAAAACCATGATGATAAAGAAAGTCAAGCAATCATGAGGTTATGAAGTCAATGGAGCAACAATCATGATGTCACAAGTCAAACCATGATGACAAGAAGAAGTCAAATGGTGCACCTATCATGATACACCAATATGCAAAGACCCCCTTCCAAGTTGCTTATTTGCATAAATGCAAATAAGCCCTCCTCCACCAAACTTCGGCCAATGAAAGATACAAATGAAAATGGCCGAAACGGAAAGCAAACTGGCAACTCCAGAAAACTGGTCCCGTAATAAATTACAGGAAAACCCCGATATTTTGTATACACACCCGCATTTGTATTCCGATCGAAATACAAATGCAATGAGACAAAATCTACACTGTACTACACTAGGATCCGGCTTAAACCAAAGCCGGCTAGTATTATTCGTCCGATCCTGATCCGTGCAATACCGCACGTATCTGATCGAACCCTGCCATATCTCCATACGGCCTCTACAGCGTTTCGCCCGAAAGCTTGAGTAACTAAATGTGTGGTGGACTCTAAAGACTCGTCAATACTATGGCTGTGGATTTAACTACTAGCACGTCAGAGGTATTAGCCATACGTGACGGGCCACCAGCTATCGACCAAGAGGGACGTCGATGAGCGAACTCATCCTGACACCCTACTGAGCCTGTCAGTGACAATATCCGTACAGTCCGGTCCGTTCGTCTATGAGCATCGCATGGCGGGCCTAGGGGGTTGGTAAAAGTCAGACCCCCAAAAGCGGTACAAGTCGTGTCGGAGTGTAGCCCAGAACACCCTGAGATACTACTGGAATACCTACCTGTAAATCTCCTGCCTCGGCCGAGGTCTTCGTGTAATGGCTCTCCTAGACACAGCGCGACCTCACCCCCAATACCGGGAGAGACGAACCCCTGAAGATCCGCTCACTGCCTCCATGTGGCTCGGGACTGTACCCAACTAAAACCTGTTTGCACGTCTCCTTTGAGCGTGGTAGGGTAGTAATCAAAGTACAGTGGGAACTCACACGAGACAAATGACGATCCTCAGGTCGATGAACTAACTTGTACACATGTCACCAGGGAACTGCCATCTGACGTTAGGTATAAGACCAACTAGCATGTTCCCGGCGAGTCCTGTCCGGTGTACTCATAACCCAATGAGCACCTGTATACATCTTAGGTGAACCATCTGACACCAGTGGCTTGTGAGACCGGCCACCGCCCCTCGTCGGGGTCTCGACTGTATACACTTGTCTACTCTGGAGTATCGATGCCCTGTCTCGAAACTCCCACGACTAGGGATCTTTTAAGGATGTGCTTATAGACCCTAGCTCCTACTTATATGATCGCCCTCATACTGCTGGTGGTCAAGCAAGAATCCTAGAGGCTCTATCAACGTGTAATAGCGACATGTCAGGTCACCTAAAGTAGTACACAATGATAAAGATAAACCAGATAGCATACTATCATCTCGAGTAAGACTGTCCTACTGGGACAGGTCCTCCCTCAATCATTGCAATCACGTGCCTGTGATCCAATAATTGACTCTGAGGGCACTATCTCCAACAATCTCCCACTTGCACTCAAGGCTAATTATTGCGATGTCGCATACTCACAGCCCGTGTGATACCGAACACCCAACTCCTCTACTAGTCAGTCTCACAAAGCCCGTTTGCGAAACTATTGCGTTCGAGGAATAGCCTCAGTGAGTGGATCCGTCTTGATGTTTCTTTCTATGTCTCTCTATATCTCATGTTCGCGGAGAAATCCATCTCCCGAAATGAGCAATACCTGTCTTAGAATGTGTCTGGATGTCTGATGGGACCTAGCTTATAAATGAACTCCAAATCCAAACATCTTAGACTGTATCGTCAACTGAACTTAATCAGTATACTGCGCCATGCCTCCCTCAGTATTTCCTTGGACCACCTGTCCAAAATACTGCCCCTCGTCAGAAGGAAAACTATAACTCTGACAATCTCCTTGTTGTCTAGGTCACCATGGAAGCCTGGAATGATAACTGTCTCCCGAAAGAGGCTGTCGTTATCATATCCCTAGAACATCCACTTATGTTCTAAAACTGCTTCCGACTGTTTCTCCAGGATTGGATCAATGTCAACTTATTGCATCTAGTGCAAGAACAACATCTAGTGTGGTACTTGACATCTCATGATTGACTCAATTGCCTAAGCAAGTGATCTGCCAATCATGCACATCCCTCTCCCCTTTAGTCTGTAAGACACCTTTAGAGAGGGTGACTCCATCACCTGCAGGTACACTACCGTGCCAGGAGTCGTCCATTCTAAATACTCTTAGAACGCTGTCTAAGTACCCTGATTGGGAAACCACCCAAATCTAGATCTAAAACCATAGATCTAGTAACCAGTATGTTTGATATAATGTCCAAGTCCTGTGTGGAGAAACCACTGTGTGACGACCAAAGTATAACCGATCGTAGTATAGGAATATCACTTCCTACTCTGTGTATGTCATCCAAATACCATGACATCACACCCTACTACCTTCTCAACAGATCCATCCCCTATTCTGATGAAGTCAAGCCTATGACTGTCACATCAGAAATATATGATCTATCTCCGCTACATCTGCTTTAGTCTATAAATAGACATACGCCACCTGTCCACCAATGCTTTCGCTGCTCCCACTGACTACGACAACCCTCTGGCAGAGTCATATAGACGTTCACTTCTAAAGCCAGTTTAGAACGACGCTATACTCATCCTCCTGCCGGGTCTCACGGTCTGGAACAACAGCAATGGCAAGTGTGGGTAAATAAAAACTTCCCTGTCACCGTCCTTGAGGCTACCGGAGTACCTCTCGGGTGCCTGAAGTTACCCACCTAATCTGCGGAGTGGCCAATGGAATGTCAAACCAGATTGAATCTTTAGGTTCCTATCAAATCTTCAGTAATCGTTTGTGGTTCTGGAATCACTTCCAGTTCTACCATACTCCCACTGCTGTTTTTTGAAAAATCCATTTTATTTAAAACTATGGTGAGTCTAGAACAATATCGCTATTGTTCTTCCAGACGGTAGAAAGTCAATCCTCGTCATAGCCTGGGTCAACCCACAAACAGCCATTACAGAAACGTGTCTTGAGTTGTCCAGTGTCTGGTTTTAATCATAAGCCGGAAAACTCCCCGTACCTTAACATCGTTAAGATATGAACTGTTCTATATCCAATATAGGACCAGAGGCACTGATTTAATTGAACCAGATTCAAATCATGCAGCTGTCTCCAGTGCATGTCAACTAAATGGAGGGAGGCCGATCAGCGTTACTCAACTTAGGAATGCTTCCAATTATGAGTAACCTGAAAGAGAAGCAAGTTCCCTAAATCATTACTATCATCTGAATACCATACACAAATATCTACATCTTCGATCACTTTGAAGAATCTCGATACTTGCAACACCTGGTTCTTTACTTTATTCATATACCTATAACTTCTCAAAATTCGGACCCTGTGTTTCAACGAAACACCTGTCTAAAAACTAGAGAAGTCATAAGTAAACCAAATATAGTACGAGGACCAACCCCTCTGTCCTGATGGACCCTGGACAACATACAATACTCTGTATAAGTCCCTTGAGTCTGACAACTCATTCACTGTGTGTCGTAGGTTGAAAACTGTACTTATGGTTAAGAAGAATTACACCGATGTTTAATGCTCCTTACCCAACCATCCACTTATATAGGTAAATGTCATAGACATAATTTCAAAAAGGTATATCTCACTCTATGAAAATAGACGTACAGATATATCGATTTGAAATTGGTGCATAACAGCGGATATTCAAAACCAAATATTTGCCGACCGGCAAACAGCCCAAGTGATTTCCTCAAATATCACCGATTACAGCGAATCCCGATATTATGAGGATGATCACCTAATTCACACTAACCTACTCCCACTCATCATCTGTAAAACCATACAGATGTGAGAATCATACTTGGTAAATACATACTCTGGAGTAAGTGTCTAATTGGGAAATCAGTTTTCCTTTAACAGTACACAGTGAAACTGAAACATTGAAATGTTTCGATGGGGTATCCGGGTATTCCTAGTAATGCCACTTCCAGATTCACGACTGTAACCGTATAATTCTTTGCCACCTCTCCAAATCCCTTTATATATCTTTAGTCATTACCTTCTGTACACCCCTTTAGGCCAAATGGTTTTCTTCCTTCCCTACCGTTCGGCACCAGCCTATGGTTTGGAAGAAGACTATCCAATAAGCATAATGGGTGTACTGTCCTAATCCTAGGAACACTCGCAAAGCGAGAGAAGGTGTAGATAAAAGACAACCGAATAAACCTTATTCCTATTTCTCCTGAACCAGAATCCATCCCCGAACTGGAACAAGTTCCTTTCGAGTTCGTATATAACCATACGATGGAGTATCCAATAAACTGTGGATCTTCGTAGTGACACGGAGTGTCCTGGAGAAATACAAAGGTGATTTAGGATTGGCGAAGAAATACTTGGTATGGTCGTGAATAGCAGTCGCAATTTACTTTGCCCTCTTACTAATCCCTTTCTTTGTCTTAACTTAATACCTTCTGTACACCATTGTTAGGCTAATTGGTTTTCTTCATTCCCTACCGGTCGGCACCTGCCTATGGTTTGGAAGAAGACTATCCAATTTGCGTAATAGGTGTACTATCCCCTAATCTAAGGGGTACTCGCAACCTGAGAGAAGGTAGAAGGAAAAGACAACTGAATAGTCCTATTCGTTTTCTCCAGAACCGGAAACCATCCTCGAATAAAATCTTTTCGAGTTCTATCTAACCATACGATGGTTTTGTCCGATGGAAGTGGACGTTCGTAGTAATGCGGGGTGTCCTGGAGAAAAAGGGTAAAAGTAGGAGTGGCAATGAGGTCTGCAACTCTGATAATCCAAAAGCCAGTGTTTAAGAAGGTTTGGTCAACTTGGTCACTGAGTCATAGTCTTAGGGTCGGGTCAATGGTCGCTGCCAACGAGAGAGAGAAAAGAAACACTCAGCGTGCACTCTAACCTAGATCAGAATGGTTACCAATTTATCTAATCTGGAAACCTCCCACTGTAACCTCAAATTCTTCTCCAAACCTGAAAGAAGAATTAGTCGGGACCACCCGAGGAGTAAACTAACTCATCAGTGGGAATCGGGATCCAACTATCATCGCATGATAACGTGACGGAATCCGCTCACGTCATCACACTCCAGAAGGTATGCGCATATCTGGCAAGTTTCAGTTCTTTTGAAACTCCCGATGTGATTTTTACCCCATGCTCTTATGACCTTGACTTTGGCCAACATATCATAAGTCACATGTCAAGTTCTACCCGTCATTCTCCAGGTTAATTTGAGCACACCCGTACATACCCTTGACTTTGGCCAAAATAGTAGTACGACTGCCCCAAACCAACGCATCTATCTATGCTGCATATGAATACCCCAATAGCTACCAATCACTGTGCCTTGATTTTGGCCAACATACACAGCTTGAATACTATTGACCACCCATATGAAACGACGGAGGGTTACGAATGGTTTCTGGCGAAAACCTTTAACGTAATGAACTTGATATCGTTGAAGGAACGGATAGCTTTTTAGAAAATATAGTGATGAAAACCTTTGCTAAAGAGGTCACTCCCGGTGAAGGGATCTCGGCTCTTTCCCCGTAGAATGAGGTGCAGGATATTCCAACTGAATACCATGGTGCAAAGCAAAAGTAATCATCTGTAGTGAAGTTATTGCCCTGACGCAAACTTTTTGTCCAAGGGGTCACTCCCGGTGAAGGGATCTCGGCCCTTGCCTCATCGACTGAGGAGCAGGATATTCCAACTGAATACCACGATGCAAAACAAAAGTGAACGTCCTTGCAATAACAGCTTTTTGAAAAGTGTTCCAACAACATCAGATTAGGTTTGTTTTTAACTTGCATTGATCCGAATCAACGCAATCCCATCAATTGATCACACCACAAAGAACGAAAATAATATGACGTACGTATATGCCATCCGCATTCACCACTGGGTCCCGTCATTACTCGTTAGGTTAGCTAACTAACGACAGAGCGGGGACTGGACTAGCGCGGATGTAAAACATATACAACATCTACTAATATATATACCAATATATTATATTTGCTCAAGGCGTGATAAAAAATGCAACATCACAGAAATGTACAGCATCACAGAACAATACAGATATCTGGGATCCCCGGGTTTCACAGAGCCACTACTGAAACCCGACGTTCCCCTGGTCGTGTGGATAGCTTGTGCAATGAAATCCTAGACCCCTACGGGCGCGGCAAGTTACCCACCAAAACGTGAAGCGAGGCAGCCCCCTTCAGCAACGTGAATGGACCACCCAGCACTTCACGGAATCCGGTAACTTGGGCACCCCTCCTGGGTCAACCTGTACCCCCTACGAGTGTGGCAAATAGCCCGCCAATTCTAGAGTAAAGCCCCCTCCGTCTCAATGCCATGAGATGCGGGCTTGTTGCCCTCCAGAACCCGGCTATCCATGCACCCCTCCGCGGGGTAATCCTAGTACAGAAAGTAAAATATACATACAACGGGTACATCGACCGCAACCTGGTCATGCCCCAAAATAATAATACAAACAGGCAGTGATGGCAGTCCAAATGTCGGACGCTCGCCCCGCAATATCAAATGTACATAATACAACAAAACTGTACTAGCATTGCATCCAGGCTATCCCCCACGACCGATCCGCAACATCACAGCAATACACAGAACATCAACGTGAATGTCACGTTCGCAAATCTGTCTAACCGGGCTATAGCAGTTTAGACTGGATTTACCGATTAAGTGACATTCACGGTCGCAGATATAATGTAAATACTGTGAAATAATGTGTTTAAAATATCCGATCGATGAAATTTACCCAAGTGGGCCCCCAAGTACAACTGTAGCACATCAAGAAATTTTGGGCCGAAAAATAATATTCCAAAACCCCTATTTCCAAGTCAGGAGCTTTCTGAAAAATTTTGGTACACTGAACAGTTCAAGTCGCGGCGGAACCGCGGCCCAAGCATGGGTTTGGCCGCGGTTCCGCGGTCGTTTAGACTGTTCACGAGACCAAATTTTCCCAGAACTCTTACAATGTCATACACATCATTATGAAACAACCTGAAAAATTTTTGGACTTCAAAAAATTTCGACAGAAACTGATGTGAAGAAAAATACGGTTTTTGGAAAATTGTTCGATCGGAAATGTAAAACACATTAGACCAAGCTAGACTATGTTAATGGCGAGGCTTTGATACCACTGTAAGTGCACGGCGGCGCCCCGGCCGTCAATCCGACGCCGGAATGCGGAAGCGATGCTTAACTTTAATTTTTCAAACTGGCACCACCGCCCACTATAACCCGGATCGTGCCATTAAACTTGTCCTAGCTAACTACAAGATGGGGAAGAGAGATATACCGAGCGATCCGTGTCCTCCGGTCTTCTCGTCGTCGTCCCGATCTCCTGCGGAATCTCCGGTCTCCACCAAGTCGCCGGAAGGGCACCACGTCGCCTGCTTCTTTTACGGGCTCCTGCCTCTATACCGAGGCAACTCGGGCACGAAGTTGGCGAGCCGATGTGCCCAAGGTTTGCTGTAGAATGTGTAGTGCTCATGTCTCATTTCGGGGTTGAGGGAGTTGCCATTTGGTGGAGGAAATGATATAAGCTTTTGGAGATGGTGTTGTGGGATTTTTCCAAAGCCAAAAGAGAACAAAATCCCACATCTCAAATTTTGGACAGCCCCCATGAGCTTTGGCCGGCCATGGCTTGGTGGGAGAGGAGAGAATGGAGGGTGTGTTGTATGGATGATGGAACCACTATCATAATGCAAGAGAGAAAAGAATGGTGATAAGAAACAATCATCACAAACAAATCCATACTCCACCAACAACCATCATCAAAACCATGATGATAAAGAAAGTCAAGCAATCATGAGGTTATGAAGTCAATGGAGCAACAATCATGATGTCACAAGTCAAACCATGATGACAAGAAGAAGTCAAATGGTGCACCTATCATGACACACCAATATGCAAAGACCCCCTTCCAAATTGCTTATTTGCACAAATGCAAATAAGCCCTCCTCCACCAAACTTCGGCCAATGAAAGATACAAATGAAAATGGCCGAAACGGAAAGCAAACTGGCAACTCCAGAAAACTGGTCCCGTAATAAATTACAGGAAAACCCCGATAGTGTGTATACACACCCGCATTTGTATTCCGACCGAAATACAAATGCAATGCGACAAAATCTACACTGTACTATACTAGGATCCGGCTTAAACCAAAGCCGGCTAGTATTATTCGTCCGATCCTGATCCGTGCAATACCACACGTATCTGATCGAACCCTGCCATATCTCCATACGGCCTCTACAGCGTTTCGCCCGAAAGCTTGAGTAACTGAATGTGTGGTGGACTCTAAAGACTCGTCAATACTATGGCTGTGGATTTAACCACTAGCACATCAGAGGTATTAGCCATACGTGACGGGCCACTGGCTATTGACCAAAAGGGACGCCGATGAGCGAACTCATCCTGATACCCTACTGAGCCTGTCAGTGACAATATCCGTACAGTCCGGTCCGTTCGTCTATGAGCATCGCATGGCGGGCCTAGGGGGTTGGTAAAAGTCAGACCCCCAAAAGCGGTACAAGTCGTGTCGGAGTGTAGCCCAGAACACCCTGAGATACTACTGGAATACCTACCTGTAAATTTCCTGCCTCGGCCGAGAGCTTCGTGTAATGGCTCTCCTAGACACAGCGCGACCTTACCTCCAATACCGGGAGAGATGAACCCCTGAAGATCCGCTCACTGCCTCCATGTGGCTCGGGACTGTACCCAACTAAAACCTGTTTGCACGTCTCCTTTGAGCGTGGTAGGGTAGTAATCAAAGTACAGTGGGAACTCACACGAGACAAATGACGATCCTCAGGTCGATGAACTAACCTGTACACATGTCACCAGGGAACTGCCATCTGACGTCAGGTATAAGACCAACTAGCATGATCCCGGCGAGTCCTGTCCGGTGTACTCATAACCTAATGAGCACCTGTATACATCTTAGGTGAACCATCTGACACCAGTGGCTTGTGAGACCGGCCACCGCCCCTCGTCGTGGTCTCGACTGTACACACTAATCTACTCTGGAGTATCGATGCCCTGTCTCGAAACTCCCACGACTAGGGACCTTTTAAGGATGTGCTTATAGACCCCAGCTCCCACTTATATGATCGCCCTCATACTGCTGGTGGTCAAGCAAGAATCCTAGGGGCTCTATCAACGTGTAATAGCGACATGTCAGGTCACCTAAAGCAGTACACGATGATAAAGATAAACCAGATAGCATACTATCATCTCGATTAAGACTGTCCTACTGGGACAGGTCCTCCCTCAATCATTGCAATCACGTGCCTGTGATCCAATAATTGACTCTGAGGGCACTATCTCCAACAGCATTATTATATTCCCTATTCCTAGTCATTTTATAAATAAACAGGTGCTTTTGACACATGTCTGCTACTTAGTTGCAGGTTACAGGTTCTCGGAATAAAAACGGTAGAATAATGAAAAGATGATACAAAGTGAGACTACGAATGCTAAATGGTGAAATCTTGATCATGCCTACATTTGGTGGGACAATGAAGAACAATGAACAACAGTTCACAAAGCATAAAGGCAGCGACCTGAAGAAACTATAAAAAGTCCACTACAATGTTCACTGGAAAGATCTGGAGGAAAACCAGAAGACATTTTGAAGAAAGAACTAAAGAAAACAGAGGACAATTGCAAGTGGACCCATCCCAGGAAAAATGAACCCAAGACAGCATCTTTTGGCCGCGGAACCGCGGCCAAACAGGCCCTATGGCCACGGATCCATGGCCGGGTTCTGCCCGTGTCGGTGGAATTTTGGTGGCGGTGCGCGGATCGTTGAATAGGTCTTTTTCTTAGGGGGTATTTTTGTAAAAACAGATGTGCGAGTCAATTGTAACCTAGGATTTCTATGTCCTATAAATAGAAACCCAAATACCTCTTTTGAGGTATGCTTCCTTTCATTAATAAAATTCAGAATTTTTTTTGGAGAGTATCAATTTGTAAGTTCTTAATTTATTTTTCTGCCTTAGGTTAAATTTCTTATCTGCTCTCGGTAATTTCTATTCCTTGCCCTAGTTAGATCTTTAATTCCTTGCCCTAGTTAGATAGTTAGATCTTTTATTCTCTGTCCTAGATAAATGCTTTTCAATTCCCTGATGAGTGAGTAGTCTCCTCGCTTGTTAGGGTTAGATTTGGGGAAGGTTTGAGAGATGAAGATCTCTCACCCCTTTCTTTTCCATCATATATAATTCATAGGACTCCATGCATACATGCATACACCGCTCCCTACGGCATCCTATCCCTCGAGGTAGCGGTGATACCGTAGTATAAAGGCCCGGTTGAGCGTTTTTTCCATGGAGGTTAGGGTAAGAATTGATAAAGGAAGGACAAGAACTTAGAGGAAGAAACATCTTTCCAAATGGTTCTAATCCCCTTTATTGATAATTACCATAACTCCTCATAGATCTTAATATGGGTATAGAAAGCGGTGAGATTTATTGACTTTCCAAACTTAACCTAGACCTAAATCTTGCTAGGGTTAGATCTAGATTAATTTAGTTTTTAGATTTAATTAATCCGTTCACACCATTTGGAATTAACTCGTAAGAGCGATTAGGAAATTCACAAAATCCCTGTGGACCGACTCGTACTCACCGGCTAGCTACCAAGCGACGCCATTCTTGATTGCGGTTATTAAATATTTTTGACATACAAATCAAATGGCGCCGTTGCCGGGGATGGCGTGTTATTTCCTTTTTGCAATTTCGGGTTAATCTAAAAATTGAAAAATCATAAAAACTGAAAAATAAAAAAAAATATAAAAATTTATCATTTTGTTATTTTGTGAAGGGTATTTTTGTTTGAATTTTGCAGGATCTACAACCGAGTTCGGATCTGGAAATCTACAGAGATAAAAACAGAAAACCGAAGATCTAAAAAGTAGAGGATTACAAAAACAGAGAAACTACAAAAATCTCGGGATCCTAACAGAACAACAGAACGCGCTTCCGCCGCGTTTACCCTATTCTGACCGTGGAATCGCCGCAGAGTTGTGACGTCATCAACTCAAAATTTTTCTCGAGGCTTGAACCAAATATACCACCGCGGATCCGCCGCATTACCTCGTTCTGGCCACGGAAGCGCCGCGGTAAGGTGACGTCAGCAGAAAAAAAGGGCTCTGTAAGCTTCCCTCTTTCTCCTATGCAAATCTCAATATATCTTCTGTGAAATCTCCTGCAGGATTTTTTGCGCTTAAAAAATCTTTCCCCCTTCTCAATAACAAATCTTGTGCAGGATTCTTTGCGCCGCGCTTAAAATAAAAAAATTGATTGCAAGTGATTTTTTTTTTCTATTTTTCATATATTTAATCTGACTTTAAGGGGCTTGAGACCAATCCAGATTGGGTGGGGATTTCATCACCCTTCCCAGGACCCCAGAAATCACATAAGGCATTTCCATTGACCAATCTTTAATTAAAAAATACTAGACTCATCCATAAGGACGTTGATTAGTCGAAAATATTGCATATTTTAGCCGGCAATTTCCTAATCATTTGCATTCATATAGAAGTGTTCGGTATTCATATTTTACATATTAGCAAAACTGTCGCAAAATATCAGATTGCATGTATTAGACTCTGAAACCGACACTATAAAGGAAATTGACCGCATTTTATGGTATCGCATCATCTCTATATTGCGCAACACTTGTTTTGAGATCTGTGCAGGAAAATCCAGAAGAAAGGTCAAAATGTACAGGGTACCGATCAAACATTACGCCAACTCAATGATTTCAATTCTGGTATCAATCCAAAGGGACAAATACAAATCAACACATCAGATGAAGCCCAATATGTTATCCCAAGACCACACCAGAAAAACCAAGGCCCAAGCCCGACAAAGTGCCGCGGATCCGCGGCAGGAGCCTGCGTGAGCCGCGGATCTGCGGTGGATCCAAGGAGTTAGCTCCTCAATTTTGGTACAAAATGTTTCTCTCAGGGCCCACACTTCAGAAAGACACAACAATTTCCAGAAGACTCCAGAGACTTCTGCCAGATCAGCAAGCTTTGGGATCAACACTAAACTAGCCTATCATTCTAGAAACTTCTCCCTAAACCCTAGCTTAAACCCTAAGCTAAGCCTAACTAACTACTTCTAGAAGTCTTTCAACAAACTTTTGGAGGGAACTTCTATTTCAAACTCAAGGCTTAGGGTTTGGGAAATCTATAAATAGGACCCTAGGCTTACTTGTAAAAGAATTATTCATTCATTAAAATTGATTGATCCATTCACTCTCTTTCTTCATCTTCTTCTTCCACAAGTCTAGTGAGAGGGCTTGTGTGAAACCCTAACCCTAATTCCAATCAAAAGCCAAGATCCCGAGTACCCATCAAGCAAGAAGCCTTGCAACCTTTTATGAGCCGAGCCAATCTTCAACAGAGCAAGTGGTCCAAGCTGATCCGCGACTCACGAAGCCGTGCGATGCCAAATCGACAATCTAGTTCTTCCTCTTGTAGTTCTTGAGCGACTGTAACCAAATTGTTGATATAAATAAAAGGTGATATTCTTTTATCTTGTTTTCTTTAAATTCTCGCATCATGATATCTTTTCAATTCTTGAATACTTTCTGTGTGATGATATTTGAGTAATACTCCGCTCGTCGAGGAGTCGAGACGATCAATAGAATGATGATGTAATATATCTTAAATCGATTCTTGAATCCTACGAGTTTTGTAAACCCTAGCAAGTTCAAGAATCGACGACCCAATTCGTTGCGATGCTTTCTTGATTGATATCGCTCGAGATTGGGGAGTTACGATCGTTTCTTGAAATTGTTAGAGGCTAGAATGTGAATGATATCTACGAAAGAACAAGGGTTAAACGATGAAACCCTAGTTTCATCAAGAAAGCCCTAACTCTCGTCGATCATCATCGATCTAGTATCAATCCTTCGAAGGACAAGAACACGAAAGCTTGAAATTACATCACGTCTATAGATCCGATCGATTCCTACGAGCCTCATTTAGTTTCTTGACATTTTGGTTGGAAATATTATCAAAACACCGATTCTTGATTTGTTTATCAGTTTCTTGATTCTTGATTAAATATCATGACACCTGAATCAATCGATAAATTCTTGTATCATGTTTTCTTTTCTTTTCGATTAACTTTTCGATTCAAACAAATTAAACAAAGAAACGAATCGCACAATCCCTGTGGACGATCCGCACTCGCTTACGATCTACAACTGACACCGTAGTCGATTGCGGTCAAATATAATTTTTGGTTGTGATTTCTTTACAATTTTCTAAATACCGACACAAAGAAACTTATTCACTTGATTTGATACACACAATCGGAATTTTACAACAATCAAATGGCGCCGTTGCCGGGGATCGCGCGCTAATTCATTTTATATTATAGTTTGAATTGAAAAGAATTATTCCATTGTTATTTTGAGATCAAAATTCGTGCAAACCCTAAACGATTTGTTGTGGTTCATTGCAAGGAAATCTGGAGTTGTTTGGAAACTGAAGAAAATTTTTGGAAAATATCATAGAGCTAAGGGAGTCTACAGAAGCTCCCTGAAGAATTTTGGTGGGGTGATCTCATCAAGAGACCGCGGAAACGCGGCATAAGGAAGGAATTGCGGCGGAACCGCGGCAAGCCTGGGGGATCTCTGCAAAATTTTTTCTTCAGGTGACTTCTTACCTTCTCCTCTCTCCTCTTTTTAGCTCCAACTAACAGTTTCTGCAGGATTCTTTGCAAATAATCGCAGCGCCGCGAAAGCAAAATTAAAATTGTGCGTGATTTTGTTTCTTGGTTGTTTGCATTCTAAATACGGAAATTAAGGGGCACGGCCAAATCCAAATTAGGTGGGGATTTCATTACCCTTCCTAGGCCCCGAAAATCGCAAAACTTGCATCCTCATTGACCCACATTAACTAAAAGAAATCTAGAGAAGACTCTAAGGACTGTCGCGCTCAATTAGGACAAGAGAAGGCCGTGGGTAATTCATTGCTTATCCGCATTTTCTTATGGTGCCTAAGGCGAGTGTGTCTAAGGCTAGTGGTTTTTAATTAGGCCCACTACTTACGTAGTGGAGTACCTTCCCACTTACCTGGCACTTATTCGGCCATAGGGGGACAAAGAGGCAGTGGAGGATTCTATCCTGCAACTTGTCTTTTGGCAGTTAGGACCGGTCTAGAGCCAGACCTAGGTGACCACTAGATTCTAGGGTTGGTGTGCTGCATTTGTTTTGTCGCATCATTTTTTCAAAAAAATCCGTCCCTTTTTCAAAGCAAACACCGCATTTATTCATTACCCCTAATTATAAGTCAACGCTGCCACTTGTACTAACCCTTTTTAGTGCAAGATAGGCTGGACACGAGATTCTAGTACCCGTTTAGTCCGCGTACCCTTTATCGACTCCGAAGTCGATATTTCTCCATTTACCTTTTCTTTACCCACTACCACACCCACACCGATGGATCCGAATCCATCAAACTTCTTTAACCCTAATCTACCGCCGTCCGTTGGTGCGCAGAATCCACCCCGCATCTCTCTCCAGGAGAGGTGCTACCCTATTCGAGGTCCTCTTTCGACCTGCTTATCCACACCACCAGCCAACGGGGATAACTTTGAGATTAAGCCCCAGTATATCAATCTTTTACCCAAATTCCACGGACTCGAGACTGAGGACGCTTACGTTTTCATTACTAAATTTGAAAACGTATGCGCAATGATGGGTACGTCACAACTTTCAGTGGATGCTATGCGTCTACGACTTCTTCCATTTACATTGTGCGATATAGCCGAGAAGTGGCTATATAACACTACCGCACACTCTATTACGAATTGGGAAGAATTCGTAGCGGCATTCCTTAAGAAATTTTACCCAATACAAAAGACAGCTCGAATCCGTAGCGAACTGAATCAATTTGCCCAGCTCCCTGCTGAACCATTCTCTAAATGCTTTGAACGTTTCAAGGATCTTTTGGTTCAGTGTCCTCATCACGGCATCCCGAGATGGGAGCTTTGCCGAATCATTTATGAGGGCATTAACCCAAGCACTAAACAGAGCCTTGAAAACATGTGTCAAGGTACTTTTATGACCAAAGATGATGGGGAAGCTTGGAAGTATTTAGAAGAGTTCGCTGAAAAATCACTACAGTGGGAGAGTGGAACCCAACCATTGAATAGGGGTGGCGTACATAAAATAGATGTGTCCATAGGTGTTCGAGCTGAAATGGCAGCAATGCAAAAGAAGCTCGACGCTATGGAACACAAATTTGCAGCAGCCTCCCTAAACCTAGTGTCACTCCCCAAAACTGTTTGTGGGTGCTGTTATGATCCGTCTCATTTAACGGAAGAATGTCCATTAAACTCTGCGTTTCAAGGTCATGAGCATTCTAATGCCGCATTTCAAAGACCTAGAAACGATCCATATTCTTCCACGTACAATCAGGGTTGGAGGAATCACCCGAATTTCGCTTGGAACCAAAACCAATCTCAAAACACGGTTCCAAACACGAATAATTTTCAAAGGGCTCTTCCTCCACCACAACAGCAACCCCTTCAACTCACTCAGCACCCCTATCAGTCACAAAACTTCCAAAATCAGGTCAACACTCATTCACAGTCTAATCCTATGACCTGTTCTGACGAATTCTCTTAATTCACTCAAACCATGAAATCACTTTTGTCAAATTTCATAGAGGTTTCGGCTGAGGTTAGATCTTCCATCGGTGAGATAAAGAAAAACTCAGCGTCCCAAGCTGAGAGTATCAGAACGATGGAAGCTGAAATCGCACGACTTAAAGCCGAAATGAGTGCGAGAGAAAAAGGGAAACTTCCCTCTCAACCCTTACAGAATCCTGGGCATTACAATATAAATGCCATCACAACGTTGAGATCGGGAAGAGTGCTGAACAATCATGTCGGGGAAGATATTGATGATACTGAAAATCATATCAACACCCCGGCTGAGACCTTTCCACACACACACACTTCTCCTTCTGATCCTTCTTCTTCTACCACACCACTTTCTCGCGAGCCTATTCTCCATTTCCCATTAGGCTCGACACCTCAGTATAGCCCTTCTAGTTCTCCACAGATGGTCCCCACACCTCTTTTGGGACCTCGTCTACCCCCTTTTCCTTCTCCTGTGGTGGACCCTGTGCTTATTGCAAAAGCTCCTTACCCGAACCGGTTAAGGGGTAATAGAACGAGTCCTCATATGGAGAAAATTTTAGAAATGTTCAAACAGGTTAACATCAATATCCCTCTCCTAGATGCGATTCAACAAGTCCCCGCTTATGCGAAAATTCTTAAGGACTTATGCACTAGGAAGAGGAAGACTCAAGTGCCAAAGAAGGTCTTCATGTCTAATAATATTAGCACTGCTTTTATTCCCCAGCTACCAAAGAAACGAAAGGACCCAGGATGTCCTACAATATCGATTTCGATTAGGGGTAAAAACATAAATCGTGCTCTTTTAGACCTTGGCGCAAGTGTTAACCTGCTCTCTTATTCTGTCTATGAGCAATTAGGGATTGGAGAGCTGAAACCTGCTCACTGCACTCTCCAGATGGCAGACCGATCTATCACCAAACCAAGGGGTGAATTAGAGGATGTGTTGATAAAGGCCGGGGAATTTGTTTTCCCTGTAGACTTCATTGTACTCGACACACATCCTGTAGCAAACCCCCGGGGCCAAATTCCGGTGATTCTAGGTCGTCCTTTCCTTGCCACTTCCAACGCTGTTATAAACTGTAGAAATGGTTCAATGAACTTATCATTTGGAAATATGACCATTGAACTAAATATCTACAAAGTTGGAAGTCAGCCATCAGAACCCTCTGCTCATATTTTAGATGTGTGCTCTGTCCATGAGATCGCTCCCGATACTTGTATAGCTGAGGAACTTTGCTTTACCGATCTCGATGACATTACCACATCTCTGTTTGATTAAATACATGATCATAGTGAGGACACTTTCTCTACACTTGAGTCCTGCACTCCTGACTTTTCTCCACCCGAGTCTGTATCTTTCACAGGCTCTGAGCTTCTTTGTAAATCCAAAAATCGCTCAATAATACCTCCTTCTATCATTTCTCCGCCCGAGTTAGATCTAAAAATTTTACCTTCTCACCTTAAATATGCATATCTAGGTGAGAATGAGTCTTTACCGGTTATCATATCTGCATCTCTAGCATTAGAGCAAGAGAATGCACTTTTATCGGTATTGAGATCTAATAAAGAGGCGTTTGGTTGGAGTATGGCGGACATCAAAGGGATTAGTCCCTTGATTGTTGAACATCATATACATGTGATGGATGATGCCAGACCGACCCGAGAACCACAGAGACGGTTGAATCCCGTCATGAAGGAAGCGGTTATGAAAGAGATCGTCAAATGCTTAGATAATGGTATTATATACCCCATCTCCGATAGCCAGTGGGTAAGTCCTATACATGTCGTTCCTAAGAAATCCGGTATCACTGTTATAACCAATGAGGCGAATGAGTTGATTCAGACACGCGCCCAAACTGGGTGGCGTGTATGTATTGATTATAGAAAACTCAATGCTGCCACGAGGAAAGACCACTTTCCTCTACCATTCATTGATCAGATGCTGGAACGCTTAGCGGGATGAAAGTATTATTGTTTTATGGACGGATACTCAGGCTATAATCAGGTCCCCATCGCCAAAAAGGATCAAGATAAAATCACTTTTACTTGTCCTTTTGGCACCTTTGCTTACAGTCGCATGCCCTTTGGGCTGTACAATGCTCCCGCTACCTTTCAGCGGTGTATGATGGGGATATTCTCTGATATGGTAGAGAGTTTTCTGGAGATCTTTATGGACGATTTCTCGATTTTTGGAGACTCTTTTTCTGATTGCCTAGCGAACCTTGACGCTGTTCTTACTCGTTACAAAGAGAAGAACTTGACTTTGAACTGAGAAAAATGCCATTTTATGGTCCAAGAAGGAATAGTACTTGGACATGTCATTTCATAGAAAGGCATTGAGGTTGACAGAGCTAAGATAGATGTCATTCAAAACCTCCCTCATCCCAAAAGCGTCAAAGATATTCGATCTTTCCTTGGCCATGCGGGCTTTTATAGGAGATTCATTAAGGACTTTAGCAAAATTGCTAGACCTTTAACTCTTCTCCTGGCCAAGGATACGACCTTCCATTTTGACTCGGACTGCGAGACAGCTTTCGACTCACTTAAACACTCACTCACTTCAGCCCCCGTTTTATCATCACCAAACTGGGACTACCCCTTTGAGCTGATGTCTGACGCATCTGATTTTGCAGTAGGTGCAGTCTTAGGACAGCACATCGATAAGATGCCACACGTGATATACTATGCAAGTAAGACCTTGAATGATGCGCAAATCAATTATACAACCATAGAAAAAGAACTCTTAGCGGTTGTATTTGCATTAGAAAAATTCAGGCCTTACTTAATTGGCTCTCCTATAGTTGTGTATACTGACCATTCCGCTTTAAAACATCTTCTGGCGAAGAAAGATGCAAAAGGTCGACTAATACGTTGGATCCTTCTGTTACAAGAATTCGATCTTGTTATCAAAGATAAGAAAGGATGTGAAAACGTAGTAGCTTACCATCTTTCATGCATCTTTTCTTCCCCTGTGACCCTGCCGATCAATGATTCGTTCCCTGATGAACAACTCTTGAGCATATCCAGTGAACCATGGTTCAGGGATATTGTGAACTATCATGCCACCGGACTTATACCGACCGATTGGTCAAAACAGGACAAATATCGTTTTCTTTCCCAAGTAAAACACTTTTACTGGGACGAGCCCTATTTGTTTAAATATTGTCCTGATCAGATCATTCGCCGATGTGTCCTAAAAGAAGAGTTCAAGAGTGTTCTTTCATTTTGTCATGATCAGGCCTGTGGGGGTCACTTTGGTCCTAGAAAGACAGCGGAAAAGGTTTTGCAATGTGGATTTTATTGGCCGACCTTATTCAAGGACGCATTTGACTATTGCAAAACCTGTACACAATGTTAGTATACGGGTAGAATATCCCACAGGAATGAAATGCCTCAGCAACCCATTCTGGTTGTTGAAATATTTGATGTTTGGGGCATTGATTTTATGGGTCCCTTTCCCAACTCCTTTGGGAATTTGTACATTCTGCTGGCGGTTGATTATGTCTCAAAATAGGTAGAAGCCATTCCATGTCGCACTAATGACAAGAAAGTTGTCATTAAGTTCTTGAAAGAGAATATCTTCTTGCGATTTGGACACCCACGCGCTATTATTAGCGATAATGGGACACATTTCTGCAACAGATCTTTCGAGACTCTGATGCGAAAATACGCAATCAACCACCGACTTTCTACACCCTATCATCCCCAAACAAGCGGGCAGGCTGAAATCTCAAACAGACAAATCAAACTTATCCTGGAGAAAACTGTTGCTAAAAATAGAAAAGACTGGTCGACCAAACTGACGGATGCTCTTTGGGCATTCAGAACTGCATATAAGACCGACCTAGGGATGTCTCCATATAGGATAGTGTTTGGGAAAGCATGTCATTTACCCGTCGAGATAGAGCATAAAGCATTGTGGGCTATAAAAGAAATAAATTTTGATCTAAACCTTGCTTGCAACTTTCGGAAGCTGCAAATAAATGAGCTAAGCGAACTCCGCGATGAAGCTTATGATAATGCTGTAATCACAAAGAATAGGACTAAGGTTTTTCACGATAAAAACATTTTGAGGAAAACATTTTCACCTGGTCAACAAGTCCTTCTTTATGATTCACGATTACACCTTCACGCGGGTAAGCTCAGATCTCGATGGAAGGGACCTTTTGTTGTGCGGTCTGTATACCCGTACGGGGCAGTAGAAGTAGAAAATGTTAAAAACGGCACCTTTTTCAAAGTAAATGGACATAGACTTAAGCCGTATTTTTCCACTGACCCCACGGAGGAGCTCTTGTTCTTACAAGAGCCAGTTTATTTTAATTAAAATTCCTCCGTCTCACCTTCATATCCAGTATATCATTCCATCATCTTTTTGAATGAAGGTGAGTGAAAAGAGTAAGTTTGTGGGAAGTTCTTTACTTATATATTTTGCCCCCACTAATAATTCCCCCCAGGCTTACAGTTTTGTAGATATAGCTGTTAGCAACAGTGAGGACACTGTTGAAAACAAGTTTGGGAGAGGTTCGTGCTTATTTTTGCATCATTTGCATATCATTTGCATAAGCACAAAACATTTCTTTAAAAATCTATAAAAATTTTAAATTTTCAAAACCCATAAAAATTTAAAAAATTTCCAAGTATAAAAATAATTTTAATATTTACACTTTTTTGAACATAAATAAGATAATGAATGTTTAGATAGTGAACAATTACATCCATGAGATTAGAAAATTTTTAGAAAACTAAGAAAATTAGAAGTTTTCTTATACGAACTACTAATAAGTAGTTATGAGCCGTTGTCCCAAGGGTTAGTAAGATGAAGGACGTCACTAATCTGAGGATAAAACTAAGTCTGAAAAATAGTTTCTATTCTGAAAGCCAAACATTTTGATCGTTGCTACCCTGCTATTCGCACTTACACACGTCTTGAAGCCTGGGATAGTAGAGGATACCTCAAAATGCTCTTGTCTTAAAGCCGATGTATGAAGGAAATAAAAAGAAAAAAAAAGTGAATAAAGAAAATATAAAGTGGTGAGAAAAATGGACACTGGTTTTGTTATCACCGAGGGCAATAAAAATGTATAGCGAGGGTGCTTTTTCACCTAGTGCCCTAAGACGAACTGGTCTGGGAGTCACTGCTATGCCTGAGGTGGTGCAAGACGAGGAAAATACACCAAGTAAGCAAGCACAGGAGTAATCGGTCGGTTAGTACCTCAAGAAGTATTAACGGTCGCATGAAAGTGTATAAGGAATCTCATCTAAATATTCATTAATTAAAAAGTACTGAGGCTGATGGGCAAGAGTATGATAGCTTGAATTGAATTCTCCGGGTGTAGGGATGTCCTTTACACACACGCAGGGTTATATGATCGATGTTTGGAAGAAAGATAGGAATGAAGAATAAGACGATGTTTTATTGAGGGAGGACGTGATTTCTGACATCTTTTCATGACCATTAAGATAGGGCTCATGACAACCGAAAAGCTAGCTTAGTTGGAAACCCTAATTTTCAAGGCTTTTCTTTTACAATTCTTTTCTTTAAATGTAATATTCATGATCTTTCTTTTATTATTGGATTTTGTGGGTGCAATCCGCTGAAAACCCTCAGGAGACAACACTCCTCCTACTAGGGCCACCTAGAGGTTTAAAGGCTTGTTGCACATGCTCAGTGCAATCGTGTTGCCTACGAAAGTGTGCTAGTTAGTTTTTCTCTTTCTTTATTTTCTCCTTCTCTTTTTAATAAAACAGTTCGCTCGAGACGATCGAAATTAAGTTTGGGGGAATTTGATTAGTCGAAAATATTGCATATTTTAGCCGGCAATTTCCTAATCATTTGCATTCATATAGAAGTGTTCGGTATTCATATTTTCCATATTAGCAAAACTGTCGCAAAATATCAGATTGCATGTATTAGACTCTGAAACCGACACTATAAAGGAAATTGACCGCATTTCATGGCATCGCATCATCCCTATATTGCGCAACACTTGTTTTGAGATCTGTGCAGGAAAATCTAGAAGAAAGGTCAAAATGTACAGGGTACCGATCAAACATTACGCCAACTCAATGATTTCAATTCTGGTATCAATCCAAAGGGACAAATACAAATCAACACATCAAATGAAGCCCAATATGTTATCCCAAGACCACACCAGAAAAACCAAGGCCCAAGCCCGACAAAGTGCCGCGGATCCGCGGCAGGAGCCTGCTTGAGCCGCGGATCCGCGGTGGATCCAAGGAGTTAGCTCCTCAATTTTGGTGCAAAATGTTTCTCTCAGGGCCCACACTTCAGAAAGACACAACAATTTCCAGAAGACTCCAGAGACTTCTGCTAGATCAGCAAGCTTTGGGATCAAAACTAAACTAGCCTATCATTCTAGAAACTTCTCCCTAAACCCTAGCTTAAACCCTAAGCTAAGCCTAACTAACTACTTCTAGAAGTCTTTCAACAAACTTTTGGAGGGAACTTATATTTCAAACTCAAGGCTTAGGGTTTGGGGAATCTATAAATAGGACCCTAGGCTCACTTGTAAAAGAATTATTCATTCATTAAAATTGATTGATCTATTCACTCTCTTTCTTCATCTTCTTCTTCCACAAGTCTAGTGAGAGGGCTTGTGTGAAACCCTAACCCTAATTCCAATCAAAAGCCAAGATCCCGAGTACCCATCAAGCAAGAAGCCTTGCAACCTTTTATGAGCCGAGCCAATCTTCAACAGAGCAAGTGGTCCAAGCTGATCCGCGACTCACGAAGCCGAGCGACGCCAAATCGACAATCTAGTTCTTCCTCTTGTAGTTCTTGAGCGACTGTAATCAAATTGTTGATATAAATAAAAGGTGATATTCTTTTATCTTGTTTTCTTTAAATTCTCGCATCATGATATCTTTTCAATTCTTGAATACTTTCTGTGTGATGATGTTTGAGTAATACTCCGCTCGTCGAGAGGTCGAGACGATCAATAGAATGATGATGTAATATATCTTAAATCGATTCTTGAATCCTACGAGTTTTGTAAACACTAGCAAGTTCAAGAATCGACAACCCAATTCGTTGCGATGCTTTCTTGATTGATATCGCTCGAGATTAGGGAGTTACGATCGTTTCTTGAAATTGTTAGAGGCTAGAATGTGAATGATATCTACGAAAGAACAAGGGTTAAACGATGAAACCCTAGTTTCATCAAGAAAGCCCTAACTCTCGTCGATCATCATCGATCTAGTATCAATCCTTCGAAGGACAAGAACACGAAAGCTTGAAATTACATCACGTCTATAGATCCGATCGATTCCTACGAGCCTCATTTAGATTCTTAACATTTTGGTTGGAAATATTATCAAAACACCGATTCTTGATTTGTTTATCAGTTTCTTGATTCTTGATTAAACATCGTGACACCTGAATCAATAGATAAATTCTTGAATCATGTTTTCTTTTCTTTTCGATTAACTTTTCGATTCAAACAAATTAAACAAAGAAACGAATCGCACAATCCCTGTGGACGATCCGCACTCGCTTACGATCTACAACTGACACCGTAGTTGATTGCGGTCAAATATAATTTTTGGTTGTGATTTCTTTACAATTTTCTAAATACCGACACAAAGAAACTTATTCACTTGATTTGATACACATAATCGGAATTTTACCACAATCAGACGTCGCGCTCAATAGGACAGAGGACTAGTTGTAGGCATCGGCCGTTGATCCTAACCCTGACTTTGCGGTGTCTAGGAAAGTGTGTCTAAGGTGAGTGGTTACTTAATTAGGGCTACTACTTGTAGTGGAGAGCCTCCCACTCACCTGGCACTTACCTGGCCGCAATTGTCGGTGAAGAGGCGGTTTGAGGTCATATTTCTAGCCCTTTGGAACAGTTAGGAGCTGTCTAGCTGACCTAGGTGACCCTAGATCTAGGCCTGATTGTGCATTTGTGGTTGATTGCATTTGTGTCTAAGCCCTTTATCGAAAATCTTTTTTGCAAAAAGTTCCAAATAAAATAAAAGAGGAAATTTTTTTAAAAAAGACTTGCAAAATTTTGTCGCTAAGAAATCCTTGCACCCTACCTTCTTTTTCTTCTCCTTCTTCCATCATGGGTACCCCACCTCCTAAAACTCTTGCCGAACTTTGGTACCCTCAACCTAACATTGCTTCTTACGCGAATTGTTTTGGTCGAATTACGGACGATCCCTCCATGCCCAAAATTTCTTTGAAAGATCGAATAGAAGCGTCTAGGAGAAACAGTTCGACTTTGCAATCCACTTTGTGTCAACCATGTCAACCTTCACCAGTTTCGTATGTTGATACCACTTTTTCGAGTCCTGTTGTAACTCCTAAACCGATGTCTATTGCTAAGCATATTGCACAATCTCGTAGCCGATCTTTCACTCCTCTCCACACATCCACTTCTAGGGATCAACAAGTCCATTCACCTTTTTATCCAAATGTTGATCCTACTCCTATCCAACCATCCAATTCCTACTAGTCCTATCCAACTTTCACACATTCCCTAGACATTACTTCTACACAGCCATTTGGGAGTTTCCAGAATCCAAACAGCTTTGAATCTTTTACCGAAACCCCTTCACAACCCATGTCTAGTCTAGAACAGTCGTTGGAGGCGTACATTGCAGCAACAAACCGAATGATGAGGAATGTGGATGCGTCCATAGCCGCCCTTATACGACCTAATGAACCGGTAGCTAGTTTCCAACTAGCTCCAAAAATTCCAATGTATGATGGGGCGGTTGGACAGAGTGAAAATTTGAGAGGAGAGAGTAAATTCTACACTTTTCCAAATCAAACCTACCCATACCCAATTGAATCCAACAACTCCTGTTTTCAAACATGTGTCCAAAATGATGAGTTGTGCGACTTTGTAGTGATTGATTTGCCAGATTGTGAAGAATCCCTTTCGAGTGAAACCACGCTTAATCCTTTCGATCTTTACACCTCCAATCTAGAACCTGAATTGATAAATACCCATGCTTTTGATGAGGTGTCAGAAAAAATTGATTTTCACTTGATTGGGAATTTAGATGCCGGGAATATTTTGGATGATGAACCCGTAAATTTGACTGAAATTTTATCTCCAATTCATCATACCGAGTCATTAAATGTTTCTCCCGAACTTCATATCCGTCTTGATTTTGATGATAATGGCATGGATAGGCTAAATTTTGAGGAGAATTATGAGGATAGTATTGAGGAGAATATTGAGGATAATATTGAGGTTGAACCATTTTTGTTTGATGTGTCGGATTTTCCAATTCATCCTCTTGAACCTTTAACTAAATCACCCTCCCTCCCTTCCATCATTCCGATTACGCAAAATATCATGCTTGAAGACCGTGAGCTTGAAAAATTTCACTTTGAATCTGACACAGTTCTCACAGACGATAATGATTATGAGTGTTTCACCTTTTCGGACGATGTTGAAAACTCATCTCCCGAGTTTGAGTCCTATACATTTTCAGATGAGTTAGTTGAACCATCAGACTCGGTTGCTTACAGTCAATTCGAATCATTAATGGAATCCTTTAAGTTCGAGACAGATTACTTATGTGAGATTAAGACTATCCCTAAATCACTCCCTTTCGTCCTTCCTATCGTTTCGACCGCGCAAGAATTTGACGCGTTTCCAGTTTCAATGGAGGGTTTACCAAGTTCAACGTACCCATGCTTTCTTGCGAATCTTGAGGGATTTGACCCCATCTCTCGACGGGTTGATAGATTAGCACAATCTCTTTTAACACATCAGTCATCATAAATTGCGCTAACTTATTCACTCGATTTACACCCTCAAGATCGTACTACACTTCTTTCTCTTTTCCGCCATTCTCCTCCTCCACCGAGACCGTATACCGTTTCTATCTCCACACGGTCTCGTATGCTTCTCATTTCTTTACTCTACACTCCATTCTTCCACCAACCATACCATTATCATGATAAATTTTTTGAATGGTTGGTGCTAACCTTTGGCTTATGTAAGGCCTTGTTTAGTTTGGGGAGGACCTTGTTGTATATATGTATATATATTTTTTTGTTTCTATTAACAATTAAAAAAAAATTTCAAAATATAAAAAATATTTTTTTTTATAAATAAATAAACAGGGGAGTGCCGACATTTTGACCTTCTTGGTGTAGCATGACAGTGAGAACACTGTGAAGTTTAAGTTTGGGGGTATGCTCGGTAAGCCTTCTTCCTTCGCATTCATATGTACATTTTTTTTTTTGCATTTGCATACTTATTTTAAAATCCATAAAAAAATTGAAAAATTGAAAAATCATAAAAATTAATGTATTCAATTTTGGCCATAATTGACTTGAGTTTGACAAATAGGTTAACTAGCTAGGAACAACTAGATCTTAGACTTAGTAAATTAAAAACCCTAAAAATAACCTTTCTTAAAGTTTAACGGTAGAAATTATATGTTTTTATAGTTTATTTAGAAATAGACAAATTTTGAGTTCACTTCTTGGGCTAAGTCAAAACAAAGGAAAAGTATTGATATTTTTATTAGAGTATAAGTTTGAAAAATAATTCCTAACTTAAGTCTAAATTCTGAAATGTATACCCTACAAATTGCACAAACACGAACCTTGAAACTTGGAATAGTAGAAGAGACCTTGAAATGCTCTTGTCTAAAGTCCTTAGTACGATGAAAAATAAAAAAATACAAGTGTGAATAAAGAAAAAAATGAACACTGGTTTTTGTAATTACTTAAGGCTGCAAAAATAGAAAAATATTTAGCGAGGGTGCTTCATCACCTAGTGCCTTAGACTGGTTTGGGAGTCACCGCTAAAAGCCTTAGGGATTACAAGACTAGGAATTACGCTTTATTGTGCAAACACATCTTGTAATCGGTTGTTGGTACCTCAAGAAGTATTAACGATCGCATGAAGGATGTGTGAGCAAAATTCGACAAAAATTCACCAATTAAGAAGTGCTTTGGGCAACGGACAAGAGTATGATAGCTTGATTTGAATTTCCAAGTGTAGGGGTGATATATACACACACGTAGGGGTATGTGATTGGGGTTTAGATAAGAGATAGGAATGAAGAATATGACTTATATCTTTAATAGAGATGATAAAAATTCCTAAGTTGAGATGGAACCCTAGAAGGAAAACTTAAGAGATGCCAAAAGCTAAGTAAATTCACAGGAACATATATAATCTTAAGTTAAATAATAAGGAAGCGTGAAGAATACGGGTGGATGATTTATGAGTAGAAGATAATAGAATTCCTTGTTAGAAAACCTAATTGGAGAATAAAAGTCAATAGGCCAAATTGATAGGATTTTGTGGGTAGTATCCGCTGAAAACCCTTAGGAGACAACACTCCACTTACTAGGGACACCTAGAGGTTTAACGGCTTGTTGCACGAGCTCAGTGCAATCGCATTTCCCTGGGAAAGTGAGGTTAGGTTTTTGTTGAGAATAAAACTAGGTTTGCTCGAGGACGAGCAAAAGATAAGTTTGGGGGTATTTGTTCATATCATAATATTGCATTATTATATTCCCCATTCCTAGTCATTTTACAAATAAACAGGTGCTTTTGACGCATGTCTGCTACTTAGTTGCAGGTTACAGGTTCTCGGAATAAAAGCGGTGAAGTGATGAAAAGATGATACAAAGTGAGACTACGAATGCTAAATGGTGAAATCTTGATCATGCCTACATTTGGTGGGACAATGAAGAACAATGAACAACAGTTTACAAAGCATAAAGGCAGCGACATGAAGAAACTATAAAAAGTCCACTACAATGTTCACTGGAAAGATCTGGAGGAAAACCAGAAGACATTTTGAAGAAAGAACTGAAGAAAACAGAGGACAACTGCAAGTGGACTCATCCCAGGAAAAATGAACCCAAGACAGCATCTTTTGGCCGTGGAACAGCGGCCAAACAGGCCCTATGGCCGCGGATCTGCGGTCGGGTTCTACCCGTGTCGGTGGAATTTTGGTGGCGGTGCGCGGATCGTTGAATAGATCTTTTTCTTGGGGGGTATTTTTGTAAAAGCAGATGTGCGACTCAATTGTAACCTAGGGTTTCTATGTCCTATAAATAGAAACCCAAATACCTCTTTTGAGGTATGCCTCCTTTCATTAATAAAATTCAGAATTCTTTTCGGAGAGCATCAATTTGTAAGTTCTTAATTTATTTTTCTGCCTTAGGTTAAATTTCTTATCTGCCCTAGGTAATTTCTATTCCTTACCTTAGTTAGATCTTTAATTCCTTGCCCTAGTTAGATAGTTAGATCTTTTATTCTCTTCCCTAGATAAATGTTCTTCAATTCCCTAATGAGTGAGTAGTCTCCTCGCTTGTTAGGGTTAGATTTGGGGAAGGTTTGAGAGATGAAGATCTCTCACCCTTTTCTTTCCCATCATATATAATTCATAGGACTCCATGCATACATGCACACACCGCTCCCTACGGCACCCTATCCTTCAAGGTAGCGGTGATACCGTAGTATAAAGGCCCGGTTGAGCGTTTTTTCCATGAAGGTTAGGATAAGGATTGATAAAGGAAGGACAAGAACCTAGAGGAAGCAACATCTTTCCAAATGGTTCTAATCCCCTTTATTGATAATTACCATAACTCCTCATAAATCTTAATATGGGTATAGAAAGCGGTGAGATTCAATAAGATTTACAATGTAGGGAGCGGTGTGTGCATGTATGCATGGAGTCCTATTGATTATATGTGATAGGCAAGAAAGGGGTGAGAGATCTTCATCTCTTAAACCTTCCCCAAATCTAACCCTAACAAGCTAGGAGACTACTCACTCATTAGGGAATTGAAAAATATTTATCTAAGGCAGAGAATAAAAGATCTAACTATCTAACTAGGGCAAGGAATTAAAGATCTAACTAGGGCAAGGAATAGAAATTACCTAGGGTAGATAAGAAATTTAACCTAAGGCAGAAAAATAAATTAAGAACTTACAAATTGATGCTCTCCGAAAAGAATTCTGAATTTTATTAATGAAAGGAGGCATACCTCAAAAGAGGTATTTGGGTTTCTATTTATAGGACATAGAAACCCTAGGTTACAATTGACTCGCACATCTGCTTTTACAAAAATACCTCCTAAGAAAAAGATCTATTCAACGATCCGCGCACCGCCACCAAAATTCCACCGACACGGGCAGAACCCGGCCGCGGATCCGCGGCCATAGGGCCTGTTTGGCCGCGGTTCCGCGGCCAAAAATGCTGTCTTGGGTTCATTTTTCCTGGGATGGGTCCACTTGCAGTTGTCCTCTGTTTTCTTCAGTTCTTTCTTCAAAATGTCTTTTGGTTTTCCTCCAGATCTTTCCAGTGAACATTGTAGTGGACTTTTTATAGTTTCTTCATGTCGCTGCCTTTATGCTCTGTGAACTGTTGTTAATTGTTCTTCATTGTCCCACCAAATGTAGGCATGATCAAGATTTCACCATTTAGCATTCGTAGTCTCACTTTGTATCATCTTCTCATCACTTCACCGTTTTTATTCCGAGAACCTGTAACCTGCAACTAAGTAGCAGACATGCGTCAAAAGAACCTGTTTATTTATAAAATGACTAGGAATGGGGAATATAATAATGCAATATTTTGGTATGAACAGGTACCTCGCCGAGCTCAAGAAGAAGAAGCATAGTGATGCTTCCGCTTCAGGTGTGTTTGTAACAGAAAACTGTTTTTCAATTAACTCTGCTTCCTGGGTATTAGATACCGGGTCAGGATCTCACATCTGCAATTGTGTGCAGGGGCTGAGATATAGCAAAGTGTTGAAGAAGGGTGATCACACTCTCCGAGTTGGGAATAGTTCCAGTGTACATGCTACATCAGTGGGAGAGTATCACCTTGGTTTGCCATCTGGATGTATATTGGTTTTGAACCCATATTATTTTGTACCCTCCATGTTATGTAATATTATATCAACATCGTTGTTGGACAATGAAAGATATAATTTTGTGTTATAAAGTAATGTTATGAATATTAACCTTAATCAACAGTAGATTGGGTCTGGTATATTAAATAACGGGATCTACGTCCTAAATCAACATACAGTTTTCAATCACAAACAAAAGAAAGATTTCAGACATAAATGAAGCTTTCATTTGGCATTGTAGACTTGGTCATATTAACGAAACAAGATTAACCAAGCTACATAAAGATAGATATTTAAACCTGTTTGAATATAAATCTTATACGACTTGCCAGTCTTGTATCAAAGGAAAAATGACCAAACCTCCGTTTACTGGACACGGAGAAAGTGCTTTCGAACTCTTAGGCCTCATACATAGTGATGTATGTGGACCAATGTCTATACATGCTACAGGCGGTTATTCCTACTTCATAACTTTCACTGATAATTTCTCGAGATTCGGACACGTGTTCTTGTTGAAACATAAGTCCGAAGCCTTCGATAAATTCAAAGAGTATAAATCTAAAGTAGAAAACAAACAGGCTTGAGTATCAAGAAACTTCGATCGGATCGAGGAGGTGAGTACCTAAGCACAGAGTTTCTAGATTTCCTAAAAGAGAATGGGATTCTCTCTCAACTCACTCCTCCGTACACACCACAGCACAACGGTGTGTTAGAACGGAGAAATTGTACCCTATTAAATATGGTACGTTCTATGATGAGTGATGCTGAGTTACCACTATTGTTCTGGGGGCATGCATTGGAGACTGCAATATATCTATTAAATAGGGTTCCGACCAAATCCGTGTCTACCACTCCATATGAGATATGGTATGGGAAGAGACCATCTCTTAGACGAGTTAGGATATAGGGTTGTCCTGCTTTTGTTAAAAAGCAGAATCCAGACAAACTCAAGACACGGTCAGTTATGTGTAAATTTGTGGGATATCCAAAACATTCGTATAGATATCTTTTCTACCATAAGGATGAACAAAGAGTATTTTTTTCTCAGTATGCCACATTTTTAGAAAATGAATTTTTTTATAAATGACTCTGTTGGCAATGCGGTAGAACTGGAAGAAGTTTCAGAAACACAAATAACTACTGACGATTTGGTCGAACCTGAGGTTTTAATAGTACCCGGCGAGCCTCAGCCACTCCGTAGATCTAGTAGGACTTCTCGTCCACCTGATAGATACTACGTTTTTCTAATTGATGGTGATAGAGAAGATTGCATCATGGATGATGATGAACCTACTAGTTTTTAGCAAGCTATCACGAGTAATGACTCAGTGAAGTGGCTGGATGCCATGCGATTCGAAATGGAATCCATGCACACCAACAAAGTATAGATTTTGGAGGTTGCACCTTCTGGGGTAAAACCCATAGGGTGCAAGTGGATCTTTATAGGCTGGTAGCAAAAGGATTCCGTCAAAGACTAGGATTGAACTATGACGAGACCTTTTCTCCAGTTTCAATGCTCAAATCCATTCGAATCTTACTTGCTGTTGGTGCTTACTACGACTATGGAATCTGGCAAATAGACGTTAAAACTGCATTTCTAAATGGTGGTTTAGATGAATGCGTTTTTATGGATCAGCCAGAGGGCTTCATTGACAGTGGGAGCAACGGAAAGGCATGCAGGTTGCTTAAATCCATTTATGGATTAAAGCAGGAATCACGGAGTTAGAACATCTGTTTTGATGATACAATCAAAGAGTTTGATTTTATCAAAAATATAGATGAACCTTGCATTTATAAGAAGATTGTAGGGAGCACATTCACATTCCTCGTATTGTACGTGGATGACATTCTCCTGATAGGAAATGACGTTCCTATGCTATAATTGGTCAAACTGTCCTTATCACAGAGGTTATCCATGAAGGACTTGGGTGATGCCTCATGTATTCTTGAAATTAGGATCTATAGAGATAGATCTAAGAGATTGTTAGGATTTTCCCAATCGAGGTATATAGACACCATACTAAAGAGATTTAGTATGGAAGATTCCAAGCGAGCTAATTTACCCGCTTGTCACGGGATCACCCTCTCCAAAAAGATGTCTCCAAAGACTGATGAAGAGAGGGCTCGCATGAGCATTATACCCTACGCTTCGGCGGTAGGATCTATAATGTATGCGATGTTATGCACTCGCCCAGATGTAGCTTATGCACTAAGTGTAGTGAGCAGATATCAATCCAATCCCGGGAAGAAACACTGGACTGCTGTGAAAAACATTCTTAAGTACTTGCGAAAGACTAAAGAAATTTTCTTGGTGTATGGTAACGGAGATCCCTAAATGGAGGCCTTTGCCGATTCCAGCTTCCAGAGCGATAAGGATGACAGTAAATCCATCTCTGGGTTTGTAATTACCCTAAATTGAGGGGTGGTATGTTGGAAGAGTTCCAAGAAAGATACCGTCGCTGACTCCATAATGGAAGCTGAGTATATTATTGCTAATGATGCCGCAAAAGAGGCAGTCTGGATGGGGAAGTTCATTTTTGAACTTCAGGTGGTTCAATCCATTGCTAACCTAATACCATTGTATTGCGATAACAATGGAGCCATGCTTTGGCAAAGGAGCTGCGGTCCCATCATAAATCCAGACATATCTTGTGGTGGTATCACCTCATCAGGGAGATAGTGGATCGCCAGGAGATCGAGGTATGGAGAGTAGACACGAAAGACAACACAACAGATCCATTCACCAAGGCAATCCCTCAAGTCCAGTTCGAGAGACAGTTCGAGATGTTGGGCATGCGGTACGCCAGTAGCCGGTTATAGAGATGATAGCAGGTACCCATTGCACCAACTATAGGCCGTAGTGCAAGTGGGAGATTGTTAGATATGTATGCCCTATAAGCCTGTATTGTATAGGATGCTAGGTATGTATATGTACAAAAACAATCTTTGCTCGAAATGATAGTATGCTATCTGGTTTATCTTCATCTTAACATGTGATGTGTTGTATTTCATATCTTCTATACATATTGATGAAACCCTTAGGATTATGCTTGACCATCAGGATTATGATGTAGATCATACTAGTGGGGCCTGGGCAGTCTAAAAGCATATCCTTTAATTATTCCTAGTTGAGGATATATCGAGACAGGGCATCGATATTATCAGAGTAGACTAGTGTGTACGTTTCTTGTCCCTGGGGGCGATGGTTGATCCTACAAACATTGGTGTTTGACATCAAAGATTGTACATAGGTGCTCATTGGAGAATGGGTACACCGAACAGGACTTGCCGAGAACTCCTAGTTGTGATATATACCTATCGTCAGATAGCAGTTCTCTGGTGACACTTGTACAGGTTAGTATGTAGACCCGAGATCGTCATAGTGTCTTGTGTGATTCCCACTGTGCTTTGATTTCCTCCCTACCACGGCTCTACCGAGTCGTATAAACAGGTGGATTTTGGGTACAGTCCCGAATCATATGGAGGCGGTGAGCGATAGTGCAAATCAATGCGGAAAACAACATCACGCTCAGGCGGTAGCCCAGGAAGCTCGTCAGGGAATACATCAGGGAACTCGCATACACTCGGAACCTGGTCCAGTGGAACATCCGTAGCCCTAATCTCAGCAACATAGGCTAGGAATCCCTGACATCCCTTCCTCAGAAGCTGTCCAGCGTGAAGAGAAGAAATCAAAAGGTGAGGGGTGGCACCACGGTCACCCTGCACGACAATGACCGACTCGCTGGGAAAACAGAACCTCACTGTCTTCTCGCGGCAGTCCACAAACGCATAGCACGTGGCTAACCAATCCATGCCCAAAAGAACGTCGAAGTCCAACATCTCGAAAAGGATCAGATCGACAGGCAGATCTCTATCGCCAATGCGGACGACGCAGGATCGGAACACGCGCCTAGCTACAAACGACTCTCCCACGGGAGTGGTCACAACAAGCGGCTGATCAAGCAACCCAGTTTACCAGCAGACTATGGCAGAGGCTTCAGGAGGCTTTGGGCACTCGTTTGAGTTTCAGCACGGCATTTCATCCGCAGACCGATGGACAGTTAGAGCGGACCATTCAGACTCTCGAGGACATGCTCCGAGCTTGCGTTTTAGACTTTGGTGGTAGCTGGGATCATCATTTACCCTTGATAGAGTTCTCCTACAACAATAGCTTCCAGGACACTATTCAGATGGCACCTTTCGAGGCTTTGTATGGGAGGAGATGTAGATCACCCGTCTGTTGGACAGAGCTGAGCGAGAGCAGTATTCTGGGGCCACAGATCGTACAAGAGACAACCGAGAAGATTCAGCTGATTCGAGACAGGATGAGGACAGCTCAGAGCAGGCAGAAATCGTATGCTGATAGACGCCGCCGCAGATTAGAATTCGCAGTTGGCGACCACGTTTTTCTGAGGGTCTCTCCAATGAAGGGAGTGATGAGGTTTGGACGGAAGGGGAAACTTAGCCCCCGATTCATAGGTCCTTTCGAGATCCTCGAGCGAGTAGGCGCAGTCGCATATCGTTTGGCTCTTCCACCCAGTCTTTCGGATGTTCACCCCGTCTTCCACGTATCGATGCTACGCAGATATCTTCATGACCCTTCCCACACGATCCACCATCCGACAGAACAGCTTGAGCCCGACCTTTCATTCACCGTGCAGCCAGTGGAGATATTGGATCGGCAGGTGAAGAAACTTCGATCTAGGATCCTGCCGTCGGTGAAGGTTCTTTGGCGCAGCCCGAACGGTGAGGAGTTCACTTGGGAGGCCGAGGGGGAGATGCGGAAGAAATTCCCTCATCTCTTTGAAGGTATGCGTAGTCCTATATTTTAAATTCGGGGACGAATTTTCTTAAGGGGGGAGACTGTAACAAAAAGGATTTTTCTACTAAATTAATTAAAAGACCTTCTAAACATTCGCAACCATTTTTACAAAATATTTTAACACTCTACATTTATATGGTTTTGATTTCTGGGCTTTCGGCTTACTTAGTCATGTTACGCCTTTAGACGTTACATGGTTAAGTGTCGGTCACGGGCCGAACTCTGGGTCGTGACAGATAGGAAGGGTTTCATCTCTCCCGGTATAGGGAGTTGATGTCGCGCTATGCTTGATCGGCCATAACAGTAAATTCCTGGCCAGGGTTGTCGAGATTTACTGATAAGAGTTATCGGTAGTTTCTCGAACCGTTATGAGCCATACATCGGCATGACTTATTAAGTTACTGGGGTCTGATGTTTACCACCCTAGACATCATATGCGACGTATCAGACGAAGAGACCGGACTGTACGGTAAAGGTTGCTTACAGGCTCGTTAGGGTTGGGATGAGTTCGCTCGTCGGCCACCTTTTCGTCATGTACTTGGGTAGCCGTTACACATAGCTAGTGCCGCTGACGTGTTTGTGGTTAAACCCACTGCCAGCGTACTGTCGAGTCTTTAGAGTCCCACACAGAGGGTTTCCTGGTTCAGGCAAAAGATGTAGAGGCCGTAAGTTGTTACGGCAAGGTTTCGATCATGTACGTATACTGGCTGCGCGAATGATGATCGGAAGGATAATACTGGTACGCTTTGGTTTAAGCCGCATACCGGTATTATATTATTGGATTATTTGTATTTTTATTTTTCGGAATTCGGATACGGGTATACTTATACGATATACAATGAGGGGTATTCTTGTAATTGTACAAGAATACCTTCTAGAAGGGGACACCTCATAAATGGTTTTCATTTTCTGAAAATGGAAATTATGAGGTGGAATTTAGAGAGAGTCTAAGCATGGTTGAAGGAATGGCTCAATTCATTTTATATTCATTTGGGATTACTATTGAAGCATGGTGTATTATTTTTGAGAAAAATATTGTATGCTTTAATTATTTTTCTTGAGACATATCTTTTTCTTATTGCTTGATATTTTTCATGATCACTATTATCTTCTCTTTCCTCATTATCTCCTTCTTCTTCTTTTTGACCTAAACACTCACATGTGTTGTGATTCATAGGTTAAGAGACATATTATTCCATTAATTGATCTCTACATCATCTAAGTGATCATTTCTAGCACACTTGATTTCTTAGTTAACTCTTGTGAAGAGTTTGTAGCTTGTTTTATAGCTCTTGGGTGGATCATCTTGGATCTAAAGGTGACCGGAGACTGATTTATTTTTAACCATCGTAGGAGCCAAGGAGTCTCATCCAAACGAAGGACCGATTCACTAGGTATAACCCCCTATAATAGTAGATAAAATCTCTAGATACGTTTTCGAGTTGTGGTTTAGTACAAGATCTAAGGTTAATGTGGGTGTTGCATGCAAGAAATTTTTCATTTGCCACTTCCGCCTCCTCACAAGTGTTGTGATGGTGTGCAACATCCACTAACAGTAGAATTAGATGAACATCAAAGAAGCACAAAACCCTAATTTTGAAATTTGGTCACCAGTTTTCTTGAAATGCTCGCTACTGGAGGTTTTGTATTGGAGTTTTGTGTCGTGCTTCTTGTGGTGTCTTGTATACTTGGATTTAGGATTTCTAGTATTATTTGAATTTGCCCAGATTTCATTGAATGTTATGTTTGAGTATGGGCAATAAGGAATATTTCTAAATCAAAATTATAAGTTCGCTGTTTATCTTTTTTGTGTATATGCGTTTCTAAACGTCGGCTAATTACTATACGTCGATTAGTAGGGGTTGCACATATCTTGTTTGTGTTATGGTTATGGATATGGAATAGATGTGATCGTCATGAAGAAATAGCCGGGGGTTTTTTACATGTGAGAGAGTGTTTTCTTTTTCATTCTTGTAATATTGAAAGTTTTGTAATATTATTCTTTTGCGGGGCACTTCCAGGTTGAAGTTGTAGCCATCGTTGTATTATTATTTACTTTTTTATACCTAGGATAGACCCAAGACGAGATGGTTATTGGATATGTATGCCCTAGAGGCCATTATTGTATATGTATACATGTGGATGCTAGGGATATGTATGCCCTAGAGGCCATTATTGTATATGTATACATGTGGATGCTAGGGATATGTATGTACAGGACAATCTTGCTCAGTTATATAGTATATTATTTAAGTTGTCTTTATCAGGATATGTGTATTTCTTTCTTATGATTCTTTATGTTGCTTGCACATATTGATAAAGACTTGATGCAGTAGTATACTATTTTGGTTTGATTTTATCTTAACACGTGCATATGTTATATTCTATATTACATATGTCGACCACATGTTGATAAAACCCATAAGTTCTTACTTGAATACCAGCATTATGATGGCGATCATACTTGTGAGAGCTGGGTAGTCTATAAGCACATCCTTAAATGTCCCAAGTCGCAGGAGTATCGAGATCGGGCACCGACACTCCAAAGTAGACTTGCGTATACGTTTCTAGACCCCGATAAGGGGCGGTGGCTGGTCCTACAACCATTGGTATGATCACCTAAGATTGTATATGGTTGCTCACTGGGGGTGAGTACACTGGACGGACTCGCTGAGAACCTCTAGATGGTATTATACCTATCGTCAGATAGCAGTTCTCTTATGACATATGTACAGGTTAGTCTTTGGACCTGAGATCGTCATTTGTCATGTGTGAGTTCCCACTGTGGTTTGGTCACTACCCTACCACGGCTCTACTGAGGCGTTCAAACAGGTTTTGGTTGGGTATAGTCCCGAGCCACATGGAGGCAGTGAGTGATTGTCAGGGATTCGTCTCTCCAGGTATTGGGAGTCGATATTGCACTGTGTTCTATTGGCCAGGACCATAAGACCTTGACCAAGGCAGTTGGGATTTACTGATAGGTTGATCAGTAGTTTCCCAGATTGGTCCTAGGCCGCATCAACACGAATTATCGGGTTATTAGGGTTTGACGCTTACCATCCCTAGATCCGGTATGCAATACTCTTAGACGAAGAGACCGGATTGTATGGATATTGTCATGGATAGGCTCAGTTGGGATCCGGATGAGTTTGCTTGTTGGCTTTCCTTTTCGACAAGTACCCAGGTAGCCGTTACGTACAGCTAGTGCCGTTGATGTGCTTATGGTTATGGATTTATCTATTAACTCACTGCTGGCGTACCGTCGAGTCTTTAAAGTCCCACACAGAGGGTTTCCCTGCTTCGGGCGAAAAGATATAGAGGTCGTATGGTTTTACGGTAGGATTCGATCAAATACGTGTACTTGTGCACGTATGATGTTCGGACGGAAAATGCTAGCGGGCTTTGGTTTAAGCCAGATCCTAATATTATACTGTTGGATTATTTTCGTCTCATTGTATTCATATTTTTTTGGAATACGAATACGGGTATGTATATACGGTGAGGGGTATTCTTGTAATTAGTTATAAGAGTGCTTCTAGAAGAAGATATCTCACTATTTGGTTTAACCATTTAAGTTAAATGGTTTATGAGGTGGAGAGATGAGGTGTTAATATTCATTGAATGAAGCATGGCTACTTGGTGAGTCATATAGTGACTCATGGTTTGCTATTCATTCATGGTAGATATTTTATGTAGATATTTTGTAGATATTTTGTTTTTGCATTATTAGTTCACATATCTTAGCCATTCTTCATTCTATGCTTAAAAAACAACACTCTCATCTTCTCCAAACTTCTCTTCTTTTACCTCAAACCCTAATAGTCTCATGTGTTGAGAAACATAGGGTTCTTGAGACAAAACAATCCATCATCACTCTCTACATCTTCTAGGCTACTTAAATTAGCATACTAAATAACCTAGTTACCTTGGTTTGAAGGTAGGAGCTCAAAGTAGACACTCTCAGGTGGATCATCTTTGACGTGAAGAAGCCGTATATCAAGTTCGATCATGGAGGCCACTAAGAGCATGCTAAGGAGAAGAGTGAAGACCCGAAGGACTTGAGTCTCTTGGTTTATACTTTTATCATAGTAGATAGCTTCTTTAGCTGCTAGTTAGGTTTATGGCAGATCCGGTTTAGGGTTATTCTAGCGCCAAGTTTACATCGTTAGAAAACATTTTGTTCCGCAATCGGCCTCGGTTGATGGCCAGGGCGTTAGTGTAACCCAACAATGCTCAAGTAACCGGGTTCTAGAGTCCAAAGGGTGTCACGACCCAAAAGTGGCACGTGACCGGCACTTAAATCACGTGACATTAAAAGACGTCGAGGTGGTCCAAGTAAGCCGAAAACCCGGAATCTAAACCCTTTTTGAAAATATCGGACGTGAGGTTTAAAATGGTCATTAGATGGAATCAGTTTAAAATAAACATTTAAGTCTAAATGAGTATGTTTGAAAAGCATCTATGACGTTTTAAAATTTGGCAACACCTCTTTTGTAAATTTTGAATAAAACCCGATACAAGCACAAAATATAGAAGCATCCCAATGGGAGCTAGCTTCCATGCCCAAACAGAGGAGCAACCACGCAGATAATATACGACGCCAAATGGCGAAGAAAATAAAAGCGAAACAAAATCAACAATATAAAAAGGTCGACTCTAATATGTACGACGCCCACAAACACACAAACTCTAAGTTTCGTAAGTCCACAATATACACGTTTTGTGTCGATGGAGTTTTACTAGATACAAAAGAATATATATACAGGTGTGGGTACGATACAACAGTAGCCCACTTATCAAAGCAATCACCGAAAAAGAAGTGTGTGCCGCAAGCCGTTGATGATCTGAGCGGTATAACTTGCAAGAAACCGGGGCACAATAGGGGTGAGTTTCCAACTCAGCAAATAAAAGTACATCATATGGTAGAAATTGAAATGCACAACGATATCCTAGGTCATAAATATAGTACTATCATATCCAGTAATAATAATATATATGATAACTATAAGTATCATAAATGCAACACTATCCATCATATGATTCCAAAATAGAACATATCATATGCAAATGACCTGTATCTAGGTATAAGCCCATAAAATAGCCAAAAATATATATGTAAAAGCTTTTCTTAAAAATAGCCGCGGAATACGTATGTCACGGCATAAAAGCAAACGCGATAGTATGAAGTATAATAGGTATCTTATTTGAAAATATACATCTTGTTGTTTAGTAAAGGGTTTAAGAGGTTTACAGTTTTAAAGATCCCAGTGTCATTCTAGACAGGTCAAAATAATGAGACTATAGCTCATTTTAGAAACCCTTTTTATACGTAACAACGGTAAAATGGTATTCAGGTACTGTCCCCCTGATCAGTCCTGATCGGCTGCAATAACACACAACTATAACTGTATACCTCGTATGATAGCAACACATCAATATATGGGTGTCCAACATCGACACCCTAAATTAGCAATCTCTCGTGTCCATCACCGACACACAAATCCTCAAATCTCTTGTGTTCATCACCGACACGCAAATCCAGATATCTTCGACACCATCTCAACAGATGGCTGCCCCCCGATATCCCTAACCCCGGTCAGTAACCTCTGGATATCCTCCGTGCTCATCTCTATCTCCGGTATCGAGTGTCCTCGCTAGGCTCCTCACCTCTAATACGGCTTTCCTACCCCTCGGTCTTGACCGGACCTACCCTGTATCCATCTGTTTACTCCCCCACTCAGCCCGGATAAGTAGCAAGTTCGTAACCGTATATCTCCCTCACTCGGTTTGGAATAAAACCAATCAGAAAACATCAAGCTTATAGTGGACGTCAACTCATCGTATCCAAAAAATATCAAGTAAAGAATAAGGATGATTGCATAGATCATTCTGATGATATTATATATATATATATATATATATATATATATATATATATAGCAGCGTCCCATACCACTGATATATATCATCGAAGTAAAACATCCAGAAACCTCATAAGAATTGAATACGAATATCCATGGTACTGGTATTCGCAATATTCAGTAGGTAATAAAGGTATAGTACTTAAGTATAGACATGCATGCAACAAACGTAACAGTTCTACTGTATCATTGTAATACTAATGATGTGTAGTATAGCATACGCGTCTGTACTCGTGCAGCATGGCAATCATTAGATTTTGTGCAAGTGTTATAGAAGTGTTTAAAGTAGAAAGTAATTCCACCCATATCCGTAGCATATAATTAAAATCAGATTTTCCGGATATAGGGAATTCATATGACTCATAACGGCATTTACATATGCATCACGTGGTATAGCGGTCCTACAGTGGTATAGCAGTACCAATGAGGTGCAGTGTAACAAATGCGTCTGTGCTCGTGCAATATAATACTCATTGGTAATTGTGTTGTGTTCTATCAGTGTTTTCGTATAACAGATAACGTATACAATCAGCTAAATGTATCGTGTAATTATTAACGTAACTAATTGCTATGAGCTATACTATTATCTTTGAAAATGGAATGAAACGTTGGTTTTGAAATAAGGAAGCTGCATTAAGTTAAAATAGATATTCGTTTTGGAAAAATCGCATTGCATCCTTGTCATTTATCGTTTAAAATGGAAAATGAATCGTTGGTTTTTAAAAGAGTATAGCTCACTCAAACATAACGTCCTAAGTCAGGATAATTTATGACTCCACGAATCCATAAGAAACTTAGCCATAATCGGCACACTAATCTCATCATCACAAGTACGTGTTCACCGCCGGAAACAGGAGACGAATCCGGGATGGATCGTCTTGCCTGAATTGGGGGCAGATGCTATTTGGATTTATCCGTCCCCCTCTCCGAAGATGCCAAGTTGATTTATGACACCGTATATTTGAGGTTTGGATGGATGCGGCTGTTGTAGCAGATTTCGTCAGATTTCCCCTCATTTGCGAGGGTTTTTTGATTGTGGAGACGCTCTTCCCTGCAGGCACAAGACCTTGCAGTTAATTACGTTATCGCATCGCGATAACTACTTTCTCCTGCTCCAGAAGTTTACTTCGTGCCGTGTGTGTTTGTTTTATTTTTGGTTGCTCATGGATTGTATACGGAGACTAATTTATGTTGGCGCACACAGGGCATGGATTAATCCAAATCTGTATATTCTTAGATTTGGGTTTGGTTTGATTTAAGGATCATTATCTCCTTTGAGACTAAGATCTACTTAACGGTGGTATTAGGACCATTCAGATCCAACAAAGAGCATTAGGGCTATATCGTTTTAGTTTAAGCACGTTTCGTTCCGTAGATCACCATTTTGAAGCGAGGGTTTAGTTTAAGGACGTTTCGGTCCGTAGATCACTATTTTTGAGGTGAGAGTTTAGTTTAAGAATGTTTTGGTCCATTTTTAGTTTAAGGACATTGCGGTCCGTAAATCACCATTTTTGAGGTGAGGGTTTAGTTTAAGGAAGTTTCAGTCCGTGGATCATCATTTTTGAGGTGAGGGTTTAGTTTAAGGACGTTTCGGTTTGCAGATCATTCTTCATGCACGTGTATTTTTTACGTGACGGGTGTGCAGCGATGATGTGGGATACACCTATTTGGGGTGTGGTTTTGATTTAAGGTGTGCACGTCTGCTCAGGAAGTGCACCTAAAAGCAGTTGGTTGTCGGGACCCGCCACCTCTCTGAAGACGTTGAGGGATTACAACGACATGTATCAGAGTGTAGAGAGATATACCCATGAACCAATTCCCGTGTCTGAGGGAAAAGATCGTGCTGGACCATCTAAGAACTATTAGCCATTTTTGGGAGACTAAGATTAACTTAGGAGATGTGGGATGAATATCATTTTGGATATCATCAGTTGAAGGGTCATGAGTCATATTTGGGAACCAGTGAACCCATGAGCTTAGTTGATCTGAATTAGGGATCTTGCCAACTTGGGCTTTGTCCACTCAGTTTTTATTTATTTGAAAGAAGTGCTAAGCACTTGTTTGGGCTCAGTAACTCTTTTTGTATATAAAGTGCCGAGCACTTATGTAGGTTCTGACGCTCACACATAGCCATGTGTGGTTTTCAGTCATGAGCATTGCCCAATAAGTGTTAAACACTTTACCCCCTTTTTGGTCTCTTTATGAAGTGCTAGGCATTTTTTATGTCGCCTACGTGCAAGCACGCTAGGCGCTGCATTTTTATGTTCTGCGGCTCCCACATGAGTCACGTGAGGCGCTGGGCGCCAACCACTGAGTGCTAAGCACTTCTTTTTGAGTAGCACCCACGTGAGGGGAACGTGGGGTGCCGGACGCTGAGCGCCAACTACTGAGTGCTAAAGCACTTCTTATTGAGTAGCTCCCACGTGAAGGGCACATGGGGCGCTGGGCACTGACCGCCAACCACTGAGTGCTTAAGCACTTCTTATTGAGTAGCGCCCACGTGAGGGGCATGTGAGGCGCTGGGCGCTAAGCGCCAACCACTGAGTGCTAAGCACTTCCTATTGAGTAGTGATAGGAATATGTATGCCCTAGAGGCCATTATTATTCATATAGTGGATGCTTGGACATATATATAGAGGACTTTCTTTCTCGATATAATTGTATTCTATCTGGTTACTCTTTATCTTAACATATTGACTGATATTTTTTACTGTCTTTCTCTCACATGTTGGTAAAGCCCTTAAGATATGTACTTAACCACCAGGATTATGATGAGACCATTGTTGGGTTACGGCAGCGCCCCAGCCTTCTTTCCGAGGCCAAATGCGGAACAAAAACTTTTCAAAACTTGGCGCTACCATAACCAAATACCGGATCGTTCCATTAACCGTAAACTAGCTAATTACAAAGAAGTTAGAATGGCTATACCGATCGATCCGTGTCCTTCGGTCTTTAGCCACCATCCCTAGCTCCTCACGACATCTCCGATCTCGCTCGATCTTCGGTCTCCTCGTCGAAAGGGAACCACGCCAAGAAGTCTTTTTACGGGCTCCCGCTTCAAAACAAAGCAACTAGGACATGAAGTTTGCTAGCCGACATATCCAAGGTGAAGTAGAGAATGTGTGTAATAGCTTTGTCTCTAAATATCCATTGATTCTCAACACATGAGATTGTATGGATGGAGGTTGAAGATGAAACCATGGTGGAAGATGTGAGCTTAAGCAAAAGAAAGAAGAAGAAGAGCTTGCTTGCTTATTATGTGGAATGAAAAATGTGAGAGAGCATTATCTAAATGAAGAGCCAATCCCAAGACTTAGTGGCTGCCCCCTCTCTCTCCTCACATCAATTCAACATACTAATCAATCAAGAAAATTGACATGGCACCAAAAATAAGACCATGAGTCACCAAACATGCACATGCTTCGTTTAATGCCCTTCATTATGATTTCCACTCACAATTTCCACCACTAAACATTTAAACAAAAATGTTTAATCCAAAAAGAGAATGGCAACATCTAAAGTAAACTCGTGACAGATCACAAGGATACCCTTCACCTGTATTTACATACCTGCATCCGCATTCCGACTGAATGCTAATGCGATGAGACGAATGTAATCCAACAAATCTAATACTAGGATCCGGCTTAAACCAAAGCCCATCAGTATGATCCGTCCGATCATGATCCGTGCACGAGTGCACGTATATGATCGAACCCTGCCATAAAACAATACGACCTCTACAACGTTTCGCCTGAACTTGGGAAACTTTCTGTGGGGAACTCTAATGACTCATCAATACGGTGGCTGTGGATTTAACTACAAGCATGTCAGTGGCACTAGCTGTGCGTAACGTCTGCCGAGGTTTTGAGCGAAAGGGAAGCTGATGAGCGAACTCATCCGGAAACCTTCCTGATCCTGACAGTGACAATATCCGTACAGTCCGGTCTGTTTGTCTATGAGTATCGCATATCGGGTCTAGGGAGTGGATAAAGTCAGACCCCTAACAATGCGATAATTCATGTCGATATGAATCCCATTACCACCAGAGAAACTACCGATCCTAGATCGGTAATTCTCGACTACCTTGGCCAAGGTTTTTTGGTGATGGCCACCCGTGCACTGTGCGACATCAACCCCCAATACCGGGAGTGACGAATCCCCGACGATCCGCTCACTGCCTCCATGTGGCTCTGGACTGTACCCAACTAAAACCTATTTGCACGACTCCTTTGAGCCGTGGTAGGGTAGTAATCAAAGCACAGTGGGAACTCACACGAGACAAATGACGATCTCAGGTCGACAGACTAACCTGTACACATGTCACCTGGGAACTGCTATCTGACAATAGGTATAATACCAACTAGCAGGTTCCCGGCGAGTCCGTCCAGTGTACTCATAACCCAATGAGCACCTGTATACCATCTTACGTGAACAAACTAACACCAATGGCTTGTGAGACCTGGCCACCGCCCCTCGTCGGGGTCTTGATCAATATACATTAGTCTACTCTGGAGTATCGATGCCCAGTCTCGAAACTCCCACGACTAGGGACATTTAAGGATGCGCTTATAGACCCCCAGCTCCCACGTATATGATCGCCATCATAATGCTGGTAGTCAAGCAAGTATCCTATGGGCTCTATCAACATGATAAAGACAAACCAGATAGCATACTATCATCTCGAGTAAGACTGTCCTACCAGTATAGGTCCTCCCTCAATCATTGCAATCACGTGCCTGCGATCCAATAATTGACTTTGAGGGCACCATATCCAACAATCTCCCACTTGCACTTAAGGCTAATTATTGCGATGTCGCATACTCACAGCCCGTGCGATACCGAACATCCAACACCTTTACTAATCAGTTTCACAAAGCTCGTTTGTAAAACTATTGCGTTCGTGAAATAGCCTCAGTGAGTGGATCCGTCCTGATGTTTCTTTCTATGTCTATCTTAATCTCAAGTTTGCGGAGAAAGCCATCTCCCAAAATGAGCAATACTTGTCTTAGAATATGTCTGGATATCTGATGGGACCCAGCTCACAAATGAACTCCAAATCCAGCAAACTTTTTAGACTGTATCGTCAACTGAAATTAATCAGTATCCTGCGCCATGCTTCCCTCAGTATCCGCTTGGACCACCTGTCTAAACTACAGTATCTCATCAGAGGGAAGCTATAACTCTGACAGTCACTCTGTCATCCAGGTCACCTTGGAAGCCTGGAATGATAACCGTCTCCCGAAGGATGCTGCCGTTATCAAATCCCTAGAACATCCACTTATGTTCTAAAACTGCTTCCGAACGTTTCTCCAGGATTGGATTAATACATATATAAACTTATTGCATCTCATGCAGAAACAACATCTGGTGTGGTGCTTGACATCTCATGATTAACTTAATTGCCTAAGCAAGTGATGTCGATCATGCACATCCCTTTCCCCTTTAGTCTGTAAGACACCTTTAGAGAGGGTGACTCCTTCCCCTGCAGGTACACCACCATGCCAGGAGCTGTCCATTCTAAAATACTTTTTAGAATACCGTCTAAGTACCCAGATTGGGACACTTCCCAAATCTAGATCTAAAACCATAGATCTAGTAACCAGAATGACTAATATTATATCCATATCCTATGTGGAGAAACCACTGTGTAACAACTACAGTATAACCGATCGTAGTACAGGAATTTCACTTCCTACTCTGTGTATGTCATCCAAATACTAGGACATCACACCCTACTACCTTTTTAACATATCTATCTCCTATTCTGATGAAGTCAAAGCCCATGACTGTCACATCAGAAATAGATGATCTATATCCGCTATATCTACTTTAGTCTATAAATAGATATAAACTACTTATCCACTATACTTCCGCTGCTCCCACTGACTACAACAACCCTCTGGCAGAGTCTTATACACATGCACTTCTAAAACTAGTTTAGAACGACGCTATACTCATCCTCCTGCCGGGTCTCATAGTCTTGAACAACAGTAGTGTTAAGTTTGGGTAAACAAGAACCTCCCTGTCACCATTTTTGAGAATACCAAAGTACCTCTCGGGTGCCTGAGGTTACCACCATATCCGCGGAGTGGCTAACGGAATGTCAAACCTGATTGAATGTTTAGATCCAATTAAATTTTCAGTAATCATTTGCGGTTCTGGAATCACTTCCAGTTCTACCATACTTCCACTACTGTTTTCTGAAAAAATCCATTTTACTAAAACTGTGGCGAGTCAAGAACAATATCACTATTAATCTTCCAGATGGTAGAAAATTCCTCGTCATAGCCTGGGTTAACCCACAAACATCCATTACAGAAACGTGCCTTGAGTTATCCAGAGTCTGGTTTTAAGCATAAGCCAGACAACTCCCCGTACCTTAATATCGTTAAGCTATGAACCATTTTATATACAATATAGAAACAGATGCACTAATTTAATTGGAACCAGATTCAAATCATGCAGCTGTCTCCAATGCATGTCAACTAAATGGAAAGAGGCCGATCAGCGTTACTCAACTTAGAAATGCATCCAGATATGAGTAACCTGAAAGAGAAACAAGTTTCTTAAACCATTACTACCAACTGAATACCAATCACAAGTATCTACATCTTCGATCAACTTGAAGAATCCTGATACTTGCATCACCTGGTTCTCTACTTTATTCTTGTACCTATAACTTCTCAAAACTTAGACCTTGTATTTCTACGAAACACTTGTCTAAAAACTAGAGAAGTCATAAGTAAACAGAATATAGTATGAGTACCAACCCCTCTATCCTAATGGACACCGGACAACATACAATACTTTGCATAAGTCTACTGAGTTTAATAACTCAAACTCTGTGCGTCGTAGGTTGAAAAACTGTACTGTGGTTATGAAGAACTACACCGCTGTTGAATGCTCCTAACCTAACCATCAACTGATATAGATAAATGTTATCGACATAATTTCAAAAAGTTATATCTCACTTTATAAAATAAACGTACAGATATATCAGTTTGAAATTGGTGCATAAGAATGGATATTCAAAACCAAATATTTGCCGTCCGGCAAAAACCCAAGTGATTTCCTCAAATATCACCAATTACAACGAATTCTAATAAAATGAGGATGATCACTTAATTCCTAATAACTTACTCCCACTCATCATCTGTAAAACCATACAGATGTGAGAATCATACCTGGTAAATACATACCCTGGAGTAAGGGTCTAATTGAGAAATTAGTTTTATATTAACAACGCACAGTGAAACTGAAACATGAAAATGTTTTGTAGGGGTATTCAGGTATTCCAAGTAATGCCTCTTCCATTATCAGATTAATGACTGTAACCGTATATTTCCTTGCCATCTATCCAAATCCCTTTATTTGTCTTTATTCATTCCCTTCTGTACACCCCCTTAGGCTAAGTGGTTTTCTTCCTTCCCTACCGTTCGACACCAGCCTATGGTTTTGAAGAAGACTATCCAATAAGCGTAACAGGTGTACTCTCCTAATCCTAGGAGTTCTCGTAACCCGAGGGAAGGTAAAGATAAAGGACAACTGAATAAACCTTATTCTATTTCTCCTGAACCAGAATCCATCCCCGAACTGGTACAAGTTCCTTCGAGTTCGTATATAACCATACGATGGATTTATCTAATGGAAGTGGATGTTCGTAGTGATACAGGGTGTTCTGGAGAAATACAAAGGAGAAGTAGGAGTGGCGATGAAATACGTGGTTTGGTCGTGAATGATTGCAGTCGTAATTTAATTTGCCCCTTTTTTAATCCTTTTATTTTGTCATTATTTATTACCTTCTGTACACCCAACTTAGGCTAATTAGTTTTCTACTTTCCCTACCTTTCGGCACCTGCTTATGGTTTGGAAGCAGACTATCCTGTTGGGATAAAAATTTACACCCCGGTTGACCAAGTCAAAATCAAAGTCAACCCCAAGCCAAGTAGACCCAAGCCCAGATCCAGTGGGCCCATGCCCGGGTCGAGCCCGAACATGAAGCGGCCGGCCTCCCCCCATGCCAAGATAAAAATTTTGTAATAAATAATTTTGTTGCATTTCTTTTATTTTATTTTATGGATAAATGTAAGAAAAATAGGCATAAAGCCAAATTTTTGTAAAGCCCATGGCTTATGTGCAAAAAGAAATGGCACATGAGCCATGGGATAGGCAAAAATGCCATTTTGTGAAGCCCAAGGGGCTATGTGTAAAGTGTATAGCCTATAAAGGCAAAGATAATGAAAATATCTCACAACTTTTTTTCTCTCCAAAAAAAATTTAGATTTGAGATCTTTTCTCCTTCTTCAAGGTTCCAAAATCTTCTTCTTTCTTTTGAATTAAATCAAGAGTTTTACTCTTCATTTTATAAAACAAAATAGGTTTTCACCACAAAACCCACAAAGGGAAACTTGGATCTGTCACTAGATCTCAAAAAGGAGAGATTTTTAAAAAATCCCATATCTCTTGATCTTCAAGATCCAGCAAACAGAAGAGGAAGAATATGAACCCCTTTCATTAACCCAAAGCATCTTAGGAGTTTAAACTCCACCCTATTTTCTCTTTAGAGAATTTCCGGGGCTAAAAGCCCCCTTTTCTTTGCCGGCGCGCTAGCGCTCGAGCGCAAAGCGCCCACGTGCCGACACGTGGCGCGCTTGCGCTCCAGCGCGCTGCGCTCGAGCGCAAAGCGCCCACGTGCCGACACGTGGTGCGCTTGTGCTCCAGCTCGCAGCGCTCGAGCGCAAAGCGCCCACGTGCCGACACGTGGCGCGCTTGCGCTCAAGCGCCCAGCGCCCGAGCGCAAAGCGCCTACGTGCCGACACGTGGCGCGTTTACGCTCAAGCGCCCAGCGCCCGAGCGCAAAGCGCCCACGTGCCGACACGTGGCGCGCTTGCGCTCAAGCGCCCAGCGTCCGAGCGCAAAGCGCCCACGTGCCGACACGTGGCGCGCTTGCGCTCCAGCACTCTGCGCTCGAGCGTAAAGCGCCCACGTGCCGACACGTGGCACGCTTGCGCTCAAGCGCCTAGGCACTGGCCCCATGAATCCTTTGGATGTATTTTCCCCCCTTTATTTATATATACATGTATATATATACATATGTACACATATACATACTCCACGACACTGTCCCTGTTAGAAAAAAATTTCTAACGGGGCGCTGCCCCGCACCCCGCAAGGGGGCTGCTAGCCCCCTTGACCCCCAGCTCGCTATCCGGGTAGCGGGACCACGTAAAAACTCTGCGTGCCTCCCGATATATCCAAAACCCCCCTTCAAAACACAACACACGTACACTGCACATCGAGTTCGTATGACCAGTTTAACCCGTTAATCGGAGGTTCCCTCGCTCTAAAGACGAGAGGTAATTAACGGCAGTTTTGTCCGCGGCTGCCGGAGATTCGGATCCCCACAATCATTAAACCCCGGCCTACCCTAGGCAGGGGGAATCTGTAGTACGCCTGACAAGCCTGCACGTATTCCCATCTTAATAGGGTGACGAAAAACACCCTACAGATTCTGGCACACCCGGTGGGACTTTTCTCTCCTCCCATATCTTGGGTTAAATGTTCATGCGAACTCAATCAATATACATATCGATTGCCTATACTGAAATGATGTTTTCTTTTCGTGCAACAATCAACTTTCAACGACAATGTCTCCCAAGAAGAATTCAGCTTCCAAAGCGACCCCAATTCCGTACGTGGTCAAGATCAACGCTCGTGTGGTTCTCCCCGCAAGCCTCAGTCGACAGTGGGAGGAACTGCCCCGCCAGTTTGGCTCCGTCATCATCTACCCTGCCGGAAGCGCTCATCTGGCGGAAATCCCGACGAAACAGGCGGCCAAGCCGGTCTCTAGGGGCAAGAGGCCGAATGTCGTGATCGCCAAGGCATCACAACCGAAACTTAAGACGGTGTCTGAACGATTCTCTGGTGCTCCAGCGGGGGGCAAGAACTCCGGTACAAAGGGCAACATCAAATGTTGCAGACGAGCTCAGGCGATGACTCTGAAAAATGCACAATTGAGCGTATCTCCAAAGCCCTCCATCGCCCGGTCTGTGACGTCTTCCCAAAGAGCCGAAGTCTGCCAGGTGCTTAGAACAGAAAAGTTAAGGCAGAAGCGGCTCAGGTATCGAGCCAACAAGAGGGCCAGGGCCTCGGTCAAGTGGAATCTTCTGAAGTTCCAAGAGAAAGGTTACTCTGTGACGATGGCTGAGTCGGCCGTAAAAATTAGCAATTCCTTCGAACCTCTGAGGTGGGTTCAGAAAAATGCCATGACCGCCAGAATCAAGAAGACAGCGGTCCGAACGTCGCTACAAAGAGACGTGTCCCGGCCCCAACAGAAAAAGTATGGCATTGTCTCTTCAAGAGTCTATCAGGAGCTCTGTGCCGCACGAAAGCAGTGGGGCAAACCCAGAAAAGAAGCGCCAGCACCATTCAAGAATCCGGCCAGGCCATCCGCCTTCAATCGACTGCCCGCTACCGAAACAGGAGGGCCAAGACAGCGATCCGTGAAATCAGCTGCCGATAATAAAAAGACGGCTGGATATGTCGTCCATACGGTTTATATGGCGGGCGGGCGTCCCAGCGACAACCTTCGCAGCAAAAGCAAGGATGGGGCCACCACATCCCACGTCCAATCTGTCTTGAATGTGGTTGCCGCTTCCCAAGAACAGCCGCCTCCGCTGGATGATGAAAACCCTCTTGATGAGGACGATAGGCAGAAGGACCCTTCGGTCCAGGCAGAGTCAAGCTCAGAGAGCGAGGAAGGGCCGACTTTCCGCCCCAGGACCGCGGAGCAAGAGCTGCTCCAAGAGCTTCGAAAACAACTCAGGAGCAAGGATAAAGAGATGGCCAAGCTCTATTTGAAGATTGACGACTTAACGAACGTTGTGATGCAGCTTACGGCTCAAATTGCTCGAGCGCTTCCTAATCAAGCACAAGTCACTACTAATCAGCCGGGTGATGACAATCCGAAGCAGCCATTGCCTGCTTCTTTGGGTCCAAGAATGGTCGAACCGCACGAAAGCCGGCTACATTCCGCTTCTGGGGATGCCTTGGCCCTAAATAGCACTATCGCGCTAACACAAGATTGGATAATGGATTTGGTCACCAGCAAAGTTAAAACATTAGTGGCCGAAGTTGAAGCTCAGAAGGAAATTGGCAGTAGTGGGCGGCCGTATCCCGCACACTACGATCTGATCGAGTTCCCGAGCGGCTACGTCATTCCTAAATTCGGAAGGTTCGACGGAACGGGGAATGCAAATCAGCACGTCGCCCACTTCAAAGCCTCGTGTGGAAATACAGGGGGCAATGACGCACTCCTTCTTCGTCAGTTTGTCAACAGCCTGACCGGTGTCGCCTTCGACTGGTACGTGAGTATACCAGACGGGTCCGTCATTACCTTTGCCCAAATGGAGTCTCTGTTTCGGCAAAGGTTCATGAGTGTCAGTGATAAAATCTCCATTGCCGACCTTGTGATGACCAAGCCGGGGAAGAATGAAAGCAACACCGACTTTATTGCCCGATGGCGTAATCTCACGGTCAAGTGCGAACCGCCGCTGGAGCAGGACCAGTCCGTCAGCCTTCTCATTGGGAACCTCAGCAATTGGATGGTCCCATTCTTGTGTATAGCAGGCCTCAAGACGTTTCAAGAGCTAACCAAGAAAGTCCAAATGCTGGAACGCTCGAAGCAAGAGTCCCCGCCAGACCCTTAGAGAGACAAAATATGGAAAAGCAAGCGGGACGACAGCCATAGAAGCGGGAGTTCCAGTAGTTCCAATGTCTTCAATGCGTCGGACAATGAAGAAAAGCGAAGGGCGGGCGAATCCAAAACCAACCGGTCTCGAAAGCCATTGCTGGGAGGAGATGGGCCTTCCCTAGAGGAGAAGAAGAACAAGGTTTACTCTTTCAGAAGGGACAAGGTCCGTAAGATATTTAAAGATGTCTTGAACAATGGCCTACAATTGCCGGAGTCGAAAAGACCCCAAGAAGCAAAAATGACCGACAATCCCCTGTATTGCCCGTACCACCGAGTAGTGAGCCATGCGATCGAAGATTGCTATATCTTCAAGGACTGGGTCAAGAAGCAGTACAAGGCTGGAGAGATCGAGCTGTCCAAAAGCTTGTTGGTGAACAATCAAGTTGCAACCGCCAACTTTATACAGACAGAAGTTGAAGCCTTCTGGGAGCAGACAGCTGAACCCGCTGCCCTGACAAACGAAACTGACTCATCGCGGCCTCCGTGGAGTACGCACATATCTAATAAGACGAAGAAGATGCTAAAGCTGCTTCAGAAAGAGCCTAGGATGGAATGGGAAGGACAGAAGAAGCCTACCAGTCCAGCTGCCAATGCGGCTCCATCAGGCTCAAAATCCAAGAAGCTCAAGAGGAATAAAAGTGCAGCTCGGCGCGAAAAAGAGTCTGCAGGGAGATCGACCATTCAAAAATATATCGATTCCCTCGAAGAATATGAACAAAAGGAAAGAACATTGATTCAATTGAAGGAGTTCTTCCCTGTACAAGCGGCTGAAATTCTGGACGAGTTAGAAGAAGACTCTAATGAAGAAATCCCAGTAGTGATCTGCTACGCCATCCATCTTGGCAGCGACTCGAAAGAGGAGCTCTGTTTTCCCGAAGAGGACGAGGAGCTCGCCACAACGGCCAATCTAATCCAGCTCAGAAGCGGCAGGGCTCTACCGCCAAATCAGGGCAACGCCCCAAAAGGGAAGGAAAAACAAGTCGCTAATGAAGAAGATGGCAGAGAACCGGCTGATGAAAACATAAGTCCTTCCTCGGTGGACTATAATGTCTTGGCACATCTCCGGAAGCTTCCGTCTCTCCTGAGCATCTACGACGTCTTGGTCCTATCTAAGGAGCTTAGAGATGTTCTCATTCACGCTCTACAAAACCCCGAGCGGTATCAGGCTCACTTTGCGGAAATTAATATGAAAGAAGCCTAGCACGCTTTGCATGCCGCCGCAGTCACATTTAAGGATGAAGACTTGCTACTGGGAATGGCTGAGCATAATCGGCCGCTTTACGTGACCGGGTACAGCGACGGAGATCGGATTAATCTCATATTGATTGATCCGGGGTCTTCAGTGAACATCATGAACTTGCGGACGCTGAAGAGTTTGTCAATGGACGTCCGACACCTATCAAGGGAAAGGATTGTCATTTAAGACTTCAACAAAAATTGCCAGCAAGTTCTGGGGTCCATAGCTCTGCCAATCAAATTCGGGGATCTGCAAACTGAAGCTAAGATATACGTGATCGACGCCGACACATCTTATAAGATTCTGTTGGGGCGGCCGTGGCTCCACGATTACGGCATCATTCCGTCAACTCTCCATCAATGCATGAAGTATACTAAAAATGGTGAAGAAAGACGCATTGACAGAGACATCCAACCGTTCGGTGTGCATGAAGTCCGATATGAAGATTCTCAGTACTTTATGAACCACCAAAATACTAAGCCACAACTGACTGAGGATAGACCGGCCCCAAGACTCAAAAGCAAATCTGCGCCGGCTGTCACTTTCAAAGGCAAAAATGCCCAAGTGCGCCCGCATTTCGGTAGCAACACTGATGAGTCCGACGCTGGAAGTCCGTCCTTCCGTAAAACTCGCCCTCATTTCGGTAGCGATACGGATGAATCTGTCACTGAAGCCCCATCTAGCAGTAAAGTCTGCCCTCATCTTGGCAGCGACACTGAAGAGTCAGAGGAATAGAACCTGTCGTGCAACAGCGGTGCAGATTGGACCCCCATGCAAAAAGAGAAACTACGAGAGACCCTCGAAATTGCAGAAGGGTCCCTAGCCGTCACAAGGGTGCCGGAGCAGATGTGCAAAGAGCTCGATGCGTTGTCAGTCTCCACCGTGGACCAGCTGAAAACTTTTGACGTCCCCGGGAGGAAAAATGGACAGAAGGGCATCCTGTTTTACGGGTCAACCCCCGTTGTGCACCCGGACGAACTTTCTATCGCGTGCTTTCCCTATGAGAGAGGCATAAGAGCCATCCTCTATCCCAGATACTATGCGCCCGAGATGCGGGAATACTTTAAAAAGTGCGAATGCTGGTTATATCAAACGGAGTCCGAAGCAAAGTTTTACGAAGGGCTATGGCATCCACCCCAGGTCCGAGCACTCATCGATGGACGAATTCCAGATAAACGGGGCATAGGCTACGTTCAACCTGATTCCAAAGTGTGCTACATGATCCATGTTGGTGAGGGCAGCGAAAGATCGAATGATGATGACGAAATAGCCGAGCCCGAAGAAGCTCCTCAAGAGCTCGAAGATGGAGGACAAGCAACCTTTGATGAGCTAACCGAGATTGACTTAGGAACGCCCGATAATCCAAGGCCGACCTACATCAGCTCACTCTTGTCGGAGGAAATGAAAGAGCAGATAATTGCCCTGCTGCATGAGTTCATCGACTGCTTCGCGTGGACGTACAAAGAAATGCCTGGCCTTTCCCCTGAAGTAGCCATGCATAAGCTGGCTATATCTCCTGATGCTAAGCCAGTTAAATAAGCTCCTCGAAGAATGAGAAGGGAGTTGGAAGAAAAGGTCATCAAGGAAACCAAGAAACTCATCGATGCCGGCTTCATCAGGGAAGAGAAATATGCGGACTGGATCACATGCATAGTCCCAGTGAAGAAGAAAAATGGGCAGATCCGAGTTTGTGTCGATTTCAGGGACCTCAACAAGGCATGTCCTAAAGATGACTTTCCGCTACCGGTCATGGAAATGATGGTCGATGACACCTTAAATTACGAACTGTTCACCTTTATGGATAGCTCGTCTAGATATAATCAGATCAAGATGTCGCTTGAGGATGAGAAACATACAGCATTTCGAACCCCGATCGGAATATATTGCTACACGGTAATGCCGTTCGGACTGAAGAACGCAGGTGCTACATATCAAAGGGCAATGACTAATATCTTTGATGACCTAATCCATAAAGTCGTCGAATGTTATGTTGATGATCTGGTCGTCAAGACTAAAACCAAGGCCGATCATATCCGAGATCTTAGGACCGTTCTCACCAGACTGAGGGAATACGATCTGAATATGAATCCTCTGAAGTGCACTTTTAGCGTGTCATCGGGAAAATTCCTGGGCTTCATAGTCCGACATCGAGGGATCGAAGTTGACCCATCAAAGATAAAGGCCATCATGGAGATGCCCCCTCCGAAGAGTCTGACGCAGCTAAGATCTTTTCAAGGAAAGCTTGCTTATATACGGAGGTTTATCTCAAATTTATCGGGAAGGTGTAGGCCCTTCTCAAAGCTCATGAAGAAAGGAGCTCCTTTTATCTGGGATGCCGAATGTCAAGCAGCGTTCGAAAATATCAAACAATACTTGTTGCACCCTCCATTGCTGGCCGCTCCCATTCCAAATAAACCGTTGATTCTCTACACTGTCGCGCTGGATGAGTCATTCAGTGTGCTCCTTGCCCAGAATAACGAGGAGGGAAAGAAAATGCCCTCTACTACCTCAGTCGAACTCTAGTCGGGGCGGAATACAACTACTCCCAAATAGAAAAGCAATGCCTGGCTCTAATATTTGCTGTGAAGAAGCTGAGGCATTATTTGCTCGCTCATCGGGTTATGCTGATCTCCAAGGTCGACCCGCTCAAACATTTGATGACCAAAGCAAGCCTAGCCGGCAGAATAGAAAGATGGGCTGTCATGCTACTTGAGTTTGACATAGTTTATACCCCTCAGAAAGCAGTAAAAGGGCAAGCTCTTGCAGACTTTCTCGCTGCTCATCCCATACCAGAAGGGTCGCCGCTAAATTGTGAGTTACCCGACGAACAAGTGCTGCACCTCGAGGAAGAAGAGCAATGTTGGGAGCTCTACTTCGATGGGGCCTCATCAATAAGGAGCTCCGGCAAATCAATCGTCCCGGAGGTAAAAGCGGGGATAGGATTGGTGTTCATCATGCCATCAATGGGAACCTTATGGCGTTCTTTTGCTCTCACCGAGCCTTGGACAAACAATGAAGCTGAGTATGAAGCTCTGATAGCTGGTTTGGAACTCGCCATAGAAATGGAAATCCTTCGGCTATGTGTTTACGGTGACTCCTAGCTTGTCGTCAACCAAGTAAGCGGCGACTATAAGATATACAAACCCGAGTTAGCTCGGTACAGAGGCCGGGTGGTGGAACTCATGAAACGGTTCACTCACATTGAACTAATGAGAATCCCCAGAGCGTTGAACGGAAAAGCCGACATACTCGCTCGCTTAGCCAAGGAGCTGGCTGATCCTGACATGGACGAAATTCTGATCACAGTCAGGAGCCGGCAAATTCTACCCCCAGTCTCTCTACGAGAAGAGGAAAGCGCGGAACAGAAAAGCAGTCCCGCTGAAGAAGCTTCGATCATCCAAGACGAGCCCGATTGGAGAGAACCCTTCATAGAGTACCTCCGATACGACGAGCTGCCCGAAGAAAAATCTGCGAGGATTCAGCTGAAGAAAAGAGCTCTTCGATACGTGTTTGTAAATGACACGTTATACCGCAGGTCATATGACCAACTCTGGCTCAGGTGTCTGTCATTGGCCAAAGCCCAAAAGGTCATGAAAGATGTTCACTCGGGCGTTTGCGGTGCTCACCAATCTGGCCCCAAGATGCGACTTCAAATCAAACGGCATGGGTATTACTGACCTACCATAATACGAGATTGCAGAGAGCATGCGAAGAAATGTCAGATCTGCCATATCCATGGTGATTTCATTCACAAGCATCCCAATCCGTTGCATCCTACGGTGGCGTCGTGGCCCTTCGAAGTCTGGGGCACCGACATTGTTGGCCCAATTGATCCTCCGTCATCCAAAGGTCACCAGTTCATACTGGCCGCGACAGACTACTTCTCCAGATGGACTGAAGCCTTCCCGCTAAAAGAAGTCAAGACAAAAGATATTCTGACATTCTTCCAGCATAATATTCTATACCGCTTCGGTACAGCAAGAAGAATCATTTCTGACAATGGGCCCTCTTTCAAGAGCTTCAATGTCTCAAGGGTCGCTACTCAGCACAAGATAGACTGGAGATATTCCTCCATCTATAAATCTAAGAGCCAATGGGCTAGCCGAAGCCTTCAATAAGACTATGCAAGCTCCTGAGGAAAAATGCTTCAGCCAACAAGAGAGACTGGAATCTCAAACTTCACGGGGCGTTGTGGGCATATCGTACCACGCACCTTACTCCAACTCAGTCCACTCCATACTCATTGCTCTTCGGAGTGGAGGCGGTCCTCCCCCTCGAAGTCGAAGTTCCAAGCTTAAGAATGGCCGTTCAGCACGAGTTGACGGAGGAGGAAAACGTGCTCCTTTGACTTGAAGAGCTCGATGCCCTCGAAGAAAAGAGGCTCGCGGTGCAGCAAAATCTGGAGCTATACCGAGCCCAAATGTCACGGGCCTATGAAAAGATAACCCGTCTCCGTGCTTTCAAGAAAGGTGAATTGGTGTTGGTCCTCAAAAGACCGATCATCCCCAATCGACATGCTAAGGGAAAATTCAAGCCAAACTGGGAAGGACCATACATCATCTAGGAAGTGTTCGACGGAGGATCCTACCAACTAATAAGTGTCGAGGGAGAAAGGCCCATGCCACCCATCAATGGCCGATATCTCAAGAAATACTACACGTGAATGCTCTAAGTCCCAGGCGAATTGAGCACACCAGCCCTACGGTATGGATCATACATCCTGCAAAACCGTATACAATCCACGGGCGTAAATGACCCCTATCTCTCCCGAATCCTGCCGGTGAGACTACTTTTAATGACCCACCAGCGGCAAAAAAAAAGAGAAAAAAAAGAAAAAAAAGAAAAAAGAAAAAAAGAAAAAAAAAGGTATGTCCACAAGCAAAACGGGCACGGATGAAAACCCGAAAGGGCTCCGTGAGTAAAAACAGCAGGACTACCGGTGGGTTTGTGAAATCCCGAAAGGGCGCAAACTCGTGAAAAGAGATGAAATACACTCGCAAAGTCCTCTCGACCTAGTGAGGAGAAAACCCCTGTGTGAGATCCTTACGACTCACAAAGGAGCAACACACTTAGGAATCCTCACGATTCCTAAGGAGAACATACACCTGCGGGATCCTTACGACTCGTAGGGAGAAAATGCTTTTATGGGACCCTCACGGCCCATAAAATTGAAAAGCCTTAGGTGATAGGGACCCAAACCTGTCTCCTAATCCATCGTTCCCCAACGGGCAACGGCAAATGATGAGTCGCTCCTGGCATTTCGCTTTAGTGTTAGCGGTGCTGATGCCGACCAAAAACCCAAATCCCAAGTCCTCCCAAGGCAAATGATGAGTTGCTCCTGGCATTATTCCAGTGCAGCAATGCTGATGCCAAACAAGATCCAAATTCCAAGTCCCCAAACGACGAATGATGAGTCGCTCCTAGTACCACATTCCAGTGCAGCGATGCAGACGCCAACCAAAATCCAATTTCTCAAAATTCTCCCAGCCCTACGGTTGGTCCCCAAGTTGACTACCGTATACAATCCACGGGCTTAAATAATTCTCGTTACACCCATGCCCCACCACAATTACCAGTTACGCGGCTGGTCTCCGCCTTTGGAATTATACTCCATTGAGAAGACCCACTCATGTGTCCTCACGATACATGAGGAGAACAAACCTTTGTGGGATCTTTATGACTCATAAAGGAAAAACACACTTAGGAGTCCTCACAACTCCTAAGGAGAAAATACACCTGCGGGATCCTTACGACTCGTAGGGAGAAAATGTTTTTATGAGACCCTCACGGCCTATAAAATTGAAAAGCCTTAGGTGATAGGGACCTAAAGCTGTCTCCTAAGCCATCGCTCCCCCAACAGGAATAGGCAAATGATGAATTGCTCCTGGCACGTGTGCTTCAGTGTTAGCAACGCTGATGCCTACCCTAACCCCAAAATCCCAAACTCCAATCCAATAGACCCCTAAGTCTTTAAACTAGGGACAGATGACCCCTAAGTCGTTAAGCTGGGAACGAAGGAAATCTCCTCATGGCAGATGATGATTCGCTCCTGGTACCATATTCCAGTGCAGCGATGCTGATGCCAAACCAAAACCAAAATCCCCAAATCCTGTCATGACATTTGATGATTCTCTCCTGGTACCATATTCCAGCGTAGCGATGCTGATGTCAACCAAAATCACATCAAGTCAGCAAAACAACCAATGACCTCCCTGGCAGAATCAAATTCCACCTCGGAAACAAGTCAACTTCATCCCTGACACCGCAATAAGCGGAGAAAGTCAAATCCAGCACCGACTGTCCAAGTCGCAAAAAGGGCAGAACCGACCGTCCACGTCGCTAAAAGGGCAGCACCGACCGTCCAGGTCGCAAAAAGGGCAGAACCAACCGTCCACGTCGTTAAAAGGGCAGCACCGACCGTCCAAGTCGCAAAAAGGGCAGTATCGACCGTCCAAGTCGCAAAAAGGGCAGTACCGACTGTCCACGTCGCTAAAAGGGCAGCACCGACCGTCCACGTCGCAAAAAGGGCAGAACCGACCGTCCAAGTCGCAAAAAGGGCAGAACCGACAGTACACGTCGCTAAAAGGGCAGCACCGACCGTCCAAGTCACAAAAAGGGCAGCACCGACCGTTCACGTCGCTAAAAGGGCAGCACCGACCGTCCATGTCGCAAAAAGAGCAGTATCGACCGTCCAAGTCGCAAAAAGGGCAGTACCGACCGTCCACGTCGCTAAAAGGGCAGCACTTACCGTCCACATCGTAAAAAGGGCAGAACCGACCGTCCAAGTCGTAAAAAGGGCAGAATCGACCGTCCACGTCGCCAAAAGGGAAGCACCGACCGTCCAAGTCGCAAAAAGGGCAGAACCGACCGTCCACGTCGCTAAAAGGGCAGCACCGACCGTCCACGTCGCTAAAAGGGCAGCACCGACCGTCGACGTCGCTAAAAGGGCAGCACCGACCGTCCACATCGCTAAAAGGGCAGCACCGACCTTCCAAGTCACAAAAAGCGCAGTATCGACCGTCCAAGTCGCAAAAAGGGCAGTACCGACCGTCCACGTCGCTAAAAGGGCAGCACCGATCGTCCAAGTCGCAAAAAGGGCTGAATCGACCATCCACGTCACCAAAAGGGCAGCACCGACTGTCCAAGTCGCAAAAAGGGCAGAAACGACCGTCCACGTCGCTAAATAGGCAGCACCGACCGTCCACGTCGCTAAAAGGGCAGCATCGACCGTCCACGTCGCAAAAAGGGCAGAACCGACCGTCCAAGTCACAAAAAGGGCAGAACCGACCGTCCACGTCGCCAAAAGGGCAGCACCGACCGTCCAAGTCACATAAAGGGCAGAACCGACCATCCACGTCGCTAAAAGGGCAGCACCGACCATCCAAGTCGCAAAAAGGGCAGTACACGTCGCTAAAAGGGCAGCACCGACCGTCCAAGTCGCAAAAAGGGTAGTACCGACCGTCCACATCGCTAAAAGGGCAGCACCGACCGTCCAAGTCGCAAAAAGGGCAGAACCGACCGTCCACGTCGCTAAAAGGGTAGCACCGACTGTCCAAGTCGCAAAAAGGGCAGAACCGACCGTCCAAGTCGCTAAAAGGGCAGCACCGACCGTCCAAGTCGCAAAAAGGGCAGAACCGACCGTCCACGTCGCAAAAAGGGCCGCACCGACCGTCCATGTCGTAAAAAGGGCAGTGCCAGCTTCCCAAAAGGTGGGAACGGAATCAAGTCGCCTCCACGTGGAAGAAGATCCATCAATTTCATGCACACGACCCACATATGTGGTGTGCATTATTGATGGGGGGCAATTTGTTGGGGTAAAAATTTACACCCCGGTTGACCAAATCAAAATCAAAGTCAACCCCAAGCCAAGTAGGCCCAAGCCCAGATCCAGTGGGCCCATGCCCGGGTCGAGCTCGAACATGAAGCGGCCGACCTCCCCCCATGCCAAGATAAAATTTTTGTAATAAATAATTTTGTTGCATTTCTTTTATTTTATTTTATGGATAAATGTAAGAAAAATAGGCATAAAGCCAAATTTTTGTAAAGCCCATGGCTTATGTGTAAAAAGAAATGGCACATGAGCCATGGGATAGGCAAAAATGCCATTTTGTGAAGCCCAAGGGGCTATATGTAAAGTGTACAGCCTATAAAGGCAAAGATAATGAAAATATCTCACAACTTTTTTTCTCTCCAAAAAAAATTTAGATTTGAGATCTTTTCTTCTTCTTCCAGGTTCCAAATTCTTCTTCTTTCTTTTGAATTAAATCAAGAGTTTTACTCTTCATTTTATAAAACAAAATAGTTTTTCACCACCAAAACCACAAAGGGGAACTTGGATCTGTCACTAGATCTCAAAAAGGAGAGATTTTTAAAAAATCCCATATCTATTGATCTTTAAGATCCAGGCAACAGAAGAGGAAGAAGAAGAACCCCTTTCATTAACCCAAAGCATCTTAGAAGTTTAAACTCCACCCTATTTTCTCTTTAGAGAATTTCCGGGGCTAAAAGTCCCATTTTCTTTGCCGGCGAGCTAGCACTCGAGCGCAAAGGGCCCACGTGCCGACACGTGACGCGCTTGCGCTCCAGCGCCCTGCGCCCGAGCGCAAAGCGCCCACGTGCCGACACGTGGCGCGCTTGCGCTCCAGCGCCCAGCGCCCACCTGCCGACACATGGCGCGTTTACGCTCCAGCGCTCTGCATTCGAGCGCAAAGCGCCCACGTGCTGACACGTGGCGCGCTTGTGCTCGGGCGCTGGTGGCGCGCTTGCGCTCCAGCACTCTGCGCTTGAGCGCTAAGCGCCCACGTGCGGACACGTGGCGCTCTTGCGCTCAAGCGCCTAGGCGCTGGCCCCACGCATCCTTTGGATGTATTTTTCCCCCTTTATTTATATATACATGTATATATATATACATATGTATACATATGTACACATACACATACTCCACGACACTGTCCCTGTTAGAAAAAAATTTCTAACGGGGCGCTGTCCCGCACCCCGCAAGGGGGCTGCTAGCCCCCTTGACCCCCAGCCCGCTATCCGGGTTGCGGGACCCCCGTAAAAACTCTGCGTGCCTCCCGATATATCCAAAACCCCCCTTCAAAACACAACACACGTACACTGCACATCGAGTTCGCATGACCAGTTTAACCCGTCAATCAGAGGTTCCCTCGTTCCAAAGGCGAGGGGTAATTAACGGCAGTTTAGTCCGCGGCTGCCGGAGATTCGGATCCCCACAATCATTAAACCCCGGCCTACCCTAGGCAGGAGGAATCTGTAGTACGCCTGACAAGCGTGCGCGTATTCCCATCTCAATGGGGTGACGAAAAACACCCTACATATCCGATAAGCGTAAAAGGTGTACCCTCTCCTAATCCTAGGAGCCCTCACAACCTGAGAGAAAGTAAAAGGAAAAGACAAATGAATAGTCCTATTCACTCTCTCCATAACCAGAATCCATCCTCGAATCGGGAACAAGTTCCTTCGAGTTCGTATATAACCATAGGATAGATTTATCCTATGGAAGTGAATGTTCGTAGTGATACAGGGTGTTCTGGAGAAAAGCAAAGGGTAAAAGAAGGAGTGGTAATGTTGTATGCAACTCAGACAATCCAAAATCCAGTGTTTTAAGAAAGTTCGGTTAACTTGGTTACTGAGTCATAGTCTAGGGTCGGGCCATGGTCACAGCCAAAGAGGAAGAAAAGAAACACTCTGCATGCACTTAAACCTAGATCAGAATGGTTAATCACTTTATCTAATCAGGATGTCTCCCACTGTATCCTCAAATTCTCCCCTAAACCTGAAAGAAGAATTAGTCGGGATCACCCGAGGAGTAAACCAACTCATCAGTGGGAATCAGGATCCAACTATCATCGCATGATAACGTGATGGAATCCACTCACGTTATCACACTCCAGAAGGTATGCGCATGCCTGGCAAGTTTCAGTTTCTTTAGAAACTCCCGATGTGATTTTTACCCTTAGGACCCAAGCGACCTTGACGAGTAATCAATAAATCAAAAGGTCCTAGTCAAGTTCAACCCATCATTATCTTGATCACGTTAAACCCACCCGCACCACTCTTGACGAATAATCAACAAAGTCGTACGACCGTCCTAACCAATCCATATATCCATGCGACAGAAAAGCATTACAGAGCTACCGCACACTACGCCTCGGCGAATAGCAACGACAAACATAGCACGAATACTAAGCAATACTAATCTGAAATGATGGAGGGATACGAATGGTTTTTGGCGAAAAACCTTTAATGTAATGAACTTGATATCGTTGAAGGAACTAGATTGCTTTTTATAAATATAGTGGCGAAAACCTTTACTAAAGAGGTCACTCCCGATGAAGGGATCTCGGCTCTTTCCCCGTAGAATGAGGTGCAGCATATTCCAACTGGATACCACGGTGCAGAGCAAAAAGTAATTGGCTATAGTGAAGTTATTACCCTAACGCAAACTTCTGCCCAAGGGGTCACTCCAGATGAAGGGATCTCGGCCCTTGCCTCGTCGAATGAGGTGCTGGATATTCATAACTGAATACTACTGTGCAAAGCAAAAGAGAACGTCCTTGTAATAACAGCTTTTTGAAAAATGTTCCAACAACATCAAATATGTTTGTTTTCCTTGTATTGATCAGAATCAATGCAGTCCCATCAATTAATCAAACTAAAAAGAACGAAAATATGATGTACGTATATGCCATCCGCATTCGCCACTGGGTCCCGTCATCACCCATTAGGTTACTTAACTAACGACAGAGCGGGGATTGGACTAGCGCGGGTGTAAAATATATACAACATCTACTAGTATATATATAACAATATATAATAATTGCTCCAGGTGTGATAAATGCAACATCACAAAAAGTAATAAGCATCACAGAAAAATACAGATAATCTGGGAGCCCCGGGTTTTCATTGAGCCGCAACTGAAAACCCGACGTTCCTTTGGTTGTGTGGATAGTCTGTGCAATGAAAACCTAGACCCCTACGAGCGCGACAAGTTACCCGCCAAAACCGGAAGCGAGGCAGCCCCCTTCAACAAAGTGAATGGGCCACCCGGCACTTCACGGAATCCGGTAACTTGAAAACCCCCCTTGGGTCAACCTGTACCCCCTACGAGTGCGGCGAATAGCCCGCCAATTCTAGAGTGAAGCCCCATCTGTCTCAAATCCATGAGATGCGGGCCCGTTGCCCTCTAGAATCCGGCTACACGTGCACTCCACCGTGGGGTAATACTAGTACAGAAAAGAAAATATGTACAACGGTGAAATCGACCTCAACCCGGTTGTGTCCTAAAAGAATAATATACAAACAGGCAGTGAAGGCAGTCCACATGTCGGACGCTCGCCCTACGATATCAAATGTACAAATAAAACTAAACCGTACTAACATTGCACCAAGCTATCCACCACGACAAATCCGCAACATCATAGCACAATACAGAACATCAACGTGAATTTCACGTTCGCAAACCCGTCTAAAAGAGCTATAGCAATTAGACAAGATTTACCGCTCGAATGACATTCAAAGTCACAGATAGTAATGTAAGTACTGTAAACTAACGTATTTAAAATTTTGATCGACAAAACGTCCCAAAATGGGCCCCAAGTGCAAATCCAGCAGTCAAATGAATCTGGGCCAAAACAAAATATTCCAGAAACCATAATTCCATAAGTAAGAGCCCCAGAAGAAAGATTGCGCACTATTGCCCCAAAACGGCGGTGGAACCGCGGCCAACACGTGGGTTATGCAGCGGTTCCGCAGCGTTTTAGTGGGTTCAGTCGCCCAATTTTCTTCTGTTGTCTTAGAAAAACCTGCACGATTTTCTGATACACTGAAAATAATTTTTCGACCACTTTTAAATTTTGACAGATACTTTAAATTTTGAATTGCGGTTTCGGAAACTTTGTTCGATTGAAGTTTTAAACATGTTAGAACAAGCTTGTATGGGTTAATGGCGTGGCTCTGATACCATGTTGGGTTACGGTAGCGCCCCGGCCATCTTTCTGAGGCCAAATGCGGAACAAAAACTTTTCAAAACTTGGCGCTACCATAACCAAATACCGGATCGTTCCATTAACCGTAAACTAGCTAACTACAAAGAAGTTAGAATGGCTATACCGATCTATCCGTGTCCTTCGGTCTTTAGCCACCATCCCTAGCTCCTCACGGTATCTCCGATCTCGCTCGATCTCCGGTCTCCTCGTCGAAAGGGTACCACGTCAAGAAGTATTTTTACGGGCTCCTGCTTCAAAACGAAGCAACTCGGACATGAAGTTTGCTAGCCGACATGTCCAAGGTGAAGTAGAGAATGTGTGTAATAACTTTGTCTCTAAACATCCATTGATTCTCAACACATGAGATTGTATGGATGGAGGTTGAAGATGAAGCCATAGTGGAAGATGTGAGCTTAAGCAAAAGGAAGAAGAAGAAGAGCTTGCTTGCATATTGTGTGGAATGAAAAATGTGAGAGAGCATTATCCAAATGAAGAGCCAACCCCAAGACTTAGTGGCTGCCCTCTTTCTCTCCTCACATCAATTCAACACACTAATCAATCAAGAAAATTGACATGGCACCAAAAATAAGACCATGAGTCACCAAACATGCACATGCTTCATTTAATGCCCTTCATCATGATTTCCACTCACAATTTCCACCACTAAACATTTAAACAAAAATGAGAATGGCAAGATCTAAAGTAAACTCGTGACGGATCACAAGGATACCCCTCACATGTATATACATACCTGTATCCGCATTCCGACTGAATGCGAATGCGATGAGACGAAAGTAATCCAACAAATCTAATACTAGGATCCAACTTAAACCAAAGCCCACTAGTATGATCCGTCCGATCATGATACGTGTACGAGTGCACATATATGATCGACCCCTGCCATAAAACCATACGGCCTCTACAACGTTTCGCCCGAACTTGGGAAACTTTCTGTTGGAGACTTTAATAACTCATCAATACGCTGGCTATGGATTTAACCACAAGCACATCAGTGGCACTAGCTGTGCGTAACGTCTGCCGATGTATTGAGCGAAAGGGAAGCCGATGAGCGAACTCATCCGGGAACTCTACTGAGCCTGACAGTGACAATATTCGTACAGTCCGGTCTGTTCGTCTATGAGTATCGCATATTGGGTCTAGGGGTGGATAAAGTCAGACCCCTAACAACGCGAAAATTCGTGTCGGTATGAAGCCCATCGCCACTAGAGAAACTACCGATCCTAGATCGGTAATTCTCGACTACCTTGGCCAAGGTTTTCTGGTGATGGCCACCCGTGCACTGTGCGACATCAACCCCTAATACCGGGAGAGACGAATCCCGATGATCCGCTCACTGCTTCCATGTGGCTCGGGACTGTACCCAACTAAAACTTGTTTGCACGACTCTTTTGAGCCGTGGTAGGGTAGCAATCAAAGCACAATAGGAACTCACAGGAGACAAATGACATTCTCAGGTCGACAGACTAACATGTACACATGTCACATGGGAACTGCTTTCTGAAAATAGGTATTATACCAACTAGCAGGTTCTCGGCGAGTCCATCCAGTGTACTCATAACCCAATGAGCACCTGTATACCATCTTATGTGTACAAACTAACACCAATGGCTTGTGAGACCTGGCCACCGCCCCTCGTCGGGGTCTCGATCAGTATACACTATTCTACTCTGGAGTATCGATGCCCAGTCTCGAAACTCCCACGACTAAGGACATTTAAGGATGCACTTATAGACCCCCAGCTCCCATGTATATGATGTCCATCATAATGCTGGTAGTCAAGTAAGTATCCTATGGGCTCTATCAACATGATAAAGACAAACCAGATAGCATACTATCATCTCGAGTAAGACTGTCCTACCGGTATACGTCCTCCCTCAATCATTGCAATCACGTTCCTGCGATCTAATAATTGACTTTGAGGGCACCATATCCAAAAATCATACTAGTGGGGCCAGGGTGGTCCAAAAGTACATCCTTTAATTAGTTCCTAGTCGAGAGGATATCGAGACATAGGGCATCAATATTACCAGAGTAAACTAGTGTGTACGTTTCTTGTCCCTTAGAGGGCGATGGTTGATTCCACAGCCATTGGTGTGTGACTTCAAAGATTGTACATAGGTGCTTATTGGAGAATGGGTACACCGAACAGGACTCGCTGAGAACTTCTAGATGGATATATACCTATCATTAGATAGCAGTTCTCTGGTGACACTGGTACATGTTAGTCTGTAGATCCGAGATTGTTATAGTGTCTTGTGTGATTCCCACTGTGCTTTGATTTTCTCCCTACCGCGGCTCAAAGGAATCGTGCAAACATGTGGATTTTAGGTACAGTCCCGAATCATAAGGAGGCGGTGAGCGATAGGAGGGGTTTCATCTCTCCCGGTATAGGGAGTTGATGTCGCACCATGCTTGATCGGTCATAACAGAAAATCCCTGGTCAGGGCTGTCGAGATTTACTGATAAGAGTTATCAGTAGTTTCTCGAACCGTTATGAGCCATACATCAGCATGACTTATAAAATTACCGGGGTCTGACATTTACCACCCCTAGACTTCATATGCGACGTATCAGACGAATAGACCGGACTGTAGGTAGTGTTACTGATAGGCTTCATGAAGAGTATAGACGAGATTGCTTGTTGATCTTCATATCGCTCAATACCCGGGTAGCCGTTATGTCCAGCAAGTACCGCTGACTGCTTGTGGGTGACTGATGTGATCATCACCTACCGCTGGCGTATTGACGAGTCTTTAGAGTCCCACATAGAAGTTTCCTGGTTCAAGCGAAACGAAATAGGGAACATATGTGATATGTGCGTGGGCCTGATTAGATACGTGTATGTGATACTGTATTGTAATCTGGCAGTTATCTGTTAACGGTTAGATTATATATGATATAACCAGAATACCGAATCATGTATTGATTTGATAATGTGATATACAGATAAATGATATTAGTCGGTTATATGTGATATGACCGGATTATTAAATCAAGTGTTGATTTAATAATTTGATATATAATTATATTTGATATAGTTATATCTTAACTAATATCATTAGCTCACTAATTATTATTCATAATATATATGTATGTATATATTTATGTATGTATGTATATATTTATGTATGTATGTATTTTATGAAGCATGGCATATTTTTATATTTTATGGAAAATGGAAAAATGAGGTGTAAAGTGAAGAGATATGAAAAGCATGGGTGAGGCATGGCCTTTTATGATTGTTTATTCATCTCAGTTCACTATTGAAGCATGGCTTCATATTTTTATTGAAAAATATAGCATGCTTCAATGAGTGAGGATTGGACATTGAGCCATTCTTCATTCTAGCCAACACATAGCCATTTTTTCATGAGCTCTTGCTCTCTTCATCTTCTTCACCTCACCTCCAATCTCAAAATCCTCACATGTGATGTGAATCATTGAGCTTGTGAGATCTTATGTGAGCTTTTCAAACCCCTACTATACCATCCCACACCAAACTAGAAATTTGGTGTGGTGTGTTTCCTATACTAAAGGAGTTTAGTGTAGAGGTAGCTTGAGCTAGAGGGACTTCGGGTGGATCGTCTTCGGCACGAAGATCTAAGAGGAAGGTTGCCTAACTTGAAAAGGAGCCTAGTAAGAGTCGCGTGGACTTTAACCCGGAGCATAAGAAGAGAAGGACTCGGTCATCTAGGGTATAACTCCTTTCCTTTCTCTTTGGTTTCCTTCATATCATCATATAAAACCCTAATAATCTAGTTTGATCCTAGGTTAGTGTTCATTAGCACCATGAAAATTTTAAAATTGCATGTGTGATGCACGTTTAAACCAAGTTGTGGTGCCACTAAACACTTTCAAGTAGCGCCCACGTGAGGGGCACATAGGGCACTGGGCGCTGAGCGCCAACCATTTAGTGCTAAGCACTTCCTATTGAGTAGCGCCCACGTGAGGAGCACGTGAGGCGCCGGGCGCTGATTCTTCCTTGTATATTTTGTTCTGAGGAGTTCAATTTTCTGATTCTTTTCCGGATCTTTGATCTCCAAGAACAAGTTCATCTCGATGAGAATTAAATTCTCACTTGTGGGAGACTTGTCTTGTGGATCTCAGATCCAGAGAAAGAACTAAGTTCTTTAATAAGAGTTAAACCCTTAGATATACAAGCGAGATGCTTTTATCTCTGTTCTTTTTATTTACCTAGAATTTCTCCTGAGAAGGGAGATCTTCTTCCTTGAGAATTTAATTCTCCTTTATTTTTTGAAGCTCTTCTGCTTTTTTTTCTTTTTTCGAAGCTTATAGGGGGTTTTTCTTTTGAGACTTGAAGTCTTGGGTCCTTTATATAGTAAAGGCAGCTTGTTGATTAGTTTTGAGGAAATCTCTCATTAAGAGATCCCAATTGATTTGGGGTTTTACCCACCGTTCGATTTTTGATCCAAGGACTTTTGTTTTATAGAAAGTATTTTCTTGTTTTTAACAAGATTAGTGAAATATTTTCCCATACATAACTTATTATGTAGAATGGTGATTTTTTTAATCACCATTGGATTTTTAATTCAACGGTTCTCTGTTTTACAGAGAGCAATCTTTCTTGTTTAGAAAGATTTAAGGAATGTTTTCTCAACAGAATTTAATTCTGCATTCTGATGATTTATCATCAAAGATCCAACGGTTCAGAGAGTAGAATTTGATTCTACTAGGCGCCGGCGCTCACGTGTTGTGCACGTGCGGCGCTAATAAGAATTTTTAATTCTGGCGCTAGCATCCATGTGCGAAGCAAATGAGGCGCTAGGGCGCTGTCTCACAGAACTTTGCTCTTTTATTGGGGGAAACAAATGCCCCCCACCGTTGCGCTCACGTGGCTCATACGTGAGTGCAGCGGTGACACCTTTTCCACCGTTGGATCTTCTTGGAAGTTGAACCGTCTTCTTGCACCTATAAGTAGGGCTTTTAGCCTTTTAGATGACTGCTGTTCATCTTCCCCAACCTTCTTCTTTATGAGAATTTAATTCTCTTTTCAGAGCTTAAATCTCTGCCCCAAGAAACACTTTTAGAGTCATAACTTTTCCAAAATTATTGGTAAGGATCATGATAACCCACTAATAGAGTTTTGCTCTTCTTAGATCGTACATCTTAAAAAAGAAAACATTTTTTTAGGGTTTCTTAACCCGTTAATCAGAGTTTTTCTCTTCTTTCATAAAAAATTCTTAGAGTTCTCCTTACAGATCTTAGGATTTAACTTTGCCTTTGAGAGTTCTGGGATGTTCTCTAATTGCTCTGCAGAGCTTGGCTCTGAAAATCTTTGAGGAATTTTATTCCCTTCTTCATTTTAATTAACAGATTCGAAATCTGTTTGCAGAGCATAGCTCTCGAGGGAGTTTAACTCCCCAGTCCAATGATATTTGTCATTAAATGAGAATCTTTTTGGATTCTATTCTTAATGAATGACTGCCGTCACCTTAATCTCGTGGGCCCCCTTTTTTCCCCTTTTTTTTGAACTGCAGTGCAGTACAATTTTAAGTGCCAAGTGTCGGAGTCCTGAATATAGTGTTGATAACTAACCCTCCTCCCTCTTTGTGTAGGTACTATGGCTTCCGACTCTTTCCCTTTCATACGTTCGGAAAGCGTTTTTGCAGACGCTCCCCTGGATCGGGAAGTTTTTGCGCTTATTAAGGACCATGACCCAGAGCAAAAATCTCTTTACCAATGGGGGGTCATGGTATAGCCAGATTATCCCGGGTCGGCGCAGTTTTTCTTGTGCAGCGCTTTCGGAGCCGATCCCTGCTATTCACTATGCTGACCTGCCTCAGATGGCTTATGTAGTAGAAAAGGTGAACTGGACTTCGGAAGGTCGTCTTCAGCCGTCCATGGCATCGATACGCGTACAGCTACCTATAGCCTTGGACATTTTGGGTCGACGCATATGTCAAGACGAGTCGCGCCCTTAGGGGAAGTTTATATGATAGGATTGACGCCCCATCATTCAGCCGGTTATCTACAGTGGGATCAGTATATCCTGTCGGCCAAGAAGTCGCTGCCGCTGAAGACCGGGTTGTACCGCGCAATCTACGCGTCTCTTTCTATCACCTCGCTCCCCATGTATGGTGGGTCAAGTCTTTCCTGGAACAATGGAATATCCTGACCCATACCTTTCTCTTATCAGATCGGGAAGTTTAGATTTCATTGGAAGTATTCGTAGAGATTTCTGATTTACCCGTCAGAGGGGAGCACTATGAGGAGATACTTCCCCCTGATGAGTACATCTTTGCCACTAAGTTAGTGGTAAAGGGCCTTACCCTAGATAACGCTATTTAGCATCAGTTCCCCAGCTTGATTAAGGTGTTGAATATGTACGAGAATCTATTCCTGGAGTCTGGTGGGCATAGGGTTAGCTTCGTGGATTTTATCGCTCGTTTTCTTCGTCCGGAAGTTCTATCTAAGAAATTCGAGAAACTCACGAAACCTGATGACCTGTTCGGGTTTGGTCTAGATAATTTGCCGACGGCGGAAGCGGACCTAAAGAATTTCTTCATTCCGGACACTCCAGTTGTCCCTTTCACGGAGATTGCTGCCCCGTGTATTGATGAAGAGTTGTTCTTTTTCGGGTTCATGGGCCTGTGGCTGAGTTGGTTCGCGCTTCCCACGTACCCCTACTACATGAGGCAGTCTGTCTTCTATCCAGCCCATTGCATCATCGTAGAGACGAGTGTGGCCGTTGGGATTGCTGGGTTAGCTCATCTATACCACGGCATGAGTTTAGTAGCTGACACTACTCAGCCGGGGGTAAATTCTGTGTATATTCCATCACATTATTTTACATCATGGATCGAGATGCACGTGTTGGGTGCCTTTGGCATTCATAAACAACCTCGATTCTACGAAAGCTATAACTTCCCTCGGGTCATGTACCTGGTTGACGCTTCCGCTCCCAACCCATCACAGCGAGTGGCTCAGAGATTGCTCCTTCGGCCATGCATGGTTGGGGACAGCATGACCTTTCTCGATAAAGTCTTGACTATCGGCAAAGAATCCACCAAAGTGGTCTAACCGTTGCACGAAACTTTTAAGGATGGGGCTTCTGCATTGAGGGCCCGGGAGGTTATGCACTTGTACTCTATCAAGCCGGGCTTCCTAGTGTTTAGACACAATCCCTCAGTGCTGTTCATGAGGTACAATCCGCACCGCTTCGCTCAACGGCCGGGTTATAGTCAAGGTGTTCCTCTCGAGGCATTCTTAGCCGAACCGGCTGCTACGGAGGAGGGCATTCGCAGCGCTCTGTACCATTTTATACGATTAAATACGGGGTCTCATTTCCTCGTTAGTGAGCCGAGCTACGTGCCGAAAGCTTCGAACGCTTACGTGGCATGGTACTAGCATGCGACGGGTGCTGTTATCAGGGAGGAAAGACGGCTGTTACTCGATCATAAGGATGCTGTCCAAGCCGGTAATCCAGCGGTCCCTTTGAAGCGACGGGCCACCGTTCGTCCTTCTCTGAGGGAAGTCACTATAGCTGTGGTCCCACGAGCTTTCCCTGAGAAGCTTCGACCGGATGTTCCCGCAACTGCGGTAGCCGTGGCGTCCCCAGAATTTGGCGTTGGTTTGGAGATCGGGACCCGCCGTCCGAAAATGCTTGTCAAGAGAAAGCTTTTACCGTTGGCTGTCGGTGTCCGTTCATAAAAGAAGAAGAAATCTCTGTTCTCTACCGACGTCGTATTCAGCTAGGAGCTCCATGCCCCCTATAGTGAGGGCTTGTGCGAATATGGCACCAATGAGGGTTTGTTTGACGCGCCTGCAACCGATACTGATCTACGGGTTACCCTTGCAGCTTCCAAGTGATTGGCTCATGAGAAAGCGGCGTTGATCTCTATTGCGAAGTCAGGTATACTTCATTTACATTCTTCTGCCCCTATCCTTTCTCCCTTTATTATGCTGCTATTAACACTCTTTTCTTGAACAGGTATTTCTGCCGAAGATGCTCTCAAAGCTTCCCTCAGGACGTTCGAGGAAGAAGAGAGGCCCCGCGCTTCTTTGGGACTTGGTATAATTTGCTTCATTACACCTTTACTCTTTTTATTCATGATCTGATCCTTCTCTTCTCTTTATTGCAGGAACTACCACTACCAAAGCTGTTTCAAAAGTAGTGCCAATCCCAAGTGGTAATGCAGCAAAGCTTCCAGAACCACCGATCACGGTCACGGCCATTCCGAAGCCACAGGAGGCGCTGCAGAAACAGCTGATGATGGATGCCGTAGCGGCTCCGGAGGCAGAGTTTGGTTCAGATGACGAAGTCCCCATGTCGGAAATCTTAAGGAGGTCGGTCCTCACGGTTCAGGTCGAGAGGAAGCGCAGAAGGCACACAGCGAGGGAACTTGATGCTGTCTTGCCCGCGGGTGCAGGATCCAGCAATGTTCCGCCTACTGACATTCCTTTGGCGGACGTTCCTTCTGCCCTGTCTAAACTGCCCATAGACAGGTTGCACGTATAGCTTGTGAAGAGAGTGAACGGCTACTTCAAGATAGAGCAACGCACGGTTCTTAATAATAGTCCCTCATCATTTTTCTATTCATTTAACATACGCGTTATTATTTACTTGGTCGAATTTGGGCGACGGTATGACAGGTGAAGTGTCGGCTATTAAAGAGCCCGAAGTGGCCAATCTTTCTCTGGAATCTGGGACCATTCCAACTGCCGCTCTCTCCCCTAGTGGATCCTTGATATCGGCGGGCGACGCAAGCGCTACAACAGCCCTTGTCGAATCAGGGGATCAAGCTGTGTGCATTGAATCTGCTCTCCCAATGAAAACCGAAGAAGCCGTCACGACTGGTGACGCTTCGGGCACGGTTTCAGTTTCTGACTTGTCGGGTACTTTTTGGGTTGTTATCTTTGAGTTTTTTAATCCTGCTAAGTGTCTCTGATGAAATCTCCTTTGTCTTGAGCGTAGGCGCGATAAACCCTGAAGCTGTACCAACTGAAGAGTTACCGTCGGCCGCTGCTTTGACCATCACGGTTCCTTCTGTGCCTCCCCGAATTTTGGAAGGTAAGGGTTTCTCATTTAGTTGCTTTATTGTATATACTAATTTTCTTTGCCTTAACCATATACTGTCGCAACCTTGTAGGAGTGCTTTTTGACCACTTATACCAAGTGTTGCACCCGCATTTTTCCTTCCGATCGGAAGTCGTTCCCTCTTCTAGCATTGGTTAGTATATTCCTTTTTTTTTCTTTTGATGAACAAACCTTCTGCTGCTAAGCTTTCCTCCTGTCAACAATAGTGTCACGGCTCGAAGGAGGGAGCAAAGGAACAGTCAAGCCTTCGGAACTCTCTGCTTTGACATCTTCAACAACTGGTACGGTAGATTTCATCTGTCAGGTGTCTTCTTTGTCTTTCCAATTGAGATCTGACTGTGATTTATTTTGCAGCGATTACACCAGCTTTAACTCTTTTTGGGTCTCACATTCCTATGCCCATGAGGCCCTTCGCTAAATGTCCATCTTCCAGGGCGTAGTGAACATCCGACGAACGTTAAGCAAGTTTATTGAAGATCTCGACACTGAGGCCCTCACCTTTGCTACGAATTTTGCTGACGAAGTCAATCCAATGCTGGCGATGCTCGTGAATTTCTATAATGCAGATCTCGTCGGTGCTTCTGTTGATTATTGCAGGAAGATCGAGGCTTGCCTGTATGAGATTGAGCTTAAGCGTCTCACTCCCGAGGTATTGGCCTGGAACTCCCAGCGGGCTGCGTGGGTCAAGAAAAGTATCTATTTCATTCGATATTTCGAATAAGAGGTGGGCTTGAGGCGAAAGGAGCATGAGGCGGCTTCCGGGGAATCCGTCCAATTATGTTCCTAGGTTGAAGCGAATGCTGCGTAGCTGAAAGCTATTTTTGAAGATCTCCAGTGATGTATTTCTGACGTGTTGGTGCTGAGGCAGAAGCTTGACTTCGCTGAGCGGGTTACGCAGGATTACGAAGCTGCCAAGTAGGAAATCGATGAGAGGCTTTCATCCTACTTGTAGTAATAGGCTCAAATCGAAGCAGAGTTGACCGCCATAGCTGAACACGAGAGGGAGCTGAAGGGAGCGCGCGAGCGGTTGGTCAGCTTGTTGAAGATGCCTCCTCCTTAATAAGTGTCATTGTACCCCCTTTCTTTTACTGAATGTACTCCTTAGACTGCTGATTCATGAATAACATGTATTCATTTTGATCCCTGAATGAAATGTATCTTGTATTCACTCAAATTCATAAATAAAATACATAATTTATTTCATACTGGCATTTTTATTTTGGCGTGAAGTAGTTTATATACTCATTTCAGAGTTTGTAGTTTATTCACTCATCCCGGAGTCTCTAGTTTATGAACTCATTTCGGAGCTTGTAGTTTATTCACTTATCCTGGAGTCTCTAGTTTATGAACTCATTTTGGAGCTTGTAGTTTACCTCACTTGGGCTTGTAGGAAAACTTGTCCTAACATATGGATAACCCCTGCTCTTTGCGACAGAGGTCCGTTAGGTTTTGTGGTATTAGGGTTTTGTCCGTCGTACCATCGCGTTGGCTGAATTCCTCGATATGCAATCTTTACTCTGCTGTTCGAGTATCCCCGCGACTGTCGTGTCTCTTATCCCTTCGGGGGCTGGACAAGACGTCTTCAAGTAATCTACCTAGGTCATATTACCATCGGAAGAGCAAACGTTAGGAATTTTCCATGATGTTTTTTTTACTTAAGGTCAGGCTCAGTTTGGGAGCCCCGATGAGTCATAACCACTCCGCACTGGTGTGGGATGATCTTCGATAGTCTTTCAGGTTTTATTTGAGTTGTCCTCAAGACTCTGAAGCTAGGAATTTGGCCTTCGCTTCCTTTGTCAACACTGCATCTGCTGTAATGAGACGAATGTCGAGGTGGTCTTTGGGTTGTTTGTAAACCATCGAGGCCTGGAACTAGGGACTTAGCCATGGCTCCATTTTGTTTTGACCCTCGGGTCATTTGTTAACGCCGCGTCTGCATCCTTCTGGAGTAAGAAGAAACGTCGTTGTTGACACTGTGTCTGCTGTACCGAGACGAGTGCCGAGGTGGTCTCTAGGTTGTTTGTCAACCGTCGAGACTTGAAACTAGGGACTTAGCCATGGCTCCGCTTGTTTTGACCTTGGGGTCGTTTGTTGACGTCACGTCTGCATCCTGTTGGAGTGAGAAAAAAAGTTGTTGTTGACACTGTGTCTGCTGTACCGAGACGAGTGCCGAGGTGGTCTCGAGGTTGTTTGTGAACCGTCGAGACTTGGAACTAGGGACTTAGCCATGGATCCGTTTGTTTTGACCCAGGGGTTGTTTGTTGATGTCGCATCTGCATCCTACTGGAGTGAGAAGAAACGCCGTTGTTGACACTATATCTGCTGTACCGAGACGAGTACCGAGGTGGTTTCTAGGTTGTTTGTGAACCGCCGAGACTTGGAACTAGGGACTTAGCCATAGCTCCGTTTTTTTGACCCTGGGGTCGTTTGTTGACGTCGCATTTGCATCCTCCTGGAGTAAGAAGAAACGCCGTGCTGATCTTCACACTGTAGATGTCGCCGTCAAGATTTGGCTCTCTCTTTAATGGAGCCTGGTGGGGAAACATGGTTTCCCTTTTCATTTGTGCCTATGGATGTATACAGGGGTTAGTATAGACTCACCTGGAGGGCAAAAAGTTTCATCATTTTTTTATTTCTTTCCACGATGCTCTATCATTTCAGCTTTTTATATCGCAAAAGTCGTGATTGCCTAATCATTTTGGCTATATTTCGCGGTGCCCAATCATTTCGGCTATTTTTCTTTTTAGTCACTGCTTTTTATTACGAGTTGCCCAAACATTTTGGCTGTTTTTATATGCATACATTTTGCTCGTTGATTTTTATTGCGAGTTGCCCCATCATTTCTGCTATTTCATATGCATTTTCCGCTCGTTGATTTTTTTGTTGCGAGTATGGAACTTGAGATCTGATACCAATCTTAGCATCAGTATCGCTACGACTGGAATATGGCCAGGAAAGAATCATCATTTGACTTGAGAGAACATGGAATTTGCTACCAATATAGGTATCAGCATCGCTACCACTAAAATGTTGCCAGGAGCGAATCATCATTTGCCTTTGCTGGTTTGAACAAAGGTGGCTCGGTAGACAGGGTTAGGATCCTGTCGACCAAGGCTTTTGACTTTATGAGCCGTAAGGGTCTCATAAAAGGTTTTCTCCCTACGAGTCCTGAGGATCTCGTAAGTGCGTTTTCTTCCTAGGAATCATGGGGATTCTTAATTGACATTTTCTCTTGTAAGTCATAAGGATCTTACCAGAGTATTTTCTCCTTGCAAGTCGAGAGGACCTCTAAGTGTTGTTCACCAAATGGGAAAATTTCGCACCATTGGTGTAACTAGGTGAGGGAACATTTATTTATGCCCGTGGATTGTATACAAGGGTCAATATTCAACCGCTTGTAGGGCAACTTAGGGAATGCGATGGCTTAGGAATAGGTTCAGGTCCTTGTATCTGAAGACTTTGATGCCTATGAGCCATGAGGGTCTCATAAGGGGAGTTCTCCTTACGAGTCGTGAGGATATCGCAAGTGTAATTTCTCCTTAGGAATCATGGGAATTCCCAAGTGTGTTGCTCCCTTGTGAGTCATAAGGATCTCACGCAGCTATTTTCTCCTCATAAGGTCGAGAGGACCTTGTGAGTGCATATGAGCTTTTTTTATTATACGAGTTTGCGCCCTTTTTGGGTTTTCACATACTCGCCGGCAGCCTTGCTGTTTATACTCATGGCGCCCTTTCGGGTTTTCATCCGTGCCCATTTTGCTTGTGGACGTACCCTTTTTTTTACGAGTTAGCGCCCTTTTTGGGTTTTTACAAACTCGCCTGCAGTCCTGCTTTTTTACTCACGGTGCCCTTTCGGGTTTTCATCCGTGCCCAATTTGCTTGTTGACGTACCTTTTTTCGTTTTCGTTTTTTTACGAGTTTGTGCCCTTTTCGGGTTTTCACAAACTCGCCGGCAGTCTTGCTGTTTTTACTCACGGCGTCCTTTCGGGTTTTCATCCGTGCCTATTTTGCTTGTGAACGTATCGTTTTTTTTAATTTTTAATTTAATTTTTAATTTTTAATTTAATTTTTAATTTTTTTATAGACGGCGGGACTCTCAAGAATAGTTTTGCCACTCACCGCTTGAGTTTCAATCTTCACTACCAAGACTTTGATTGTAATATGGATTTCAAGAAGTTGTTGTTAGTTGTATGTATCCCCTAGATGCCATTATTATACATGATTGTATATTATAGTGGAGTCTTGGACATATATAGGGAGAACTTTCTTGCTCGACATGATAGTATGCTATCTGGTTACTCTTTATCTTAACATGTACACTCACTGTCTCTCTGTTACAGGTTGATAAAGCCCTTAGGATGTATACTTGACTTCCAGGAATATGATGGAGATCATACTAGTAGGGCCTGGGTAGTCCGTAAGTACATCCTTTAATTGTTCATAATCGTGGGTATATCGAGACGGGGCATCGATATTCCAGAGTAGACTAGCGTATACATTTCTTAACCCATATGATGGGCGATGGATGATCCCACATTCATTGGTGTTTGACATCAAAGATTGTATACGGGTGCTCAATAGAGACTGGATACACTGAACAGGACTCGCCGAGAACTCCTAGATGGTATTATACCTTATGTCAGATAGCAGTTCTCTGGTGACACTGGTACAGGTTAGTCTGTCGACCTAAGATCGTCATAGAGTTTTATGTATCTTCTACTGTGCTTTGATTTCCACCCTACTATGGCTCTACTGAGTCATGCAAACAGGTGGTTTTTGGGTACAGCCCCGAGTCACATGGAGGCAATGAGCAATAGGAGGGGATTTCGTCTCTTCCGGTATTGGGGGTTGATATTGTGCGGTGCTCGATAGGCCATAATAGGAAATCCCTGGCCAGGATTGATGAGATTTACTGGTAAGTGTTACCAGTAGTTTCTCAAACCGTTATGGGCCTCACATCGGCATGACTGATCAAGCTATTGGGGTCTGACGTTTGCCACCCCAGGCTAGATATGCGACATATCAGACGAAGAGACCGGAATATACGGTAGTGTTACTTATTGGATTCATAGGAGTATGAGCAATCCTGCTTTTTGATCTTCTGATCTCTCAATAACTAGGAGCCGTTACGTACAGCTAGTGCCACTGACTATTTGTGGGTCTGTGATATGATCACTGCGTACTGGTAGTGTATTGATGAGTCTTTAGAGTCCTACACAGAGGTTTCCTGGCTCAGGCGAAATGAAGTAGGAGCACATATGTGATATGTGCGGGACCGAGATTAATACGCGTATATTCTAACGTATTCTAATATCGCGATATGTGATATCAGTCGGTTATATATAATATAGCCCGGTTATCGAATCAAGTGTTGATTCGATAAGTTGATATAAATGATATTAGTCGGTTATATGTGATATACCCAGATTATTAAATCAAGTGTTGATTTAATAATTTAATGTATAATTATATATTTGATATATTAACATACATTAACTAATATTAGCTCACTTAAGCATTCTTTTTCTCACTTGTGCACATTTAATATATATGTGATATATATTATTGTGTCATGCTAGTTGATACATTAAACATGGGTGTATGAGACTCACACCATGACTTTAAATAATTAAAGGTTTTTATTTATTTAAGTAATTCAAAATTAAGTGGAAATTAGTCATGGTTGGAAGCTTGGAGAAGCTTGTGGTAACCATTGACTTAGTCCACTAATTTTGTTTTACTTGAGATATTTATTAACCCAACCATTAGCTTTAGCCATTGTTAAGTCTCTACATGAGTTATATGAGATATTATCTTACCCATGGTTGCTATTCTCACTCATTCATTCACTCATTCTATTCTCCACTTCATCTTCTTCTTCATCTCTTGAAGCCTCTCTAGATTTTCAGGAGGTGATGAAAATTAGTGAGAAATATTAATCTAAAATGAGCAAAATTCCTACTTCATCAACCTATACTAGACTATCCATTTAGTATAGGTTGTTTGCTTCACCAATTCCTAATTAGTGAAGAGGTAGTTTGGGTTAGAGTCTTCTCGACGTAGATCATCTTTGGCCTCGAAGACTTCAAGCATGCTCGTTTATTTCGCCTTGTGGAGCCTAACTTGAGTCCGGGAGATCACTACTTGGAGAGAAGGGGCTACTACACGAAGCTATTGAAGTGAAGGACCTATCTATAAAGGTTGTATTCTTGTTCACTTAGTGTAAAGTTGTATACATGCCTAGTTTGCTCTTAATCCTCTAGTTAGATCCTGGGTTAGGTTCCTTAGCACGCTGCAATTTTTAAAATACTGCATGGCCGATGCCTTGTGAAACCTTGTGGTCGTGCCAAAGAACTCTACAGTGGTATTAGAGCCGGGCTAGAGCATTAGGAGTTCTTTAGGCAAAGTTAAAATTCCGAACGAACACCGAAAACCCCAAATTCACCTTCTCTGGAAATTTTTCCAAAAGTTGGAATTTTTCATATTAAAAATATTCAAAAAATCTTGAAGGTAATTATATGGACCCCCTAGAAGAACGACACCTAATCTCGACTACATGACCACAGAACCGCGGCCAAATAGGGGTATTTGCGGCGGTTCCGTGGCGCCATGTGTGAGACATGGGTCGGCCCTTCTACGGTTGCTCCGTAGGTACTGTGGCATGATTCTGGGTATTTTTGACTCTGCTCATGTGTTGAGCTCTCTGGGAAATTTTGGTTACACGTTGATTCGATCGAATTGTTTAACATCGCCTAGCTATCTGTGAAATGTGATACAATATTTGGAATCCACAATAATTAGTTTTGTGAAAACTAATTTGAATTTTATAAATCTAGCAATTTAGTCTCATTTTTTCGGTTGCCACGGTGTTTTGATTCGGATTAAAACTCCGTTGCAATTACGTAGTGTACGCGGATACTTTCCGGGTAACGTTACTAGATAGCCAAGCCCCATAGCCCTAACCAATTGACTGTAGGAGAACCCCGTTGCCAAAAGCATCCGTCCGGGTGCTCACGGCCACAGTGTTCCGCCTAAGTGCACTTCGTCGATGGCATCGGTGTTGTGGCCGTCTACTAAACATTCCGACGAGTATTCGATCAGGATGTCGGGAATCTTGTTGAATTGCCCGATTTGTTATTGAAAAGTGTTTTCAATAATGAGACTAAAATGCGGGGTTTATAATGTTAGACATGAAATTCAGAATATGAGATATTCCGGGTTTATGATGTCTAAGGAATTCATTTGGTTAGGCATGAAATCTGAAGTATTTGATATTTCAGGTTTATGATGTCTAAGGGGGTTGTAGATTTTAATTGTTTTAGTTTTTCACTTTCTTTTCTGCGACCGTAAGTGTAATATGTGGGGTATCACCGGTTTCGTTGCTATACATCAACGACAATTGGGATATGCATATTTACTTATGTTGATGACATGTGATGTTGTGTGTTGTCATGATATGTTATATTGGATCGTCGTGTTTGAATAGCCGGGGTTTTTTTTTATGTGAGATGAGAGTTTTTTCATTTTCATTCATGTAAAAACTTGTATGCAATATTCTTTTATTAGGGCACTTCCAGGTTGAGGATGATGTCATCATTGATGTATATTATTTACTTTTCCAATTAGGATAGACCCAAGGAGGGGAGCACATGTAACCGGGTTCTAGGGTCCAGTGGGAGACCATCTCGAGGAGTCGAGATCGGGTCTCCTAACTCTAGAATTAGAAGGGTTGCTTTCTGCTCTTGTAGGGCTCTAGGGATATGGGTTTGGCTATTCATCGTGACCGTGGAATTTGTGTTTTTTACTGGCTTAATTTAAAACGCGAAAATATTAGTATATCCAATATTTCATATGTTGTCTTCTGCTACTGATATTCTGTGATGTGATCACTTTTTATTCTGAGAAGAATGGTATATATTATATATATGATATATAATAAACGTTGCCTATATTTTGCATCCGCGCTAGTCCCGCCCCGCTATACCGTTAGTTAAGTAACCTAACGGTGCATAACGGGACACTGTGGCGAATGCGATGGCATACGCGTACGTTCTATTTTCGTTTCTTATCTGTGATACTTACGAAGCATAAATGATGGGACTTCATTAATATATTTAATGAAAGAAAATAAACCTAAATGATGTTGTAGAATCGAATTTGAAATTCACTCGGCCTTTTTTAATGAAAAAGCAAGTTTCAAAATGCGGAGCTTAAGCCACTCCTTTTAAAACTATTTGATTCTATAACAATATCAAGTTCAAAGCATTAAAGGTTTTCTTAAAAACCATCCGCAACCCTCCGTTATTTTAGGAAGTAGAGTACTTAGTATTCATGCTGCATATGTTGATCATAGTCAAGATGTAGTGTACGGTAGCTAAGTGATATCTTCCTACACAGCATATGATGCGATTAGTTAGGACATTCATATGATTATGTTGATTATAGTCAAGGGTCATGTGAGCGGGTCTAATTAATCATGAAATAACGGGTAGAACTTGACTAGTGCTTATGATATGTTGACCATTGCCAAGGTCATAAGTACTAGGGGTAAAAACCATTATCGGAAATTTCAAGTGTTGAAATTTGCAATGAGATTGCATGCCTTCTATGAGATAGTTGGATCCCGATACCCACTGTGAGTAAATGTTACTCCTGAGAGAGTTTTGCACTTTACAACTAGCTAACCCATTAGGTGTAAAGAAAGGTGTCAACAAGGTTATGCCTCTGGGAAAACAAGGTTTACTTTAATTAGGTCCGTGCGAAAGCACGAGGAACCTCCCTCAAAGTACCTACACTGGCCTGGCTGAACGGTTAGCGAACTTGTAGGGTGTGATTAATCCCGGCTAGTCTTTCCTTTTAGGGTTTGAAAGAAGATTTGATAAAAACAGTGGGAGCCATCCTGATTAGATAAAATAATAACCAATCTAATCTTGCAAAGAGCACACACAGAGTGTTTTCTTCTCTCTCTCTCCTGGTAGCAACCGTGACATACCTTAATCAAGATAATAATATGGATGTATTGACCGAACCTGCTTATTATACTGAGCTGGGGAACATTGGTTCCACTCTATCTTATAATTGTTATAAGTCTGAGCAGGAAATTGAGGAATGTCGAGATTCCCATGCCACCCAATCGAAGAAGAAGCATGATTGATGCATCTTCTTCAGGTGCGTTCGTTACCGAGAATTGTTTCTCAGTATACTCTACGTCCTGAGTATTTGATACCAGATCAGGATCCCACATATGTAATATGTTACATGGTCTTAGAGAGGTAGAGAACTGGGATCGGGTGATAGTGCAATTGTTGCAGCCAAGTCAGTTGGCAAATATCACCTTGTATTATCAAATACATTGATTCTGAACGGATGTTATTACATACCGAACCTGATATACAACATTACATCAGTTTCTTTATTAAGTTAAAAAAGGATATAATTTTATATTGCAGGATAATGTTATGAACATTGTCCTGAATCAAGAGTTGATTAGATCAGGCATGTTATGAAATAGCATATACGTTCTAAATCAAACCGCCGTTCTAAGTATACAGAACACATACAAGAGGACAAGTTCAGAAATGAACAAATCCTTTGTAACACCTTAGAAAGTGATTGGTGGTTATTTGTGCTTTAATGTGGGGTTTTTAGTAAAAAGTTTACCAAAACGGTTTTCAAATATTTTATTTAGATTTATGAATATTTTATTAAAATTTAATTTTGACTGCACACACACGTGCATGTTAACTAGGGCTAAGTTTGGGGTTAAACCATGTTTATATAACCATGGTGGACTAACCCATTTAATTAGGTTAATATGAGGTTAATTAAAAGTGTTAGTTAATTTATTTTTTTAAAAAAATAAAAAATAGGATTAGTGTTAGGGGTTGACTTGTGTTGGAGAGAGAGAGTGAGCATGATGGCATAAGCCATGCTTGACAATTAATGAGGAGAGAGAGAGGGAGGTTAACTCTCATTTCTTTGTTTTCAAAACCATTATTTTTCCCTCTCACTCACACACACACCCAACAACAGCAGCAGCAGTAGCAGAAACAACAGCAGCAGTAGCAGCTGATGCAACAGCAGCAGCACCAGCTTCAACATCAGCAGCAACAGAAACACCAGCCACAACAACAACAGCAACATAACAACAGTAACAGCAGCAGCTGCAGCAGAGCTCACCCCCCTTCTCCTTCTTCTTCTTCTTGCACCTAGGATCAAGTGAGGTATAATTTTTAAACTTAACTTCTTGCTTTTGCAGAATATGGTTATTTAAGCTTAAATGAGTGTTAATGTGATTTTAGAGCTGGTTATTGTGATTTAAGTGGAGTTTTGGCCAAGTGATGATTTTTATGGTTAATATAACTTGACTAAGTGTTTTTAAGGCCATTTAACTTAAGATTTGCCCCAGATTTCACTAAAATACCAGATTGTTTCAAATTAGTGTAAATTAGCATTTTAATGTAGACTTTTAGCCATTTTAAGATCTGCTGTTGACCCGAGTGCTTCAGTAAAAATCTGAGTTAACCGGAACATACTCTTTAGACCTTGATCTTACACACAGAACACGAGACCCCCTATCTACCTTATGGCCACAGTTTTATTCTTTCTGGCCGCAATTTGCGTCTAGATGGGGGAGTCTGATGTTGGGGTTTGGGCTGTGGGAGTCTGCTGTATATTTAGGGTTTTTGGTATATGCAACTTTTTATATTTTCACTCGAGTCAAAATCTGGAACTTAAAACCCTTTTTTCGATACTTTTTAACTCGTGCGACACGTGCATTTTGTGTGTTGGGTCTGTGGTGCACTGCGCGACATAGCGAGTCGGGGTGGTTTCTGGTGAGGCTACAGACATTTTGACGTATCGAGTGCACGCGCGTTTAGTTTCCAACGCGAGTTTTTCCCTTGATCGTGATATCGCCTTTTTGGCAGGATTGTGCCTTATATGTGTTGCTTAGTGTAAATTTTAGGTTCGCAGGCGGGGACTTCGGACACCGCGGGGAAAGGAAAGCAGGTGGTCGGATACACCTAGCACCAGATTACGGGTGAGTAGATGTACACATCTACGGGGGAAATCGTATGGATGGCGCAAGGCACCCGATAGTTTTAAAACTTCCAGTAGTATAGGCATTTTGCGTATAGATCCTAGCTATCTATTTTGCTGCATTGCATGACTTCTATATCCATATATGACTTGCTTAGTTCATCATGTAGAACCATTGAACCATTAGAAACTATTGCATCATTATCATGAGATATGTGACACAAGTGTTATTGAAACTGCTAATTTGAAAATGTGAAACTATTGCATCATTATCATGAGATATGTGACACAAGTGTTATTGAAACTGCTAATTTGAGAATATGAAACCATTGCATCATTATCATGAGATATATGACACAAGTGTTATTGAAACTGCTAATTTGAGAATGTGAAACTATTGCATCATTATCATGAGATATGTGACACAAGTATTATTGAACCTGCTAATTTGAGGAATTTCAATCATTGTATCATCATTCATGTACAGTTTTCCAGCTACATATTGCAGTTTGTATAGTTAATACCATACTTGCATTCTAGTTGACATGCGTGCTTATGGTGATTTTCTGAGGATTTCTGCACTTGAGATTTATGAGTTTTTGGGGGAAAACCGCAAGGATTTAATAAACCAGATATCATTTTTTTAAATGTTGTAAGTGCGGTTTTCTCGTGATTGATATATGTGTCGTCCACCATGGGATTTCTGTTGGTTTTCGAGACCCGATTCGAGGAGTAGGATGAACCGTCTCGGGTATATGGTGGGCCCGGTAAGGTACCCCAGGGCAAGAAGATCGAGTTGTAAACGATGAGCCTGGCAGGGGCAGACTACCTACCGGTGATTGTTAGCGCGGCTGATATCCAAAGGATACCGACCGTGGTCGTGAGATATTGAGATATTGATACTTTGAGATGGGCCAGCCGGACGGCTGGGGCCGGAGATACTGTGATATGGATACATGGGATTTGAGATAGTTGTTGAGGTGTCGATGCTTGACACGGATTTCTGTTGATTCTATTGATATTATACTAATATTTCAAAAGAGTTTTCTAAGAAGAAAATAATGATTTTATTATATCAACATATTCAGATCACGAGTTGAAATTGATTCATGTTATATACCTACCAGTACATCATGCTATACCAGTATTGTAGAGTTGATTCATGTTACATACCTACCAGTACATCATGCTACACCAGTATTGTAGAGTTGATTCATGTTACATACCTAACAGTACATCATGCTATACCAGTATTGTAGAGTTGATTCATGTTACATACCTGCCAGTACATCATGCTATATCAGTATTGTAGAGTTGATTCATGTTGTTAGTGTATATGCCCTAGAGGCCATTACTGTATCATACTAGTTTGTATATTACTTAATGGAAGCTTGGGATATTCACAGTTGTATAGACAATCTTGCTCAAAATGGTAGTATGCTACTTGGTTTGTTTCTACTTTAATATGTGCATGTGTTCCTTTTAGCATATCGCTTATACATATTAGTAGAGCCCTTAGGATCTTTGCTTGATTACCAGCGTTGTGATGGCAGTCACACTTGTAGGGGCTGGGTAATCTACAAGCACATCTTTATACAGGTCCTTAGTCGTAGGATTATCGAGACGGGGCATCGATACTCCGGAGTAGACTAGCGTATAAGCTTCTCATCCCAGCAAGGGAGATGGTCTGTCCCACAGCCATTAGTACGTCGTACTGAAGATAGTATGCGGGTGATCGTTAGGTTATGAGTACACTGGACATGACTCGTCGGGAACTGTTGGTTGGTAATATACCTATCGTCAGATAACAGTTCCCAGGTGACAAGAGTACAGCTTAGTCCGTTGACTTGACATCGCTACTTCGCCTCGAGTGTGTTCTCTCTGTACTTTGATTACTACCCTACCACGGCTTAAAGGAGTCATGCAAACAGGTAGTAGTTGGGTGTAGTCCCGAAGCACTTGGAGGCAGTAGCGGTTAGATAGGATTCGTCTCTCCGGTATTGGGGGTTGATATCGCGCTGTGTCTAGGAGAGCCATTACACAAAGTCCCTGGCCAGGGCAAGCGAGAATTACTGGTAGTGTTTCCAGTAGTTTCTCAGGGTGTTCTGGGCTACACTCCGGCATGACTTGTACCGCTATTAGGGGTCTGACGTTTACTGCCCCCTAGGCCCGACATGCGATACTCATAGTACGGAGATTGTCACATTCAGGCTCAGTAGGAGTTCGGGTGGGTTTACCTCATCGGCCTTCTTATCGACATCTACCTGGGGACCGTTACGTACAGCTAGTGCCGCTTGCGGTCTGTGGTTAAACCCATTACCAGCGTAGTGTCGAGTCTTTAAAGTCCCACACAGAGAGTTTCCCTGCACTGGGCGAAAGGTGTAGAGGCCGTATGGTTTTACAGCAGAGCTACGATCACTTACGTACACTTGTGCGCGTATGCTGTTCGGGCAGACAATGCTAGTGGGTTTTGGTTTAAGCCGGATCCTAGTATTGTATGGATGGATTAGTTTTGTCTTCTGTGCATTCACATTCTACGGAATGCGGATGGGGGTGTGTATGCACGGTTGTGAGGAGCGAAGAAGAAGGAGGTGCCTCATTAGGGTTTTGACCGTTGGTTCGGTCAAAACCATTATGAGGTGAGGAAAATATTTACTAGTCTTTTTAATGATAATTGTGATATGGCTAATTGCTTTGACCATTTGAGCATGCTTGACCATTTGACCTAGTTGACCATTATTGACTTGGACTTTTCTTGAGAGCACTACATCCTTCTTTTGCTTTTGGTTTTGGATTTGATTTGAGATGATAATGGTCAAATCAATGTAACCATCACACTTTATCATGATAAGAGATTAGTAATTATTTTGCATATGGATTATTATCTCTTGCTCATTCTCTCTCATCAAGTGAGAGCTCCCATGGTTCCTCCTTCTTCTTCCTCTCTTGATTTTTCTATACCTCTCATGTGTTGAGAAAAATAGAAACAAAATAGACAAACAAATCCACCATCATCTTCTACACCACCTAGGACTTCAAGAATAGCAAACTTGTTGCCTTAGTTACCTCGGCTTGAGGTGGAGCTCGGATTACAGACTCTCAGGTGGATCGTCTTCGACTCAAGAAGGCGGCGGAGGTGACCAAGATCCGGATAGACCCATGGAGCCTACGGAGACGAGGAGGGTAGCGGAGAAGACCCGAAGGACTAGTAGCATGAGGTATAATCTCCTTGCATACTAGATAGAACCACTTGTAGTTTGTTAGCAATGGTTTGGCAAAGATCCTCATGTTTTAGTTCATGTTACCTTGTGTTAAAAATTTGATTTTTACCTATTCCGCCTCCCCGTAAGCACCGGGGTGGGTAACGTGGACTTACAGTGGTATCAGAGCCTCGCTAAACCATTACTAACTTGTTAGCAAAGTGTTAGAAATTCGATCGTCTAAAAAAATCGCAAAATACGTCAAAAATTGCACTTTTCTGTCGATTTTAAAAACTAGTCCAAAATTTTTTCCAGGGACCTTAAAAATACGTGCAGGCTTTTTAGAGAAAACTGTAGAAATTTGGGTGTCTGAGTTGCTCAGAAGACTGTGGATCCACGGCCGATCCAAGCGATCCGCAATGGATCCGCAGCCGAGTCAACTCGGCTGCGCACCAAATTTCTTCTGGGGTTCTCTGTGTTGGTTTTGTGATTTTTAAGATAGTTTGTTTCTGTCCAGATTTTGCTGAGTACTGTGTTGTGCTTGGGGTAGTTTCAAATCAAGTTATCGATCGAAATTCTAAGTACTTTTGCTAATCGGATCTTCTGTGATGTAATATATGTACCGAACATTCACTAATCGCTATACGTCGATTAGTGGAGGTTGTGCGTATCTGTGATCTGTAATGTTGGTTTGTGCATATGAACTTGTTGGATCGTCGTGATGAATAGCCGGGGATGTGAGATGAGAGTTTTTATTTTTTCATTCAATGTAAAATTTGTCATTTGATGTAATATTATTTTATGGCCGCACATCTGGGTTGAGGTTGTAGCCGCCATTGTATATTACTTTTTTTACTGTTTTTGCTCCTAGGATAGACCAAAGGTGGGGTGCACAAACTACCGGGTACTTTGAAGTGCCGAGTGGCCTACTCACGTTGTTGAGGGAGGTTGCTTCACTTCGGGTACTTGGCGGGTAGTTTGCCGCACCCGTAGGGGTCTAGGGTGGGGTTTGGCTATTCATCGCGACCGTGTAATCCGTCTTTCATTGCAGGCTTGAACGAAACGCGGATTCCTAGCATATCCAATGTGTTCATCTGTGATCTGGAATGGCTATCATTGCATCTGACGAATGTATATATCTATATATGATATCTAGTAGGCGTTGCTTATGTTTTGCATTCGAGCTAGTCCAGCCTCCGCTCCGTCGTTAGTTAAGTAACCTAACGGGTGATGACGGGGCCCCGTGGCGAATGCGGATGGCATAAGCGTACGTCATATTTTCGTTGTTTTCTGCAATGGTAGGATTAATTGATGGGACACATTAATTAATGCAAAGAAAACATACCAAAGCTGAATTGTTGGAACAATTTCAAAACCACTCGGTTTTTTCAAAACAGAAAAAAAACTTTTAAAAATGCGGAGCTTAAACCACTCCTTTTAAAAGCTATCAGGTTCCTTCGATTATATTAAGTTCACTACGTTCACGGTTTCGCCAAAACCATTCGTAGCCCTCCGTCATTTCAGTTAAATGTTCAGTAGTATTCAAGCTATGTATTTTGACCTTCACCAATGTATAGTGATTGGTAACTGCTGAATATTTATCTGTAGTATAGATAGATGCGTTGGTTTGGGACAGTCGTAGTACTATTTTGGCCTTCTTCAAGGGTATGTACGGGTGGGTTCAAATTAACCTGGATAATGACGGGTAGAACTTGACATGTGACTTATGATATGTTAGCCTTCGTCAAGGTCATAAGAGCATGGGGCAAAAATCCACATCGGGAGTTTCTAAAGAAACTGAAAGTTTCTAGTGCTGCATACCATTTGGAGTTTGATAATGTTGGTAGGATTCCTTCAGCATTATCTTACAATGATATTTGGATCCCGATCCTACTGTAAGTATCCGCTACTCCTCAGGAAACTTTTCACTTAACGATCAATGCTATAAACCAAGTAGGTGTCTAGAAAAGTGTTAGCGGGGCTACGCCTACAGGGAAAAGAGGTTATTTAAATAAGGAATTTCGCGAAAGCGTCGTAAAACCTCCCTCGAAGTACCAACACTGGCCTGGCTGAACGGTTAAGCAAGTATTGTACGGTGAGATTGATCCCGACTAATTCTTCTTTTATGGTTTGAGGAAGGATTCGAGAAACTGTGAGAGCCATCCTGTTTAGATAAACTAAAAACCAATCTAAACTTGCAAGAGTATCATGCTGAGTGTTTTCTTCTCTCTCTCTTAATTGCAGCAACCCAGTGACCAGACATAGGTTACATCTAGATAATAAAATGACTGAATCTGACTGTTATGACTGGCAAAGATTTGTCCAGATGTCCATTACCCATGACAAGCTGGGATACCTCTTAACTAATCAAACCCCTGCCGTCTCAGGACCAGTTTCCCTTGTCACGGATATTGATATCCGTAAGACATCGGAAAAAGACTGTGCGAATGCCAAGTGCCTCATGTTAGCCTCAGTTGATGGTGCATGCCAGAGGCAGCATGAGAAGATGGACTTAGTTTCTATCTTCCTCCATAACAAAGATTTATATGGAGTGCAATCTCGTATCGCAAGATATGAGACCTCGAACGAATTGCTTCAAGCGAGGTTGGCTGTGTAGGGGACAACGTCCTTACAGAGACTAGCTATTTTGATGAGCTCACGGACCTGAAGACCATGTTGAAGAACGGGTCAAATACTGACTTGATTCTATGGTCTTTACCCTCTACTTGTACCCTGAAGGAAACCAGGGAAGTAGAAGAAAAGGGAAGGGCAAAAGTTTCGGGACTGGATATAGTAAAGGAGGGACGTTCCTATTGTTACGGGAAAGGACATTGGCAGAAGGATTGCAGGGCTAGCAGAGCCAGTAGCCAGGATTCGAAGCATGTTATGGCTTCGGCTTCGGGTGTGTTTGTAATAGAAAAATGTATGTCAATTAACCCTATTTCCTGGGTATTGGATACCGGATCAGAATCTCACATCTGCAATTCATTACAGGCTCTGAGAAATCGTAGAGTTATCAGGATAGGTGATATGACACACTGGGTTGCTAACGGAATGAGCGTGGACCCTGAATCCGTAGGGGAATATCACCTTGGATTGACAAGTGGGCAGATATTGATTCTGTGTAACTGTTTGTATGTACCTAGTATGGCTTGTAATATCATATCTGTATCCATACTTTCTAAGGAAGGATATAATTTTACTTTTATAAGCGATGTGGTCCACATCCACCTAAATCATGTTCTGATTGGGTCAGGTGCATTAGAAAACGGAATATACGTATTGAATCAAGCTCAGGTTTTCAATGTCCAGAACACACTTAAAAGAAAGTCTCCGGAATTAAATCAGGCTTTCTTATGGCATTGTAGACTGGGTCACATCAATGAGACACGGTTAACAAAGTTACATAAAGAGGGATACTTGAATCCGTTCGAGTATCAGTCTTATGATACTTGTGAATCTTGTCTCATGTGAAAGATGACAAAAACTCCGTTCACTGGAAACGGAGTAAGAGCGAGCGAGTTCTTGGGACTCATACACAGTGACGTGTGTGGTCCAACGTCTACACATGCGCGAAGTGGTTGTTCATACTTCATTACTTTTACGGATGATTTCTCTAGGTATGGACATGTCTTCCTGATGAAGCATAAATCCGAGGCCTTTGAGAAATTTCGGGAATACAAGAATGAAGTTGAAAAAAAACAGGCAAGAGTATCAAGACACTGAGATTTGATCGAGGTGGTGAATACTTGAGTGCCGAGTTTCTGGACTACTTAAAAGAGAATGTAATTCTCTCTCAGCTTACTCCTCCATACACACCACAACACAACGGTTATCTGAAAGGCGCAATCGAACCCTATTGGATATGGTTCGTTCCATGATGAGTAAGGCTGAGTTACCCCGATCCTTCTGGGGTTATGCACTAGAATCAGCTGCATATCTTTTGAACAAGGCTCCTTCCAAGACTGTGCCTACCACACCATATCAGATGTGGTGTGGGAAGAAACCCCATCTTCAATATCTGAAGATATGGGGATGTCCAGCTTTTTTTAAAAAGTAGCATGCGGACAAACTCGAGGCACGCTCAGTACTGTGTAAGTTTGTGGGATACCTAAAGAACTCCAGGGGGTATCTTTTCTATTACGCAGAGGAACAAAAGGTTTTTGTTTCTCGCCATGCCCACTTTCTGGAATATCTGTTTTTAGAAAAAGAAACAAGTGGGAGCGCAGTAGAACTGGAAGAAATTCTAGAACCACAAGCTATTACTGAAAGCTTGGTAGAACCTGAAGTTTCAGGAGAACCGGACATCCCAGCGCCACTCCGCAGGAGTAGTAGGCTGTAACACCTGAGCTTAGGGTTAGTGGTAATTGTGTGTTAATGTGGGGCTTTTGGTAAAAAGTTTACCAAAACGGGTTTCTAGTAATTTATCTGGTTTTATGGTTATTTTAGTAGAATTTTATCTCGACCGCATACACTTATGCATGATAACTAGGGTTAAGCTTAGGGTGACCTAGTTTGGGTGTGCATGGTGGGTTAACCATGTTTAGCCCACCATGGTGGGTTAGGCTCTTGGTTAAGATAATTGAGTTGTTTTTTAGCTAATTAGTTTAATTAAGGGTGGTTGGCTTTGACCAAGGGTGTTTAGGGTGTTTTAAGGTTGACTTGCTTGTTGTGTGAGAGAGAGAGAGAGAGAGAGATATGATGGTTGTCATGATAACTTTGTTGTGAAAGGAAGAATGATGGCTTTAAGGTTAAGTCACAACATCTCCCTTCAAAACTTCTCACTCACATCTTTCAAACTCTCTCACACACGCAAATCCCTCTCTCTCACACACACATCAGCCACCCAAACCATCACCAATCAGCTCTTCAGCTGCTGAAACAGCAGCTGTTTCAGCCACCAAAACTGCACCATCAGCCCAAAAGATCAGCCTGTTACATCAGCTTCAGCCTTTTCTTCAGAACATCAGCAGCAGCAGCTGCAACATCAGCCCCCAACTTCTTACATAACCCTTCCCCCCACAAACACACAACCCTTCCCACAACCACTACAACCCTTGCTGCTGCTACTGCAATCCATTCTTCAAAAAATAAAAACAACAACAGCAACACCATCACAAGCAACAGCAGCAGCAGCAGCAGCCAATACACATCAGCTACATGCCACCAACACCATAACACACACCCACACCATCACCTAATATACAACCCCACACCACAATACTTCAACATCTTCTTCACTTGCTGTTACAACAGCAACCCTGAAAACTTCACAGCAACAGCAACAGCTTCTGCAAAATTTTAGCAAGGCACGGTTCAGCTCATTTCCAGTCAAGTTTTGAGGCACCAGGAGCTGTAGCAGCAGTACACACCCTCCTACTCCTTCTCTTCTCCTTTATCTTGGGTCTCTAGAGGTATAACCCCCTTAACCCGACTCTAAATTGCTAAAGTTATGGTTATCTAGCTTAGTTGGTGTTTATTGCATGCTTTAGTGGTAATTTTGGGTAGATTAGGGGAATTTTGGCAAAGTAATGGTAGTGTTGGTTAGAGTAGCCCTATTAGGTGCTGTTGAGACTGAACACCCAAGTTTGGTTCCAGATTTCACAAAGATACCCGATTTATCCGTTTTGGCGTAATTTAGCAGTTTTAGCGACTTTTTAGCCTCTGTAAATTCTGCTGTTGACCCGAGCCCTTAAAAATAAAATTATGAAGACTGTAGCATGGTGAGACTAGTAGGAACATACACACAAAACACGGGGACTCAATTCCCACTCTTGGCCGCCGGTTAATTCGTTCTGGCCGCAAATTGCAGCCAGAGTAGGGGGTGGGGTGTTGGGATTTTGGGTGTAGGGTCCTGATTGGTAGCTCAGTCTGTGGGTATCTGTAACTTTTTAAATTGGGTCCATAGGCAAAATCTGGAGCTAATAACGTGTTTTTGATGTTTTAAACTTGTGCGACACGCGCGCGATACGCGTGGTTCTGTGGCGCGCTGCGCGACATAGCGTGTCAGAGTAGGCTCTTGTGGGTTTGTGCGCGTCGCGACGTGTCGTGTGCAAGCGCGTTTTAATTTCACGCACACGTATCCTTCTTATCGATATATCGTGTTTTTGCAGGATTTTCCTGATATGTGTGACTTTTGTAAATTCTAGGTTCGCCGGCGGGGACTTCGAGCGCAGAAGAGAAAGGGAAGCAAGTGGTCGGACACACCTAGCGCGGGATCACGGGTGAGTAGATTTAACATCTACGGGGAACGATCGTTTGGATGGCGCAAGTCACCCGATAGATTTAGTAAACTTGAAAATAGTAAACTTTGATATTTACTTATGACATTCGAATAAAAATACTTACATGATATTTGCTGCAGTTAGGATCTATATGTCGTACCCATATACGCAAACTCATTTGTAGGACACATGCACCATTACCAGGTTTTTATATGCAGCACGGGCACTATTCATGTGGACACACACCCTGGTAATTGCCATGCCACGACACTAGATAACTATAAATCTGAAACATGTAAATTTCTTAGACCTGTGCTATTGCAATAAATATTTAAAATGAAATCATAAAAATTACTATTCTCGTGCATATGTATTATTATATCATTTGCTCATTCCTAGTATAAATCATACATTGTAAATTGATACCATAGGCATTCATTATCATTGACATATGCATCCATGATGATTTCATGAGATTTATGATATTTCTGGATTTCGGGGGAAAGCCACAAGGTTTCAAACTTATAATCTTTTAAAATATAAAAGTTGTGGTTTTCTAGTGATGTAAAGTGTCGTCCACGATGAGTTTGCTTTGGTTTTCGAGACCCGTTTCGAGGAGGTGGATGAACCATCTCGGGTACATAGTGGGCCCGGTACGGTACCCCAGGGTAAGAAGATCGCAGGAGATAGCGTTGAGCCTGGCAGGGGATGGATTACCTACCGGCGACTTCATTTGGCACGGCGGATATCCAGAGGATACCGACCGTGGCCGCTAGATTGAGATATGGATATTTGACATGGATCAGCCGGAAGGCTGAGGCCAGAGATACTTGACATGGATATATGAGATTGAGACGGTTTTGAGGTGTCGTTGCTGGACACCGATTTTATTGATTTCATGGATATTATGCTGGTATTTGAAAAGAGTTTCAAAAAAACAAAGAAAGAATAGTTCTTGTACTTACATGTTGAGATCTTGAGTTGACACATATAGCATACATACCTGTTAGTACATCCATGTGACATACATACTCGTTAGTACACTGATGATGCATACATACCTGTTAGTACATATAGCCATACCTGTTTTATGGGTGCTAGGATACTTGTGTGCATGCATACGATAGCCTTAGTAGATGTTATTTATTACTCACGAGCTGGCAACTCACCCCTGTTGTGCCACAGCTTTTCTGCAGGTCCGTTCCGTCAGCACTACAGCGGCGGACACTTTTGCCTCTTTTGCTCTTTTTGCCTAGACTCGAGGCTTTTGCTCATAGGTGGGTTGTTATCATTTTGTACCACCTTATATATTCATTGTATCTAGAGTGCTCCATCTGCTACTATTATTTCAGTTGTACCAGTTTATTTGGATTACTGTATATTGACCTAGAGACGAGGTTGTGAGACTTGTGGATTATATGTTATGCTTGGGGTCGAGCTCACTTGAGTCGACATGTTATTTTACTTATGCTTCATGCTTATGTATGCACATTGTAGTTTACATTGCATGGGATTTGTGACCGCCTTGAGGCGAAGATCTAGCTCCCGCTTGGGGATGCCATATTCCTGTTATTCACTTATATTTCTATTTGTACCGTGGGGGGACTATTTTACAAGAATGATTTTGCCGGAAATAATGGAAAAGGAAGTTGTTTTTCTTAAAAAGAGACTTGATATGACTTAATGAAACAAGTGCTTAAAATATAAATGGTTTTTCCTTCACTTTAATTCTTAATTTGGTTCTGATTTTTGGGCTTCGGCTTACTTATTTTACAGACGCCTTGAGATGTTTCGTAACTTAAGTGCCAGTCACGTTCTGTACTCTGCGGGTCGTGACAAAGTTGGTATCAGAGCGATAGGTTTCACCTTTCCGAGTGTAGGATGACCCTTAGTAGATGGAGTAAGTGGCTTAAGCAGGGTAGCGTAGCGTGCGTATGTCCGCGGCATACTTGCGATACGGTACTCCGCCTAAGTGACTTTAGGATATACTTGCTCGAAATTCCTTCTTCAATTCCGTGTATCCTACGATTCTATTGCACTGTTCTTATTGTCCTGTTTCCTGTACCAGTCACTATGCCGCAGAGGGCTACCAGAGCGCAGAGGGCTGCCGCCCGAGACGAGATTCGAGCTGGCTCGTCCGAAACTAGGACTGAGAAGGGTGGTATGCCTACACCGCAGGGACAGACTGATCCTCCTTCCCCAGGCCGTATGGATAGGCTTGAGACTGGTATGGAAGAGCTGCGACAGATGATGGGGAGTATGCAGGAGCTACGTCAGATGGTAGGATCCTTAGTTGCGGCCAGTCGTGCACCGAGAACGGAGGACGTACCCATTACATCCCAGACTACTATGATACCTGCTCCTACCACTACCACCGCGGCCATCCCGGTTTTGCTACAGGAGTTCATGAGGCTGAGACCTCCAGTCTTCACGGGTACCGATGCAGCAGAGGACCCGCAGACGTTCCTTGACAGTTTGGCCAGGATCTGCTGCTCGCTGAGGTGTTCTGATGACCGATGGGTAGATCTGGCGAGTTTCCGACTAGAGGGCCTCGTACAGATATGGTGGGAGTCAGTTCTGAGAGGTCGAGCTGCTGGTCTGCCGCCCATGACTTGGACCGAGTTTACAGCAGTCTTTTTAGCTCGTTTCCTTCCGGAGAGCGTTCGTGACGCCAGAGCTCGTAGCTTTGAGGCCTTGATAAAGACACCAGGAATGACGGTGTCTGAGTATGACGTCCAGTTTACACAGTTGTCCCGATATGCTCCGTATCTGGTGGATACCGAAGCGAAGAGGGTGAAAAGGTTCATACAGAGACTAGATGCCCAACTATTTCTTGCCATTGGCGCCTAGCATTTTGATACCTATTCAGCTGCCATGGATACGGCGTTGCGGATGGAGGCACGTATTTCAGCGACTTCGGCCGTTCCCGGGCCGAAGAGGATTCGTACCGGCATGCCAGATCAGAGGCAGCATGCCAGATTCCTTCCGAGAGACAGGGCCGACAGAGGGTTTGGACAAGGTCAGCTGTATGGATCGTACACACAGGGACAACAGTCGTCGCCAGGATGTTATGGGTGCGGGAGTCTGCACCATCGTGTTAGAGATTGTCCAGCGAGACAACAGGGAGCGGCTACAGTTCCGCATGTGACCCTACCACCATCATCGCCCCCTCCTCAGAGAGCTCTACTTCCTGCCACAGGCGATGCTCCACACCAGTTAGGTGCACGCAGAGGCCGTGGACGCGGCGGACCGATCCAGAGAGGACGAGGAGGCAGAGGCCGAGGCCGAGGTCAGCCCGCTATTGGAGGAGGTCAGGCCCGAGTGTTTGCGTTGACACCGCAGGATGCGCAGGCATCCAATGCCGTCGTGACAGGTACCTTATCAGTATGCTCTGTTGATGCACACGTGTTGTTTGATCCTGGATCCACGCTCTCGTACGTTTCTACACACTTCGTGCCGAGTTTGGGTAGAGAGTCCGGTTTGCTTGATCAGCCGCTTGTTGTGACCACTCCCGTGGGAGAGTCGTTTGTTGCTAGGCACATGTTCCGATCCTGTACCGTCCGTATTGGCGAGCGAGAGCTGCCTGTCGACTTGATCCTTCTTGAGATGTTGGACTTCGACGTTCTTTTGGGCATGGATTGGTTAGCCACGTGCTATGCGTCCGTGGACTGCCGCGAGAAGACAGTTAGATTTTGCTTTCCTGGCGAGTCGGCCTTTGTTGTGCAGGGGGACCGTGGTGCCGCCCCTCACATATTGCTTTCTTCTCTTCGCGCTGATCAGCTGTTGAGGAAGGGATGTCGGGGATTTCTAGCCTATGTTTGCGATACTAGTGCTACTGATGTTCCTTTGGACCAGGTTCCGATTGTATGCGAGTTTCCCGATGTTTTCCCTGATGAGCTGCCAGGATTGCCGCCTGAGCGCGATGTCGAGTTCTGTATCGATTTGATTCCCGGCTCGGGGCCTATTTCTATACCATCTTATCGGATGGCCCCGGCGGAACTTAGAGAGTTGAAGGTTCAGCTGCAAGATTTGTTAGATAAGGGACTTATTCGACCCAGTGTTTCTCCATGGGGTGCTCCGGTCCTGTTTGTCAAGAAGAATGACGGAAGTTTGCACTTATGTATCAACTACCGCCAGCTGAACAAGGTTACCGTGCGGAACAGATATCCGTTGTCGCGCATTGATGATTTGTTCGACCAGCTTCAGGGTGCGGGTTATTTTTCGAGGATCGACTTGCGATCAGGATACCATCAGCTGCGAGTCCGACAGGAGGATATACCGAAGACAGCTTTCCGTACACGCTATGGCCACTATGAGTTTCTGGTGATGTCGTTCGGACTCACCAACGCCCCAACAGCATTTATGGATTTGATGAACCGTACCTTCAGGCCATATCTCGACTTGTTCATCATAGTGTTCATTGATGATATTTTGGTGTATTCCCGGAGCCGAGAGGAGCACGAGCAGCATTTGCGGATTACTTTGCAGACCTTGAGGGAGCACCAGCTTTTTGCCAAATTTTCCAAGTGTGCATTCTGGTTGGACAGCGTTGGTTTCTTGGGTCATGTGATTATGAGAGATGGCATATGTGTGGACCCGAAGAAGATTGAGGCCATTCAGCAGTGGCCTAGACCGACATCGGTTACGGAGATCCGTAGTTTTCTCGGCCTGGCTGGCTACTACAGGCGATTCGTTCAGGATTTCTCCTGTATTGCTGCACCTTTGACCGGTTTGATCCGGAAGGGAGTTCCTTTCGTTTGGACGAAGGAGTACGAGCACAGTTTTCAGCAGCTACGGACTTGTTTGACTACGGCGCCGGTATTATCATTGCCTTCAGGATCAGGCGGATTCGTGGTTTATTGTGACGCTTCACGGGTGGGGTTAGGATGCGTATTGATGCAGCATAACAGGGTGATTGCATATGCTTCGCGGCAATTGAAGAAACATGAACAGAACTACCCCACTCATGATTTGGAGATGGCTGCTGTGGTCTTTGCACTGAAGATATAGAGACATTACCTATACGGCGAGTCATGCTAAATATTCACTGACCACAAGAGCTTAAAGTATATATTCCAGCAGCGAGACCTGAATCTGAGACAGCATCGTTGGATAGCTGGTGAAAGACTATGACTGTGAGATCTTGTACCACCCGGGCAAGGCGAATATAGTGGCGGATGCTTTGAGCAGGAGGCCCGGGGGTAGTCTATCTTGTTTGCGCGCAGTGCAGAGGCAGTCGTCAGCAGATTGGCAGATTTTATGCGACAGCCGAGTTGAGTTCGAGTTCACTCCGACGGGGGACAGCTTGCGCATGTTCATGCACGTCCGCAGTTACTTGACCGCATTCGTGAGACACAGCCCAGTGATGACCGACTTTCAGAGATCATGGAGCAGATTAGGCAGGGCACAGATTCCGAGTTCATGATCGACGATCAGGGAGTACTACGATTTGGGACTCGATTGTGCGTACCAGATTCGGAGGGATTGCGACATGAGATCCTTGAGGAGGCGCATAGATCTACATACAGCGTTCATCCAGGTTCCACCAAGATGTACCGCGATTTGAGAGATGTCTATTGGTGGGACGGGATGAAGAGGGATGTCACCGACTTCGTATCGAGATGCCTGACTTGTCAGCAAGTCAAGGCCGAGCACCAGAGGCCAGCATGAGAGTTGCAGCCTTTGCCCATTCCGTAGTGGAAATGGGAGCAGATTTCGATGGACTTCGTTGTGGGTCTACCCAGGACCAGTCGAGGGTACGACTCCATTTGGGTGATCGTGGATCGATTGACGAAAGCGGCTCACTTCCTGCCAGTGAAGACCACTTTCAGTTTTGCTGAGTATGCCCAGATTTACATCGATGAGATCGTGTGGTTGCATGGCGTACCGACTTGTATCGTATCAGATCGAGGCACCCAGTTTACCAGCCGACTATGGCAGAGACTTCAGGAGGTTTTGGGCACTCGTTTGAGTTTCAGCACTGCATTTCATCCGCAGACCGATGGACAGTCAGAGCGGACTATTCAGACTCTCGAGGACATGCTCAGAGCGTGCGTTTTGGACTTTGGCGGTAGCTGGGATCGTCATTTATCTTTAGTGGAGTTCTCCTACAACAACAGCTTCCAGGATACTATCCAGATGGCACCTTTCGAGGCCTTGTATGGGAGGAGATGCAGATCGCCCGTCTGTTTGACTGAGCTGAGCGAGAGCAGTATTTTTGGGCCGCAGATCGTGCAGGAGACGACCGAGAAAGTGCAGTTGATTCGACACCGGATGAAAGCAGCTCAGAGCAGGCAGAAATCGTATGCAGACAGGCGCCGTCGCAGATTAGAGTTCGCGGTTGGCGATCATGTTTTTCTGAGGGTCTCTCCGATGAAGGGCGTGATGCGATTTGGGCGAAGGGAAAGCTTAGCCCTAGATTCGTAGGTCCTTTTGAGATCCTCGAGCGCATCGGCGCTGTTGCATATCGTTTGGCTCATCCACCCATCTTTTCAGATGTCCACCCCGTCTTCCACGTGTCGATGCTACGCAGATATCTTCATGACCCTTCCCACACAATTCAGCATCAGACCGTTCAGCTTGATCCCGACCTTTCGTTCACCGTGCAGCCAGTTGAGATATTAGATCGGAAGGTGAAGAAACTTCGATCAAAGGTCCTGCCGTCGGTGAGGGTTCTTTGGCGCAGCCTGAATAGTGAGGAGATCACTTGGGAGGCCGAGGGAGAGGTGCGGAAGAAATTCCCTCATCTTGTTGAAGGTACGCGTAGTTGCATATTTTAAAATTCGAGGACGAATTTTCTTAAGGGAGGAAGACTGTAACACCTGAGTTCAGGGTTAGTGGTAATTGTGTGTTAATGTGGGGCTTTTGGTAAAAAGTTTACCAAAACGGGTTTCTAGTCATTTATCTGATTTTATGGTTATTTTAGTAGAATTTTATCTCGACCGCACACACTTGTGCATGATAACTAGGGTTAAGCTTAGGGTGACCTAGTTTGGGTGTGCATGGTGGGTTAACCATGTTTAGCCCACCATGGTGGGTTAGGCCCTTGGTTAAGATAATTGAGTTGTTTTTGAGCTAATTAGTTTAATTAAGGGTGGTTGGCTTTGACCAAGGGTGTTTAGGGTGTTTTAAGGTTGACTTGCTTGTTGTGTGAGAGAGAGAGAGATGTGATGGTTGTCATGATAACTTTGTTGTGAAAGGAAGAATGATGGCTTTAAGGTTAAGTCACACCATCTCCCTTCAAAACTTTTCACTCACATCTTTCAAACTCTCTCCCACACTCAAATCCCTCTCCCACACACACACATCAGCCACCCAAACCATCACCAATCAGCTCTTCAGCTGCTGAAACAGCAGCTGTTTCAGCCACCAAAACTGCACCATCAGCCCAAAACATCAGCCTGTTACATCAGCTTCAGCCTTTTCTTCAGAACATCAGCAGCAGCAGCTGCTACATCAGCCCCCAACTTCTTACATAACCCTTCCCCCCACAAACACACAACCCTTCCCACAACCACTACAACCCCTGCTGCTGCTACTGCAGCCCATTCTTCACAAAATAAGAACAACAACAGCAACACCATCACAAGCAACAGCAGCAGCAGCAGCAGCCAATACACATCAGCTACATGCCACCAACACTACAACACACACCCACACCATCACCTAATACACAACCCCATACCACAATACTTCAACATCTTCTTCACTTGCTGTTACAACAGCAACCCTAAAAACTTCACAGCAACAGCAACAGCTTCTGCAAAATTTCAGCAAGGCACAATTCAGCTCATTTCCAGTCAAGTTTTGAGGCACCAGGAGCTGTAGCAGCAGCACACACCCTCCTACTCCTTCTTTTCTCCTTTATCTTGGGTCTCTAGAGGTATAACCCCCTTAACCCGACTCTAAATTGCTAAAGTTATGGTTATCTAGCTTAGTTGGTGTTTATTGCATGCTTTAGTGGTAATTTTGGGTAGATTAGGGGAATTTTGGCAAAGTAATGGTAGTGTTGGTTAGAGTAGCCCTATTAGGTGCTGTTGAGACTAGAACACCCAAGTTTGGTTTCAGATTTCACAAAGATACCCGATTTATCCGACTTGGCGTAATTTAACAGTTTTAGCGACTTTTTAGCCTCTGTAAATTCTGCTGTTGACCCGAGCCCTTAAAAATAAAATTGTGAAGACTGTAACATGGTGAGACTAGTAGGAACACACACACAAAACACGGGGACCCACTTCCTACTCTTGGCCGCCGGTTTATTCGTTCTGGCCACAAATTGCAGCCAGAGTAGGGGGTGGGGTGTTGGGATTTTGGGTGTAGGGTCCTGCTTGGTAGCTCAGTCTGTAGGTATCTGTAACTTTTTAAGTTGGATCCAGAGGCAAAATCTGGAGCTAATAACGTGTTTTCGATGTTTTAAACTTGTGCGACACGCGCGTGATACGCGTGGTTCTGTGGCGCGCTACGCGACATAGCGTGTCAGAGTAGGCTATGGTGGGTTTGTGCGCATTGCGACGTGTCGTGTGCACGCGCATTTTAGTTTCACGCACGTGTATCCTTTTTATTGATATATCGTGTTTTTGCAGGATTTTCCTGATATGTGTGACTTTTGTAAATTCTAGGTTCGCCGGCGGGGACTTCGAGCGCAGCAGAGAAAGGGAAGCTGGTTGTCGGACACACCTAGCGCGGGATCACGGGTGAGTAGATTTAATATCTACGGGGAACGATCGTTTGGATGGCGCAAGTCGCCTGATAGATTTAGTAAACTTGAAAATAGTAAACTTTGATATTTACTTGTGACATTCGAATAAAAATACTTGCATGATATTTGCTGCAGTTAGGATCTATATGTCGTACCCATATGCGCAAACTCATTTGTAGGGCACATGCACCATTACCAGGTTTTTATATGCAGCACGAGCACTATTCATGTGGACACACACCCTGGTAATTGCCATGTCACGACACTAGATAACTATAAATCTGAAACATGTAAATTGCTTAGACCTGTGCTATTGCAATAAATATTTAAAATGAAATCATAAAAATTTCTATTCTCGTGCATATGTATTATTATATCATTTGCTCATGCCTAGTATAAATCATACATTGTAAATTGATACCATAGGCATTCATTATCATTGACATATGCATCCATGATGATTTCATGAGATTTATGATATTTCTGGATTTCGGGGGAAAGCCGTAAGATTTCAAACTTATAATCTTTTAAAATATAAAAGTTGTGGTTTTCTAGTGATGTATAGTTTCGTCCACCATGAATTTGCTATGGTTTTCGAGATCCGTTTCGAGGAGGTGGATGAACCGTCTCGGGTACATGGTGGGCCCGATACGGTACCCCGGGGTAAGAAGATCGCAGGAGATGGCGTTGAGCCTGGCAGGGGACGGATTACCTACCGGTGACTTCATTTGGCACGGCGGATATCCAGAGGATACCGACCGTGGCCGCTAGATTAAGATATGGATATTTGACATGGATCAGCCGGACGGCTGAGGCCAAAGATACTTGACATAGATATATGAGATTGAGACAGTTTTGAGGTATCGTTGCTGGACACCGATTTTATTGATTTCATGGATATTATGCTGGTATTTGAAAAGAGTTTCAAAAAAATAAAGAAAGAATAGTTCTTGTACTTACATGTTGAGATCTTGAGTTGACACATATAGCATACATACCTGTTAGTACATCCATGTGACATACATACTCGTTAGTACACTGATGATGCATACATACCTGTTAGTACATATAGCCATACTTGTTTTATGGGTTCTAGGATACTTATGTGCATGCATGCGATAGCCTTAGTAGATGTTATTTATTACTCACGAGCTGGCAACTCACCCCCGTTGTGCCACAGCTTTTCTGCAGGTCCGTTCCGTCAGCACTACAGCGGCAGACACTTTTGCCTCTTTTGCTCTTTTTGCCTGGACTCGAGGCTTTTGCTCATAGGTGGGTTGTTATCATTTTGTACCACCTTATATATTCATTGTATCTAGAGTGCTCCATATGCTACTATTATTTCAGTTGTACCAGTTTATTTGGATTACTGTATATTGACCTAGAGACGAGGTTGTGAGACTTGTGGATTATATGTTATGCTTAAGGTCGAGCTCAATTGAGTCGACATGTTATTTTACTTATGCTTTATGCTTATGTATGCACATTGTAGTTTACATTGCGTGGGATTTGTGACCGCCTTGAGGCGAAGAGCTAGCTCCCACTTGGGGATGCCATATTCCTGTTATTCACTTATATTTCTATTTGTACCGTTAGGGGACTATTTTACAAGAATGATTTTGCCGGAAATTTAGGAAAAGGAAGTTGTTTTGAATAAAAAGAGACTTGATATGACTTAATGAAACAAGTGCTTAAAATATAAATGGTTTTTCCTTCACTCTAATTCTTAATTGGGTTTTGATTTTTGGGCTTCGGCTTACTTATTTTACGGACGCTTTGAGACGTTTCGTAACTTAAGTGCCGGTCACGTTTAGCATGCGGACAAACTCGAGGCACGCTCAGTACTGTGTAAGTTTGTGGGATACCCAAAGAACTCCAGGGGGTATCTTTTCTATTACGCAGAGGAACAAAAGGTTTTTGTTTCTCGTCATGCCCACTTTCTGGAACATCAGTTTTTAGAAAAAGAAACAAGTGGGAGCGCAGTAGAACTGGAAGAAATTATAAAACCATAAGCTATTACTGAAAGCTTGGTAGAACCAGAAGTTTCAAGAGGACCGGATATCCCAGCGCCACTCCACAGGAGTAGTAGGCAGTGTCATCCGCCCGAGAGATACTATGGTTTTCTCATAGACGGGGATCAAGAGGATTTCATCATTGAAAATGATGAGCCTACTGTAGGGTTCCTTGGCACTCTAATGAGGTCTCACAAGGCATCAACCATGCCAATTTCAAATTTTACAAGTGCCGAGAGACCCTAATACGGATCGTTAACTAGATATATAGGCTATGTGATGCAACTAGTTAACAACTTAACTAAGTGAACGAAAATACAACCTTTGTAGATCCGGTGCTCCACCTCCATAGCTCCGCAATGATGTCCCTCCACTGTCCAAATCGGATCCCGTACTCTTGCGTTGGCTTCGTCGGAGAAATAGGCGGGCTAGGTCGTCGATATCGATGCCGAAGATGATCTACGTCGAGGCATCACAAGATCAAGCTCCCACTTCACCAAGTCATGAAACTTGTGAAGAAAACACCCTATACTACTTGGCAAGAGGTAGAGGGTGAAGAAATAGGAGGTGGGTGCACTTTAGAATTGGATTTCTCACTCTTTTTCATCAATCACCATTGATGGTCAAGCTTTTTCTACTTTTAAAAGAAGAAGAAGAAGATGAATCATATGATAAGTCTCCTTCTAAATATAAAATAAATGATTTCTTATCATATCATGAACCATGGTCAAGTGTAGAGAGCTAACTAGAGTTTATGTGAATGGTTAGGGTTAAAGAAGAAGACAAAATGGTCACTTGGTCAAAAGCTTCATGAAGCTTCAACAAGCTTCATGAAAAAAAAGAATGAAAGAAAACCATTTTGTTTTTTCTCTTTATGCTTTTATTTTCCAAAACTAATAAATAAATAAATGAATGAATAAGTAATCATAACCCTAACCATTCATATAACCATGGTTCAATCTTTACACTTAACCAATTTTGCAAGTATCATCAAACATGATACAAACAAGTGCACACAAAAATATATCACATATACAATGTGCACACCAAGTGAGAAAATCCATTTAAAGTGAACCAATACTAGTTAATGTAAAGTAATATATCAAATATATAATTATACATTAAATCATTAAATCAATACTTGATTCAATGATCCGGTCATACCGCACATAACCGACTAGTATCATTAGTAACATCTTATCGAATCAAAACTTGATTCGATAACCCGGCTATATCGCATATAACTGATCAATGTCAAAAATCGCGAGAATCGAATACAGCATCACATACTGGTATTATTCTCGGTCCCGTACATATCTCATATGCGCTCCTATTTCATTTCACTTGATCCAGGAAACCTCTTTGTAGGACTCTAAAGACTCGTCAATACGCCGGCAGCGGATGATGATCATATCAAACATCCACAAGCCGCAAGCGGTCTGCTAAACGTAACGGCCACCCGGGTATTGAGCGATCAGAAGATCGACGAGCAAGCCCGCTCACACTCCTGTGAATCCAACCAGTAACACTTACCGTACAGTCCGGTCTGATCGTCTGATATGTCGCATATCTTGCCTAGGGGTGGTAAACGTCAGACCCCAATAGCTCGATAAGTCGTGTCGATATGAGGTCTATAACATTTCGAGAAACTACTGGTAATACTTACCAGTAAATCTCAGCAACCCTGGCCAGGGATTTCCGGTTATAGCCAATCGAACACAGCGCAACATCAACCCCCTATACCGGGAGAGACGAATCCCCTCCTATCGCTCATTGCCTCCTTGTGACTCGGGACTGTACCCAAAAACCACCGTTTTGCATGCCCTCTTGGACGTGGTAAGGTGGAAATTAAAGCACAGTGGGAACCACACAAGACTCTATGACGATCTCGGGTCAACAGACTACTCTGTACCAGTGTCACCAGAGAACTGCCATCTGACGTAAGGTATAATACCATCTGGGAGTTCTCGGCGAGTCCGTCCAGTGTACCCAGTCTCTACTGAGCACCCGTATATCATCTCTGATGTCAAACACCAATGGATATGGGATCATCCATCGCCCATCTGTATGGGTCGAGAAGGTATACGCTAGTCTACTCTGGTATATCGATGCCCCATCTCGATATACCCACGACTAAGGACTTTGAAGGATGTACTTATGTTCTACCATGTCCCCACTAGTATGATCCGCATCATAGTCCAGGTAGTCAAGTACACATCCTAAGGGCTTTACCAACATGTAACAGAGAGACAATCAGTGTACACGTTAAGGTAAAGATCAACCAGATAGCATACTATCATGTCGAGCAAGAAAGTCTTCCCTATATATGTCCCAGCATCCACTACAATATACATCCTATGTATAGCAATGGCCTCTAGGGCATACATATAACTAACAATCTCCCACTTGCACTAGGGCCATCTGATAGCAGTGGTTGCAGTATCTCATACTCAACCATCCCATAAAAGTCTCTCTCTGGGAATAGGCCGTCGTGAGTGGATCTGCTGTGTTGTCCTCTGAGTCTACTCTCCTAACCTCGATCCCCTGGAGATCAACCATCTCCATGATCAGGTAATACTGCCTTAGAATATGTCTAGATCACAGATGGGACGGACGTTCCTTGGCATAAGCCACAACACCATTGTCACACAATGGGAGGAACTCAGTTCATCTCATGAACAAGTATACATCCAGACAGTCTCTTTGGTAGCATCTTGAGTAGCGATGTATCCAGCCTTAATCGTCTAGTATGCCATGGTATCTTGCTTGGAACTCTTCCAATATACCGTCCCTTTACTGAGGGTAAAGACAATGCCTGTGACTGACATTCAGTCGTCTTTATCACCCTGGAACCCTTCCAGTGATTCTCCCCAGGATCAACTGATACCATCTCACTACAACTAGTGAGATCCTAACATCCATTTAGATCTATCTCATACATCCAAAACTAAGGATTTAGGAGATATCAATTTGATCCTATATGGAGTATCATTGTGATAAGCGGAGATTGACCGAGCGTAGCATAGGAAACTTCTTTCTTATCAAGAGTATGTCATCCACGTACTCTACGAGGATCGCTACCATACTTCCTACTACCTTTTTGTTTATACAAGGTTCATCTACCATTTTGATGATGTCAAACTCTTTGACTAACACATCAAAACAGATATTCCAAATCCGCGATGCCTGCTTTAACCTATAAAGCATCTTGTACACGTTTCCGCTGCTCCCACTGTCTACGAAGCCCTCTGGCTGTGTACTTATAGACGTTCTCTTCTAAAACATCATTTAGAAAAGCAGTCATGGCACCCAACCGCCAGATATCGTAGTCATGGTATGTAGCCGTGGCAAGTAGGATCTGGATGGACTTAAGCATAGCCACTTGAAAAGGTTTCATCATTATCCACGCCTGGTCGATGACGAAAAGCTTTAACAAGTCTAGCTTTGAAAGTCTCAAGTTTTCCATCTACACCTAATAATCTTCTCAAGATATACTTGCTCCTGATGGGGATTTAACCCTTGAGATATAGCAACCAAAGTCCATACTTTGTTGGTGTATAAGGATTCCATCTCAGATCGCTAAGCATCCAGCCATTCTTATAGAGTCCCACTCCTGATGGCCAGGTCAAAACTAGTTGGGTCATCATCTCATGCTGCAATCCTCACTCCCACTGTCATAGAAAAACCGAAGTATCTCTCAGGTAGGTGAGGAACCCTACTAGATCGGCGGAGAGGCTGAGGTTCGTTGGTAACTATTGAATCCTTTGGTTCTTTCAAATCATCAGCTGCAGTTTGTATAGCTGGAACCTTTCCAGTTCTACATTACAAACCTTGCCTCGAGCTTTTCCGGATTTTTCTTTTAGACATAGCCCAGACAACCCCAAATCTTAACCAACTTAAGATATGGGCTCTTCCCTTTCCATATCACATATGAAGCGGTAGGTAACTGATTTGATTGGAACCCAATTCAATTGGTATGCAACTTCATAAGTGCATAACTCCCAAAAGGAAATAGGCAACTCAGTAGTACCCATCATAGAGCACACCTTATCATATAGGGTGTGATTGCACCGCCCCGATATACCATCGTGCTATGGTGTATTCGGAGGAGTAATGCTGAGAGAGAATCTCATTCTTCTTTAGAATAGTCTAGGATTTCCGTGCTCAAGTATTCTCCTCCTCGATCACATCAAAGGACATAATACTTATACCCGTGTTTTGGTTTTCTACTTCTAAATCATATTCTGTGAATATCTCAAAAGGTTCGGACTTGTGTTTCAACAGGAACATATGTCTGAATCTTGAGAGATTATCAGAGAATGTAACGAAGTACAAAGAACCAGTCCTGGTATATGTAGACAGGGGATCTTACATACATCAACATGTATCATCCCAAGAGTTCACTAACTCTTTCTCTGTTTCCAATAAACAGAGCTGGTGTCATTATATCTCTGTGACATGACTGGCAAGTTTCACAAGATGTAGATTCAAACTGATTTAAATATGCATCTTCATGTAACTTCAGCTAGTCGGGTCGCATTGATATGACCTAGTCTACAATGCCTCAAGAAGGATTCGTTCATTTCTGAACTCTTCCTCTTTTGTGTGTTCAGTATACTAAAGAACTGTAGTTTGATTTAGAACGTCAATGCTTTTAGATAACGTGCCTGAACCGATCAACTTTTGATATAGGAAATGTTCAAAACATTATCCAACAATACAAAATTATATCCTTTTTTTACTAATAAAGAGACTGATATGATTTTGCATATCAGGTTCGGTATCTAATAACATTCGTTCAGAATCAATGTATTTGGAATACAGGGTGACAGTGACCAACAGACTTGGCTGCAACACTTGCCCCGTTTTTCTGTCTCATGAAACTTATCACCCGTTCTCAGTTTTTCCACCCTTCTGTAGCCCTATGTAACAGATTACATATCTGGGATCCTGATCTGGTATCATATACCCAGGACGTAAAGGACACTGAGAAACAGTTCTATATAATGAACACACCCGAAGATGATGCATCAGTATGCACTTACTTCGTTTGGGCGGCACGGGAATTCTGGTAATCCCCAATTTCCTGCTCTGTCTTATAACAATTATAAGTTGGAGCGGGACCAACGTTCCCCAGCTCAGTATAACAAGCGGGTTCGGTCAATTTTCCGTATTATTATATTGATTAAGGCGTGATATGGTCGCTACCTGGAGAGAGAGAGAAGAAAACACTCAGCGTGCGCTCTTGCAAGAATAGATTGGTTATTATTTTATCTAATCAGGATAGCTCCCACTGCTTTTTATCAAATCTTCCTTCAAACCCTAAAAGGAAAGACTAGCCGGGATTAATTACACGTTACAAGTTCGCCAATCTTTCAGCCAGGCCAGTGTCGGTACTTTGGGGGAGGTCCCCCGTGCTTTCGCACGAACCTAATTAATGTTAAACCTCGTTTTCCCATAGGCGTAACCTCGTTAACACCTTTCTAGACACCTACTTGATCGGCTAATTGTAATGTGTAAAACTCTCCCAGGAGTAACTCTTACTCGCAGCGGGTATCGGGATCCAACTATCTCATAGAAGGTATGCAATCTCATTGCAAATTTCAACACTTGAAATTCCCGATAATATTTTGCCCCTAGCGTCCTATGACCTTGACGGAGGTCAACAAACCATAGGCTACTAGTCAAGTTCAACCCGTCATTTCTTGATCGAATTAAAGCCACCCGCACGACCCTTGACGGAGGTCAACAAGGCCGCACGACTACCCTAATCCAATCTGCATCATATGCATAAGCAGATAAATACTAGTTAGCTACAGCACACTACGCCTTGACGGAGGTCAACAAACGTAGCACGAATACTAAGTAGGACTTATCTGAAATGACGGAGGGCTACGACAGGTTTTTCTGAAAACCTATTGCATAATGAACTTGATATCGTTGTAGGATCGAATGAATTTTGAAATGGAGTGTTTTTGAGGCTTTTCTAGTTTTGCTAAAGGAGTCACTCCCGGTGAAGGGATCGTCGGTCCTTTCCTCGTCGAATGAGGTGCAGGATATATCATATATATCACCGTGCAAAGCAAAAACTCTTAAAAGCAATCAAAAGACAAACCGAGTGTGTAGCATCTACCAGTTATTGCTAAAGGAGTCACTCCCGGTAAAGGGATCTCGGTCCTTTCCTCATCGAATAAGGTGCAGGATATATCATATATACCGCTGTGCAAAGCAAGAACTGTAGCTACCTGTTTTATTTTGAAATTCGATTCTACAACATCTTAGGTTTCTTTTATTTCATTAATCATATTAATGAAGTCCCATCATTTAAGTACCTAAACATCACAGATAAATACGACGTACACTTATGCCATCCGCATTCGCCTCGATGTCCCCTCGTGCACCGTTAGGTTAGGTAACTAACGGCAGAGCGGGGCAGGGCTAGCGCGGGTGTAAAACATAAGTAACGCCTATATAATATATCATATATACTATATACTGTATCTATCACAGAACATCACATAATCACATCACAGATATCGCAGCAGAAGAAACATATGAAATATTGGATATAATAGGACGTCCGTGTTTTCAATACGAGCCAGTATAAAACACGGATTCCACGGTCGTGATGAATAGCCAAACCCACACCCCTAGACCCCTACGAGAGCGGCAAGCAACCCTACCAATTCTAGAGTTAGGAGACCCGGACTCGACTCCTCGAGTTGGTCTCCTACTGGACTCCAGAACCCGGTTACTTGTGCTCCCCTCCTTGGGTCTATCCTAGTGCAGAAAAGAAAATAATATATAAAAGGTGACATCTTCCGCAACCTGGAAGTGCCCCAATAAAAGAATATTACATACAAGTTTTTACATGAATGAAAATAAAAAACACTCATCTTACATAAAAACCCCCGGCTATTCAAACACGACGATCCAATATAACATATCCAGCAACACATAACATCACATGTCATCAACGTAAGTAAATAAGCGCATCCCAATTGTCGTTGACATATAGCAACGAAACCGGCGATATCACAAATTACACTTACGGTCACAGAAAAGAAAGTGTAAAACTACAACAGTTGGAATCCGCAACCGCTTTAGACATCGCATGCCTAATCAAATGAAATACTTATACATCGCATGCCTAACAATTATAAACCCTGCATCTTAGTCTCATTATCGAAAACACTTTTCAATATCAAGTCGGGTAATTCAACAGGATTCCCGACATACTGATCGAATGCTCGTCGCAAACTTTAGTAGGCGGCCGCACCCCCGATGCCGTCGACGAAGTGCACCAAGGCGGAACAACGCTGCCGCGAGCACCCAAACGGATGCTTTCGGCGACGGGGTTCTCCTATAGTCACTTGGTCGGGGCTATGGAGCGAGGCTGTTTATTAAGTTTACCTGGCAAGTATCCGCGTACGCTACGTGATTGCGACGGACTTTTGATCACATCAAAATTCCGTGGCAATAGATCAAGTGAGACTAAAGTGCTTTGTTTATAACATTCATTCAGTTATCTCATAACTTCTTGTGAATTCCAATTGTTGTATCACATTCCGGATAAAATAGAAAATGTTAAAGTTTCCGATCGAACAATCGAACACCCAAGTTTTCCCAAAGCAAATCAACACATGAAACAAGTTCAAAGACATTCACTTCATGCCTCAGTACCAACGGTCCAGCCGTAGAAGGGTCAAGCCAACGCCTCACATGTGGCACGCCATACTGCCCCAAACCCGAAGGTTCAAAGGGCAGTTCAAGACGGTCACATAATCGAGTTAAGGTTTGTTGTCTTCTAGAGGGACCATCGCGTTACTTGCACTACTTAGAACGTCTTTAAACCACGGAAAAATCCAACACTTGGAAATTTTCCGGCAGGGGAAAAGTTGGGTATTTATATCCGGTCGAACTTTTTAACATATTCAAAAATTATCCGGAAAGCCAAATAGACAAAGTTAAATAATCCGATCGATTCATCGAGTCCCCAATACAACCCCAGAACTCTCAACTATAGAATCAGTATTAAAAATGCTCAGAAAATATAAACAAGAGAGATATGAATTACTATGCAAAGAACCGTCGCTAATGCCATAAATGTGCCGCGGAACCGCCGCTAAAGGGGGGGCAACGCCGCGGTTCCGCGGCCAAGTAGAGGAATTAGAGGCTCGTTTTTCATGGTAATTCATATAATACCCTGCTGAATATTTTAAGCATTTTTAATTTGGAAAAATCGCAGATTTTGAAAAAAGTCCAGAGAGCATTGTCGGGTTAGGGTTTCGGGTCGATCGGGTTTCAAACTTCGTCTACGCATCGCCTAAGGCTCTAGCTAGTCTCTGATACCACTGTAGGGTTCCTTGGCACTCTAATGAAGTCTCACAAGGCATCAACCATGCCAATTTCAAATTTTACAAGTGCCGAGAGACGCTAATACGGATAGTTAACTAGATATATAGGCTATGCGATGCAACTAGTTAACAACTTAACTAAGTGAACGAAAATACAACCTTTGTAGATCTGGTGCTCCACCTCCATAGCTCCGCAATGATGTCCCTCCACTGTCCAAATCGGATCCCGGACTCTTGCGTTGGCTTCGTCGGAGAAATGGGCGGGCTAGGTCGTCGATGCCGATGCCGAAGATGATCTACGTCGAGGCATCACAAGATCAAGCTCCCACTTCACCAAGTCATGAAACTTGTGAAGAAAACACCCTATACTACTTGGCAAGAGGTAGAGGGTGAAGAAATAGGAGGTGGGTGCACTTTAGAATTGGATTTCTCACTCTTTTTCATCAATCACCATTGATGGTCAAGCTTTTTCTACTTTTAAAAGAAGAAGAAGAAGAAGATGAATCATATGATAAGTCTCCTTCTAAATAGAAAATAAATGATTTCTTATCATATCATGAACCATGGAAGTGTAGAGAGCTAACTAGAGTTTATGTGAATGGTTAGGGTTAAAGAAGAAGACAAAATGGTCACTTGGTCAAAAGCTTCATGAAGCTTCAACAAGCTTCATGAAAGAAAAGAATGAAAGAAAACCATTTTGTTTTTTCTCTTTATGCTTTTATTTTACAAAACTAATAAATAAATAAATGAATGAATAAGTAATCATAACCCTAACCATTCATATAACCATGGTTCAATCTTTACACTTAACCAATTTTGCATGTATCATCAAACATGATACAAACAAGTGCACACAAAAATATATCATATATACAATGTGCACACCAAGTGAGAAAATCCATTTAAAGTGAACCAATACTAGTTAATGCAAAGTAATATATCAAATATATAATTATACATTAAATCATTAAATCAACACTTGATTTAATGATCCGGTCATGTCGCACATAACCGACTAGTATCATTAGTAACATCTTATCGAATCAACACTTGATTCGATAACCCGGCTATATCGCATATAACCGATCAATGTCACAAATCGCGAGAATCGAATACAGCATCACATACTGATATTATTCTCGGTCCTGTACATATCTCATATGCGCTCCCATTTCGTTTCGCTTGAGCCAGGAAACCTCTGTGTAGGACTCTAAAGACTCGTCAATACGCCGGCAGCGGATGATGATCATATCAAACATCCACAAGCCGCAAGCGGTCTGCTAAACATAACGGCCACCCGGGTATTGAGCGATCAGAAGATCTACGAGCAAGCCCACTCACACTCCTATGAATCCAACCAGTAACACTTACCGTACAGTCCGGTCTGATCGTATGATATGTCGCATATTTTTCCTAGGGGTGGTAAACGTCAGACCCCAATAGCTCGATAAGTCGTGTCGATATGAGGTCTATAACATTTCGAGAAACTACTGGTAACACTTACCAGTAAATCTCAGCAACCCTGGCCAGGGATTTCCGGTTATAGCCAATCGAACACAGTGCAACATCAACCCCCTATACCGGGAGAGACGAATCCCCTCCTATCGCTCATTGCCTCCATGTGACTCGGGACTGTACCCAAAAACCACCGTTTTGCACGCCCTCTTGGACATGGTCAGGTGGAAATCAAAGCACAGTGGGAACCACACAAGACTCTATGACGATCTCGGGTCAACAGACTACTCTGTACCAGTGTCACCAGAGAACTGCCATCTGACGTAAGGTATAATACCATCTGGGAGTTCTCGGCGAGTCCGTCCAGTGTACCCAGTCTCCACTGAGCACCCGTATATCATCTCTGATGTCAAACACCAATGGATATGGGATCATCCATCACCCATCTGTATGGGTCGAGAAAGTATACGCTAGTCTACTCTGGTATATCGATGCCCCATCTCGATATACCCACGACTAGGGACTTTGAAGGATGTACTTATGGACTACCATGTCCCCACTAGTATGATCCGCATCATAGTCCAGGTAGTCAAGTACACATCCTAAGGGCTTTACCAACATGTAACAGAGAGACAATCAGTGTATACGTTAAGGTAAAGATCAACCAGATAGCATACTATCATGTCGAGCAAGAAAATCCTCCATATATATGTCCCAGCATCCACTACAATATACCTCCTATGTATAGCAATGGCCTCTAGGGCATACATATAACTAACACCTACTAGCTTCTAGCAAGCCATTCAGAGCGGTGACTCTGTAAAATGGCTGGGTGCAATGCGGACCGAGATGGAGTCCATGTACACCAACAAAGTTTGGACTTTGGACGTTGCTCCAGAAGGGGTAAAACCCGTAGGCTGTAAATGGATCTTCAGAAAGAAGATTGGTGTAGATGGGCAGGTTGAAACCTATAAAGCTAGACTTTTTGCTAAGGGTTTTCGTCAAAGACCTGGTTTGGACTATGACGAAACCTTTTCTCCAGTTGCTATGCTCAAATCCATTCGGATCCTTCTTGCCATTGCTGCTTTCTACGATTATGAAATCTGGCAGATGGATGTGAAGACGACTTTTCTAAATGGAAATTTGGAAGAGTGCGTCTATATGGATTAGCCGCAGGGTTTCATTCAGAGTGGGAGCAGCGGTAAAGTGTGCAAGTTGCTTAAGTCCATTTATGGACTGAAGCAGGCATCACGGAGCTGGAACATCTACTTTGATGATACTGTCAAAGAATTCGACTTTATCAAAAAAATCCGGATGAACAATGCATTTACAGTAAGATTGTTGGGAGACATGTGGTATTCCTCGTCTTGTACGTGGATGAAATTCTTCTAATAGGAAGTGACATTCCTATGCTACAGTCAGTCAAAGGATTCTTGTCATAGAGGTTCTCCATGAAGGACCTGGGCGATGCCAACTTCATTCTGTGGATCCAGATCTATCGTGATAGATCTAAGAGGATGTTGGGACTCTCGCAGTCCAGGTACATCGACACCATACTAAAACGATTCAGTATGGAAGATTCAAAGCGCGGTAATCTACCGGCTTGTCACGGAATCACCCTCTCCAAAGAGATGTCTTCCAAGACTGATTTGGAAATGGCTTACATGTCATCTATACCCTACGCATCTGCGGTAGGCTCTATAATGTATGAGATGTTGTGTACCAGACCAGATGTAGCATACGCACTGAGCGTTGTAAGCCGGTATCAGTCGGACCCAAGGGAGAAACACTGGATAGCAGTAAAGAACATTATCAAGTACCTGAGAAGGACTAAGGAGATGTTCTTGGTGTATGGCAGAAAAGACCTCCAGATCGAGGCCTTTGCTGACTCCAGCTTCCAGAGCGACAAGGATGACTCCAAGTCCATGTCGGGTTATGTTTTTACCCTCAATGGAGGGGCGGTTTGCTGGAAGAGCTCCAAGCAGGAAACCGTTGCTGACTCAACTATGGAAGCGGAGTACATAGCTGCTTGCGATGCCGCAGAGGAAGCTGTCTGGATGAAGAAGTTCCTCACGGAGCTTCAGGTGGTTCCTACCATTGTTGATCCAATACCGCTGTATTGTGACAACAACGGCGCTATAGCTTTAGCGAAGGAACCTAGGTCCCATCAGATGTCCAGACACATTTTGAGGCGGTACCACCTGAACAGGGAGATCGTAGATCGCCGGGAGATCGAGGTGAAGAGAGTAGATTCGGAGAATAACACTGCAGATCCATTCACGAAGGCCATACCCCAGACTCAGTTCAAGCGGCTGCTCGAGATGATAGGTCTTCGATACGCCAGTATATGGCCCTAGTGCAAGTGGGAGATTGTTAGTGTATATGCCCTAGAGGCCATTACTGTATCATACTAGTTTGTATATTACTTAATGGAAGCTAGGGATATTCAAAGTTGTATAGACAATCTTGCTCAAAATGGTAGTATGCTACTTGGTTTGTTTCTACTTTAATATGTGCATGTGTTTCTTTTAGCATATCGCTTATACATATTAGTAGAGCCCTTAGGATCTTTGCTTGATTACCAGCGTTGTGATGGCAGTCACACTTGTGGGGGCTGGGTAATCTACAAGCACATCCTTATACAGGTCCCTAGTCGTAGGATTATCGAGACGGGGCATCGATACTCCGGAGTAGACTAGCGTATACGCTTCTCATCCCAGTAAGGGAGATAGTCTGTCCCACAGCCATTAGTACGTCGTACTGAAGATAGTATGCGGGTGCTCGTTAGGTTACGAGTACACTGGAAAGGACTCGTTGGGAATTGTTGGTTGGTACTATACCTATCGTCAGATAACAGTTCCCAGGTGACAGGAGTACAGCTTAGTCCGTCGACTTGACATTGCTACTTCGCCTCGAGTGTGTTCCCACTGTACTTTGATTACTACCCTACCACGGCTCAATGGAGTCGTGCAAACAGGTAGTAGTTGGGTGCAGTCCCGAAGCACTTGGAGGCAGTAGCAGTTAGATAGGATTCGTCTCTCCCGGTATTGGGGGTTGATATCGTGCTGTGTCTAGGAGAGCCATTACACAAAGTCCCTGGCTAAGGCAAGCGAGAATTACTGGTAGTGTTTCCAGTAGTTTCTCAGGGTGTTCTGGGCTACACTCCGGCACGACTTGTACCGCTATTAGAGGTCTGACATTTACCGCCCCCTAGGCCCGACATGCGATACTCATAGACGAACAGACCGGACTGTATGGAGATTGTCACATTCAGGCTCAGCAGGAGTTCGGACGGGTTTACCTCATCGGCCTTCTTATCGACATCTACCTAGGGACCCTTACGTACAGCTAGTGCCGCTTGCGGTCTGTGGTTAAACCCACTACCAGCGTAGTATCGAGTCTTTAGAGTCCCATACAAAGAGTTTCCCTGCACTGGGCGAAAGGTGTAGAGGCCGTATGGTTTTACAGCAGGGCTACGATCACTTACGTGCACTTGTGCGCGTATGCTGTTCGGGCAGACAATGCTAGTGGGCTTTGGTTTAAGCCGGATCCTATTATTGTATGGATGGATAGTTTTGTCTTCTGTGCATTCGCATTCTACGGAATGCGGATGCGAGTGTGTATGCACAGTTGTGAGGAGCGAAGAAGAAGGAGGTGCCTCGTTAGGGTTTTGACTGTTGGTTCGGTCAAAACCATTATGAGGTGAGGAAAATATTTACTAATATTTTTAATGATAATTGTGATATGGCTAATTTCTTTGACCATTTGACCATGCTTGACCATTTGACCTAGTTGACCATTGTTAACTTGGACTTTTCTTGAGAGCTCCAGATCCTTCTTTTTCTTTTTGCTTTGGATTTGATTTGAGATGATAATGGTCAATTCAATGTAACCATCACACTTTATCATGATAAGAGATTAGTAATTATTTTGCATATGGATCATTATCTCTTGCTCATTCTCTCTCTTCAATTGAGAGCTCCCATGGTTCCTCCTTCTTCTTCCTCTCTTGATTTTTCTGTAGCTCTCATGTGTTGAGAAAAATAGAAACAAAATAGACAAACAAATCCACCATCATCTTCTACACCACCTAGGACTTCAAGAATAGCAAACTTGTTGCCCTAGTTACCTCGGCTTGAGGTGGAGCTCGGATTACAGACTCTCAGGTGGATCGTCTTCGACTCAAGAAGGCCGCGGAGGTGACCAAGATCCGGATCGACCCATGGAGCCTACGGAGACGAGGAGGGTAGCGGAGAAGACCCGAAGGACTAGTAGCATGAGGTATAATCTCCTTGCATAGTAGATAGAACCTCTTGTAGTTTTAGCAATGGTTTGGCAAAGATCCTCATGTTTTAGTCTATGTTACCTTATGTTAAAAATTTGATTTTTACCTATTCCGCCTCCCCATAAGCACCGGGGTGGGTAACGTAGACTTACACATTCTACATACCTGCCAGTACATCTTGCTATACCAGTATTGTAGAGTTGATTCAAGTTACATATCTGCCAGTACATCATGCTACACCAGTAATGTAGAGTTGATTCATGTTACATACCTACCAGTACATCATGCTGTACCAGTATTGTAGAGTTGATTCATGTTACATAGCTGCCAGTACATCATGCTACCCCAATATTGTAGAGTTGATTCATGTTACACACTTTCCAGTATATTATGCTATACCAGTATTGTAGAGTTGATTCATGTTACACACCTGCCAGTACATCATGCTACCCCAGTATTGTAGAGTTGATTCATATTACACACCTGCCAGTACATCATGCTATACCAGTATTGTAGAGTTGAATCATATTACATACCTGCCAGTACATCATGCTATACCAGTATTGTAGAGTTGATTCATGTTACATACCTGCCAGTACATCATGCTATACCAGTATTGTAGAGTTGATTCATGTTACATACCTGCCAGTACATCATGCTATACCAGTATTGTAGAGTTGATTCATGTTATATACCTGCCAGTATATCATGCTATACAAGTATTGTAGAGTTGATTCATGTTGTATACCTGCTAGTACATCACGCTATGTTAGTATTGTTGAGTTGTGACCCTTTGTGTACATGCTTTCGATAGCCTTTATAGATGTTACTTATTACTCACGAGTTGGAAACTCACCCCCGTTGTGCCACAGCCTTTTGCAGGCCCGATCTGTCAGTACTGTAGCGGCGGACGCTTTTCCTTCTCTTGTTCTTTTTGGCTTGGATCTGAGGTTTTTGCTCGTAGGTGGGTTGTGAGATTTTGTTTCCACCTTATATATTTATTGTATCTAGTGTACTCCATCTACTGCACCTGCCACTTGTATTGATGTATTTTTGTTAGTTATATGTATGCCCTAGAGGCCATTACTGTACATTGGATGTATATTGTAGTGGATGCTTGGACATATATAGGGAGGACTTTCTTGCTCGTATGATAGTATGCTATCTGATTGCTCTTTGCCTTAACGTGTATACTGATTGTCTCTCTGTTACATGTTGGTAAAGCCCTTAGGATGTATACTTGACTACTTGGACTATGATACGGATCATACTAGTGGGGACATGGTAGTCCATAAGTATATCCTTCAAGGTCCCTAGTCGTGGGTATATCGAGACAGGGCATCGATATACCAGAGTAGACTAGCGTATACCTTCTCGACCCATACAGATGGGCGATGGATGATCCCATATCCATTGGTGTTTGACATCAGAGATGATATATGGGTGCTCAGTGGAGACTGGGTACACTGGACAGACTCGCCGAGAACTCCCAGATGGTATTATAACTTATGTCAGATGGCAGTTCTCTGGTGACACTGGTACAGAGTAGTCTGTTGACCCGAGATCGTCATAGAGTCTTGGATGGTTCCCACCGTGCTTTGATTTCCATCTTACCACGTCCAAGATGGCATGCAAAACGATGGTTTTTGGGTACAGTCCCGAGTCACATGGAGGCAATGAGCGATAGGAGGGGATTCGTCTCTCCCGGTATAGCGGGTTGATGTTGCGCTGTGTTCGATTGGCTATAACCGGAAATCCCTGGCCAGGTTGCTGAGATTTACTGGTAAGTGTTACCAGTAGTTTCTCGAACTGTTATAGGCCTCATATCGACACGACTTATCGAGCTATTGGGGTCTGACGTTTACCACCCCTAGGCAAGATATGCGACATATCAGACGATCAGACCGGACTGTACGGTAAGTGTTACTGGTTGGATTCACAGGAGTGTGAGCGGGCTTGCTCGTCGATCTTCTGATCGCTCAATACCCGGGTGGCCGTTACGTTTAGCAGACCGCTTGCGGCTTGTGGGTGTTTGATATGATCATCACCTGCTGCCGGCGTATTGACGAGTCTTTAGAGTCCTACACAGAGGTTTCCTGGCTCAAGCGAAACGAAATAGGAGCGCATATGAGATATGTGCGGGACCGAGAATAATGCATGTATGTGATACCGTATTTCATTCTCGCGATGAATGTATCGAAAGGTTGTATGCGATATAACCTAGTTATCGAATCAAGGATTGATTCGGTAAGCCGATACATAGGATACTAGTCGGTTATATGCGATATGACCGGATCGTTAAATCAAGTGTTGATTTAATGATTTAATGTATAATTATATATTTGATATATTACTTTGCATTAACTAGTATTGGTTCATTTTAAATGGATTTTCTCACTTGCATTGCACAAGTTGTATATGTGATATACTTTTGTGCACTTGATTGTATCATGTTTGATGATACATGTTTACTTGGGTTTGTGTAAAGATTAAACCATGGTTATATGAATGGTTAGGGTTTAGTTTTCTTATTCATTTATTTATTTATTTTTTTTTTGGAAAAGATAAGATATGAATGGTGGCTATGTTTGTTTTTAGTTGAAGATTCATGAAGCATTGACTAAGTCACCATTCTTGTCTCATGCTTAACCCTAAGCATTTAAACTAACCATAGTTCATTCTCTACACTTAACCAAGGGTTAGTATATGATAAGTATGATTTTCTTTTCTATTATTATTAACTTATCATATTCATCTTCATGTTCTTCTTCATCTTGAACAAGAAGAGAACCTTGCCACCATCAATGGCAACTTGAGTATAAGAGTGAGAAATCCAATTCTAAAGTGAACCCACTTCCTATTTCTTCATCCTCTACCTCTTGCCAAGTAGTATAGGGTGTTTTCTTCACAAGTTTCATGACTTGGTGAAGTGGGAGCTTGATCTTGTGATGCCTCGACGTAGATCATCTTCGGCATCCAAGTCGACGACCTAGCCCGCCCATTTTTCCGATGAAGCCGACGCTAGAGCCCGGGATTCGATTTGGACAGCGAGGAAACTTCATTGCGGAGCTATGGAGGTGGAGGACCGGATCTACAAAGGTTGTATTTCCGTTCTTTTAGTTAAGTTGTTAACTAGTTGCATCTTTCGCCTAAAATTCTAGTTAACGATCCGTATTAGGGTTTCTCGGCACTTGTAATTTTTGAAATTGGCATGGTTGATGCCTTGTGAGACCTCATTAGTGTGCCTAGGAACCCTACAGTGGTATCAGAGCCTGGCTAGAGCCTTAGACGATGCGTAGACGAAGTTTGAAAGCCGAACGAACCCGAAACCCTAAAATTTCATGCTCTCTGGACTTTTTTCAAAAACTGGGTTTTTTCCATATTAAAAATGCTTAAAAAATTCAGCAGGGAATTATAAGAATTACGGTGCAAAATTTGACAAAAGATACTTAAAGAGTGCGGCGGAACCGCGGCATAAGCCTAGCTTATGTGGCGGTTCCGCGGCAAAAGTGTGACGTCACCCTCCCAATTTTACACAGTAACTTCCTTTATTCAGTACTGAGTTCTCTGGGTATTTTTAAAATATTATTCAAGAGTTGAATTTTCTGGGGTTGTTTTGGGGATTCGTTTATTCGATCGGATTGTCAAACTCTGTCTATGTGTCTTTCCGGATGATTTTTGAATATGTTAAAAAGTTCGACCGGATATAAATACCCAACTTTTTCCCTGCCGGAAAATTTCCAAGTGTTGGATTTTTCCGAGGTTTAAAGACGTTCTAAGTAGTGCAAGTAACGCGATGGTCCCTCTAGAAGACAACAAACCTTAACTCGATTATGTGACCGCCTTGAACTGCCCTTTGAACCTTCGGGTTTGGGGCAGTACGGCGTGCCACATGTGAGGCGTTGACTTGACCCTTCTACGGCTGGACCGTTGGTACTGAGGCACGAAGTGAATGTCTTTGAACTTATTTCATGAGTTGAGCTGTTTCGGGAAAACTTGGGTGTTCGATTGTTCGATCGGAAAGTTTAACATTTTCTATCTTATTCGGAATGTGATACAATAATTGGAATTCACAATAAGTTATGAGATAACTGAATGAATGTTATAAACATAGCAGTTTAGTCTCACTTGATCGGTTGCCACGGAATTTTGATGTGATCAAAAGTCTGTCGCAATCACGTAGCGTACGCGGATACTCGCCGGGTAAACTTAATAGACAGCCTCACTCCATAGCCCCGACCAAGTGACTGTAGGAGAACCCCGTCGCCGAAAGCATCCGTTTGGGTGCTCGCGGCAGCGGTGTTCCGCCTTGGTGCACTTCGTCGACGGTATCGGGGGTGCGGTCGCCTATTAAAGTTTGCGACGAGCATTCGATCAGGATGTCGGGAATCTTGTTGAATTGCCCGACTTGATATTGAAAAGAGTTTTCGATAATGAGACTAAAATGCGGGGTTTATAATTGTTAGGCATGCGATGTCTAAGGAGTTCATTTGATTAGGCATGCGATGTCTATAAAGGTTGTGGATTCCAACTGTTGTAGTTTTACACTTTCTTTTCTGTGACCGTAAGTGTAATATGTGATATCGCCGGTTTCGTTGCTATATGTCAACGACAATTGGGATGCGCATATTTACTTACGTTGATGACATGTGATGTAATGTGTTGCTGGATATGTTATATTGGATCGTCGTGTTTGAATAGCCGGGGGGGTTTTATGTGAGATGAGTGTTTTTCATTTTCATTCATGTAAAAACTTGTATGTAATATTCTTTTATTGGGGCACTTCCAGGTTGCGGAAGATGTCACCGTTTGTATATTATTTACTTTTCCGCACTAGGATAGACCCAAGGAGGGGAGCATAAGTAACCGGGTTCTGGAGTCCAGTGAGAGACCAACTCGAGGGGTCGAGTCCGGGTCTCCTAACTCTTGAATTGGTAGGGTTGCTTGCCGCTCTCATAGGGGTCTAGGGATGTGGGTTTGGCTATTCATCGCGACCGTGGAATCCGTGTTTTATACTGGCTCGTATTGAAAACACGGACGTCCTAGTATATCCAATATTTCATATGATTCTTCTGCTGCGATATCTGTGATGTGATCATGTGATGTTCTGTGATAGATACTGTATATAGTATATATGATATATTATATAGGCGTTACTTATGTTTTACACCCGCGCTAGCCCTGCCCCACTCTGCCGTTAGTTACCTAACCTAACGGTGCACGAGGGGACATCGAGGCGAATGCGGATGGCATAAGTGTACGTCGTATTTATCTGTGATGTTTAGGTACTTAAATGATGGGATTTCATTAATGTGATTAATGAAATAAAAGAACCTAAGATGTTGTAGAATCGAATTTCAAAATAAAACGGGTAGCTACAGTTCTTGCTTTGCACAGAGGTATATGTGATATATCCTGCACCTTATTCGATGAGGAAAGGACCGAGATCCCTTCACCGGGAGTGACTCCTTTAGCAATAACTGGCAGATGCTACACACTCGGTTTGTTTTCTGATTGCTTTTAAGAGTTTTTGCTTTGCACAGTGATATATATGATATATCCCGCACCTCATTCGACGAGGAAAGGACCGACGATCCCTTCACCGGGAGTGACTCTTTTAGCAAAACTAGAAAAGCCTCAAAAACACTCCATTTTAAAATCATTTGATTCTACAACGATATCAAGTTCATTCCGCAATAGGTTTTCAGAAAAACCTGTCGAAGCCCTCCGTCATTTCAGATAAGTCATATTTAGTATTCGTGCTATGTTTGTTGACCTCCGTCAAGGCGTAGTGTGCGGTAGCTAACTAGTATTTATCTGCTTATGCATATGATGCAGATTGGATTAGGGTAGTCGTGCGACCTTGTTGACCTCCGTCAAGGGTCGTGCGGGTGGGTTTGATTCGATCAAGAAATGACGGGTTGAACTTGACTAGTAGCCTATGGTTTGTTGACCTCCGTCAAGGTCATAGGACGCTAGGGGTAAAATATTATCGGGATTTTCAAGTGTTGAAATTTGCAATGAGATTGCATACCTTCTATGAGATAGTTGGATCCCGATACCCGCTGCAAGTAATTGTTACTCCTGGGAGAGTTTTACACATTACAATTAGCCGATCAAGTAGGTGTCTAGAAAGGTGTTAACGAGGTTACGCCTCTGGGAAAACGAGGTTTACATTAATTAGGTTCGTGCGAAAGCACGGGGGACCTCCCACAAAGTACCGACACTGGCCTGGCTGAAAGATTGGCGAACTTGTAGTGTGTAATTAATCCCGGCTAGTCTTTCCTTTTAGGGTTTGAAGGAAGATTTGATGAAAAGCAGTGGGAGCCATCCTGATTAGATAAAATAATAACCAATCTATTCTTGCAAGAGCGCACGCTGAGTGTTTTCTTCTCTCTCTCTCCAGGTAGCGACCATATCATGCCTTAATAAAGATAATAATACGGGATATTGACCGAACCCGCTTGTTATACTGAGCTGGGGAACGTTGATCCCGCTCCAACTTATAATTGTTATAAGACAGAGCAGGAAATTGGGGATTACCAGAATTCCCGTGCCGCCCAAACGAAGAGAGTGCATGCTGATGCATCATCTTCGGGTATGTTCGTTACAAAGAACTGTTTCTCAGTATCCTCCGCATCCTGGGTATGTGATACCGGATCAGGATCCCAGATATGTAATCTGTTACATAGGGCTACAAAAAGGTAGAAAAACTGAGAACGGGTGATAAGTTTCATGAGACAGAAAACGGGGCAAGTGTTGCTGCCAAGTCTGTTGGTCACTGTCACCCTGTATTACCAATACATTGATTCTGAACAAATGCTATTAGATACCGAACCTGATATACAAAATCATATCAGTCTCTTTATTAGTAAAGAAATGATAAAATTTTGTATTGATGGATAATGTTTTGAACATTTCCTATATCAAAAGTTGATCGGTTCAGGCATGTTATCTAAAAGCATTGATGTTCTAAATCAAACTACAGTTCTTTAGTATACGAAACACACTAAAGAGGAAGAGTTCATAAATGAACGAATCCTTCTTGAGGTATTGTAGACTAGGTTATATCAATGCGACCCGACTAGCTAAGTTGCACATAGATGCATATTTAAAACTGTTTGAATTTACATCTTGTGAAACTTGCCAGTCATGTCACAGAGATAAGATGACCATAGCTCTGTTTACTGGAAACAGAGAAAGAGTTAGTAAACTCTTCGGACCGATACATGATGATGTATGTAAGGTCCCCTGTCTACATATGCCAGGAACGGTTCTTTATACTTCATTACATTCTCTGATAAATCTCTTAAGATTCGGACATATGTTCCTGTTGAGACACAAGTCCGAGCCTTTTGAGATATTCACAGAATATAAGTTAGAAGTAGAGAACCAATACGGGTATAAGTATTATGTCCTTTGATGAGATCAGGGAGGAGAATACTTGTGCATGGAATTCCTGGACTTTTCTAAAGGAGAATGAGATTCTCTCTCAGCATTACTCCTCCGTATACACCATAGCACGATGGTATATCGGGGCGGAGCAATCTCACCCTATATGATAAGGTGTTCTCTATGATGAGTACTACTGAGTTACCTATTTCCTTTTTGGGAGTTATGCACTTGAGAAGCTGCATACCTATTGAATAGGGTTTGAATCAGATCATAGTCTACCACTCCATATGAGATATGGTATGGGAAGAGCCCATGTCTTAAGCAAGTTAAGATTTGGGGTTGTCCGGGCTATGTCTTAAAGCAAAATCCGGACAAGCTCGATGCAAGGTCTGTAATGTAGAACTGGAAAGGTTCCAGCTATACAAACTACAGCAGATGATTTGATAAAACCAAAGGATTCAGTAGAGACCAACGAACCTCAGCCTCTCCGCCGATCTAGTAAGGTTCCTCACCCGCCTGAGAGACACTTCGGTTACTCTATGACAGTGGGAGCGAGGATTGCATCATGAGATGATGACCCAACTAGTTTCGAGCTGGCCATCAGGAGTGGGACTCTGTAAGAATGGCTGGATGCTTAGCGATCTGAGATGGAATCCATGTACACCAACAAAGTATGGACTTTGACTGCTATATCTGAAGGGTTAAATCCCCATCAGGAGCAAGTATATCTTGAGAAGATTACTTGGTGTAGATGGAAAAGTTGAGACTTTCAAAGCTAGACTTGTTAAAGGTTTTCGTCATCGACCAGGCGTGGATAATGATGAAACCTTTTCAAGTAGCTATGCTTAAGTCCATCCAGATCCTACTTGCCATGGCTACATACCATGACTACGATATCTGGCGGTTGGGTGCCATGACTGCTTTTCTAAATGATGTTTTAGAAGAGGACGTCTATAAGTACACAGCCAGAGGGCTTCGTAGACAGTGGGAGCAGCGGAAACGTGTACAAGATGGTTTATAGGATAAAGCAGGTATTGCGGAGTTGGAACATCTGTTTTGATGTATTAGTCAAACAGTTTGACATCATCAAAATGGTAGATGAACCTTGTATATACAAAAAGGTAGTAGGGAGTATGGTGATGATCCTCATAGAGTACGTGGATGACATATAGGGAAGGAGTTTCCTATGCTACGCTCGGTCAATCTCCGCTTATCACAATGATTCTCCATATAGGATCAAGATTATACCTCCTAAATCCTGGGTTTTGGATCTATGAGATAGATCTAATTGGATGTTAGGATTCTCACTAGTTGTAGTGAGACGGTATCAATCGACCCTGGGGAGAATCACTGGAATGGTTCCAGGGTGATAAAGACGACTGAATGTCAGTCACAGGCATTGTCTTTACCCTCAGTAGAAGGACGGTATGTTGGAAAAGTTCCAAGATAGATACCGTGGCATACTAGACGATAAAGGCTGGATACATCGCTTCTTAAGATGCTACCAAAGAGGCAGTCCGGGTGCATATTAGTTCATGAGATGAACTTTGTTCCTCCCGTTGTGTGACAATGGAGTTGTGGCTTAAGCCAAGGAACGCCGGTCCCATCAGTGATCCAGACTATTCTAAGGCAGTGTCACCTGATCATGGAGATGGTTGATCTCCAGGGTGATCGAGGTTAGGAGAGTAGACTCAGAGGACAACACGGCGGATCCACTCACAAAGGCCCTTTCCCAGAAAGAGACTTTTAAGGGATGGTTGAGTATGAGATACTACAACCACTACTATTAGATGGCCCTAGTGCAAGTGGGAGATTGTTAGTTATATGTATGCCCTAGAGGCCATTACTGTACATTGGATGTATATTGTAGTGGATGCTTGGATATATATAGGGAGGACTTTCTTGCTCGACATGATAGTATGCTATCTGGTTGCTCTTTGCCTTAACGTGTATACTGATTGTCTCTCTGTTACATGTTGGTAATGCCCTTATGATGTATACTTGACTACTTGGACTATGATACGGATCATACTAGTGAGGACATGGTAGTCCATAAGTACATCCTTCAAGGTCCCTCGTTGTGGGTATATCGAGACAGGGCATCGATATACCAGAGTAGACTAGCGTATACCTTCTCGACCCATACAGATGGGCGATGGATGATCCCATATCCATTGGTGTTTGACATCAGAGATGATATACGGGTGCTCAGTGGAGACTGGGTACACTGGACGGACTCGCCGAGAACTCCCAGATGGTATTATACCTTACGTCAGATGGCAGTTCTCTGGTGACACTGGTACAAAGTAGTCTGTTGACCCGAGATCGTCATAGAGTCTTGTGTGGTTCCCACTGTGCTTTGATTTCCATCTTACCACGTCCAAGAGGGCGTGCAAAACGGTGGTTTTTGGGTACAGTCCCGAGTCACATGGAGGCAATGAGCGATAGGAGGGGATTCGTCTCTCCCGGTATAGGGGGTTGATGTTGCGCTGTGTTCGATTGGCTATAACCGGAAATCCCTGGCCAGGGTTGCTGAGATTTACTGGTAAGTGTTAACAGTAGTTTCTAGAACTGTTATAGGCCTCATATCGACACGACTTATCGAGCTATTGGGGTCTGACGTTTACCACCCCTAGGCAAGATATGCGACATATCAGACGATCAGACCGGACTGTACGGTAAGTGTTACTGGTTGGATTCATAGGAGTGTGAGCGGGCTTGCTCGTCGATCTTCTGATCGCTCAATACCCGGGTGGCCGTTACGTTTAGCAGACCGCTTGCGGCTTGTGGGTGTTTGATATGATCATCACCTGCTGCCGGCGTATTGACGAGTCTTTAGAGTCCTACACAGAGGTTTCCTGGCTCAAGCGAAACGAAATAGGAGCGCATATGAGATATGTGCGGGACCGAGAATAATGCGTGTATGTGATACCGTATTTCATTCTCACGATGAATGTATCGAAAGGTTGTATGCGATATAACCTAGTTATCGAATCAAGGATTGATTCGGTAAGCCGATACATAGGATACTAGTCGGTTATATGCGATATGACCGGATCGTTAAATCAAGTGTTGATTTAATGATTTAATGTATAATTATATATTTGATATATTACTTTGCATTAACTAGTATTGGTTCATTTTAAATGGATTTTCTCACTTGCATTGCACAAGTTGTATATGTGATATACTTTTGTGCACTTGATTCTATCATGTTTGATGATACATGTTTACTTGGGTTTGTGTAAAGATTAAACCATGGTTATATGAATGGTTAGGGTTTAGTTTTCTTATTCATTTATTTATTTATTTATTTTTTTTGGAAAAGATAAGATATGAATGGTGGCTATGTTTGTTTTTAGTTGAAGATTCATGAAGCATTGACTAAGTCACCATTCTTGTCTCATGCTTAACCCTATCCATTTAAACTAACCCTAGTTCATTCTCTACACTTAACTAAGGGTTAGTATATGATAAGTATGATTTTCTTTTCTATTATTATTAACTTATCATATTCATCTTCATCTTCTTCTTCATCTTGAACAAGAAGAGAACCTTGCCACCATCAATGGCAACATGAGTATAAGAGTGAGAAATCCAATTCTAAAGTGAACCCACTTCCTATTTCTTCATCCTCTAACTCTTGCCAAGTAGTATAGGGTGTTTTCTTCACAAGTTTCATGACTTGGTGAAGTGGGAGCTTGATCTTGTGATGCCTCGACGTAGATCATCTTCGGCATCGAAGTCGACGACCTAGCCCGCCCATTTTTCCGATGAAGCCGACGCTAGAGCCCGGGATTCGATTTGGAAAGTGAGGAGACTTCATTGCGGAGCTATGGAGGTGGAGGACCGGATCTACAAAGGTTGTATTTCCGTTCTTTTAGTTATGTTGTTAACTAGTTGCATCTTTCGCCTAAAATTCTAGTTAACGATCCGTATTAGGGTTTCTCGGCACTTGTAATTTTTGAAATTGGCATGGTTGATGCCTTGTGAGACCTCATTAGTGTGCCTAGGAACCCTACAATTTTGACCTAGAGACGAGACAGTGAGATTTGTGCATATTTATGTTATTTCTCTGGGTCGAGCTCACATGAGCTGACATGATACTTTTTACTTGTGCTTTTATGCTTATTTTGCGCATTGATGATTTACATTGCGTGGGATTTGTGTTCGCTTCGGAGAAGAGCTAGCTCCCGCTTGGGGATGCCTTATTTCTTGTTATATGTCTATCCGTGATTTGTACTCGTTTTGGGGCCAGTTTTTACAAAGGTGACTTTGCTGAAATTTTTGGAAAATATGATGTTGTTTTTAAAGATTTTGATGCGACTTATATGGTTTTCCTTCACTCTATCTCTTATTTGGGTTTTGATTTCTGGGCTTTGGCTTACTTAGATTGCGTACGCCTTGAGACGTTTCATAATTTAAGTGCCAGTCGCGTTCCGTACCTTTTGGGTCGTGACATCCTTCTTATGGCATTGTAGACTAGGGCATATCAATGCGACACGACTAGCTAAGTTGCATAAGGATGAATATTTGAATCCGTTCGAATTTTCATCTTATGAAACTTGCCAGTCATGTATTAAAGGTAAAATGACCAAAACTCCGTTTACTGGAAATGGAGAAAGAGTTACTGAACTCTTGGGACTGATACATGGTGATGTATGTGGTCCCATGTCTACACATGCCAGGGATGATTCCTCGTACATTATTATATATTCACTGACGATCTTTCAAGATTCGGACATGTGTTCCTGCTGAAACACAAGTCTGAAACTTTTGAGAAATTCACAGAATATAAGTGTAAAGTTGAGAACCAGACGGGTAAAAGTATTAAATCCTTCGATCTGATCGAGGAGGAGAATACTTGAGCAAGGAATTCCTGGAATATCCAAAAGAGAATAGGATTCTCTCTCAACTTACTCATTCATATACACCACCGCACAACGGTGTATCGGGGTGGAGGAATCGCACCCTATCAGATATGGTGCACTCTATGATGAGTACTGCTGAGTTACCTATTTCCTTCTGGAGTTACGCACTTGAGAAGCTGAATACCTATTGAATAGGGTTCCCACCAAATCAGTGCCTACCACTCCATATGCGATATGGTATGGGAAGAGACCGTGTCTTAAATGAGTTAAGATATAGGGTTGTCTGGCCTATGTTGAAAGGCAAACTCCGGACAAACTCGAGGCAAGGTCAGTTTTGTAAGTTTGCTGGATATCCCAAACATTCGTGAGGGAATATCTTCTACCACACCGAGGAACAAAAGTGTTTTGTTTCTCGGCATGCCACCTTTTTAGAAAAAGGAATTCTTGAGAAACAAATTAGTGATCATGAGGTAGAACTGGAAGAGCTTCCAGCTATACAAACTACGACTGAGATTTAGTGGAACTGGAGGATTCGATAGTCTCCAACGAACCTCAGCCTCTCCACAAATCTGGTATGGTTCCTCATCCACTTGAGAGATACTATAGTTTTCTCAATGACAGTGGGAGCGAGGATTTCAGCATGGAAGATGATGATGACCTAACTAGAATCAGGCAGGCCATCATGAGTGGGGACTCTGTATAACGGCTGGATGAAATGCGATCTGAGATCGAATCTATGTACACCAACAAAGTATGGACTTTGCATGTTGCTCCTGAAGGGGTAAAACCCAATAGGAGTAAGTGGATCTTTGAGAAAGATACTTGGTGTAGATGGAAAAGTTGAGACTTTCAAAGATAGACTTGTAGTAAAAGATTCTTGTCATATAACCAGGTGTGAATTATGATAAAACCTTTTCTCCAATGGCTATGCTTAAGTCCATCCATATCCTACTTACCATCGCTGCATGCCATGACTACAAAATTTGGCAGTTAAACGTCATGACCACTTTTCTAAATAATGATTTGGAAGGGAGCGTGTACATGACAGCCAGAAGGTTTCATGGACAATGGGAGCAGCAGAAAGGTGTGCAAGCTGCTTAAATCAATGTACGGGTTGAACCAGACATCGTGGAGTTGGAACATCTGTTTTGATGTAGCAGTCAAAGAGTTTGACTTATTCAAAAGATAGATAAACCTTGTATATATAAGAAGGTTGTAGAGGGTATGATTGTCTTCTTCATATTGTACGTAGATGACATACTCTTGATAGGAAACGGTGTTCCTATGCTACATTCCTTCAAGATCCTCTTATCACGAGGATTCTCCACGAAAGATCTGGCTGATGCCTCCTACATCTTGGGGATTCAGATATATAGAGATAGATCTAAACGAATATTGGGAGTGTCCTAAATCTAGGTACATTAACACCGTACTAAAGGGGTTTAGTATGGAAGATTCTAAGCTTGGTGGTTCGCCCACTAACTTAGGAACCACTCTCTCTAAAAAGATGTCTCCCAAGAAAGATTTGGAGAGAGCTCACGTGCAAGAGATATCCTATGTTTCGGCAGTAGGCTCTATCCTGTATGCGATGTTATGTACCAGACTAGATATAGCTAACTCACTAGGTGTAGTGATTAGAAATCTATCGGATCTTGGGAGAATCACTGGACAGTTATGAAGGACATTCTCAAGTACTTGAGAAGCACTAAAGAAATGTTCTTGGTGTTTGGTAACGGTGAACTCCAGTGAGAGTCCTTTACCGATTCGAGCTTCCAGAGTAATAAGTTCGACTGAAAGTCAGTTTCAGGCTTTGTCCTTACCTTCAGTGGAGTGACGGTATGTTGGAAGAGTTCCAAGCTATATACCGCGACAAATTAGACGATAAAGGCTGAATACATCGCTATCAACGATGCTACCAAAGAGGCTGTCTAGGTATTTCTTGTTCATGAGATGAACATGGTTCCTACCATTGAGCGTCCGATACTAGTATTGTGACAACAATGGAGTTATGGCTTTGGCCTAGGAACCACGGCCCCATCAGCGATCCAGACAAATTCTTAGGCAGTATCACCTGATCAGGGACATGGTTGATCTTCCAGGGGATCGAGATCAGGAGAGTTGACTTGAAGAATGACACGGCGGATCCACTCATGAAGGCCTTTCCCGAGAGAGACTTTTATGGGACGTTGGGTATGAGATACTACAACAACTGGTCTTAGTGAAAGTGGGAGATTGTTAGTTGTATGTATGCCCTAGAGGCTATTATTGTACATGATTGTATATTATAGTGAAGGCTTGGACATATATAGGGATGACTTTCTTGCTCGACATGATAGTAAGCTATCTGGTTACTCTTTATCTTAACATGTACATTCACTGTCTCTCTGTTAAATGTTTATAAAGCCCTTAGTGTTAGTTATATGTATGCCCTAGAGGCCATTACTTTACATGCGATGTATATTGTAGTGGATGCTTGGACATATATAGGGAGGACTTTCTCACTCGATATGATAGTATGCTATCGGGATGTTCATTATCTTAACATGTACACTTATTGTCTCTCTCTTACATGTTGATAAACCCCTTAGGATGAGTACTTGACTATCAGGATTATGATGCAGATCATACTAGTGGGGCAGAGGTAGTCGGCAAGTACATCTTTCAAATGTTCCTAGTCGTGGGAGTATCGAGACAGGGCATCGATACTCCAGAGTAGACTAGCGTATATGCTTCTCGACCCATATGATGGGCGATGGATGATCCCATATCCATTGGTGTTTGACATCAGAGAAGGTATACGGGTGCTCAGTGGAGACTGGGTACACTGAATGGACTTGCCGAGAACTCCTAGATGTAATTATACCTATCATCAGATAGCAGTTCTCTAGTGACACTGATACAGGTTAGTCTGTCAACCCGAGATCGTCATAGAGTATTGTCTGATTCCCACTGTGCTTTGATTTACACCATACCACGGTCAAGAGATCGTGCAAAAGGGTGGTTTTTGGGTACAGTCCCGAGTCACATGGAGGCAATGAGCGATAGGAGGGGATTCGTCTCTCCCGATATTGAGAGTTGATGTTGCACTATACTCGATTGGCCATAACATGAAATCCCTGGCCAGGGTTGCTGAGATTTACTAGTAAGTGTTATCAGTAGTTTCTCGAACCGTTATGGACCTTGCATCGGCATGACTTATCAGGCTATCGGGGTCTGACGTTATACCACTCACAGGCTGTGATATGCGACATATCTTACGAAGAGGCCGGACTGTACGGTAGTGTTACTAATTGGATTCGCAGGAGTTTGAGCAGGCTTGCTTGTTGATCTTATGATCGCTCAATACCCGAGTGGCCGTTACATTTGGCAGACCGCTTGCGGCTTGTGGGTGTTTGATATGATTATCACCTACTGCCGGCATATTGACGAGTCTTTAGAGTACTACACAGAGGTTTCCTGGTTCATGCGAAACGAAGTAGGAGCACATATGTGATATGTGCGGGACCGATATTGATACGCGTATGTGATACCGCATTATATTCTCGCGATATGTAATATCGGTCGGTTATATGTGATATAGCCGGGTTATCGGATCAAGTGTTGATTCGAGAAGTTGATTCATATGATATTAGTCGGTTGTATGTGATATAGCCGGATTATTAAATCAAGCGTTGATTTGATAATTTAATATATAATTATATATTTTATATATTAACTTACATTAACTAATATTTGCTCACTATGTATTCTTTTCCTCACTTATGTGCATATAGTATATATGTGATATATATTAATGCACATTTTCTTTGTGTCATGCTTGATGACACATGATACATGGGTGTATGAGACTTACACCATGCTTGATATAATGTAGGGTTTATATTTATCTAAATAATTCAAAAATGGATGGATATTTGGCATGGCTACAAGCTTGTAGAAGCTTGTAGAAACATTGATCAAGTCCACCATTTTTGTTTCTCTTGTAGATATTTATTAACCCAACCATTATACTAACCATAGTCAAGTTTCTACAAGGGTTAGTGTATGACACTAACTCACCCATGGTTCATTTTGTCACCTCATGAGTTTCATTTTTGTTCATGACTTCATCTTCTTCCTCATGAAAAGCTTGCTAGCTTTTTCTAAGGTGAGAAAATATTGAGAGAAAAAGAAAACTAAAGAGAGCCCATTTCCTACTTCATCATCTTCTACTATTAGCCATTTAGTTTAGGGTATTTACTTCACTAAACTCTAATTTAGTGAAGAGCTAGCATGAGCTTGAGTCTCCTCGACGTAGATCATCTTCGGCATTGAAGACTTCGAACAAGTTTGCATCTTTCACCTTGTGGAGCCTCTCAAGAGTTCGGGAGATTCTTACTCGCAGCGAAGAGACTTCTACACGGAGCATTTGAAGTGAAGGACCAATCTACAAAGGTTGTATTCCTCATTCACTTAGTATGTAAAGTTGTTTGCATGCTTATTGTTTAAATCTTTAGTTAAGATTCTAGGGTTAGGGTTGTTTAGAACGAAATTTTTTTGAAAATGGCATGGACGATGCCTCCCGAAACCTTGCTGCCGTGCTAAGTAACCCTATAGTGGTATCAGAGCCATGCTAGAGATTTAAACGATGTTTGTTAGATTACGAAACCGAAACTACTCCGAAGCTTGAAACATTGATACCTAGTTTCTGTCGAATTTAAAAAGTCTTCAAAAAATATTTTAAATAACTGCAGAATGTTGTATGTGATATAACATGAACACTATGAAAATTTGATGCAATTTTGTTGAAATATGGCTGGCCACAAGGCCTCAAAAACCGGTGAGCTCGGCCAAATTTGGGAGTTTTGGCTTCAAATTTTCAGGGTGTTCCAGTCTTTGGGTTTTGGTGTTTCAGGCGTTGTTTGTTTTTGCTAAATTTTGCATGTGATGTTAACTTTCTGCAAAGGCAATTCGGAGTGTTTCGTAATCGTAATCCTAACATGTATTTGAGTTATTTAGACGATGTTAAAAAGTTGAACGGATATCAATAACCCAATTTTTCCCCACTGGAAATTTTCCAAGTGTTAGATTTTTTCCGAGTTTAAAATCTTCAGAAAATCATGCAAGCGATTCTGTGGACCCTCTAAAAGAACGATAGACAAACTTGAACCGCGGTCATACCCTAGAGTTTGCCACAGTTCCGTGGCGACATGAGTGAGGCATGGGTCGGACCTTCCACGGATGGTTCATAGGAGCTGTGTCATCTTCTGGGCATTTTTTGAACTCCGCTCAAGTGTTGAACTTTTTGGGAAACTTTAGGTGTTTGCTTATTCGATCGAAAATTTTAACTTCGTCTAGCTATCTATGATTGTGATACAATATTTGGAATCCACATTATTGGTTATGTGATAACTAGTTTGAATTTAAAAAATCTAGCAAGTTAGTCTTATTTGATCGGTTGCCACGGGATTTTGATGTGATCAAAAGTCCGTCGCAATTACATAGTGTACGCGGATACTCGTCGGGTAACCTTACCAGATAGCCACGCCCTATAGCCCCGACCAAGTGACTGTAGGAGAACCCCGTCGCCAAAAGCATCCGTTCGGGTGCTCGCTGCAGCGGTGTTCCGCCTTATTGCACTTCATCGACGGCATCGGGGGTGCGGCCGTCTACTAAAGTTTCCGATGAGCATTCGATCAGGTTATCGGGAATCCTGTTGAATTATCCGACATGCTATTGGAAAGTCTTTTCAATATCGAGACTAAAATGCGGGGTTTATAATTGTTAGGCATGTGATTGTAACGTTTTAGAAATCGTTATGCGAACTTTTCCGTTTTAGGGTAAAATTGTTGATATTTTCTGTTTTAAACCGACTGTGATCAAACGTCCATATAAACTTGCCGGCACCTAATTTAACTAAAATAAAGCTAGTGCGCAAGCTTTGGGGGTATATGGGACGTTTTGGTTCAATTAGAATTTTCCCCATTTTAATATTATTTTAATATAGTATTTACATATTGGGAAATTTCTCCAAAATTGGAATCTTTTCAAATAAATCAAGCTTGAGTAAACCAAAACCTCCATATAATATCTAGATATTTGTTTTGTGCTATGGTTTAATGTTTTAAATGAAAAGAAATAGATTGAAGAGGTGGCATGTGCATGCATGTACATTTATGTGCATTTAATGTAAGGAATTGCTAGGAAACATTACCCAATTCCCTCACCTCCTCACTTAGCCGACTTCATCTCTCTTTCTTCTGCCCTTGATCAATTATTTTCCATTTGCAACAATTCCCAAGCTAATCAAATCTCCAAAATTCCTAAATAAATAACAAAATACTTCAAGTCTTGATATTTTTGCCTCTTTGATCACTTGGAGCTAGGAAAGCTTGATCTTGTTAGCAAGTATTGATAGGTAAAATCCTAATCTGTTAAATAGGAGTTTTTATGATGTATAGCTCGTTGGTTGTAGCGTAGAACTCTTAAAGTATCGATTAGTGCAATATCGTATTTTTTAGTGTCTTTTTGAGTCTCTATGATCTGCTGTGACCTGGGATTTTTACTGAGTGACCAAACAAGATTTTTGTGATGTACTAGTGAACCTAAGACCCCACCTGAGACACGAGACCCACCCCACCGGCTTTGGACGGCGACCCTTTGGAGAATTCCTGCGACACCGGTTTTGGAGGGGAGTTGAGTGTTGGTTTTCTTGTGGGTAGTTGTCTGCTGTGGTTTAGGGGTGTTTGGTACTGTTTACTTTTTTAGTATTTACAGTATGCAAAATCTGGGATCGTTTTCCTATAATCTAGTGTTTTGTGTCCGCGCGATACGTTATACGATACGGATCGTGCACTTTGTGTGATTTTGCTCTTAGCTTGTTTTCGTCATGTCGCTATACACGTTAGCCACAATACGAACACTTGAGAGTATGTTTGTGTTGTTGCGTCGTTTAAATGTAGTTTGTACGTGTTTTTGGTCTATTATTAATATATACTTGTGTTATTGTTTTATTGTGGTAGGTTCGCAGGCGGGGACTTCGGACACTGCTACAAGGGAAAACAAGTGGTTGGCTTCACTTAGCCAGGAGCGTCGGTGAGTAGATTTAACATCTACAAGGGAATCACCCGCATGGCGTTATGCGTCTGGGCTAGAAATGACTTGACTTTTCGCATATTCTATGTCATATTTAGAATTGCGTATTCACCCTACTGCTTAGTTAACTGTTATGCTTGGACTAGTATCCTTAGGACACTGCACTATTATTGACGGCTCATGTTGCACGAGCACTGATTGTATGCCACACACACCGTCAATAACTGCCATGTCACGCACAACTCACTTATAGATATGATAATGTTTGGTTATGGACATTGTGACATTGATTCATATTTCTTATCGCATATGATATTATAGCATACCTGTATACCTACATGCTTACACATATGCCTTGACATACTTACATACTAGTTATCTGTATACCTATAGAGTATTTTACCATTAGCGATAGGTACATACTCATAGTGAAATAGCTATATGTATATCTTGCATACATTCTTCATTTATACCCGGGGGGTATATTACATCATTACTGATAGGTAGATGTCTATATCTTGCTACACCTTTATGTGTACACATATATCTGGTTATGGCTACATGTTTACCTTTACTTGATGTCATTTAGAATTGGAGAAATTATGAACCGCATAATTTATATTTTAACTGGTTGCAGTTAAATAGCGGCTTTCCTTTATATGCTCGCATTTCAGTTTTATGATGCGTATATTATATTCATGGATTTTCGTATTGAGATATGGATTTTTCATGATGTTTTCTGGATTTGAGGACCGTAGTAGTTTCATGAAATAATGCATTATTTGAAAAACCCGGTTTCTCTTGATATGATATTCATTTTATACCGCCCATTCTTATGCTCGTGTGTTTATAGGTAGGTGCTTGTAATCTATGTTTATTATATATTTGCAGGATACAGGTTCTCGGTTCTAAAAGGGTGAAATTCATGGAAAACACAACAATATCCGGGTTCCTGCCAACCACTGATAAAACACGGTCTCCGCTCTTCATCCGTATGTTACCAGATATCAGTTAAGAGACAAAATGTCAAATCATTGTCGTTATCAGGCACAAGGCTCAATGGTAGCACAAGATCCAAGAGATCTACGCGGAGCTCGAGGCAATCATGACAAAAACATCCACAAAAAGTCCACCCTTCCTTAACAGAAATTCTGGAAGAATTGTGAATGTATTTTCAGAAAATGTATGTACCAAACAGTTGGAAAAATCCAACCAGGGAACCCAACCAAAACCCTCTGCCCAAGTCCACTGTACGGCCGCGCATGCGCGGCCAATATGGGGTATTGGCCGCGCTTGCGCGGCAAGGTGGGGCCCACTATCTGACGAACTTCAGGGTTATTTTTGGTACTTCATGTGTGGTCTGCTGGTTGCCCTAGAACTCCATTTCCCTGCCTATAAATACAGCAGAACTTGCCAAAGCCAAGGGTCATTCTTTGCATTCTTTTGTTCCTCTTTCTTTTGTAGTTTTAGTTCTTTTTCTTCTTCTTCTTCATTCCTCTTCCATGAATTGTAGTGAGAGCTTTTTGTGGATATGAATAAAGATGAGGGTTTTGTATCATTCTTGTGTGTTTCTTCTTCCCCTTGAGATTCTTGCTTTCTCTTGCTCATTCAACCTCTTTATTGAGCTTGAATGGGTAAGGGTTAGTTATTGATCTCAAAGGTCGTATTTTCTCCCGGGACTAGTTCTTCACTTCACATGCGTTCTCTACCCTTCCCTTGATCTTGCAACCTCTTCATTGAGCTTGCAAGTTTAAGGGTTGGCTATTGAGCACATGCTTGGCTTGGGTTCTACTTCCGTGTTCTTTTCTTGTTCTTTTTATTACTCGCTTTTTATTACTTGTCTTTTTATTACTTGCAATTTTATTCATGCACTTTAATACTTGTATCTTTTCTTTTCTTTGCTCTTTTCTTTTTGTTCTCTTTTGTTCATTTTGTGAATGTTGTAATTATTGTTGTTGTTAAGAATTAATACGGTATTGTAAGTTAACGTTTCCTTGCCAATTCCTTTTCCCGTTATTTTCCATTTGAACTTCGCCCAAACCATACGCAAGCGCTCCGTTAGGCTCCGTACCCTGACAAGGTAACGGTGATTCCTAACCGCGACCGGTTGCGTTCGGTTTGGCCGGAGGCGAAAGCAAGAGACAAGAACGGAAGGACAAGGGTAAATAAGCCGTATTCCACAAATACCGCGCTTAAATCCCCTAATCCACGTTGTTGCCAATTGCTTAGCTTCAATTGGTCAAGACTCGGCTCAAAGGTTTCGAGTACGGATTTCTTAGCTTACAATCTTGTATCTTTTCTTAACAACTTTATACTTGCAGATAAACACATAGGTTAGAACAAACTCATACAGATTCTTTATTAACTCGTCTAAGACAAGAAGGTAAGATAACACCATCTCCCTGTAGACCGACCCGTGCTCACCGGCTAGCTGCAAAGCGACACCGTCCTGATCGCGGTAAACTTTAATTCTTTCATCCGACACGCCAAAAGCGTGCGATCAAATGGCGCCGTTGCCGGGGAGATGGCAGCGTATTTTCTTTCTTGTTATTCGGGTTAATATTCTTTTTGTATATAAAAAAAAAAAAATATCTTTTTGTTTTTTTTTATCATTTTTGTGGGCAAGTGTGCAGATTTTTGCGTATTTGCAAACTGCGATTGTGGGGAAGCAAAGTGTACATTCAACGTTAAGGTGATTACGAAGTACAGTGCCAAAGATCCGGGTAGTTTGACCCGCGCAAGCGAACCTTTCAAGCTTACCGGATTTGGTTCAACGGGGGTTTCCTAACCCAAAACTTAAACGGTACGTACTTTACTAACACCTTCTTCTCAAATCCGACGCTTCCAATATACTATTCTTTGCAGGATTCTTTGCAAGTTCGCTAGCAAACGCTAAAACTTGACTAACCCGTATTTGTTGCAGCGCCGCGCTTAAACTAATAAAAAACGATTGTTCTGATTCTTTATAAGAATTTTTTGAATTGCGCATTGCATCAATTAATACGGTCTTAAGGGCAAGCGAACCCCACAACATACGGTAAAGGATTTCATCACCTTTTCCGTGGCCCACAAATCACGAACTTGAGCATAACGATTACCCGCACAAATTTAAAAGAAATTAGACTTTAAGCCTTAAGGACTTCGCGCTCACTAGGAGAAGTTAACTGTATTTAGAAGCTTGCTTAACGGTATATTGTTTACGGGGTGTCTAGGAAAGTGTCAACGGCGAAACCGCCAAAAGAAAAAGGGTTATTTAATTAAGGAACTTCGCGAAAGCGTTGGAAAACCTCCCCTTATCTCTGCACTTACCTGGCCTCGTGATCAGTGTATTTTTAAGCCTGTTTCTCGACACAGTTTTACTTCGACAATCAAGTTCTCGAGCAGGTCTAGTTGACCTAGGTGAACCCTAGAACGATTAGGTGTGTGGTATTTTTTTGTGTCGTGATTTTTGTCCATATTCTCTTTTTTGTATATTTCATTCTTTTGCTAACAACTAACTAAAATAAAAAAATAAAAATAAAAAATTCACATTCTTTTCCCCCCTTCTTTTTCTCCACTTTTCTTTCATTCTCTCTTTATATCATGGGTACTCCACCTCGCAAAACTCTTGCCGAACTTTGGTACCCACAACCTGACATTACATCATACGGTTCTTGTTTTGGTCGAACTTCAAACGACCCCTCCATACCGAAAATTTCTTTGAAAGATCGGATAGACGCGTTTAGGACAAACAACTGGACCCCACAATCCACTTCGTATCAACCGTTTCAAACATTCACCCCTTCTTGTGTTGATACCCCTTCTGAAAATCCAGTTGTAACCCCGAGACCAATGTCCATTGCTGAACATATTGCACAATCCCGTAGCCGATCTTTCACCCCTTTCACCACTACAAATTCTTGGGATCAACAATTCCATTCACCTTCTTATCCCAATGTTGATCCCACTCCTGTCCAGCCATTCAACTCCTACCAATCCTACCCTAATTTTGCACCTTCCCTAGACATTGCATCAGAACAGCAATTTGGGAGTTTTCAGTATCCAAACAACTTTGAATCTCTTACTGAAACCCCTTCACAACCAATGTCTAGTCTAGAACAGTCGTTGGAAGACTTTAGGGTAGCGTCAAGCCAACAAATGATGGATTTGAATGCGTCCATGGCCGCCCTCATGCAACTTAGTGACCCGGTAGCTAGTTTTCAACTAGCTCCAACTTTTTCAATGTATGATGAGGCGGCAGGACAGGCTGTGAATTTGAGTGGAGAGAGTGAGATGTACCACCTTCCAAATCAAACCTACCCATCCCAAATTGAATCCCACAACTCCTGTTTTGAAAGTCTATCGGGTATCCTACATGACTTATCAGTTGAAGATAGAATGATGAATGAGTTGTACGACTTCGTAGTGTTTGATTTGCCCGATTGTGAAGGGTCTCTTCCAAGTGAAACCGATCCTAAACCTTTTGACCTTTACACCTCCATCTTAGAACCTGAATTGATTAATATCCATGCTTTGGTTGAGGTGTCAGAGAATATAGATTTTCACTTGATCGAGGATATTGACGCTGGGAACATGTCGGATGATGAACCAGTAGATTTGGCTGAGGTTGTCTCTTCAAATCATCATCCCGAGTCTTTAACTGTTTTTCCCGAACTTCATATGCGTCTTGATATTGATGATATATGCATGGATGAGTTTAATTTTGAGGAAAATTTTGAGGATATTTTTGAGGATGAAACAGTTCTAGATGATGAGTCGGATTTTCCAATTCATCCTGTTCCTTTCACTGACTGTGTACACCCTCCAGAACCCTTAACCGATACCCTTCCTCAACCCCTTCCCTCCACCTTTTCCGTCGTTCCGACCTTGCAAGAACCCGTATCACTATCATTTCCATTGTCTGGTTTCCCAAGTTCGGCGTACCCATGGTTTCTCACGAACCTTGAGGGATTTGACCCAATCTCTCGACGGGTAAATATATTAGCACAATCGCTTTCCACACATCGGTCATCACAAATTGTGTTAATCTATTTACTCCATTTGCACCCTCAAGTTCGTATTCCACTTCTTTTTCCCTTCCGCCATTCTTCTTCCTCTCATATACCGAGACCGTATCCCGCTTCTCTTCGCATACGGTCTCGCGTATTGTCCTTCTCTTTTCTCTACGCCTTCTTCCACCAACCTGTACATTATAGCGATAAAATCTTTGAATGGTTGGTGCTCATCTTTGGCCTGTGTAAGGCCTTGTATAGCTTGATACTTTTCTTTCCCCCCTAATCCTGAATTTCAACGCTTAACAGTGGAAACACTGTTTTACTTAAGTTTGGGGGGGACATTTTTTTGTCTATATTTTTTGTTTTCCTTTTTGTTTTGTATATAATTTGTTTTTAGGAAGCGCCGGCAATTTTGACCCTCTTAGTATAGCCTGACAGTGAGGGCACTGTCAAGTTTAAGTTTGGGGGTGTGCTCGGTAAGCTTTCTTCCTTCGCATACATTTGTATATTTTGCATTTGCATACCCTATTAAAAACCCACAAAAATTGAAAATTTTCTAAAAACATAAAAACTTTTTTGTCAAGTTAGATTGTGGAAGAACTCTGATTCAACATTCGACGGTTTTTGTTTGAAAAAATAGGAATAACTAAATCTTATGTTTAGATTTTGAAAACCTGAAAGATAACTCTCCTTTGAAGTTAACTATAGCTGATATACGTCTTTACATCACACTACACGTGTCGTGAGTTTTTGGGAATTAGATAACAAGTCTTTTATGTTTAAAAACTTTTAAATAAGATAAATGATTTTCTGAGGATCAAATAGGTTTGTTCTGAAATAAGTAATGTCAAGAATAGTTTATGAAGTAAAGCGAATATGAAGGAATGTTATGGATGCCGTAATTGGAGCTAAGTCTGAAAAATAACCCATCTAAAACTTGATTGGAATGATTACACACCAAACCCACTAAACACGTCTTTTATCCAAAAAAATATTTGAACTACCGGTTATACCTCCGTTCGTATTAAATCATCTGATTTTCACGACAAAACTGTCTTTTGTTTTCTGGACCTAGGTAACTTGAGTAATTAAGTCCGCTGGGGTGTTTCTACACCTAATGCCCTAAAACCAACTGGTTTGGGTGCATTGGCCCAAAGCTCGCTAAGAAGCCTAGAAAGTCCAGTTTTAAAACAAAGTCAAGCAAGTGTTCTCTCCGAGTTAAAATTCCTAACGGTTCTTTGTGTGAGAATAATCTTGATAAAAGACAGGCTTTTATAAAAATTTTAAACGGAGATATGAAGGTTTTATTCTATGATAAAGACTATTGCACAGTCACAGAGGTGTGTATGAAATGAAAACAAGAATAAGGTGGAGTGAAAAATACGACTTAGTTTCCTGTTAAGGAAGATAGAAATTCTGAAGTTGAAACCTTACTGGAAAACGAAACTTGAAAAATGCTTAACTCTCTATAAAACTTATGTGATCCTTTTAAAATAGTTATCTGGGCTTTATTGTGTGACATAATGACTTTATTCGACATTTCGGGAACTTAACAACACTATTTGCACTGCACGTAAAGACATATAAAATCTGTAGTTAAATAAGAAATGAGGTGTGAAAAATAAAGGTTCGATAGTCTAGACTTAGGATCATAGAATTGTTATTTTCTAAAACAAAACTTTAGGGGCTTGAATCTTAGTATTTTACAAAACTAGCTTGACCGGATTTTGTGGGTAGTATCCGCTGAAAACCCTCAGGAGACAACACTCCTCCTACTAGGGACACCTAGAGGTTTAACGGCTTGTTGCACATGCTCAGTGCAATCGCGTTCCCTGCGAAAGTGCGGTTATCATTTTATTTTTGTGAATAATTGGTTTTGCTCGGGACGAGCAAAAGTTAAGTTTGGGGGTATTTGTTCATACCAGATTATTGCATTTTATACCGCCCATTCTTATGCTCGTGTGTTTATAGGTAGGTGCTTGTAATCCGTGTTTGTTATATATTTGCAGGATACAGGTTCTCGGTTCTAAAACGGTGAAATTCATGGAAAACACAACAATATCCGGGTTCCTGCCAACACTGATAAAACACGGTCTCCGCTCTTCATCCGTATGTTACCAGATATCAGTTAAGAGACAAAATGTCAAATCATTGTCGTTATCAGGCACAAGGCTCAATGGTAGCACAAGATCCAAGAGATCTACGCGGAGCTCGAGGCAATCATGACAAAAACATCCACAAAAAGTCCACCCTTCCTCAACAGAAATTCTGGAAGAATTGTGAATGTATTTTCAGAAAATGTATGTACCAAACAGTTGGAAAAATCCAACCAGGGAACCCAACCAAAACCCTCTGCCCAAGTCCACTGTACGGCCGCGCATGCGCGGCCAATATGGGGTATTGGCCGCGCTTGCGCGGCAAGGTGGGGCCCACTATCTGACGAACTTCAGGGTTATTTTTGGTACTTCATGTGTGGTCTGCTGGTTGCCCTAGAACTCCATTTCCCTGCCTATAAATACAGCAGAACTTGCCAAAGCCAAGGGTCATTCTTTGCATTCTTTTGTTCCTCTTTCTTTTGTAGTTTTAGTTCTTTTTCTTCTTCTTCTTCATTCCTCTTCCATGAATTGTAGTGAGAGCTTTTTGTGGATATGAATAAAGATGAGGGTTTTGTATCATTCTTGTGTGTTTCTTCTTCCCCTTGAGATTCTTGCTTTCTCTTGCTCATTCAACCTCTTTATTGAGCTTGAATGGGTAAGGGTTAGTTATTGATCTCAAAGGTCGTATTTTCTCCCGGGACTAGTTCTTCACTTCACATGCGTTCTCTACCCTTCCCTTGATCTTGCAACCTCTTCATTGAGCTTGCAAGTTTAAGGGTTGGCTATTGAGCACATGCTTGGCTTGGGTTCTACTTCCGTGTTCTTTACTTGTTCTTTTTATTACTCGCTTTTTATTACTTGTCTTTTTATTACTTGCAATTTTATTCATGCACTTTAATACTTGTATCTTTTCTTTTCTTTGCTCTTTTCTTTTTGTTCTCTTTTGTTCATTTTGTGAATGTTGTAATTATTGTTGTTGTTAAGAATTAATACGGTATTGTAAGTTAACATTTCCTTCACTAGTAAAATAGGGGGTTGCCCCTACGGATGGAATTATCCGTTGGGGCAGATTTTACTTGGCCCTACGGATTAATCCGTAGGGCTAAATGGTTGCCCCTACGGGCACTGACGTTCAAGAATTAAAAAATTAATTCTTAATTTGGTATTTGCCCCTACGGTGGCGCAAACAAAGGACCTACGGGTATATCCGTAGGGACAAGTAAATATCGATTTATTAAGACCCCCGACCGATCGCCTACGCTCACTTTCTCTCTCTCTCTCTCGATCTGGCGCAAGAAAAATCCCCAAATCGCCACGCCGTCGTCGCCACCGTCGTTCTCCTCGTCGCCACCGCCGGTTTCCTCGCCACCGCAGTTCTCGTCGCCACCGCGCAGGTCGTCGCCCCAGCCCCAGCAGCAGCCGTTCAGGTGAGTAAATCTCGAGGTAAATTAAAAAAATTTTGGATTATTTTGGGCTTAGGGTTCATGGCTGGGTCTGGGGTTGCGCGCGAGTTGGGGTTGGGCAGGGGTCGCGGTCGCGGTCGCGGTCGCGGTCGGGGTCGCGGTCGGGGTCGGGTTAGGGTTGGGGTTCGGCTGCTGCTGGGGTGGGGCTGGGGTTAGGGTTTGCCTTAGGGTTGGTGTTCGGGTTTATCTGGTCGCGGTCGCGGTCGGGGTCGGGGTCAGGGTAGGGTTAGGGTTGGGGTTCGGCTGCTGCTGGGGTGGGGCTGGGGTTAGGGTTTGCCTTAGGGTTGGTGTTGGGGTTTAGCTGGCCACGCTGGGGTTAGGGTTGGGCTGGGGCTGGGGGCTGGGGCTGGGGCTGGGCCACGCGGGGTTTTGGGATCTTTGTAATTTGCTTGCTCTGTTTGGGGTTTCAGTTGATCCTCATTAAAAAATTGGTGATTGATCTCTTCAATCATATTATTATCTGTATTTAAAATTTTTGTGAAGCCTTCAGAGTTTGGAAAAATCTAGAATTACCGTTGAAATTCTGGCAACATTCAAAAACTGTGTATATGATGTGTGTGTGTATGCATGTATATACATTTGAAATTTATCTTTCTTCTATGATATAAAACGGTTAAACCGAAGAAAATTACTGGGGGAATTTTTGCTAAAATGTCTTGAGAGGGGGTTCAAGTGATGGGATAATTTCATTTGGTAATCTTTTACTTAATTTACATCTCTTATTTTTTCATGCAAAAATCTGAATAGGTTTCTTGCAATTTTGCCTATCGATCAATTATTATATTTATTTCTATTTTTTGTGGATGATTTGGCTTCAATTGAATGGAGGCGATGATGGCTTGCCCTCAAGCTTCCACTTTTATGAGCTTTATAGTTATGAGATTGGCGAGGCAAGCTGGTTTGTAGCCATCTTATTTCTTTTCCTAAATTCAAATCCAAATATAAACTGTCTGATTGAGAGAGAGAGAGTATGGGAGATTATGTATTATTCAATGTGTTTGGAAGCTGGCATGTTCTGAGCGTCATCTCTGCATGAAAGCTATGGTTTTGCAAAGGGTTTGCCCTAACTATTTTCTGTGGGGAAGCTGAAGGCCTGAAGCTTCATCAAACTCAGGATTGGATTCTGGTCGGGTGTTGTAAATTCTTGTGAAAGTTCCGTTCAAGATTTGTTCAGAGCTTGCATAACATCCTTTTCATCTTTATGAGATCTTTATGCAGTCATTTTTTTGGGTTTATATATTTCTCGAGCCCGTTTGACTTTGGACTTAGGATAACACCAAATCTCTTTCTTATTTTGATTCCTAAGCTGGCATATCTGAGGCTCGTATTCCAGTATCGTTGCTGGAAAAGCTAGGGTTGCGAACATTTTTGCAACGATAATTTCTGTATGACAGCTTAACCACACATAAAACTTAAACAATCTTGAAGCACTGCAGTTTTTCACTAAACTACCTAAAAGTTTTTATATTGCTGCAAGCTTCCTTAAAGTGCTGCATCTAAGTGTATTTTAGTGGGAAAACCCTTGAAAGCCAAACTTCATGGGGTTTGCTGTTTGCCTTCTCTGTAGCTAGTTTGAGGTTTATTTAGTTTTGGATTTGTTTTGCAACACTCTCTGAGTTCCAAATCAACAAAAAGCTGAATGTTGAATCACAAGCAAGAAGCAGCCAAACTGGCCCTAAAGTAATCCTGAGTGATGATAATTTTCCAGGGAGTTCAAAATTTATAGAAATGGCGAGGCAACATTTGGATTGTCTGCAAGTATTCAAGCAACCTGTTTGCAGCCATCATGCTATTTGTGATCCCAGTATAAAACTCAAACATGCCTCTTAGTTAGTTTACTTTAATTTGTTATTTATGTGTGTGTGTCAACATTGGATTGTCCCAAGTATAAAACCAAACCCACAAAACATCAAAACTGTCTCCGACAATCTATTTTTGGTCGATGAATGCTATTGCAATGTAGGATGATCAGTTCTATCAATCTTGATCTCAATGGTTTAAAATCATGTTACACATACAACACGAATGCACAACAAACGCATAATTAGAGAGCGACTCAAGATATTCAGGTTAAAACCAATATATGATACTCGATGATAATATGAAACCTTCATATTCCCATCGATACCAATATACGCCTCGATATCTTTCCCTCTCGTTCCCAAAATTTTCTCTCGTTCCCGCGTCTCCAATTTTCTCTTCGTCGCCACCGCGCGCCCTCCGTTCTCAGCCCGCCACCGCCCTCGTTCTTCCTCGTCGAGTTCCTCGTCGCCGATATTTGTGCCTACATTGATGCCTCAAGCAACGAATCAAATGATGTGGATCACAAACTAATTAAATAAATCGAAACACACATATATAGAATACAACTCATACATGGGTATCCTCAAATCTAACTTTCATTGAATTTGCACGCGCACTTAAAATAACAACTTTTATACTAAAAAAATTATGTATGCCATTACTTAGTAGTTTATGGTTTTAAGACGCAAAAGCCATTTGAGAAATACTTTTCCTACCCACTATTAATCCATATTCTCAATATAGTCATTGAATTTGCACGCGCACATAATAAGAAGGAGAAGACAGTAATGTGGCAGAAGGAGAAGACAGTAATGTGGCGGAAGAAGAAAAAAATGACATTTCTCGTTCTCTGTTTCAGCATCAATCTTCTGATATGAACTAATGATGGCTTTCACATAGGCTTTTCCCATTAGAGACTTCTTAGTGTCCAATGGAAAGCATACATCAGATTTGTGCAGGTCGGGTTCTTCTATGACTTTTAAGAGTCTCAGCTGATTCTGTAAATTACACCCTAGTTGGGTGATACTTTTACCACTTCTCACTGCAGGTGCGCTCTCTAATATCCATTTTGAATATCGATACTTACATTCAAAATGGATATTAGAGATCGCACCTGCAGTGAGAAGTGGTAAAAGTACCACCCAACTAGAGTGTAATTTACAGAATCAGCTGAGACTCTTAAAAGTCATAGAAGAACCCGACCTGCACAAATCTGATGTATGCTTTCCATTGGACACTAAGAAGTCTCTAAAGGGAAAAGCCTATGTGAAAGCCATCATTAGTTCATATCAGAAGATTGATGCTGAAACAGAGAACGAGAAATGTCATTTTTTTCTTCTTCCGCCACATTACTGTCTTCTCCTTCTTCCACATTACTGTATTCTCCTTCTTATGATGTTCGCGTGCAAATTCAATGACTATATTGAGAATATGGATTAATAGTGGGTAGGAAAAGTATTTCTCAAATGGCTTTTGCGTCTTAAAACCATAAACAACTAAGTAATGGCATACATAATTTTTTTAGTATAAAGATTGTTATTTTAAGTTTTCCCTTATAGAGATATGATCTAACTGCATCTATCAACTATAAGTGTGCAGAAAATTATGATAAGAAAGGGTCGTAGCCATGCATAACCTTGAATCTACATACCAAATCATGCAAAAGCATGCACTTATTGTCACCTTGCCTTAGAATATAAAATATCTTGGAAGACTATAAGCGAGCATTTAAATCTTGATAGATTTTGACTTCAACATATATTTTTCTCAAGTACCATGAAATATACTTGCTCCGTATAAACCGTTTTCAGGAAGATGGATTAATAATGACAAATTATCCATTGTGGCTCACTAGGTTAGCATTTTCTCTTCTATTGACCATCTTTCTAATCTGCTTGGTAAATTTATTCGGAACCGGCTGCGAATCATTAAAAGACATGCATAAGAAAGAAAACTAAAATATAGATATATAGCATACCGATACATCGAAACTTCATAGTTGCGATGGCAATCCAGAGATATTTATTTCTACACACGTGGTGCGTGCGAATGCGTCAGGCATCATGGACAAATATTTCAGAACATGGAAAGTATTATTCGTATAAAGTAATTAAAACTTTTAAACACCTTGGGTAGATATTTTCTTAGTTGATGCAATCATATCATGAGAACTAAATTTAAGCTATTATACATATGCTTATGTATTTTCCTAATCTAATATATCTCACACACAGAGAGAGAGAGAGAGGGGGAGAACACCAGGTAGATAGAGAAATCAGGTAGCAGGATCCTGAAGAAATGGAGTCTATAGTATTGCTCATCATCATCATCCGTGATCCCTTTGAAAAAATATTATCAAAGGGATCATGGATGATGATGATGAGCAATGCTATGGACTCTATTTCTTCAGGATCCTGCTACCTGATTTCTTTACCTACCAGGTGTTCTCTCTCTCTCTCTCTGTGTGTGTGTGTGATATTTTAGGTTAGAAAAATACATATGCATATGTATAATAGCTTAAATTTAATCCTCATGATATGATTGCATCACCTAAGAAAATATCTACCCAACGTGTTTAAAAGTTTTAATTAATTTATACGAATAATACTTTCCATGTTCTGAAATATTTGTCCATGATGCCTGACGCATTCGCACGAGCACCACGTGTGTAGAAATAAATATCTCTGGATTGCCATCGCAACTATGAAGTTTCGATGTATCGGTATGCTATATATCTGTATTTCAGTTTTCTTTCTTATGCATGTCTTTTAATGATTCGCAGCCGGTTCCGAATAAATTTACCAAGCAGATTAGAAAGATGGTCAATAGAAGAGAAAATGCTAACCTAGTGAGCCACAATGGATAATTTGTCATTATTAATCCATCTTCCTGAAAACGGTTTATACGGAGCAAGTATATTTCATGGTACTTGAGAAAAATATATGTTGAAATCAAAATCTATCGAGATTTAAATGCTCGCTTATAGTCTTCCAAGATATTTTATATTCTAAGGCAAGGTGACAATAAGTGCATGATTTGGTATGTAGATTCAAGGTTATGCATGGCTACGACCCTTTCTTATGATTTCTTATCATAATTTTCTGCACACTTATAGTTGATAGATGCAGTTAGATCATATCTCTATAAGGGAAAACTTAAAATAACAACCTTTATACTAAAAAAATTATGTATGCCATTACTTAGTAGTTTATGGTTTTAAGACACAAAAGCCATTTGAGAAATACTTTTCCTACCCACTATTAATCCATATTCTCAATATAGTCATTGAATTTGCACGCGAACATCATAAGAAGGAGAATACAGTAATGTGGCAGAAGGAGAAGACAGTAATGTGGTGGAAGAAGAAAAAAATGACATTTCTCGTTCTCTGTTTCAGCGTCAATCTTCTGATATGAACTAATGATGGCTTTCACATAGGCTTCTCCCTTTAGAGACTTCTTAGTGTCCAATGGAAAGCATACATCAGATTTGTGCAGGTCGGGTTCTTCTATGACTTTTAAGAGTCTCAACTGATTCTGTAAATTACACTCTAGTTGGGTGGTACTTTTACCACTTCTCACTGCAGGTGCGATCTCTAATATCCATTTTGAATGTAATATTATAGATATCCATGCCTGTTTATGTCAAAATTACTTATATTGTCAATGTTTGATTGTCTAGTTGTTGGTGATGCGTCCATATCAGGGACAGAGGCCACTCCCGTTCCTCCAGGTATGTTTATATATTATATAGGGCATGTATATTGATTTAGAATCCTATATCATAAATATACACACATTTCTTTTGCTCTTAGTCGTCCAACTCATTATCATGGGCTGCTTGATGAGATTAGATTTGCGCCTGATGATCTACAAGAGCTTGTTCACTCCCTGTCATATGTGTAAGCAGCGCTATATGCGAGTTTACCTTGTTAGTATGTATGTACTGAAATTAATTAATATTATTCAAATTTTGATACATGCAGATACCAGAGGAGCACATCTTCTATCTCTGTAGGTAAGGCTTTGAATTTGTTGATTTTGGTATTTCTTGTCAATTTTATAGACCAGTATATGCTAAATATAATGTTCTGACAGTTGCTAGGGGGAAGGCAACATTCGAGGCTGCTGACCCCAGTCCTGGATGCCGCACACGGACGGCACCACGGAGGTTTGGAGATAGGCCGAGGACTGGGCTCTAGCAGGGCCCATATGAGGTTGGACTCCACCCCGGTGGTCACTTCCTCCGTCTCCAGTTAGCGACGTATCCAGCAGGAACAGGAGAGCTTGAAGGCCACCGTTCAGGAGTTGAATGGGATGCTGGTATGTATACTACTTAATAGTAAAATATAATGTCATATTATAGATATCAACATATCCAATATCAGTACATAGCCTGAGCTTATTTGGTTGTAGACTTATGTTTTATTAATCATACATACATATGTAATTGAAATAAACAACGCTTTTCCAAACTAAATATCCAAACAGGGTTTCGAAATAACTTAATAATGATACGAATTCGAATAATAAACAGTTCTTACACGCTTCTTACACAAGTTATATCCAGACGCGACAGGGTAGATCGGCCGAGCCTCCACATGCATCTCCTTCGGCTGCGGTTCCGCAGACAGCTCCTGTAGCTCCACCACCCACTCAGACTCCCGCTCGCGACGAATTGCAGAGTTTATTGACCGAGGAGCAGGACCGAGCTGGACCGAGCTAGGGTAGATTTTTGGTTCTATTTTTTTGAAACATGTATTTATTTATATCATACACATTGTACTATATTTTGAAACGATATTCATATTGGTTTGTATTTATATCATATTCAGTTTTTGTGTTTTTTTTGTATATTATATATATGCGTGAGATGTGATTATGAATACTGCAATATATGATTTGATTGATGTATACATTATTGTGCACAGGACGGGAAAAAATCAAGCAGGACTTTTTTAAAAAAAATTTCAGACAATATGTACCTACGGATTAATCCGTAGGCATACACGTTACCCCTACGGATATATCCGTAGGGGCTAAATATCAGCAGTAACTGATATTTCCCCCAGATGTCAGTGCCAGGTGTTTGGGAATCCCCCTACGGATATATCCGTAGGGGCCACTGACATTCCCCTACGGCGTTATCCGTAGGGGCACATATCAGGAATCCTGAATTTGTGCCCCTACGGAAAAGTACCTACGAATATATCCGTAGGGGGTAGTACATGCCCCTACGGCTATATCCGTAGGTCCAAGTCATTTATTAAAATAAATCGTAAATAATATAAAATCTTATACCCTATGGATTAATCCGTAGGGGAAACTGGACCTACATATATATCCGTAGGGGCAAGAATTTAACCGTAGGGATAAGTTCAGGTCCTCGACTTGCACCTACGGCCTTTGCACCTACGGGGTATTTTTTCGCCCCTACGGTTATATACGTAGGGGCAGTTGTTTGCCCCTACGGATAAATCCGTAGGGGCAACCCTTCTTTGTAGTAGTGCTTGCCAATTCCTTTTCCCGTTATTTTCCATTTGAACTTCGCCCAAACCATACGCAAGCGCTCCGTTAGGCTCCGTACCCTGACAAGGTAACGGTGATTCCTAACCGCGACCGGTTGCGTTCGGTTTGGCCGGAGGCGAAAGCAAGAGACAAGAACGGAAGGACAAGGGTAAATAAGCCGTATTCCACGAATACCGCGCTTAAATCCCCTAATCCACGTTGTTGCCAATTGCTTAGCTTCAATTGGTCAAGACTCGGCTCAAAGGTTTCGAGTACGGATTTCTTAGCTTACAATCTTGTATCTTTTCTTAACAACTTTATACTTGCAGATAAACACATAGGTTAGAACAAACTCATACAGATTCTTTATTAACTCGTCTAAGACAAGAAGGTAAGATAACACCATCTCCCTGTGGACCGACCCGTGCTCACCGGCTAGCTGCAAAGCGACACCGTCCTGATCGCGGTAAACTTTAATTCTTTCATCCGACACGCCAAAAGCGTGCGATCAGCAGCCACCATGAGATTTATCGGTTCTGATATATATATGCCCCACACGAGGAATGGAGAGAGCCGTGTGCGGGTACATGGTGAGGCCCGGAGGTACCCCGGGGCAAGAATCTGAGTGAGGAGATGAGTTAGTGGGGGAATCATACTTACCGGTGACATTACCAATGACTCGGCGGTTATCATAGGGATACCGACAGGAGTCATGTGCGTATGGATACGTCGAGAGGCGAGGGTGAAAGTTAGGCACTCGAGCTTTCGGGATAGCGTATGATACGTACCTATCACGGTGCCAGTCATGGAGACAGCACCTGATAGATCAGCCTTTCTATGTCGATACTTGACACAGTGTTTTCATGATATTTTACTCTTAAGTATATATATATTAGTGGAGTGGGATGCTAATATATATGTATACATATCCATTTATATACATCATCATATTTATTCATGCAAATATACCTAGGATATAAGAGATGCACTAGATCTTGGATTTAAGACATTTGAGATTTTCTTGACATTGAATACAGGATATATATGAGATTTGCTGATTTTGTACATTCAGGATATATGAGATTTACTTGATATTGTACATTCAGGATTTGTGAGAATTATATGATATGAGAGCCAATTTGGGGGCTGATTTGAAGAATTGGGATTTGGATTGTCTTGATGGATTTTGATCCTACCACGATGTCAGGATTCCGTGGAAATGACATGTTTCATCCCATACTTCATATTTATTTATATGCACTGCTTCATGTGTTAGTTGTACCTGTTAGAGTACCTTTCATGACAGTTGCATATATACCTTTCCAAATCATTATTGCATGATTATTGCATACCGATTGTCATATTATAACTTCACGTACTTGTAGTACCTGATAGAGTACTTTACATGACTGTTACATATATATCGTCATATTATTGTTTCATGTATTAATTGTACCTGCTAGTGTACTTTCATGACTGATGCATTACATATGACCATTCATTGCTATTAGATGTTTATGTTAGATTCACGCTGTACGTACATACTCGCGATTAGCTGCATATGTTATTTTACTATTCACGAGCTAGAAACTCACCCCCGTTGTGCCACAGTGTTTTGCAGGTGTTCCTCAGGATAGTCAGAGGCAGAGCTATATTCATCTATCTTATCATCTTTTGCTGCGGATACCGCATCAGCTCACAGTGTGCAGTTTGATTAGGTAGGTTTTGTGGTTATTCGTTGTTGTATTGTATATTCGTTGTATCCTTGTACTCTCTATCTATTACTTTCTGGTTTGACTTAGAGACTGGGTTTGAGGACGATATTGTATATTATTTTGTGACTTGGGTGTCTTTTATACAGTTTCCGCGTCGTATATTTGTTGTGGTGGTTGTTTTCCGCCTTTGGGCGTGTTTTTGCTCCCGTTTGGGGATGCTTTACTTATATTTATGTTGTAACCATTTTTGGGGTTGGTTTTTACAAAGGAGGTGCTGCCAAAATTTTAAAGGAAATAAAATTGGACTTTTAAAGAATTTGGGTTGAGACTTCAATGTTTCTTATCGTTTCTTGTCTTTTGATGGTTTAGATTTCTGGGTTTTGACTTTCTTTTATTGCGTTACGCATGTAGACGTTGCGTAGTATTAGGGCCGTCACGTGCCAATTTTGGGTCGTGACAAAGTTGGTATTAGAGCGCTAGGTTTTACCTTTCGGAGTGTAGGATGACCTTGGTATGATGGAGTAGGTGGCTTAAAGCTGAGTAACGTAGTGTGTGTATGTCCACGGCATACTCACGATGCGGTACTCTGCCTAAAGTGACCTAGATACTAATTGCTTGAAATTCCTTCCTTGATGTTATATCCTTGTGATTCGATTTCCGTGTTTTTATCGAATCCTATATCCATTTTTAGCCTTTGCCGCCGATGACTATGGGGACTCAGATTGATGCAGCGAGGGCCGAGGTCAGGATTGACTTGGGTAGGACGAAGACTGACCAGGATGGCACGCTCGTTGCACAGGAGCAGACGGATTCGCCTTCGACAGATAGTATCGCTAGACTTGCGGCAGAGATGCAGGACATGCGCCAGACGATGAGTTCATTGGTTGAGGCCATTCAAGCGCAGCGACAGGAGGTTGTCACCCCTGTTACCCAGTTGTTCCTTGCGGTCAGTACACAGCATTCCGTCACCTACATAGCACCAGTGGATGCAGCCATAGTTGACGATACACGTCTTCCTGAGACTTTGGGAGTTCCGAAACAGTGGAGGATTCGTACAGGTGTACCAGCCCAGAGACAGAGGTTTAGTCGTCGAGACAGCTTTCGTGACCGTCGCGGGAGTAGCTTGTTAGTGTATATGCCCTAGAGGCCATTACTGTATCATACTAGTTTGTATATTACTTGAGGGAAGCTTAGGATATTCACAGTTGTATATACAATCTGGCTCGAAATGGTAGTATGCTACTTGGTTTGTCTCTACTTTAATATGTGCATGTGTTTCTTTGAGCATATCGCTGATATACATATTAGTAGAGCCCTTAGGATCTTTGCTTGATTACCAGCGTTGTGATGGCGCTCACACTCGTGGGGGCTGGGTAATCCATAAGCACATCCTTATACAGGTCCCTAGTCGTTGGACTATCGAGACAGGGCATCGATACTCCGGAGTAGACTAGCGTATGCGCTTCTCATCCCAGCGTGGGAGACGGTCTGTCCCACAGCCGTCAGTACGTCGTATTTGAGATAGTATGCGGGTGCTCGTTAGGTTACGAGTACACTGGACAGGACTTGTCGGGAACTGTTGGTTGGTATTATACCTATCGTCAGTTATCAGTTCCCAGGTGACATGAGTACAGCTTAGTCCGCTGACTTGACACTGTCACTTCGCCTCAAGTGTGTTCCCACTGCACTTTGATTACTACCCTACCACGGCTCAAAGGAGTCGTGCAAACAGGTAGTTTTTGGGTGCAGTCCCGAAGCACTTGGAGCAGTGACGGTTAGACAGGATTCGTCTCTCCCAGTATTGGGGGTTGACATCGCGCCGTGTCTAAGAGAGCCATTACACGAGTAGTCCCTGGCCAGGGCAAGCGAGATATACTGGTAGGTTTCCAGTGTTATCTCAGGGTGTTCTGGGCTACACTCCGACACGACTTGTACCGCTATTAGGAGACTGGCGTTCACCGCCCCCTAGGCCCGCCATGCGATGTATCAGAAGAACAGACCGGACTGTCACATACAGGCTCAGTAGGAGTTCAGATGGGGTCACCTCGTCAGTCTTCTTATCGGCATCTACCTGAGGACCGTTACGTACAGCTAGTGCCGCTTGCGGTCTGTGGTTAAACCCACTGCCAGCGTAGTGTCGAGTCTATAGAGTCCCACACAGAGAGCTATTCGCCTTTAGGCAAAATGTGTAGAGGTCGCGTGGTTTTGCGACAGGGTTCGTTCACATCCACGCACTTGTGCACGTTTGCTGTCCGGACAGCTTATACTAGCGGGCTTTGGTTTAAGCCGGATCCTAGTATATGATTTGGGATTGGTTTTATCTCATTGTATTCATGTTCCTTCGATCACGAATACGGGTGCGTATTCACAGTTTCTTGAGACAGAGGGAGAGAACTTTGATTAGGGTTAACGACCATTGTCATTTTATTAACCCTAATGCTTATGTGTGTATTATGGTTAATTGATATTAGTTTAATATAATTGTGCATGGTTATGGTTGTTGACCATTTGACATTCTTGACTTGTTGACCTAGGTTGACACTTTGACCATCATCATTTCATTTGGAAGATGCTCTTTGATCCTTGCAATTTGCATTAAAAATGAAATGATAATGGTCATGTCTTGATTAAGCCATGACAATTATCTCACTAATTATCTATTTACAATAATTCACACATATATGTGAGAATGCTTCATATTTTCTCTCATTCCATCATTCACTTTCTCTCTCTTGTTCTTCCTCTCCCTCAAGCTCTTCCCTCTCATGTGTTGAGAAACACTTGAGCTTGAGAAAAACCTCTTCTTGATAACCTTTACTCTCATCTAGGGTTCTAGGATTAGCACTTCTAGCACCCTAGTTACTTCTAGCTTGAAGTTGAAGCCAATGGTTGAGGCTTTCGGGTGGATCCTTCTTCGACTCAAGAAGACGACAAAGGTGATCCCTTTCTACTACTCCAAGGAACAAGGAGAGAAGGACATAAAGCCCTAGGTATAACCATTCTATTCTTTAACTAGTTTCTAGTTAGCTTTAGCAAGTTTTTGTTTAGCAAAGATCCGAGTTTGTCTAGTCCATGTTGCCCAGAGTAGTAAAAATACGATTTTTATTCCGTTTTCCGCCTCCCCGCAAGCACCGGGGTGGGCAACGTGGACTTACAGTGGTATCAGAGCCTAACTAAATATAAACTAGCTAGGTAGTAAAGTGTATGGAAGTTCAATCGAAAAAATCGCAAAACCGAGTTTAAAAAAACCCAAGTTTCTGTTAAAATTTTTTCTGTTCAAAATAAAATAAATCGTACGTCAAAAATCATCTCAGGGTTTTGTGAAGAAAGCCCCCAAAAACGATCCAGAGATTCGCTCAAAGCGCCGCGGTTCCGCGGCAATAGCAAGCTATTGCCGCGCAACCGCGGCCGTTTTGGCTCGGTTCTGGGTCGAGTTTGGTGCAGTGTTCTTCTGGCATGGTTTTGGGATTTTTAAGATGGTTTATTTGTGCCCAGGTTTTCCAGAAAAGAAATTTGTTTTTGGGGGCCTATAAATCCGTATTTCTTGATCGAACTTCACTACACTTTGACTAAAGGGTTATATCTGTGATGTTTGCATGTATTGAACGTCGGCTAATCGCTATATGTCGATTAGTGGGGGTTATACATATCTGTGATCTGTGTTTGATGATGGTATGTGTATATGAATGCGTTGGATTGTCGCGGGTGAATAGCCGGGGTGGATGTGAGATGAGTGTTTCTTTTTCTTTTTTCATGTAATATGTAAATTGATGTATTATTATTTGTTTGGCCGCACAACCGGGTCGGGGTTGTAGCCGTCATTGTATAATTCTTTTTACTGTTTTTGCTCCTAGAATAGACCCATGGAGGGGGTGCACAAACTACCGGGTATCTCGAAGTGCCGAGTGGCCTACTCACGGTGTTGAGGGAGGTTGCTTCGCTTCGGGTACTTGGCGGGTAGTTTGCCGCACCCGTAAGGGTCTTGGGAGGGGTATTTGGCTATTCACCGCGACCGTGTAATCCGCTTTTCGTTGCAGGCTCGAACGGATCGTGGATTCCTAGTATATCCAATGTATTCATCTGTGATCTGTAATGTCTATCATTGCTATATATTTATATATTATAACTATTTAGGCGTTGCTTATGTTTTACAGCCGCGCTAGCCCAGCCCCCGCTCTGTCGTTAGTTAAGTAACCTAACGGGTGATGACGGGACCCCGTGGCGAATGGGAATGGCATAAGCGTACGTCATATTTTGGTTGTTTTCTGCAATGGTAGGATTAAATGATGGGACGCATTAAAAGAACTAATGCAAGAAAATAAACCAAGTAAAAGTCGATTGGAACACTTTGAAAACCACTCGGTTCTTTTCAAAACTAAACTTTTAAACGCGGAGCTTGAACCACTCCTTTTAAAAGCTATCTCGTTCCATCGATTATATCAAGTTCACTACGTTCACGGTTTCGCCAAAACCATTCGTAGCCCTCCGTCATTCCACATGAATGGTCAAAAAGTATTCAAGCTATGTATTTTGGCCAAAGTCAAGGCATAGTGATTGGTAGCTATTGGGTATTCATGTGCATCATAGATAGATGCGTTGGTTTGGGACAGTCGTGCTGCCATTTTGGCCAAAGTCAAGGGTAGGTACGGGTGGGTCCAAATTAACCAGGAGAATGACGGGTAGAACTTGACATGTGACTTATGATATTTTGGCCAAAGTCAAAGTCATAAGAGCATGGGGCAAAAATCCACATCGGGAGTTTCATAAGTACTGAAACTTGCTAGCGCTGCATACCATTTGGAGTGTGATAACTCTGGTAGGATTCCTTCGGTTTTATCACGCGATGATATTTGGATCCCGATCCTACTGTGAGTATATGCTACTCCTCGGGAAAACTCTCACTTAACGGTCAATGCTATAAACCTAGTAGGTGTCTAGAAAGGTGTTAGCGGGGCTACGCCCACAGGGAAAAGAGGTTACTTAATTAAGGAACTTCGCGAAAGCGTTGGAAACCTCCCTCGAAGTACCGACACTGGCCTGGCTGAACGGTTAAGCAAGTATTGTACGGTGATATTGATCCCGACTAATCCTTTCTTTACGGTTTGAAAAGGGATTCGAGAGATAATGGGAGCCATCCTGTTTAGACAAACTAAAAACCACTCTAAACTTGCAAGAGCATCATGCTAAAGTGTTTCTTTTCTCTATCCTAATTGCAGCGACCATTCAACATGACCGGACTTAAGTTATTACTAGATAAAAACATACTGACAGGGCCAAACTACAAAGATTGGCTCAGGAATGTCAAGATGGCAATCACTTACGACAAGCTGGGGTATCTCCTTACCACCAAAGCTCCCCTTATCCCAGGTCCCAAAACCAGTGTCGCGGATAGGGAAATCCGTAAGACATGGGAAATAGATTGCGCGAAGGCCAAATGCCTCGTACTTGCCTCGATGGACAATGAACATCAGAGGAGGCACGAGAATATGGACCTAGAGTCCATATTTCTTCATACAAAAGAACTGTATGGAGAGCAGTCTCGTATCGCCAGATACGAAGTGTTGAAGAAGTTGTTTTCGGCAAGGTTGGCCGTCGGATCATCGGTAGCAGAACACGTGCTTAAGATGATTGGCTACATAGAGGAGCTTGCAGAACTTGGGACCACGTTGGAGAATGAGCTCTATACGGACTTAATTCTCCAGTCCCTTCCTTCCACTTACGCCCAGTTCATCCTGAACTTCAACTTACAGGAAAAGGAAGTTGAACTTTCAGAGCTCCTCAACATGCTGAGGAGTGCAGAGGGCACCCTACAGAAAAGTAGGGAGACATCCACTTTGTTTGTAGGAGGATCTTACTCTTCTAGGTCCAGGGAGAAAGCCAAGGGCAAGAAGAAGAAAGCCCCCGCCAAACCAAGAGGCGGTGTCAGTAAAGTGGATACGAACGGAAAAGGAAAGGTAAAAGCAACAAAGGTAGCGGGAAAGCTGGTAGGGAAGGAAGAATGCTTTTACTGTCACAAAAGTGGTCACTGGAAACAGGATTGCAAGGCTTGGAAGGCCAGAACACAGGATTTGAAGCGAGTTGCGGCTTCAGCTTCAGGTGTGTATGTTATTGAAAACTGTCTATCAATAAACTCTACATCCTGGGTATTGGATACCGGATCAGGATCTCATATCTGTAATTCTTTGCAGGCATTGAGAAAGCGTAGAGTTTTGAAGGCAGGTGACATGACCCTCAGAGTTGCAAACGGTGCTAGCATGGATGCTGAGGCCGTGGGGGACTATCACCTGGGACTGTCAGATGGACATTTTTTGGTTTTGTGTAGTTGTTATTATGTACCAAATGCAACCTGTAATATCATTTCTGTATCTTTATTATCTAAAGAAGGTTATGAATTTGCATTTGTAAGTAATGTAGTGAACATTCACCTTAATCAAGTTTTGATTGGGTCAGGTACATTGAACAACGGTATATACGTATTAAACCAACCACAGATTTTCAATGTCCAGAATACACACAAAAGAAAGTCTCCAGAAATCAATAAAACTTTCTTATGGCATTGTAGACTGGGTCACATCAATGAGAGAAGGTTGACTAAGTTACATACAGAAGGATATTTGGATCCGTTCGAATATCAATCGTATGCAACTTGTTAATCCTGTCTCAAAGGAAAGATGACAAAGACTCCGTTCACTGGACACGGGGTAAGGGCGAGCGAGCTCTTGGGACTCGTACACAGTGACGTGTGCGGTCCAATGTCTACACATGCACGAAGCGGTTATTCTTACTTCATTACTTTTACGGATGACTTTTCAAGGTACGGTTATGTCTTCTTAATGAAACATAAATCCGAGGATTTTGAAAAATTCCAGGAATATAAGAATGAAGTAGAAAAACAAACAGGCAAAAGTATCAAGGCACTGAGATCTGATCGAGGTGGTGAATACTTGAGTACCGAGTTCCTGGGTTACTTAAAAGAGAATGGAATTCTCTCTCATCTTACTCCTCCGTACACTCCGCAACATAACGGTGTATCGGAGAGACGGAACCGAACCCTATTGGATATGGTACGGTCCATGATAAGTAACGCTGAGTTGCCGCGATCGTTCTGGGGATATGCGCTAGAATCAGCTGCATACCTTTTGAACCGAGTTCCAACTAAGATTGTGCCTACTACACCATATCAGATGTGGTGTGGGAAGAGACCCTATCTTAATCACATTAAGACATGGGGATGTCCAGCTTTTGTAAAAAAGCAGCATGCGGACAAGCTCGAGGCACGCTCGGTAGAGTGCAAGTTTGTGGGATATCTAAAGAACTCCAAGGGATATTTCTTCTATTGCGAAGAGGAACAAAAGGTTTTTGTTTCTCGCCATGCCCACTTTCTAGAACACCAGTTCATAGAAAAAGAAATAAGTGGGAGCGCAATAGAACTGGAAGAAATTCCAGAACCACGAACTACTACTGAAAGCTTAGTAGAACCAGAGGGTTCGAAAGATCAGGACATTCCCACGCCACTCCGCAGGAGTAGTAGGCAGTCTCATCCGCCCGAGAGATACTATGGTTTTCTCATTGACGGGGATAGAGAGGATTGCATCATAGATTGTGATGAACCTACTAGCTTCCAGCAAGCCATTCAGAGCGTCAACTCGGTAAAATGGCTGGATGCAATGCGGACCGAAATGGAGTCCATGTACACCAACAAAGTATGGACGTTGGACATTGCTCCAGATGGGGTAAAACACGTAGGATGCAAGTGGATCTTCAAAAGGAAGATTGGTGTAGATGGACAGGTTGAGACCTATAAAGCTACACTGGTTGCAAAGGGTTTTCGTCAGCGACCTGGTTTGGACTATGACGAAACCTTTTCTCCAGTAGCTATGCTGAAATCCATTCGGATCCTTCTTGCTATTGTTGCCTTCCACGTTTATGAAATTTGGCAGATGGACGTAAAGACCGCTTTTCTAAATGGACATTTAGAGGAGTGTGTCTATATGGAACAGCCAGAGGGTTTCATTCAGAGTGGGAGTAGCGGAAAGGTGTGCAAGTTGCTTAAGTCCATTTATGGACTGAAGCAGGCATCGCGGAGTTGGAACATCTGTTTTGATGAGACGGTCAAGGAATTTTGCTTTATCAAAAATCCAGATGAACCATGCATCTATTGTAGATTTGTAGCGAGAACTGTAGTATTCCTCGTTTTATACGTGGATGACATTCTCTTAATAGGAAATGACATTCCTATGGTACAATCTGTCAAGGTGTTATTGTCACACAGGTTCTCCATGAAAGACCTGGGTGATGCCTCATACATTTTGGGTATCCGGATCTACCGAGACAGATCCAAGAGGATATTAGGACTTTCACAGTCCAGATATATCGACACCATACTGAAAAGATTCAGTATGGAAGATTCCAAGCGCGGTAATCTACCGGCTTGTCACGGGATCACCCTCTCGAAAGAGATGTCTCCCAAGACTGATTTGGAGAGGGATCGCATGTCCATTATACCCTACGCTTCTGCGGTAGGCTCTATAATGTATGCGATATTGTGTACCAGACCAGATGTGACTTATGCACTGAGCGTGGTAAGCAGGTATCAGTCAAACCCTGGGGAGAAACATTGGATAGCAGTAAAGAACATCCTCAAGTACCTGAGAAGGACTAAGGAGATGTTCTTGGTGTATGGCGGAAAAGACCTCCAGATTGAGGCCTTTGCTGACTCCAGCTTCCAGAGTGACAAGGATGATTCCAAGTCCATGTCGGGCTTTGTCTTTACCCTCAATGGAGGGGCGATGTGTTGGAAGAGCTCCAAACAGGAAACCGTTGCTGACTCGACTATGGAAGAGGAATACATCGCTGCATCTGATGCCGCAAAAGAAGCTGTCTGGATGAGGTAGTTCTTGAAAGAACTTAAGGTGGTTCCGTCCATTGTTGACCCAATACCTCTGTATTGCAACAACAACGGGGCTATAGCATTAGCGAAGGAACCCAGGTCCCATCAGAAATCCAGACACATCTTGAGGCGGTATCACTTGATCAGGGAGATCGTGGATCGTCAGGAGATCGAGGTTCGGAGGGTTGCTTCAGAAGATAACACTGCAGATCCATTCACCAAGGCCTTGCCCCAGACTCAGTTCGAGCGGCTGATCGAGATGATAGGTCTTCGATACGCCAGTACATGGACTTAGTGCAAGTGGGAGATTGTTAGTGTATATGCCCTAGAGGCCATTACTGTATCATACTAGTTTGTATATTACTTGATGGAAGCTTGGTATATTCACAGTTGTATATACAATCTTGCTCGAAATGGTAGTATGCTACTTGGTTTGTCTCTGCTTTAATATGTGCATGTGTTTCTTTGAGCATATCGCTGATATACATATTAGTAGAGCCCTTAGGATCTTTGCTTGATTACCAGCGTTGTGATGGCGCTCACACTCATGGGGGCTGGGTAATCCATAAGCACATCCTTATACAGGTCCCTAGTCGTTGGACTATCGAGACAGGGCATCGATACTCCGGAGTAGACTAGCGTATGCGCTTCTCATCCCAGCGTGGGAGACGGTCTGTCCCACAGCCGTCAGTACATCGTACTTGAGATAGTATGCGGGTGCTCGTTAGGTTACGAGTACACTGGACAGGACTCGTCGGGAACTGTTGGTTGATATTATACCTATCGTCAGTTATCAGTTCCCAGGTGACATGAGTACAGCTTAGTCCGCTGACTTGACACTGTCACTTCGCCTCAAGTGTGTTTCCACTGCACTTTGATTAATACCCTACCACGGCTCAAAGGAGTCATGCAAACAGGTAGTTTTTGGGTGCAGTCCCGAAGCACTTGGAGGCAGTGACGGTTAGACAGGATTCGTCTCTCCCGGTATTGGGGGTTGACATCGCACTGTGTCTAGGAGAGCCATTACACGAGTAGTCCCTGACCAGGGCAAGCGAGATATACTGGTAGGTTTTGTTAGTTATTTGTATGCCCTAGAGGCCATTACTATACATAGGATGTATATTGTAGTGGATGCTTGGACATATATAGGGAGGACTTTCTTGCTCGACATGATAGTATGCTATCTGGTTGATCTTTACCTTAACGTGTACACTGATTGTCTCTCTGTTACATGTTGGTAAAGCCCTTAGGATGTGTACTTGACTACCTGGACTATGATGCGGATCATACTAGTGGGGACATGGTAGTCCGTAAGTACATCCTTCAAAGTCCCTAGTCGTGGGTATATCGAGACGGGGCATCGATATACCAGAGTAGACTAGCGTATACCTTCTCGACCCATACAGATGGGCGATGGATGATCCCATATCTATTGGTGTTCGACATCAGAGATGATATACGGGTGCTCAGTGGAGACTGGGTACACTGGACGGACTCGCCGAGAACTCCCAGATAGTATTATACCTTACGTTAGATGGCAGTTCTCTGGTGACACTGGTACAGAGTAGTCTGTTGACCCGAGATCGTCATAGAGTCTTGTGTGGTTCCCACTGTGCTTTGATTTCCATCTTACCACGTCCAAGAAGGCGTGCAAAACAGTGGTTTTTGGGTACAGTCCCGAGTCACATGGAGGCAATGAGCGATAGGAGAGGATTCGTCTCTCCCGGTATAGGGGGTTGATGTTGCGCTGTGTTCGATTGGCTATAACCGGAAATCCCTGGCCAGGGTTGCTGAGATTTACTGGTAAGTGTTACCAGTAGTTTCTCGAACTGTTATAGACATCATATCGACACGACTTATCGAGCTATTGGGGTCTGACGTTTACCACCCCTAGGCAAGATATGCGACATATCAGATGATCAGACCGGACTGTACGGTAAGTGTTACTGGTTGGATTCACAGGAGTGTGAGCGGGCTTGCTCGTCGATCTTCTGATCGCTCAATACCCGGGTGGCCGTTACGTTTAGCAGACCGCTTGCGGCTTGTGGGTGTTTGATATGATCATCACCTGCTGCCGGCATATTGACGAGTCTTTAGAGTCCTACACAGAGGTTTCCTGGCTCAAGCGAAACGAAATAGGAGCGCATATGAGATATGTGCAGGACCGAGAATAATGCGTGTATGTGATACCGTATTTTATTCTCGCGATGAATGTGTCGAATGGTTATATGCGATATAACCTAGTTATTAAATCAAGGATTGATTCGATAAATCGATACATTGTATACTAGTCGGTTGTGTGCGACATGACCGGATCATTGAATCAAGTGTTGATTTAATGATTTAATGTATAATTATATATTTGATATATTACTTTACATTAACTAGTATATGTTCACTTTAAATGGATTTTCTCACTTGGATTGTGCACATTGTATATGTGATATACTTTTGTACACAAGTTTGTATCATGTTTGATGATACATGCTCACTAGGGTTTGTGTAAATATTAAACCATGGTTGTGTAATGGTTAGGGTTTTCATTTTCTTATTCATTTATTTATTTATTTCATTTATTTTATTTTGGAAAAGGAAAAGGGAAAATGGTGGCTTTGTTTGTTTGTATATTGAAGCTTCATGAAGCTTTGACTAAGTGACCATTTTGTCTCATGCTTAACCCTAACCATTCCACTTAACCCTAGTTCATTCTCTACACTTGACCATGATTTTGATTATGATAAGTATTGATTTTTTTTTCTTTCAAAAAAAAGACTTATCATAATCATCTTCATCTTCTTCTTCTTAAAAGATGAAGAAAGCTTGCTTCATCAATGGCAACTTGAGCAATTGAGTGAGAAATCCAATTCTAAAGTGAACCCACCTCCTATTTCTTCATCCTCTACCTCTTGCCAAGTAGTAAAGGGTGTTTTCTTCACAAGTTCCATGACTTGGTGAAGTGGGAGCTTGATCTTGTGATGCCTCGACGTAGATCATCTTCGGCACGAAGCCGACGACCTTGCCCGCCCATTTCTCCGATGAAGCCGACGCTAGAGCCCGGGTTTCCATTTGGACAGCGAGGAGACTTCATTGCGGAGCAATGGAGGTGGAGGACCGGATCTACAAAGGTTGTATTTCCGTTCTTTTAGTTAAATTGTTAACTAGTTTCATTTGTCGCCTAAAATTCTAGTTAACGATCTAGTCTAGGGTTTCTCGGCACTTGTAAAATTTTAAATTGGCATGGTTGATGCCTTATGAGACCTTATTAGTGTGCCTAGGAACCCTACAGTGGTATCAGAGCCTAGTTAGAGCCTTAGGCGAAGTCTAGACGGTGTTTGAAGTCCGATCGAACCGAAACACCAAATCAAAAATGCTCTCTGTACATTTTTTGAAATCTGGAGTTTTTCGATATTAAAAATATGCAGAAAAATCAGCAGGGAATTTGAAGAATTACTGTGGAGCCCGTACTCATGATTCCTCAAAAGAGCGGTGGAACCGCGACAGAAGCATGGCTTCTGCGGCGGTTCCGTGGCCAATATGTCTCATCAGACAACCATTTTTGCACAGTAATTCCTCTTTTATAGTGCTGGTTTTCCTGGGAATTTTTAATATTTATTCAAGAGTTGAATTTTCTGGGTTGTATTGGGAGTTCGTAGATTCGATTGGATTGTCTAATCATGTCTATGTGTTTTCCGGATAATTTTTGAATATGTTAAAAAGTTCGACCGGATATAAATACCCACCTTTTCCCCTGTCGGAAAATTTCCAAGTGTTGGATTTTTCCGTGGTTTAAAGACGTTCTAAGTAGTGCAAGTAACGCGATGGACCCTCTAGAAGACAACAAACCTTAACTCGATTATGTGACCGTCTTGAACTGCCCTTTGAACCTTCGGGTTTGGGGCAGTACGGCGTGCCACATGTGAGGCGTTGGCTTGACCCTTCTACGGCTGGACCGTCAGTACTGAGGCATGAACTGGATGTTTTTAAACTTGTTTCAAGAGTTGTGATGTTATCGGGAAAACTTGGGTGTTTGGATATTCGATCCGAAAGTATAACATTTTCTATTTTTATTCGGAATGTGATACAATAATTGGAATTCACAATAAGTTATGAGATAACTGAATGAATGTTATAAACATAGCAGTTTAGTCTCACTTGATCGGTTGCCCCGGAATTTTGATGTGATCAAAAGTCCGTCGCAATCACGTAGCGTACGCGGATACTCGCCGGATAAACTTAATAGATAGCCTCACCCCATAGCCCGACCAAGTGACTGTAGGAGAACCCCGTCGCCGAAAGCATCCGTTCGGGTGCTCGCGGCAGCGGTGTTCCGCCTTGGTGCACTTCGTCGACGGCGTCGGGGGTGCGGCCGCCTACTAAAGTTTGCGACGAGCATTCGATCAGGATGTCGGGAATCTTGTTGAATTCCCCGACTTGATATTGAAAAGAGTTTTCGATAATGAGACTGAAATGCGGGGTTTATAATTGTTAGGCATGCGATGTTTAAGGAATTCATTTGATTAGGCATGCGATGTCTAAACAGATTACGGATTCCAACTGTTGTAGTTTTACACTTTCTTTTCTGTGACCGTAAGTGTAATATGTGATATCGCCGGTTTCGTTGCTATATGTCAACGACAATTGGGATGCGCATATTTACTTACGTTGATGACATGTGATGTTATGTGTTGCTGGATATGTTATATTGGATCGTCGTGTTTGAATAGCCGGGGGGTTTTTATGTGAGATGAGTGTTTTTCATTTTCATTCATGTAAAAACTTGTATGTAATATTCTTTTATTGGGGCACTTCCAGGTTGCGGATGATGTCACCATTTTTATATTATTTACTTTTCCGCACTAGGATAGACCCAAGGAGGGGAGCACAAGTAACCGGGTTCTGGAGTCCAGTGGGAGACCAACTCGAGGAGTCAAGTCCGGGTCTCCTAACCCTAGAATTGGTAGGGTTGCTTGCCGCTCTCGTAGGGGTCTAGGGATGTGGGATTGGCTATTCATCACGACCGTGGAATCCGTGTTTTATACTGGCTCGTATTGAAAACACGGACGTCCTAGTATATCCAATATTTCATATGATTCTTCTGCTGCGATATCTGTGATGTGATCATGTGATGTTCTGTGATGGATACTGTATATAGTATATTTGATATATTATATAGGCGTTACTTATGTTTTACACCCGCGCTAGCCCTGCCCCGCTCTGCCGTTAGTTACCTAACCTAACGGTGCACGAGGGGACATCGAGGCGAATGCGGATGGCATAAGTGTACGTCGTATTTATCTGTGATGTTTAGGTACTTAAATGATGGGACTTCATTAATGTGATTAATGAAAGTAAAAAGAAACCTAAGATGTTGTAGAATTGAATTTCAAAAATAAAACAGGTAGCTACAGTTCTTGCTTTGCATAGCGGTATATGTGATATATCCTGCACCTTATTCGATGAGGAAAGGACCGAGATCCCTTCACCGGGAGTGACTCCTTTAGTAATAACTGGCTGATGCTACACACTCGGTTTGTCTTTTGATTGCTTTTAAGAGTTTTTGGTTTGCACAGAGGTATATGTGATATATCCTGCACCTTATTCGATAATGAAAGGACCGAGATCCCTTCACCGGGAGTGACTCCTTTAGCAAAACTAGAAAGGCCTCAAAAGCACTCCATTTTAAAATCATTTGATTCTACAACGATATCAAGTTCATTACACAATAGGTTTTCAGAAAAACCTGTCGTAGCCCTCCGTCATTTCAGATAAGTCCTACTTAATATTCGTGGTACGTTTGTTGACCTCCGTCAAGGCGTAGTGTGTGGTAGCTAACTAGTATTTATCAGCTTATGCATATGATGCAGATTGGATTAGGGTAGTCGTGTGGCCTTGTTGACCTCCGTCAAGGGTCGTGCGGGTGGGTTTAATTCGATCAAGAAATGACGGGTTGAACTTGACTAGTAGCCTATGGTTTGTTGACCTCCGTCAAGGTCATAGGGTGCTAGGGGCAAAATTATCGGGAATTTCAAGTGTTGAAATTTGCAATGAGATTGCATACCTTCTATGAGATAGTTGGATCCCGATACCCGCTACGAGTAAGAGTTACTCCTGGGAGAGTTTTATACATTACAATTAGCCGATCAAGTAGGTGTCTAGAAAGGTGTCAACGGGGTTACGCCTCTGGGAAAACGAGGTTTACATTAATTAGGTTCGTGCGAAAGCACGGGGGACCTCCCTCAAAGTACCAACACTGGCCTGGCTGAAAGATTGGCGAACTTGTAGTGTGTAATTAATCCCGGCTAGTCTTTCCTTTTAGGGTTTGAAGGAAGATTTGATAAAAAGCAGTGGGAGCCATCCTGATTAGATAAAATAATAACCAATCTATTCTTGCAAGAGCGCACGCTGAGTGTTTTCTTCTCTCTCTCTCCTGGTAGCGACCATGTCACGCCTTAATCAAAATAATAATACGGAATATTGACCGAACCCGCTTGTTATACTGAGCTGGGGAACGTTGGTCCCGCTCCACCTTATAATTGTTATAAGACAGAGCAGGAAATTGGGGAATACCAGATTTCCCGTGCCGCCCAAACGAAGAGAGTGCATGCTGATGCATCATCTTCGGGTGTGTTCATTACGAAGAACTGTTTCTCAGTATCCTCTACGTCCTGGGTATTAGATACCGGATCAGGATCCCAGATATGTAATCTGTTACATAGGGCTACAGAAAGGTAGAGAACTGAGAACGGGTGATAAGTTTCATGAGGCAGAAAACGGGGCAAGTATTGCAGCCAAGTCTGTTAGTCACTGTCACCCTCTATTACAATACATTGATTCTGAACGAATGTTATTAGATACCGAACCTGATATACAAAATCATATCAGTCTCTTTATTAGTAAAGAAATGATAAAATTTTGTATTGTTGGATAATGTTTTGAACATTTCCTATATCAAAAGTTGATCGGTTCAGGCACGTTATCTAAAAGCATTGATGTTCTAAATCAAACTACAGTTCTTAGTATACGGAACACACACAAGAGGAAGAGTTCAGAAATGAACGGATTCTTCTTGAGGTATTGTAGACGAGGTCATATCAATGCGACCCGACTGGCTGAAATTACATATAGATGCATATTTAAATCAGTTTGAATTTACATCTTGTGAAACTTGCCAGTCATGTCACAAAGATAAGATGACCATAGCTCTGTTTATTGGAAACAGAGAAAGAGATAGTGAACTCTTGGGATGATACATGTTGATGTATGAAGGTCCCCTGTCTGCACATGCAAAGACCGGTTCTTTTTACTTCATTACATTCTCTGATGATCTCTCAAGATTCAGACATATGTTCCTGTTGAAACACAAGTCCGAACCTTTTGAGATATTCACAGAATATAAGCTAGAAGTAGAGAACCAATACGGGTAAAAGTATTATGTCCTTTGATGTGATCAAGGAGGAGAATGCTTGAGCACGGAATTCCTGGATTATTCTAAAGGAGAATGAGATTCTCTCTCAGCATTACTCCTCCGTATACACCATAGCACGATGGTATATCGGGGCAGAGCAATCACACCCTATATGATAAGGTGTGCTCTGTGATGAGTACTACTGAGTTACCTGTTTCCTTTTGGGAGTTATGCACTTGAGAAGCTGCATACCTATTGAATTAGGTTCAAATCAAATCAGTTGCCTACCACTTCATATTTGATATGATAAGGGAAGAGCCCATCTCTTAAGTTAGTTAAGATTTGGGGTTGTCCAGCCTATGTCTGAAAAGCAAAATCCGGACAAGCTCGAGACAAGATCTGTTATGTAGAACTGGAAAGGTTCCAACCATACAAAACTGCAGCTGATGATTTGACAGAACCAAAGGATTCAATAGTTACCAACGAACCTCAGCCTCTCCGCCGATCTAGTAGGGTTCCTCACCCACCTGAGAGATACTTCGGTTTCTCTATGACAGTGGGAGCGAGGATTGCATCATGAGATGATGACCCAACTAGTTTTGAGCTGGCCATCAGGAGTGGGACTCTGTAAGAATGGCTGGATGCTTAGTGATCTGAGATGGAATCTTTATACACCAACAAAGTATGGACTTTAGTTGCTTTATCTGAAGGGTTAAATCCCCATCAGGAGCAAGTATATATTGAGAAGATTACTTGGTGTAGGTGGAAAAGTTGAGACTTTCGAAGCAAGACTTGTTAAAGGCTTTCGTCATCAACCAGGCGTGGATAATGATGAAACCTTTTCCAGTGGCTATGCTTAAGTCCATCCAGATGCTACTTGCCACGGCTACATACCATGACTACGATATCTGGCGGTTGGGTGCCATGACTGCTTTTCTAGATGGTGTTTTAGAAGAGTGCGTCTATAAGTACACAGCCAGAGGGCTTCGTAGACAGTGGGAGCAGCGGAAACGTGTGCAAGATGGTTTATGTGATAAAGCAGGTATCGCGAAGTTGGAACATCTGTTTTGATGGATTAGTCAAAGAGTTTGACATCATCAAAATGGTTGATGAACCTTGTATAAACAAAAAGGTAGTAGGGAGTATGGTGATGATCCTCGTAGAGTACGTGGATGACATACTCTTGATAGGAAAGGAGTTTCCTATGCTACGCTCGGTCAATCTCCGCTTATCATAATGATTCTCCATAAAGGATCAAAGTGATACCTCCTAAATCCTGGGTTTTGGATCTATGAGATAGATCTAATTGGATGTTAGGATTCTCACTAGTTGTAGTGAGATGGTATCAATTGATTCTGGGGAGAATCACTGGAAAGGTTCCAGAGTGAAAAGGACGACTGAGAGTCAGTCACAGGCATACTAGATGATAAAGGCTGGATACATCGCTACTTAAGATGCTACCAAAGAGGCAGTCTGGGTGTATATTGGTTCATGAGATGAACTTCATTCCTCCCATTGTGTGACAATGGAGTTGTGGCTTATGCCAAGGAACACCCGTCCCATCAGTGATCCAGACATATTCTAAGGCAGTGTCACCTGATCATGGAGATAGTTGATCTCCAGGGTGATCAAGGTTAGGAGAGTAGGCTCAGAGGACAACACGGCGGATCCACTCACAAAGGCCTTTTCCCAGAGAGAGACTTTTATGGGATGGTTGAGTATGAGATACTACAACCACTGCTGTCAGATGGCCCTAGTGCAAGTGGGAGATTGTTAGTTATATGTATGCCCTAGAGGCCATTACTATACATAGGATGTATATTGTAGTGGATGCTTGGACATATATAGGGAGGACTTTCTTGCTCGACATGATAGTATGCTATCTTGTTGATCTTTACCTTAACGTGTACACTGATTGTCTCTCTGTTACATGTTGGTAAAGCCCTTAGGATGTGTACTTGACTACCTGGACTATGATGCGGATCATACTAGTGGGGACATGGTAGTCCGTAAGTACATCCTTCAAAGTCCCTAGTCGTCGGTATATCGAGACGGGGCATCGATATACCAGAGTAGACTAGCGTATACCTTCTCGACCCATACAGATGGGCGATGGATGATCCCATATCCATTGGTGTTCGACATCAGAGATGATATACGGCTGCTCAGTGGAGACTGGGTACACTGGACGGACTCGCCGAGAACTACCAGATGGTATTATACCTTACGTCAGATGGCAGTTCTCTGGTGACACTGGTACAGAGTAGTCTGTTGAACCGAGATCGTCATAGAGTCTTGTGTGGTTCCCACTGTGCTCTGATTTCCATCTTACCACCTCCAAGAGGGCATGCAAAACGGTAGTTTTTGGGTATAGTCCCGAGTCACATGGAGGAAATGAGCGATAGGAGGGGATTCGTCTCTCCCGGTATAGGGGGTTGATGTTGCGCTGTGTTCGATTGGCTATAACCGGAAATCCCTGGCCAGGGTTGCTGAGATTTACTGGTAAGTGTTACCAGTAGTTTCTCGAACTGTTACAGACCTCATATCGACACGACTTATCGAGCTATTGGGGTCTGACGTTTACCACCCCTAGGCAAGATATGCGACATATCAGATGATCAGACCGGACTGTACAGTAAGTGTTACTGGTTGGATTCACAGGAGTGTGAGCGGGCTTGCTCATCGATCTTCTGATCGCTCAATACCCGGGTGGCCGTTACGTTTAGCAGACCGCTTGCGGCTTGTGGGTGTTTGATATGATCATCACCTGCTGCCGGCGTATTGACGAGTCTTTAGAGTCCTACACAGAGGTTTCCTGGCTCAAGCGAAACGAAATAGGAGCGCATATGAGATATGTGCGGGACCGAGAATAATGCATGTATGTGATACCGTATTTCATTCTCTCGATGAATGTGTCGAATGGTTATATGCGATATAACCTAGTTATCAAATCAAGGATTGATTCGATAAATCGATACATTGTATACTAGTCGGTTGTGTGCGACATGACCGGATCATTGAATCAAGTGTTGATTTAATGATTTAATGTATAATTATATATTTGATATATTACTTTACATTAACTAGTATATGTTCACTTTAAATGGATTTTCTCACTTGGATTGTGCACATTGTATATGTGATATACTTTTGTACACAAGTTTGTATCATGTTTGATGATACATGCTCACTAGGGTTTGTGTAAAGATTAAACCATGGTTGTGTAATGGTTAGGGTTTTCATTTTCTTATTTATTTATTTATTTATTTATTTCATTTATTTTATTTTGGAAAAGAAAAAGGGAAAATGGTGGCTTTGTTTGTTTGTATATTGAAGCTTCATGAAGCTTTGACTAAGTGACCATTTTGTCTCATGCTTAACCCTAACCATTCCACTTAACCCTAGTTCATTCTCTACACTTGACCATGGTTTTGATTATGATAAGTATTGATTTTTTTTTCTTTCAAAAAAAAGACTTATCATAATCATCTTCATCTTCTTCTTCTTAAAAGATGAAGAAAGCTTGCTTCATCAATGGCAACTTGAGCAATTGAGTGAGAAATCCAATTCTAAAGTGAACCCACCTCCTATTTCTTCATCCTCTACCTCTTGCCAAGTAGTAAAGGGTGTTTTCTTCACAAGTTCCATGACTTGGTGAAGTGGGAGCTTGATCTTGTGATGCCTCGACGTAGATTATCTTCGGCACGAAGCCGACGACCTTGCCCGCCCATTTCTCCGATGAAGCTGACGCTAGAGCCCGGGTTTCCATTTGGACAGCGAGGAGACTTCATTGCGGAGCAATGGAGGTGGAGGACCGGATCTACAAAGGTTGTATTTCCGTTCTTTTAGTTAAATTGTTAACTAGTTTCATTTGTCGCCTAAAATTCTAGTTAACGATCTAGTCTAGGGTTTCTCGGCACTTGTAAAATTTGAAATTGGCATGGTTGATGCCTTGTGAGACCTTATTAGTGTGCCTAGGAACCCTACAGGTTTCCAGTGTTATCTCAAGGTGTTTTGGGCTACACTCCGACATGACTTGTACCGCTATTAGGGGACTGACGTTCACCGCCCCCTAGGCCCGCCGTGCGATGTATCAGACGAACAGACCGGACTGTACGGAGACTGTCACATACAGGCTCAGTAGGAGTTCAGATGGGGTCACCTTGTCAGTCTTCTTATCGGCATCTACCTGGGGACCGTTACGTACAGCTAGTGCCGCTTGCGGTCTGTGGTTAAACTCACTGCCAGCGTAATGTCGAGTCTTTAGAGTCCCACACAGAGAGCTATTCGCCTTTAGGCAAAATGAGTAGAGGTCGCATGGTTTTGCGACAGGGTTCGTTCACATCCGCGCACTTGTGCACGTTTGCTGTCCGGACAGCTTATACTAGCGGGCTTTGGTTTAAGCCGGATCCTAGTATATGATTTGGGATTGGTTTTATCTCATTGTATTCGTGTTCCTTGGATCAAGAATACGGGTGCGTATGCACAATTGCTTGAGACAGAGGGAGAGGACTTTGATTAGGGTTAATGACCATTGTCATTTTATTAACCCTAATGCTTATGTGTGTATTATGGTTAATTGATATTAGTTTAATATAATTGTGCATGGTTATGTTTGTTGACCATTTGACATTCTTGACTTGTTGACCTAGGTTGACACTTTGACCATCATCATTTCATTTAGAAGATACTCTTTGATCCTTGCAATTTGCATTAAAAATGAAATGATAATGGTCATGTCTTGATTAAGCCATGACAATTATCTCACTAATTATCTATTTACAATAATTCACACATATATGTGAGAATGCTTCATATTTTCTCTAATTCTATCATTCACTTTCTCTCTCTTGTTCTTCCTCTCCCTCAAGCTCTTCCCTCTCATGTGTTGAGAAACACTTGAGCTTGAGAAAAACCTCTTCTTGATAATCTTTACTCTCATCTAGGGTTCTAGGATTAGCACTTCTAGCACCCTAGTTACTTCTAGCTTGAAGTTGAAGCCAAAGGTTGAGGCTTTCGGGTGGATCCTTTTTCGACTCAAGAAGACGACAAAGGTGATCCCTTTCTACTACTCCAAGGAACAAGGAGAGAAGGACATAAAGCCCTAGGTATAACCATTCTACTCTTTAACTAGTTTCTAGTTAGCTTTAGCAAGTTTTTGTTTAGCAAAGATCCGACTTTGTCTAGTCCATGTTGCTTAGAGTAGTAAAAATACGATTTTTATTCCGTTTTCCGCCTCCCCGCAAGCACCGGGGTGGGCAACGTGGACTTACATAGCTGAGGTTTGGGACGAGGAGAGTCGTGTTAGTTAGATCAGCCGTTTGTTGTTTTAACTTCTGTCAGCGATTCTTTTGTTGCGCAACACGTATTTCAATCGTGTGCCTATCGATTAGGAGATTCATCTGTCACTTGATCCTTCTAGAGATGTTGGATTTGACGTTCTCCTGGGCATGGAATGGTTAGCTATGTGCTAGGCGTCTGTGGACTGCCGTGAGAAAACAGTCAGGTTTTGTTTTCCCGGTGAGTTAGTTATTGTAGTGCAGGGGGACAGTTGTGCCGCCTCTCACAGCTTGAATTCAACCTTTTCGCTAGTGGGCTTTTGAGGAAAAGATGTCGAGAATTCTTAGCGTTCATTCGTGATACCGGAGCCACAGTGGGTTTGTTGGACCGGCTTTCCTTCGTGCGAGAGTTTTCCGACGTTGTTCCAGATGAGCCGGCGAAGCTTAGGGAGCTTAAGGATCAGCTGCAGAGTTTTTTGTTGGGGGGCTTGTGCGTCTGAGTGTTTCGCATTGGGGAGCTCCTATTTCTGTTCGTCAAGGGGAAGGACGACTGTTGAGGATGCGTATTGATTGATCGTCAATTGAACCGGCTTACGGTGTGGATAGGTATCCTTTATCTCGCATTGACGATTTCTTCGATCAGCTCCAGAGTGCGAGACATTTTTCTAAGTTTGTTTGGGATCAGGTCATCATTGTTGCGGGTTCGGAATGATGACATTCCAGAGACCGCCTTGTGTGTGCTATGGGTTTTGTGTGTCTTGGTGGGGTCATTGGACTCACCAATGCCCTAGCAGCATTCGTAGATATGATGAACCAGATTTCTTCAGTCCGTTCCTTGACCAGTTATTGTTGTGTCATTGACGACATTCTGGTCTATTCGATGTGTCATGAGGGACAGGAGTAACACTTAAGGATTTGTTTTACAGATATTGGGAGAGCCCCAGCGGTTTGCTAGATTCTCGGAGTGTTCCTTCAGGCTTGATTGTGTTGACTCCTAGGTCTTGTAGTTACGGGAGATGGTTTTGTATGGACCCGAGGAGGATCGAGGCCGTACAACTTTGACCCATACTTATATCCGGGACAGAGGTCCGCAGATTTTAGGCTTAGTAGGTTTTTACCGCCGTTTCGTGCAGGATTGCTTGTGTATCGCTGCACCGTTGACTGGACTGACCGGAAAGGAGGTTCCTTTTTCTTTGGACTGAGGCATGCGTGCGGAGTTTTCCGGTAGTTGGAGATTCGGTTGACAACTGCACCGGCTCTTTCTTGCTTTCTGGTTCGGGCGACATTGTTGTTTAACTGTGATGTTTTGCGAGTGGGGCTCGATTGTGTACTGAGGTGACACTATAGAGTTATCGCCTTTACTTCCCGACAGTTGGAGGAAGTACGAGCAGGATATCCCACTCTTGATCTAGAGATGGCCGCGGTGGTCGTGCGTTGGAGATTTGGACACACTACTTTTTCGAGAGTCGTGTCAGATTTTCACGGACCACCGGAGCTTAATGTACATCTTCCTGCAGCGGGTTTTGATTGTTGAGATAGTCTTCTGCAGATTTATAGTTCTTGTGCAATCGTTGAGTACAGTTTAAGTTCGCCTCTATTGAAAGGACAGCTTACTCATGTCTGCGCCTGACCACTTTTCCTTAATCTCTTTCGCGTGGCACTGCCCGCCGATGCTCGTTCGTCAGAGATACTTGAGCATACTCTGCTGGGTAATGATTCAGTGTCCTTGATTTGAGACCAGATGTGCTACATTTAGGGACGCGTTTGTGTACCTAATACTATTGCTAGAGACGTGAAATCCTAGAGCAGGCACATTTGTCAACTTTCTGTACTCATTCAAGTTCCACCTTCATTTGACGTGACTTATAAGATAGTTACGGGTGGGCAGGGATGTAAAGAGAAGTTTCGGGTTTCGTTTCAAGGTGTCTTTCTTGTGGTGTGCTAAGGTTGAGCATCTGAGACCGGCTGAAGAGTTGCAACCTTTAACCGTTCCGGAGTGGGAATGGGAGCAGATCTCCACGAATTTCGTTATGGTGTCTACCCAGGTTTAGTAAGGGTGTGACTCCATTCGGGTGTTTGTTGTCCGGTTATACTCAGTTTGCTCAGTTGTTCTTTTTTAAGTTTGTGCGTCGCACGGAGTTCCTTCATGGGTCGTATCCAATGAAGGTACCCTGTTCGCTTGCCGTCTAGGGCAGGAACTTCAGGAAGCCTTGGGTACTGGTTGAGCTTTAGCTCCGTCTTTCCATCCGCAAGATGATGGTTTTGTGAGAGCGGGCTATACCGACTCTAAAGGATATGGTTATGCATGCGTACTATTTTTTGTCGACAGTTGGGATCGTCACTTTCCATTGTTAGGATTCTCCTTCGATAGCAGTTATTAGGAGACATTCCAATTAGGAACCTTGAGGTTTAGTTGTTAGGTCGTGTCGATCGCCATTATGTTTTTCTGACTTTGCGTAAATAGGATTTTTGGACCCCAGCTAGTCTAGAGACTTCTCAGATGATCCAGTTGGTTCAGATCAGGATGATGACAGTCCTGTGCGGACAGAGGTCTTATGCCGACCATGGTGGTCGCAGGCTTGAGTTCGCAGTGGGAGATCATGTATTCCTACGGATTTTTCCGATCAATGACGTGTTGATTTTTGGGAAGCTTACCCCAAAATTGTAGGTCCTTTCGAGATCCATAAAGCGGGTTAGTCCCGTTGCCTATAACTTGGCACTTCCGCCCAGATTATTGAGTATTCACCCCGTATTCCTTGTGTCGATACTTTGCAATAACCTTCATGACCTTTCTCACATGATTGAGCATCAGACCATTTAGCTTTGATGCGATCTTTTCGTTCACCGACAGCCATTTGTGTCCGTGGCTCGACAGGTGGAGAAACTTCGGTCAAGGGTCTTTCCATCCGTGGAGAGTTTTCTTGAACGTAGCCATATAGTGAGGTGATCACTTGGGAGGCTGCGAGCGAGATATGAGACTTTGTAATCTTCTCTTTGAAGGTAGGCTTAGTGAGAATTTTAAATTCGGGGACGAATTTTTATAAGGGGGGGAGATTGTAACGTTTTAGAAATCGTTATGCGAATTTTTCCGTTTTAGAGTAAAATTGTCGATATTTTCTGTTTTAAACCGACTGTGATCAAACGTCTATATAAATTTTCCGGCAGCTAGTTTAGCTAAAATAAAGCTAGTGCGCAAGTTTTGGGGGTATATGGGACGTTTTGGTTCAATTAGAATATTTACCTATTTTAATATTATTTTAATGTGGTATTTACATTTTGGGAAATTTCTCCAAAATTGTAATCTTTTCAAATAAATCAAGCTTGAGTAAACCAAAACCTCCATATAATATCTAGATATTTGTTTTGTGCTATGGTTTAATATTTTAAAAGAAAAGAAATAGATTGAAGAGGTGGCATGTGCATGCATGTACATTTATGTGCATTTAATGCAAGGAATTGCTAGGAAACTCTACCGAATTCCCTCACCTCCTCACTTGGTCGACTTCATCTCTCTTTCTTCTGCCCTTGATCAATTCTTTTCCATTTGCAACAATTCCCAAGCTAATTAAATCTCCAAAATCACAAAATACTTCAAGTCTTGATATTTTTGCCTCTTTGATCACTTGGAGCTAGGAAAGCTTGATCTTGTGAGCAAGTATTGATAGGTAAAATCCCTAATCTGTTAAATAGGAGTTTTTATGATGTATAGCTCGTCGGTTGTAGCGTAGAACTCTTAAAGTATCGATTAGTACAATATCGTATTTTTTTAGTGCCTTTTTGAGTCTCTGTGATCTGCTGTGACCTGGGATTTTTACTTAGTGACCAAACAAGATTTTTGTGATGTAATAATGAACTTAAGACCCCACCTGAGACACGAGACCCACCCCACCGGCTTTGGCCTGCGACCCTTTGGAGAATTCCGGCGACACCGGTTTTGGAGGGGAGTTGAGTGTTGGTTTTCTTATGGGTAGTTGTCTGCTGTAGTTTAGGGGTGTTTGGTACTGTTTACTTTTTTAGTATTTACAATATGCAAAATCTGGGATCATTTTCCTATAATCTAGTGTTTTGTGTCCGCGCGATACGTTATACGACACGGATCGTGCACTTTCTGTGATTTTGCTCTTAGGTTGTTTTCGTCGTGTCGCTATGCACATTAGCCACAATACGAACACTTGAGAGTATGTTTGTGTTGTTGTGTCGGTTAAATGTAGTTTGTGCGTGTTTTGGGTTTATTATTAATATATACTTACGTTATTGTTTTATTGTGGTAGGTTCGCAGGCGGGGACTTCGGACACTGCTACAAGGGGAAAACAAGTGGTTGGCTTCACTTAGCCAGGAGCGTCGATGAGTAGATTTAACATCTACAGGGGAATCACCCGTATAGCGTTATGCGTCTGAGCTAGAAATAACTTGACATGTCGCATATTCTATGTCATATTTAGAGTTCCGCATTTACCCTACTGCTTAGTTAACTGTTGTGCTTGGACTAGTATCCTTATGACATTGCACTATTATTGACGGCTCATGTTGCACGAGCACTGATTGTATGCCACACACATCGTCAATAACTGCCATGTCACGCACAACTCACTTATAGATATGATAATGTTTGGTTAGGGACATTGTGACATTAATTCATATTTCTTATCGCATATGATATTATAGCATACCTGTATACCTATATGCTTACACATATGCCTTGACATACTTACATGCTAGTTATCTGTATACCTATAGAGTATTGTACCATTAGCGATAGGTACATACACATAATGACATAGCTACATGTATATCTTGCATACATTCTTCACTTATACCCAGGGGGTATATTACATCATTACTGATAGGTAGATATCTATATCTTGCTACACCTTTATGTTTGCACATATATCTGGTTATGGCTATATGTTTACCTTTACTTGATGTCATTTAGAATTGGAGAAATTATGAACCGCATAATTTATATTTTAATTGGTTGCAGTTAAATAGCGGCTTTCCTTTATATGCTCGCATTTTAGTTTTATGATGTGTATATTATATTCATGGATTTTCGTATTGAGATATGGATTTTTCATGATGTTTTCTGGATTTGAGGACCGTGGTAGTTTCATGAAATTATGCATTATTTGAAAAACCTGGTTTCTCTTGATATGATATTTCAGCAGCCACCATGAGATTTATCGGTTCTGATATATATATGCCCTACGCGAGGAAAGGAGGGAGCCGTGTGCGGGTACATAGTGGGGCCCGGAGGTACCCCGGTGCAAGAATCTCAGTGAGAAGATGAGTTAGTGGGGGAATCATACTTACCGGTGACAGTACCAATGACTCGGCAGTTATCATGGGGATACCGACGGGAGTCATGTGCGTATGGATATGTCGAGAGGCGAGGGTCAGATCTAGGCACTCGAGCTTTCGGGATAGCGTATGATACGTACCTATCAGGGTGCCAGTCATGGAGACAGCACCTGATAGATCGGCCTTTCTGTGTCGATACTTGACATATTGTTTTCATGATATTTTACTCTTAAGTATATATATATTAGTGGAGTGGGACGCTAATATATATGTATACATATCCATTTATATATATCATCATATTTATTCATGCAAATATACCTAGGATATAAGAGATGCACTTGATCTTGGATTTAGGACATTTGAGATTTTCTTGACATTGAATACAGGATATATATGAGATTTGCTGATTTTGTACATTCAGGATACATGAGATTTACTTGATATTATACATTCAGGATTTGTGAGACTTATATGATATGAGAGCCAATTTGGTGGCTGATTTGAGAAATTGGGATTTGGATTGTCTTGATGGATTTTGATCCTACCACGATTTCAGGATTCCGTGGAAATGACATGTTTCATCCCATACTTCATATTTATATATATGCACTGCTTCATGTGTTAGTTGTACCTGTTAGAGTACCTTTCATGACTGTTGCATATATACCTTTCCATATCATTATTGCATGATTATTGCATACCGATTGTCTTATTATTACTTGATGTACTTGTAGTACCTGATAGAGTACTTTACATGACTGTTACATATATATCGTCATATTATTGTTTCATGTATTAATTGTACCTGCTAGTGTACTTTCATGACTGATGCATTATATATGACCATTCATTGCTATTAGATGTTTATGTTAGATTCGCGCTGTACGTACATACTCGCGATTACCTGTATATGTTATTTTACTATTCACGAGTTGGCAACTCACCTCCGTTGTGCCACAGTGTTTTGCAGGTGTTCCTCAGGATAGTCAGAGGCAGGGCTATATTCATCTATCTTATCATCTTTTGCTGCAGATACCGCATCAGCTCACAGTGTGCAGTTTGCTTAGGTAGATTTTGTGGTTATTCGTTGTTGTATTGTATATTCGTTGTATCCTTGTACTCTCCATCTACTATTTCTGGTTTAACTTAGAGACTTGGTGTGAGGACGATATTGTATATTATTTTATGACTTGGGTGTCTTTTATACAGTTTCCTTTTTATCGTCTTCTATTTCTTCGCTACGGCGCCGTATATTTGTTGTGGTGGTTGTTTTCCGCCTTTGGACGTGTTTTTGCTCCCGTTTGGGGATGCTTTACTTATGTTTATGTTGTACCCATTTTTGGGTTGGTTTTTACAAAGGAGGTGCTGCCAAAATTTTAAAGGAAATAAAGTTGGACTTTTAAAGAATTTGGGTTGAGATTTAAATGTTTCTTATCTTTTCTTGTCTTTTGATGGTTTAGATTTCTGAGTTTTGGCTTTCTTTTACTGCGTTACACCTGCAGACGTTGTGTAGTATTAGGGCCGTCACGTGCCAATTTTGGGTCGTGACAGTGATGTCTAAGGAATTCATTTTGTTGGGCTTGAAATCCAAAGTATGTGACACATTGTGTTTATGATGTCTAAGGTGGTTGCGGATTCCAACTGTTGTAGTTTTTCACTTTCTTTTCTGCTACCGTAAGTGTAATATGTGGTGTATCGCCGATTTCGTTGCTATACGTCAACGACAATTGGGATACGCATATTTACTTACGTTGATGACATGTGATGTTATGTGTTGCTGTGATATGTTATATTGGATCGTCGTGTTTTGAATAGCCGAGGGTTTTTATGTGAGATGAGAGTTTTTCATTTTCATTCATGTAAAAGCTTGTATGTAATATTCTTTTATTGGGGCACTTCCGGGTTGAGGGCGATTTAAATATTGATGTATATTATTTACTTTTCCGCATTAGGATAGACCCAACGTGGGGAGCACAAGTAACCGGGTTCTAGGGTCCAGTGGGAGACCATCTTGAGGAGTCGAGACTGGGTCTTCTAACTCTAGAATTGGTAGGGTTGCTTGCCGCTCTTGTAGGGGTCTAGGGATGTGGGTTTGGCTATTCATCGCGACCGTGGAATCCATGTTTTATACTGGTTTAATCTAAAACACGGAATTCCTAGTATATCCAATATTTCATATGTTATTCTTCTGCTGCTAATATTTTATGATGTGGTCACTTGATATGTTCTGAGACGAATGTCTATATATTATATATATGATATATAATAACTATTGATGCTTTCATTTCTTCTGTGATACTTGTGAAGAACAATTTGATGGGACTTCATTAATGAGATTAATGAAATAAAACAAACCTAAAAATGTTGTAGAAACTTGTTTAAAAACTGTTAGCTCTAGTTCTTGCTTTGCATAGCGGTATTCCTTGTAGAATATCCAGCACCTTATTCGATAAGGAAAGAGCCGAGATCCCTTCATCGAGAGTGACCTCTTTAGCGAAACTAGCAGATGCTACAAACTCGGTTTGTCTTTTGATTGCTTCTATAGTTTTTCTTTGTATAGTGGTATTTATGAAATATTCTGCACCTTATTCTATAAAGAAAGAGCCGAGATCCCTTCACCGGGAGTGACCTCTTTAGCGAAACTAGTAAAAGCCTCAAAAACACTGATTTTCAAAATCACTCGATTCTACAACGATATCAAGTTCATTACACAAAAGGTTTTTATAAAAAACTGTCGTAGCCCTTCGTCATTTCAGATAAGTAGTATTTAGTATTTGTGCTACGTTTGTTGACCTTGTCAAGGCGTAGTGTGCGGTAGCTGATTAGTGCTTATCTGCTAGCATATGATGCGATTGGATTAGGGTAGTCGTGCGGCCTTGTTGACCTTGTCAAGGGTCGTGCGGGTGGGTTTAATTCAATCAGGAAATGACGGGTTGAACTTGACATGCGGTCTATGGTTTGTTGACCTTGTCAAGGTCATAGATCGCTTGAGGAAAAATATTATCGGGAATTTCAAGTGTTGAAATTTGCAATGAGATTGCATACCTTCAATGAGAGAGTTGGATCCCGATACCCACTGCGAGTTGTTAGATATATGTATGCCCTAGAGGCCATTACTGTACATTGGATGTATATTGTAGTGGATGCTGGGACATATATAGGTAGGACTTTCTTGCTCGACATGATAGTACGCTATCTGGATGCTCTTTGTCTTAACATGTATACTTTCTGTCTCTCTGATTACATGTTGATAAAGCCCTTAGGATGAGTACTCGACTTCCAGGACTATGATGCAGATCATACTAGTGTGGCCTGGGTAGTCAATGAGTACATCCTTCATTGTTCCTAGTCGTGGAAATATCGAGACGGGGCATCGATATTCCAGAGTAGACTAGCGTGTATCTTCTCGACCCATGTGATGGGCGATGGATGATCCCATATCCATTGGTGTTTGACATCAGAGATGGTATGCGGGTGCTCAGTGGAGACTGGGTACACTGAACGGACTCGCCGAGAAATCCCAGATGGTATTATACCTCACGTCAGATGGCAGTTCTCTGGTGACACTGGTACAGCTTAGTCTGTTGACCCGAGATCGTCATAGAGTCTTGTGTGTCTCCCACTGTGCTTTGATTTCCACCATACCACGGCTCTACTGAGTCGTGCAAACAGGTGGTTTTTGGGTACAGTCCCGATTCACATGGAGGCAATGAGCGATAGGAGGGGATTCATCTCTCCCGGTATTAGGGGTTGATGTTGCGCTATGCTCGACTGGCCATAACAGGAAATCCCTGGCCAGGGTTGCAGTGATATACTGGTAAGAGTTATCAGTAGTTTCACGAATGTTATGGACCTCAAGTCGGCATGACTTATCGAGCTACTGGGGTCTGACGTTTACCACCCCTAGGCGAGATATGCGACATATCAGACGAACAGACCGGACTGTACGGTAAGTGTTACTGGTTGGATTCACAGGAGTGTGAGCGGGCTTGCTCGTCGATCTTCTGATCGCTCAATACCCGGGTGGCCGTTACGTTTAGCAGACCGCTTGCGGCTTGTGGGTGTTTGATATGATCATCATCTGCTGCCGGCGTATTGACGAGTCTTTAGAGTTCTACACAGAGGTTTCCTGGCTCAAGCGAAACGAAATAGGAGCGCATATGAGATATGTGCGGGACCGAGAATAATTCGTGTATGTGATACCGTGTTCCATTCTCGTGATGAATGTATTGATAGGTTATATGCGATATAACCTAGTTATCGAATCAAGGATCGATTCGATAAGCCGATACATTGGATACTAGCCGGTTATATGCGACATAACCGGATCATTGAATCAAGTGTTGATTTAATGATTTATTGTATAATTATATATTTGATATATTACTTTGCATTAACTAGTATTGGTTCACTGTAAATGGATTTACTCACTTGAAATGCACATTGTATATGTGATATATTTTTTATGTACATAATTGTATCATGTTTGATGATACATTCTAGCATGGGTTTGTGTAAAGAATTAAACCATGGTTAGTTAGTGATTAGGGTTTCTTTTCATTCACTTATTCATTTATCTATTTATTTATTTTATTTATTTCATTTGAAAAGATAAAGAGAAAAGAATGGTTGCTAGTTTTGTTTTTTCCTTGAAGCTTCTTGAAGCTTTGAACAAGTCCACCATTCTTGTCTCTTCTCTAACCCTAACCACTCATCTAACCTTAGTTAAATCTCTACACTAAACCATGGTTGAAGTTATGATAAGTATTCCTTTTATTTTCCTTTTAATATAACTTATCATATCTTCTTCTTCATCATCATCTTCTTCTTCCATGAAGAAAAGCTTGCTACTCCAATGGCAAGTGATGAAATTGAGTGAGAAATCCAATTCTAAAGTGAACCCACCTCCTATTTCTTCATCCTCTACCTCTTGCCAAGTAGTATAGGGTGTTTCCTTCACAAGTTTTCAAGGCTTGGTGAAGTTGGAGCTTGATCTTGTGATGCCTCGACGTAGATCATCTTCGGCATCGAACCGACGACCAAGCCCGCCCATCTCTCCGATGAAGCCGATGCTAGAGTCATGGATTTGATTTGGACAGCGGAGGGACCTCATCATGGAGCCTAGGACGTGGAGGACCGGATCTACAAAGGTTGTAGCTTCTTTCCTTTAGTTAAAAGTCGTTAACTTGCATCGCATAGCCTATATATCTAGTTAACGATCCGTATTAGGGTTTGTAGGCACTTGTAAAATTTGAATTAGTCATGTTTGATCATTTGTGAGACTTCATTAGTGTGCCTAGGAACCCTACAGTTGTATGAGAGCCTAGCTAGAGCCTTAGGCGATGCGTAGACGGAGTTAGAAATCCGATCGTACCGAAACCCTAACCCTAATATTGCTCTCTGTACATTTTTGAAATTCGTGTATTTTTGTAAATTAAAAATATGCAGAAAAATCAGCAGGGGATTGTAAGGGTTACTGGAAAATTCGATGGCCTAATTCCTTAAAGGCGTCGCGGATCCGCGGCATGAGCATGCTCATGCGGCGGTTCCGCGGCCATTTTGTCTTATTGTGCATCGAATTTTGCACCGTAATTCTTAGATTGCAGTGTTGGTTTTCCTGGGAATTTTTAATATTTTTTTAAGAGTTGAATATTCTGGGTTGTTTTGGGGATTCGGTGTATCGATCGGATTGTCTAATTTTGTCTGTGTGTTTTTCCGGTTAATTTTTAGAATATGTTAAAAAGTTCGACCGGATATAAATACCCATTTTTTCCCCTACCGGGAAATTTCCAATTGTTGGATTTTTCCGTAGTTTAACGACGTTCTAAGTAGTGCAAGTAACGCGATGGTCCCTCTAGAAGAAAACAAACCTTAACTCGATTATGTGACCGTCTTGAACTGCCCTTTGAACCTTCGGGTTTGGGGCAGTACGGCGTGCCACATGTAAGGCGTTGGCTTGACCCTTCTACGGCTGGACCGTTGGTACTGAGGCACGAACTGAATGTTGTTAGACTTATTTCATGTGTTGAGCTATTTCGGGAAAACTTGGGTGTTCGAATGTTCAATCGGAAAGTTTAACATTTTCTGTTTATCCGGAATGTGATACAACAATTGGAATTCACAAAAGTTATGTGATAACTGAATGAATGTTATAAACATAGCACTTTAGACTCACTTGATCGGTTGCCACGGAATTTTGATGTGATCAAAAGTCCGTCGCAATCACGTAGCGTACGCGGATACTCGCCGGGTAAACTTAATAGACAGCTTCACTCCATTGCCTCGACCAAGTGACTGTAGGAGAACCCCCTCGCCGAAAGCATCCGTTCGGGTGCTCGCGGCAGCGGTGTTCCGCCTTAGTGCACTTCGTCGACGGTATCGGGGGTGCAGCCGCCTACTAAAGTTTGCGACGAGCATTCGATCTGAATGTCGGGAATCCTGTTGAATTGCCCGACTTTTATATTGAAAAGTATTTTCGATTTTGAGACTAAAATGCGGGGTTTATAATTGTTAGGCATGTGATGTCTAAGGAATTCATTTGATTAGGCATGCGATGTCTAAAGAGGTTGCAGATTCCAACTGTTGTAGTTTTACACTTTCTTTTCTGTGACCGTAAGTGTAATATGTGATATCGCTGGTTTCGTTGCTATATGTCAACGACAATTGGGATGCACATATTTACTTACGTTGATGACATGTGTTGTTATGTGTTGCTGGATATGTTATATTGGATCGTCGTGCTTGAATAGCCGGGGGGTTTTATGTGAGATGAGTGTTTTTCCATTTTCATTCATGTAAAAACTAATTTGTAATATTCTTTTATGGGGGCACTTCCAGGTTGCGGAAGATGTCATCTTTTGTATATTATTTACTTTTCTGCACTAGGATAGACCTAAGGAGGGGAGCACAAGTAACCGGGTTCTGGGGTCCAGTGGGAGACCAACTCGAGGAGTCGAGTCCGGGTCTCCTAACCCTAGAATTGGTAGGGTTGCTTGCCGCTCTCGTAGGGGTCTAGGGGTGTGGGATTGGCTATTCATCACGACCGTGGAATCCATGTTTTATACTGGCTCGTATTGAAAACACGGACGTCCTAGTATATCCAATATTTCATATGTTTCTTCTGCTGTGATTTATCTGTGATGTGATCATGTGATGTTCTGTGACAGATACTTTATATAGTATATATGATATATTATATAGACGTTGATTATGTTTTACACCCGCACTAGCCCTGCCTCGCTCTGGCGTTAGTTACCTAACCTAACGGTGCAGACGGGACATCGAGGCGAATGCGGATGGCATAAGCGTACGTTATATTTATCTGTGATGTTTAGGTGGACTTAAATGATGGGACATTCATTAATGAGATTAATGAAAGAAAATAAACCTAATTGATGTTGTGGAATTGAATTTCAAAATAAAACAGGTAGCTGCAGTTCTTGCTTTGCATCGTGGTGTTCCTTGTAGAACATCCTGCACCTTATTCGATGAGGAAACGACCGAGATCCCTTCACCGGGAGTGACTCCTTTAGCAATAACTGGCAGATGCTACAACCCTCGGTTTGTCATTTGATTGCTTCTATAGTTTCTGCTTTGCACAGTGATATATATGATATATCCCGCACCTCATTCGACGAGGAAAGGGCCGACGATCCCTTCACCGGGAGTGACCCCTTTAGCAAAACTAGAAAAGCCTCGAAAACATTCCATTTAAAAACCATTTGATTCCGCAACGAGATCAAGTTCAAAGCGTTAAAGGTTTTCATAAAAAAAACCATTCGCAACCCTCCGTCATTTTAGGAAGTAGAGTACTTGGTATTCGTGCTACGTTTGTCGACCATAGCCGAGGCATAGTGTGCGGTAGCTAAGTGATGTCTTCCTACACAGCATATGATGCGATTAGTTAGGACAGTCATGTGGCTTTGTTGACCTTAGCCAAGGGTCATGTGGGTGGGTCTAATTAATCACGAAATGACGGGTAGAACTTGACTAGTACCTATGATTTGTTGACCTTAGCCAAGGTTATAGGTGCTAGGGGTAAAAACCATTATCGCGAGTTTCAAGTGTTGAAATTTGCAATGAGATTGCATACCTTCTATATGATAGTTGGATTCCGATGCCCACTGCGAGTAATTGTTACTCTTGGGAGAGTTTTGCACTTTACAATTAGCTGATCAAGTAGGTGTCTAGAAAGGTGTCAACGGGGTTACGCCTCTGGGAAAATGAGGTTTACTGTAATTAGGTCCGTGCGAAAGCACGGGGAACCTCCCTCAAAGTACCGACACTGGCCTAGCTGAAAGATTGGCGAACTTGTAGAGTGCAATTAATCCCGCCTAGTCTTTCTTTTTAGGGTTTGAAGGAAGATTTAATAAAAACAGTAGGAGCCATCCTGATTAGATAAAATAATAACCAATCTATTCTTGCAAGAGCGCACGCTGAGTGTTTTCTTCTCTCTCTCTCCTGGTAGCGACCATATCACGCCTTAATCAAGATAATAATACGGATATTGACCGAACCCGCTTGTTATAGTGAGCTGGGGAACGTTGGTCCCGCTCCAACTTATAATTGTTATAAGACAGAGCAGGAAATTGGGGATTACATGAATTCCCGTGCCGCCCAAACGAAGAGAGTGCATGCTGATGCATCATCTTCGGGTGTGTTCATTACAAAGAATTGTTTCTCAGTATCCTCCGCATCCTGGGTATATGATACCGGATCTGGATCCCAGATATGTAATCTGTTACATAGGGCTACAAAAAGGGTAGAAAAACTGAGAACGGGTGATAAGTTTCATGAGACACAAAACGGGGCAAGTGTTGCAGCCAAGTCTGTTGGTCACTGTCACCCTGTATTACCAATACATTGATTCTGAACGAATGTTATTAGATACCGAACCTGATATACAAAATCATATCACTCTCTTTACAAGTAAAGAAATGATAAAATTTTATATTGTTGGATAATGTTTTGAACATTTCCTATATCAAAAGTTGATCGGTTCAGGCACGTTATCTAAAAGCAATGATGTTCTAAATCAAACTACAGTTCCTAGTATACGGAACACATACAAGAGGAAGAGTTCAGAAATGAACGAATCATTCTTGAGGCATTGTAGACTAGGTCATATCAATGCGACCCGACTGGCTGATGTTACATTTTAGATGCATATTTAAATCAGTTTGAATTTACATCTTGTGAAACTTGCCAGTCATGTCACAAAGATAAGATGACCATAGCTCTGTTTGTTGGAAACAGAGAAAGAGTTAGTAAACTCTTGGGACTGATACATTATGATGTATGTAAGGTCTCCTGTCTACACATGCCAGGACTGGTTCTTTATACCTCATTACGTTCTCTGATGATCTCTCAAGATTCTGACATATGTTCCTGTTGAAACACAAGTCCGAACCTTTTGAGATATTCACAGAATATAAGTTAGAAGTAGAGAACCAACAACCGGGTATAAGTATTATGTCCTATGATAAGATCAGTGAGGAGAATACTTGTGCATGGCATTCCTGGACTATTCTAAAAGAAAATGAGATTCTCTCTCCGTATTACTCCTCTGAATACATCACAGCACAATGGTGTATCAGGGCGGAGCAATCGCACAATATTAGATATGGTGTGCTCTATGATGAGTATTACCGAGTTACCTATTTCCTTTTGGGGTTATGCGCTTGAGAAGCTGCGTACCTATTGAATTAGGTTCGAATCAGATCACTGCCTACCATTCCTTATGAGATATGGTATGGGAAAAGCCTATCTCTTAAGTAAGTTAAGATTTGGGATTGTCCGGCCTATGTCAAAAGCAAAATCCGGACAAGATTGAGGCAAGATCAGTTATGTAGAACTGGAAAGGTTCCAGCTGTACAAAACTGCTAACGATTTGACAGAACCAAAGGATTCAATAGTTTCCGACGAACCTCAGCCTCTCCGCCGATCTGGTAGGGTTCCTCATCCGCCTAAGAGATACCTCGGTTTCTCGATGACAGTCGGAGCAAGGAATGCATCATGAGATGATGACCCAACTAGTTTCGAGCAGGCCATCGAGAGTAGGGACTCTGTAAGAATGGCTGGATGCTTAGCGATCTGAGATGGAATCCATATACACCAACAAAGTATGGACTTTGGTTGCTGTATCTGAAAGGTTAAATCCCCATCAGGAGCAAGTATATCTTAAGAAGATTACTTGGTGTAGATGGAAAAGTTGAGACTTTCAAAGCTAGACTTGTTAAAGGTTTTAGTCATCAACCAGGTGTGGATAATGATGAAACCTTTTCTAGGGACTATGCTTAAGTCCATCTAGATCTTACTTTCCATTGCTACATACCATGACTACGATATCTGGTGGTTGGGTGCCATGACTACTTTTCTAAATATTGATTTAGAAAAGAACGTCTATAAGAACACAGCCAGAGGGCTTCGTAAACAGTGGGAGCAGCGGAAACGTGCGCAAGTTGCTCTAGATAATGAAGCAGGCATCGCGGAGTTGGAACGTCTGTTTTGATATGATAGTCAAAGTGTTTGACTTCATCAAAATGGTAGATGAACCTTGTATATAGAAAAGGGGCAGTAGGGAGTATGGTGGTGATCTTCGTATTGTACGTAGACAACATACTCTAGATAGGAAAAGAGTTTCCTATACTACGATTGGTCAATCTCCTATTATCACATGGATTCTCCAAATAGGATAAAGGTGATACCTTCTCGATCCTGGGGAGAATCGCTGGAAAAGTTCCAGAGTGATAAGGACGACTGAATGTCAGTCGCAGGCATTGTCTTTACCCTCAGTAAAGGGACGGTATGTTGGAAAAGTTCCAAGACTAGATACCATGGCAAACTAGACGATAAAGGCTGGTAACATCGCTATTAAAGATACTACCAAAGAGGCAGTTTGGGTGTATATTGGTTCATAAGATGAACTAGGTTCCTACCATTGTGTGTGACAATGGAACTATGGCTTTGGCCAAAGAAACCCTGGTCCCATCAGTGACCCAAACATATTCTGAGGCAGCATCACCTGATCATGGAGATAGTTGATCTCCAGGATGATCGAGGTTGGGAGAATAGACTCAGAGGACAACACGGCGGATCCACTCACGAAGGCCTTTTCCCAAAGAGAGACTTTTAGGGGATGGTTGAGTATTAGATACTACAACCACTGCTACAGATGGCCCTAGTGCAAGTGGGAGATTGTTAGTTATATGTATGCCCTAGAGGCCATTACTGTACATTGGATGTATATTGTAGTGGATGCTGGGACATATATAGGTAGGACTTTCTTGCTCGACATGATAGTACGCTATCTGGTTGCTCTTTGTCTTAACATGTATACTTTCTGTCTCTCTGATTACATGTTGATAAAGCCCTTAGGATGAGTACTCGACTTCCAGGACTATGATGCAGATCATACTAGTAGGGCCTGGGTAGTCAATGAGTACATCCTTCATTGTTCCTAGTCGTGGGAATATCGAGACGGGGCATCGATATTCCAGAGTAGACTAGCGTGTATCTTCTCGACCCATATGATGGGCGATGGATGATCCCATATCCATTGGTTTTTGACATCAGAGATGGTATACGGGTGCTCAGTGGAGACTGGGTATACTGAACGGACTCGCCGAGAACTCCCAGATGGTATTATACCTCACGTCAGATGGCAGTTCTCTGGTGACACTGGTACAGCTTAGTCTGTTGACCCGAGATCGTCATAGAATCTTGTGTGTCTCCCACCGTGCTTTGATTTCCACCATACCACGGCTCTACTGAGTCGTGCAAACAGGTGGTTTTTGGGTACAGTCCCGATTCACATGGAGGCAATGAGCGATAGGAGGGGATTCGTCTCTCCCGGTATTGGGGGTTGATGTTGCGCTATGCTCGACTGGCCATAACAGGAAATCCCTGGCCAGGGTTGCAGTGATATACTGGTAAGAGTTATCAGTAGTTTCACGAATGTTATGGACCTCAAGTCGGCATGACTTATCGAGCTACTGGGGTCTGACGTTTACCACCCCTAGGCGAGATATGCGACATATCAGACGAACAGACCGGACTGTACGGTAAGTGTTACTGGTTGGATTCACAGGAATGTGAGCGGGCTTGCTCGTCGATCTTCTGATCGCTCAATACCCGGGTGGCCGTTATGTAGGGTTCCTAGGCACCCTATAGAGGTCTCACAAGGCATCAACCATGCCAATTTCAAAAATTCTAGGTGCCGAGAAACCCGACTACGGATCGTTTGCTAGAAATCTAGGCGATAAAATAAACTAGTTAACACTTAACTAAGAGATACGGAAATACAACCTTTGTAGATCCGGTCCTCCACCTCCACGGCTCCGAGATGAGGTCCTCTCCGCTGTCCAAATCAAATCCGGGCTCTAGCGTCGGCTTCATCGGAGAATGGACGGGCTAGGTCGTCGACGACGTGCCGAAGATGATCTATGTCGAAGCATCACTAGATCGAGCTCCACCTTCACCAAGTCTTGAAAACTTATGAAGGAAACACACTCTACTACTTGGCAAGAGGTAGAGGATGAAGAAATAGGAAGTGGGTAGACTTTAGTTTTGGATTTCTCACTCATTTCCATCAATCACCAATGATGGAGCTTGCTTTCTTCACTTGAAGATGATGAAGAAGAAGAAGATAAAGTTATGATAAGTTAATTAAAAAGTATAGAAAAACAAATCCTTATCATAATTGTAACTATGGTTATGTGTAGAGAATTGACCAAGGTTAAAGGAATGGTTAGGGTTAAGGATGAGATAAGAATGGTGGTCAAAGTCAAAGCTTCATGAAGCTTCAACTAAACAACAAAAAAGCCACCATTCTTTTCTCTTTTCCATTTATTTTCCAAAATGAATAAATAGATAAATAAATGAGAAAAGGAAATAAAACCCTAATCATAAGTTTAACCATGGTTTAATTCTTTACACTTAACCAAGTAAACATGTATCATCAAACATGATAAAAAAAAATGCACAAAAAGTATATCACATATACAACATGTACATCCAAGTGAGAAAATCCATCTAAAGTGAACCGATACTAGTTAATGCAAAGTAATATATGAAATATATAATTATACATTAAATCATTAAATCAAACACTTGATTTAACGATCCGGTCATATCACATATAACCGACTAGTATCCAATGTATCGGTTTATCGAATCAATCCTCGATTCGATAACTAGGGTATATCGCATATAACCTAATCGATACATTCATCGCGAGAATGGAATACGGTATCACATACACGCATTATTCTCGGTCCCGCACATATCTCATATGCGCTCCTATTTCGTTTAGCTTGAGTCAGGAAACCTCTGTGTAGGACTCTAAAGACTCGTCAATACGCCGGCAGCAGGTGATGATCATATCAATCACCCACAAGCCGCAAGCGGTCTGCTAAACGTAACGGCCACCCGGGTATTGAGCGATCTGAAGATCGACGAGCAAGACCGCTCACACTCCAGTGAATCCAACCAGTAACACTACCGTACAGTCCGGTCTGTCCGTCTGATCTGTCGCATATCTCGCCTAGGGGTGGTAAACGTCAGACCCCAATAGCTCGATAAGTCGTGTCGATATGAGGTCTATAACACTTCGAGAAACTACTGGTAACACTTACCAGTAAATCTCAGCAACCCTGGCCAGGGATTTCCTGTTATAGCCAATCGAACACAGCGCAACATCAACCCCCTATACCGGGAGAGACGAATCCCCTCTTATCGCTCATTGCCTCCATGTGACTCGGGACTGTACCCAAAAACCACCATTTTGCACGTCCTCTTGGACGTGGTAAGATGGAAATCAAAGCACAGTGGGAACCACATAAGACTCTATGACGATCTCGGGTCAACAGACTACTCTGTACCAGTGTCACCAGAGAACTGCCATCTGACGTGAGGTATAATACCATCTGGGAGTTCTCGGCGAGTCCGTCCAGTGTACCCAGTCTCTACTGAGCACCCGTATATCATCTCTGATGTCAAACACCAATGGATATGGGATCATCCATCGCCCATCTGTATGGGTCGAGAAGGTATACGCTAGTCTACTCTGGTATATCGATGCCCCGTCTCGATACACCCACGACTAGGGACTTTGAAGGATGTACTTATGGACTACCATGTCCCCACTAGTATGATCCGCATCATAGTCCAGATAGTCAAGTACACATCCTAAGGGCTTTACCAACATGTATCAGAGAGACAATCAGTGTACACGTTAAGGTAAAGAGCAACCAGATAGCATACTATCAAGTCGAGCAAGAAAGTCCTCCCTATATATGTCCCAGCATCCACTACAATATACATCCAATGTACAGTAATGGCCTCTAGGGCATACATATAACTAACAATCTCCCACTTGCACTAGGGCCATCTGTAGCAGTGGTTGTAGTATCTCATACTCAACCATCCCATAAAAGTCTCTTTCTGGGAACAGGCCTTTGTGAGTGGATCCGCTGTGTTGTCCTCTGAGTCTACTCTCTAAACCTCGATCACCCTGGAGAACAACCATCTCCATGATCAGGTGACACTGCCTTAGAATATGTCTGGATCACTGATGGGACCGGCGTTCCTTGGCATAAGCCACAACTCCATTGTCACACAATGGGAAGAACGTAGTTCATCTCATGAACCAATATACACCTAAACAGCCTCTTTGGTAGCATCTTAAGTAGCGATGTATCCTGCCTTTATCTTCTAGTATGCCACGGTATCTAGCTTGGAACTCTTCCAACATACCGTCCCTCCACTGAGGGTAAAGACAATGCCTGTGACTGACATTCAGTCGTCTTTATCACCCTGGAACCCTTCCAGTGATTCTCCCCAGGATCGGTTGATACCGTCTCACTACAACTAGTGAGAGTCCTAACATCCAATTAGATCTATCTCATAGATCCAAAAACCCAGGATTTAGGAGGCATCACTTTGATCCTTTATGGAGAATCATTGTGATAAACGGAGATTGACCGAGCGTAGCATAGGAAACTCTTTCCCTATCAAGAGTATGTCATCCACGTACTCTACGAGGATCACCAACATACTCCCTACTACCTTTTTGTATATACAAGGTTCATCTACCATTTTGATGACGTCAAACTCTTTGACTAATCCATCAAAACAGATGTTCCAACTCCGCGATGCCTGCTCTATTGTATAAAGCATCTTGCACACGTTTCCGCTGCTCCCACTGTCTACGAAGCCCTTTGGCTGTGTACTTATAGACGCACTCTTCTAAAAAATCATTTAGAAAAGCAGTCATGACACCCAACCACCAGATATCGTAGTTATGGTATGTAGCCGTGACAAGTAGGATCTGGATGGACTTAAGCATAGCTACTTGAAAAGGTTTCATCATTATCCACACCTGGTCAATGATGCAACCTTTTTAACAAGTCTAGCTTTGAAAGTCTCAACATTTCGATGTACACCAAGTAATCTTCTCAAGATATACTTGCTCCTGATGGGGATTTAACCCTTCAGATATAGCAACCAAAGTCCATACTTCGTTGGTGTACATGGATTCCATCTCAGATCACTAAGCATCCAGCCATTCTTACAGAGTCACACTCCTGATGGCCAGCTCGAAACTAGTTGGGTCATCATCTCATGATGCAATCCTCGCTCCCACTGTCATAGAGAAACCGAAGTATCTCTCAGGTGGGTGAGGAACCCTACTAGATCGGCGGAGAGGCTGAGGTTCGTTGGAATCTACTGAATCCTTTGGCTCTATCAAATCATCTGCTGCAGTTTGTATAGCTGGAACATTTCCAGTTCTACATAACAGACCTTGCCTCGAGCTTGTCCGGATTTTGCTTTTAGACATAGGCCGGACAATCCCCAAATCTTAACTAACTTAAGATATGGGCTCTTCCCCTTCCATATCACATATGAAGTGGTAGGCAATTGATTTGATTGGAACCCTATTCAATAGGTATGCAGCTTCTTAAGTGCACAACTCCCTTAAGGAAAAAGGTAACTCAGTAGTACTCATCATAGAGCACACCTTATCATATAGGGTGTGATTGCTCCGCCCTGATATACCATCGTGCTATGGTGTATACGGAGGAATAATGCTGAGAGAGAATCTCATTCTCCTTTAGAATAATCCAGGATTTCTGTGCTCAAGTATTCTTCTCCTCGATCTCATCAAAGGACATAATACTTATACCCATATTTTGGTTCTCTACTTCTCGCTTATATTCTGTGAATATCTCAAAAGGCTCGGACTCATGTTTCAACAGGAACATATGTCTGAATCTTGAAAGATTATCAGAGAATGTAATGAAGTACAAAGAACCAACCCTGGCATGTGTAGACAGGGGACCTTACATACATCAACATATATCATCCCAAGAGTTCATTAACTCTTTCTCTGTTTCCAATAAACAGAGCTGTGGTCATCTTATCTTTGTGACATGACTGGCGAGTTTCACAAGATGTAAATTCAAACTAATTTAAATATGCATCTTTATGTAACTCTAGCTAGTCGGGTCACATTGATATGACCTAGTCTATAATACCTTAAGAAGGATTCGTTCATTTCTGAACTCTTCCTCTTATGTGTGTTCCGTATACTAAGAACTGTAGTTTGATTTAGAACATTAACGCTTTTAGATAACGTGCCTGAACCGATCAACTTTTGATATAGGAAATGTTCAAAAGATTATCCAACAATACAAAATTATATCCTTTCTTTTCTAACAAAGAGAGTGATATGATTTGGTATATCAGGTTCGGTATCTAATAACATTCGTTCAGAATCAATGTATTGGTAATACAGGGTGACAGTGACCGACAGACTTGGCTGCAACTCTTGCCCCGTTTTCTGCCTCATGAAACTTATCACCCGTTCTCAGTTTTTTTTACCTTTTTGTAGCCCTATGTAACAGATTACATATCTGGGATCCTGATCCGGTATCATATACCAAGGATGCGGAGGATACTGAGAAACAGTTCTGTATAATGAATACACCCGAAGATGATGCATCAGCATGCACTCTCTTCGTTTGGGCGGCACGGGAAATCTGGTATTCCCCAATTTCCTGCTCTGTCTTATAACAATTATAAGTTGGAGCGGGACCAACGTTCCCCAGCTCAGTATAACAAGCGGGTTCGGTCAATGATCCGTATTATTATCTTGATTAAGGCGTGATATGGTCGCTACTTGGAGAGAGAGAGAAGAAAACACTCAGCGTGCGCTCTTGCAAGAATAGATTGGTTATTATTTTATCTAATCAGGATGGCTGCCACTGCTTTTTATCAAATCTTCCTTCAAACCCTAAAAGGAAAGACTAGCCGGGATTAATTACACACTACAAGTTCGCCAATCTTTCAGCCAGGCCAGTGTCGGTACTTTGAGGGAGGTCCCCCGTGCTTTCGCACGAACCTAATTAATGTAAACCTCGTTTTCCCAGAGGCGTAACCCCGTTGACACCTTTCTAGACACCTACTTGATCGGCTAATTGTAATGTATAAAACTCTCCCAGGAGTAACTCTTACTCCCAGCGCGTGTCGGGGTCCAACTATCTCATAGAAGGTATGCAATCTCATTGCAAATTTCAACACTTGAAATTCCCGATAATTTTGCCCCTAGCACCCTATGACCTTGACGGAGGTCAACAAACCATAGGCTACTAGTCAAGTTCAACCCGTCATTTCTTGATCGAATTAAACCCACCCGCATGACCCTTAATGGAGGTCAACAAGGCCGCACGACTACCCTAACTCAATCTGCATCATATGCATAAACAGATAAATACTATTTAGCTACCGCACACTACGCCTTGACGGAGGTCAACAAACGTAGCACGAATACTAAATAGGACTTATCTGAAATGACGGAGGGCTACGACAGGTTTTTCTGAAAACCTATTGCGTAATGAACTTGATATCGTTGTAGAATCAAATGATTTTTAAAATGGAGTGCTTTCGAGGCTTTTCTAGTTTTGCTAAAGGAGTCACTCCCGGTGAAGGGATCGTCGGTCCTTTCCTCGTCGAATGAGGTGCTGGATATATCATATATATCACTATGCAAAGCAAAAACTCTTAAAAGCAATCAAAAGACAAACCGAGTGTGTAGCATCTGCCAGTTATTGCTAAAGGAGTCACTCCCGGTGAAGGGATCTCAGTCCATTCCCTATCGAATAAGGTGCAGGATATATCACATATACCGCTGTGCAAAGCAAGAACTGTAGCTACCTGTTTTATTTTGAAATTCGATTCTACAACATCTTAGGTTTCTTTTATTTCATTAATCTCATTAATGAAGTCCCATCATTTAAGTACCTAAACATCACAGATAAATACGACGTACACTTATGCCATCCGCATTCGCCTCGATGTCCTCTCGTGCACCGTTAGGTTAGGTAACTAACGGCAGAGCAGGGCAGGGCTAGCGCGGGTGTAAAACATAAGTAACGTCTATATAATATATCATATATACTATATACTGTATCTATCACAGAACATCACATGATCACATCACAGATATCGCAGCAGAAGAATCATATGAAATATTGGATATACTAGGACGTCCGTGTTTTCAATACGAGCCAGTATAAAACACGGATTCCACGGTCATGATGAATAGCCAAACCCACACCCCTAGACCCCTACGAGAGCGGCAAGCAACCCTACCAATTCTGGAGTTAGGAGACCCGGACTCGACTCCTCGAGTTGGTCTCCCACTGGACTCCAGAACCCGGTTACTTGTGCTCCCTTCCTTGGGTCTATCCTAGTGCGGAAAAGTAAATAATATACAAAGGGTGACAACTTCCGCAACCTGGAAGCGCCCCAATAAAAGAATATTACATACAAGTTTTTACATGAATGAAAATGAAAAACACTCATCTCACATAAAAAACCCCGGCTATTCAAACACGACGATCCAATATAACATGTCCAGCAACACATAATATCACATGTCATCAACGTAAGTAAATATGCGCATCCCAATTATCGTTGGCATATAGCAACGAAACCGGCGATATCACATATTACACTTACGGTCACAGAAAAGAAAGTGTGAAACTACAACAGTTGGAATCCGCAACCTCCTCAGACTTCGCATGCCTGACCAAATGAATTACTTAGACATCGCATGCCTAACAATTATAAACCCCGCATTTTAGTCTCAAAATCGAAAACTCTTTTCAATATCAAGTCGGGCAATTCAACAAGATTCCCGACATCCTGATCGAATGCTCCTCGCAAACTTCAGTAGGCGGCCGCACCCCTGATACCGTCGACGAAGTGCACCAAGGCGGAACACCGCTACCGCGAGCACCCGAACGGATGCTTTCGGCGACGGGGTTCTCCTACAGTCACTTGGTCGGGGCTATGGAGTGAGGCTGTCTATTAAGTTTACCCAGCGAGTATACGCGTACACTACGTGATTGCGACGGACTTTTGATCACATCAAAATTCCGTGGCAACCGATCAAGTGAGACTAAAGTGCTATGTTTACAACATTCATTCAGTTATCTCATAACTACTTGTGAATTCCAATTATTGTATCCCATTCCGGATAAATAGAAAATGTTAAACTTTTCGATCAAACAGTCGAACACCCAAGTTTTCCCGATACAGATCAACACATGAAATAAGTCTAACAATATTCAGTTCGTGTCTCAGTACCAACGGTCCAGCCGTAGAAGGGTCAAGCCAACGCCTCACATGTGGCACGCCGTACTGCCCCAAACCCGAAGGTTCAAAGGGCAGTTCAAGACGGTCACATAATCGAGTTAAGGTTTGTTGTCTACTAGAGGGTCCATCGCGTTACTTGCACTACTTAGAACGTCGTTAAACTACGGAAAAATCCAACTCTTGGAAATTTCCCGACAGGGGAAAAATTGGGTATTTATATCCGGTCGAACTTTTTAACATATTCTAAAATTTATCCGGAAAGCCACACAGACAAAATTTGATACTCCGATCGAAACATCGAATCCCCAAAACAACCCCAGAAAATTCTACTCTTGAATAAAAAATAAAAATTTCCAGAAGACAGCACATTGACACAAGAATTACTGTGCAAAACACGTGGTATAAATCACCAACATGGCCGCGGAACCGCCGCGAAACCCAGGGTGGGGCCGCGGTTCCGTGGCTCATTAGTCGATATAGACCCACGTGCTTCACAGAATCTCTTAGGATTCCCTGCTGAATTTTTTGGCAATTTTTAATCTGGAAAAATCCTAGTTTTTGAAAAAAATGACAGAGAGCAATTTTGAGTTGAGGTTTCGGGTTCGTTCGGGTTTCAAACTTCGTCTGGACTTCGCCTAAGGCTCTAGCTAGGCTCTGATACCACTGTAGGGTTCCTAGGCACCCTATAGAGGTCTCACAAGGCATCAACCATGCCAATTTCAAAAATTCTAGGTGCCGAGAAACCCGACTACAGATCGTTTGCTAGAAATCTATGCGATAAAATAAACTAGTTAACACTTAACTAAGAGATACGGAAATACAACCTTTGTAGATCCGGTCCTCCACCTCCACGGCTCCGAGATGAGGTCCTCTCCGCTGTCCAAATCAAATCCGGGCTCTAGCGTCGGCTTCATCGGAGAATGGACGGGCTAGGTCGTCGACGACGTGCCGAAGATGATCTACTTCGAAGCATCACTAGATCGAGCTCCACCTTCACCAAGTCTTGAAAACTTGTGAAGGAAACACACTCTACTACTTGGCAAGAGGTAGAGGATGAAGAAATAGGAAGTGGGTAGACTTTAGTTTTGGATTTCTCACTCATTTCCATCAATCACCATTGATGGAGCTTGCTTTCTTCACTTGAAGATGATGAAGAAGAAGAAGATAAAGTTATGATAAGTTAATTAAAAAGAATAGAAAAACAAATCCTTATCATAATTGTAACTATGGTTATGTGTAGAGAATTGACCAAGGTTAAAGGAATGGTTAGGGTTAAGGATGAGATAAGAATGGTGGTCAAAGTCAAAGCTTCATGAAGCTTCAACTAAACAACAAAAAAAGCCACCATTCTTTTCTCTTTTCCATTTATTTTCCAAAATGAATAAATAGATAAATAAATGAGAAAAGGAAATAAAACCCTAATCATAAGTTTAACCATGGTTTAATTCTTTACACTTAACCAAGTAAACATGTATCATCAAACATGATAAAAAAAATGCACAAAAAGTATATCACATATACAACTTGTACATCCAAGTGAGAAAATCCATCTAAAGTGAACCGATACTAGTTAATGCAAAGTAATATAACAAATATATAATTATACATTAAATCATTAAATCAAACACTTGATTTAACGATCCGGTCATATCACATATAACCGACTAGTATCCAATGTATCGGTTTATCGAATCAATCCTCGATTCGATAACTAGGGTATATCGCATATAACCTAATCGATACATTCATCGCGAGAATGGAATACGGTATCACATACACGCATTATTCTCGGTCCCGCACATATCTCATATGCGCTCCTATTTCGTTTCGCTTGAGCCAGGAAACCTCTGTGTAGGACTCTAAAGACTCGTCAATACGCCGGCAGCAGGTGATGATCATATCAATCACCCACAAGCCGCAAGCGGTCTGCTAAACGTAACGGCCACCCGGGTATTGAGCGATCTGAAGATCGACGAGCAAGCCCGCTCACACTCCAGTGAATCCAACCAGTAACACTACCGTACAGTCCGGTCTGTCCGTCTGATCTGTCGCATATCTCGCCTAGGGGTGGTAAACGTCAGACCCCAATAGCTCGATAAGTCATGTCGATATAAGGTCTATAACACTTCGAGAAACTACTGGTAACACTTACCAGTAAATCTCAGCAACCCTGGCCAGGGATTTCCAGTTATAGCCAATCGAACACAGCGCAACATCACCCCCCTATACCGGGAGAGACGAATCCCCTCCTATCGCTCATTGCCTTCATGTGACTCGGGACTGTACCCAAAAACCACCGTTTTGCACACCCTCTTGGACGTGGTAAGATGGAAATCAAAGCACAGTGGGAACCACACAAGACTCTATAACGATCTCGGGTCAACAGACTACTCTGTACCAGTGTCACCAGAGAACTGCCATCTGACGTGAGGTATAATACCATCTGGGAGTTCTCGGCGAGTCCGTCCAGTGTACCCAGTCTCTACTGAGCACCCGTATATCATCTCTGATGTCAAACACCAATGGATATGGGATCATCCATCGCCCATCTGTATGGGTCGAGAAGGTATACGCTAGTCTACTCTGGTATATCGATGCCCCGTCTCGATACACCCACGACTAGGGACTTTGAAGGATGTACTTATGGACTACCATGTCCCCACTAGTATGATCCGCATCATAGTCCAGATAGTCAAGTACACATCCTAAGGGCTTTACCAACATGTATCAGAGAGACAATCAGTGTACACGTTAAGGTAAAGAGCAACCAGATAGCATACTATCAAGTCGAGCAAGAAAGTCCTCCCTATATATGTCCCAGCATCCACTACAATATACATCCAATGTACAGTAATGGCCTCTAGGGCATACATATAACTAACACGTTACGTTTAGCAGATCGCTTGCGGCTTGTGGGTGTTTGATATGATCATCATCTGCTGCCGGCGTATTGACGAGTCTTTAGAGTCCTACACAGAGGTTTCCTGGCTCAAGCGAAACGAAATAGGAGCGCATATGAGATATGTGCGGGACCGAGAATAATTCGTGTATGTGATACCGTGTTCCATTCTCGTGATGAATGTATTGATTGGTTATATGCGATATAACCTAGTTATCGAATCCAGGATCGATTCGATAAGTCGATACATTGGATGCTAGCCGGTTATATGCGATATAACCGGATCATTGAATCAAGTGTTGATTTAATGATTTAATGTATAATTATATATTTGATATATTACTTTGCATTAACTAGTATTGGTTCACTTTAAATGGATTTACTCACTTGAAATGCACATTGTATATGTGAAATATTTTTTATGCACATGATTGTATCATGTTTGATGATACATTCTAGCATGGGTTTGTGTAAAGAATTAAACCATGGTTAGTTAGTGATTAGGGTTTCTTTTCATTCACTTATTCATTTATCTATTTATTTATTTTATTTATTTCATTTGAAAAGATAAAGAGAAAAGAATGGTTGCTAGTTTTGTTTTTTCCTTGAAGCTTCTTGAAGCTTTGAACAAGTCCACCATTCTTGTCTCTTCTCTAACCCTAACCACTCATCTAACCTTAGTTAAATCTCTACACTAAACCATGGTTGAAGTTACGATAAGTATTCCTTTTATTTTCCTTTTAATATAACTTATCATATCTTCTTCATCATCATCATCTTCTTCTTCCATGAAGAAAAGCTTGCTACTCCAATGGCAAGTGATGAAATTGAGTGAGAAATCCAATTCTAAAGTGAACCCACCTACTATTTCTTCATCCTCTACCTCTTGCCAAGTAGTATAGGGTGTTTCCTTCATAAGTTTTCAAGGCTTGGTGAAGTTGGAGCTTGATCTTGTGATGCCTCGACGTAGATCATCTTCGGCATCGAACCGACGACCAAGCCCACCCATCTCTCCGATGAAGCCGATGCTAGAGTCATGGATTTGATTTGGACAGCGGAGGGTCCTCATCACGGAGCCTAGGACGTGGAGGACCGGATCTACAAAGGTTGTAGCTTCTTTCCTTTAGTTAAAAGTCGTTAACTTGCATCGCATAGCCTATATATCTAGTTAACGATCCGTATTAGGGTTTGTAGGCACTTGTAAAATTTGAATTAGTCATGTTTGATCACTTGTGAGACTTCATTAGTGTGCCTAGGAACCCAACACGAGTAAAAGTTACTCCTGGGAGAGTTTTACACATTATAATTAGCCAATCAAGTAGGTGTCTAGAAATGTGTTAACGGGGTTACACCCCTGGGAAAACGAGCTTTATTTTAATTAGGTTCGTGCAAAAGCACGGGGAACCTCCCTCAAAGTACCGACACTGGCCTGGCCGAAAGATTGGCGAACTTGTAGGGTGTAATTAATCCCGGCTAGTCTTACCTTTTAGGGTTTGAAGGTAGATTTGACTGAAATAGTGGGAGCCATCCTGATTAGATAAAATAATAACCAATCTAATCTTATAAGAGCACAGGCAGAGTGTTTTCTTCTCTCTCTCTCCTGGTAACGACCATGTCACGCCATAATCAAGATAATAATATGGATGCATTGGCCGAACCTACTTATTATACTGAGCTGGGGAACGTTGGTTCCGCTTTATCTTATAATTGTTATAAGTTCGAGCAGGAAATAAGGGAATATCCGGATTCCCATACCACCCAATCGAAAAAAGTGAATGTTGATGCATATTCCTCGGGTGTGTTCATTACCGAGAACTGTTTTTCAGTATCTTCTACGTCCTGGGTATGTGATACCGGATCAGGATCCCGCATATGTAATATGTTATATGGGCTACAGATAGGTAGAGAACTGGGAATGAGTGATATGTCTCTAAGTGTTAGAGAATGGTGCAATTGTTGCAGCCAAATCAGTTGGCAAATATCACCTTGTATTAATACATTGATTCTGAACAAATGTTATTAGATACCAAACCTGATATACAACATTACATCAGTTTCTTTATTATGTTAAAGAAGGATATAATTCTGTATTGGAGGATAATGTTGTGAACATTTTCCTAAATCAAGATTTGATTCGATCAGGCACGTTATATAATAACATAAACGTTCTAAATCAAACCACAGTTCAAAATATACAGAACACACACAAGAGGACTAGTTCAGAAATGAACAAATCCTTTTTGTAGCATTGTAGACTAGGTTATATCAATGCGACATGACCAGCTAAGTTACATAAAGTTGAATGTGAGAATTTGTTCAAATTTTCATCTTATGATACTTGCCAGTCTTTTCTCATTGGTAAAATGACCAATACTCCATTTACTTGAAACAGAGAAAGAGTTAATGAACTCTTGGGACAGATACATGATGATGTATACGGTGCTATGTCTACAAATGCCAAGGTTGGTTCTTAGTACTTCATTGTATTTACTGATCATCTCTCAGGATTTGGACATATATTCTTGTTGAAACATAAGTCTAAAACTTTTGAGAAATTCAAGGAATATAAATTTGAAGATTGAGAACCAAACGGGTAGAAGTATTAAAATCCTACGATGTGATCGATGAGGAGAATACTTGGGCTTAGAGTTCCTGGATTATTTAAAAGGACAATGTGATTCTCTCTTAGCTTGGTCCTTCGAGTACACCACAGCACAACGGTGTATCGGGGCGGAGGTATCACACCCTATGAGATATAGTGCGCTCTATGATGAGTACTGCTGAGTTGCTTGTTTCCTTCTCGGTGTTATGCACTGGAGAAGCTGCATTCCTATTGAATAAGGTTCTATCCAAATCAGTGCCTACCACTATATATGTGATATGGAATGGGAAGAGACTATGTCTTAAACGAGCTAAGATATGGGGTTGTCCGGCCTATGTTGAAAGGCAGAATCCGGACAAGCTCGAGGCAAGATCAGTTCTGTATGTTTGTTAGGATATCCCAAACATTTATGAGGGAATATCTTCTACCGTACTGAGGAGCAAAAGGTGTTTTGTTTCTCAGCATGCCGCATTTTTAGAAAAGTGATTTCTTGTGAAGAAATTTGTGGTAATGAGGTAGAACTGGAAGCAGATCCAGCTAGACAAACTAACAGCTGATGATTTGGTGAAACCAAAGGATTCAATAGTCTCCAAAGAATCTTAGCCTCTCCGCGAATCTAGTAGGGTTCCTCATCCACTTGAGAGATACTGCGGTCTTCTCGGTGACAGTGGGAGCGAGGATTGCATCATGGTAGATGATGGCCTAACTAGGTTCAGGCAGGCCATCACGAGTGGCGACTTTGTGAAATGGCTGGATGCTATGCGATCTGTTGGATATAGTGCCCTCAGAGTCAATTATTGGATCACAGGCACGTGATTGCAATGATTGAGGGAGGACCTATGCCGGTAGGACAGTCTTACTCAAGATGATAGTATGCTATCTGCTTTATCTTTATCATCGTGTACTGCTTTAGGTGACCTTACAGGTCACTATTGCACGTTGATAGAGCCCTTAGGATTCTTGCTTGACTGCCAGCAGTATGATGGCGATCATATACGTAGGAGCTGGGGTCTATAAGCACATCCTTAAAAGGTCCCTAGTCGTGGGAGTTTTCGAGACGGGGCATCGATACTCCAAAGTAGACTAGTGTATACAGTCGAGACCTCGACGAGGGGCGGTGGCCGGTCTCACAAGCCACTGGTGTCAGTTGGTTCACCTAAGATGTATACATGTTCTCATTGGGTTATGAGTACACCGGACAGGACTCGCCGGGAACATGCTAGTTGGTATTATACCTGACGTCAGATAGCAGTTCCCTGGTGACATGTGTACAGGTTAGTTCATCGACCTGAGATCGTCATTTGTCTCGTGTGAGTTCCCACTGTACTTTGATTACTACCCTACCACGGCTCAAAGGAGTCGTGCAAACAGGTTTTAGTTGGATACAGCCCCGAGCCACATGGAGGCAGTGAGCGGATCTGCAGGGGTTCGTCTCTCCAGGTATTGAGGGTGAGATCGCGCTGTATCTAGGAGAGCCATTACACAAATCCCTCGTCCGAGGCAGGAGATTTACCGGTAGGTATTCCAGTAGTATCTCAGGGTGTTCTGGGCTACACACCGACACGACTTGTACCGCTTTTGGGGGTCTGACTTTTACCAACCCCCTAGGCCCGCCATGCGATACCCATAGACGAACGTACCGGACTGTACGGATATGTACGGATATTGTCACTGACAGGCTCAGTAGGGTGTCAGGATGAATTCGCTCATCGACGTCCCTTTTGGTCAATACCTGGTAGCCCGTTACGTACAGCTAGTGCCACTGACGTGCTAGTGGTTAAATCCACAGCCAAAGTATTGAGGAGTCTTTAGAGTCCCCTACAGAAAGTTTCTCAAGTTTCGGGCGAAACGTTGTAGAGGCCGTATGATATATGGCAGGGTTCGATCTTATACGTGCGGTATTACACTGATCATGATCGAACGGATCATACTACTGGGCTTTGGTTTAAGTCGGATCCTAGTACTAGATTTGTTGGATTACTTTAGTCTCATCGCATTCGCATTCAGTCGGGATACGGATACAGGTATATATATACAGGTGAGGGGTATTCTTGTGATCCGTCACGAGTTTACTTTAGATGTTGCCGGATCTTTTTATTGTGGCAAACATTTGGATTAATGTTTTCTTAAAGAAATAATGATCTTGATTTTCATGATGCATTACATTAAATGTGACATGGACATTTAGATGACTCATGGTCTCTTTTTTAGCAAATATGTCACATTAGTGTTTTGTTTAATGTGTTGAAATGAGATGGAGAGAGAGAGAGGGGCTGCCATGGTTAAGATTATTGGTCTTGTATTTTCATAATCTCATTCTCTCACTCTCATTCCAACAAAAGAAAAGAAAAGAAAAAGAAAAGCTCTTGTTCTTCTTCTTCTTCCTCTAGCTTATTGCTTCCATCAATGGCAACACTTTAACCTCCATCCAAAGCCATGGATGCATGAGACAAAGTGATCACAACATTCTCTACTTCAACCTTGGGCACGTCGGCTAGCACACTTCGTGCCCGAGTTGCTTCGGATGAAGCGGGAGCCCGTAAAAAGACTTCTCGATGTGGTGCCCTTTCCGACGAGGAGATGAAGACCGGAGTTGCCGCGGGGAGCTTGGGATGGTGGCCAAAGACCAAAGGACACGGATCGATCGGTATAGCATTCTATACCACCTCTAGTTAGCTAGCATTAGGTTAATTGTTACGATCCGGGTTTTAAGCATACGATAACACTGGTTTTCTAGTTGTGAAAAATTTTCGTTTCCGCATTTTGGCTTCGGAAAGACAGCCGGGACGCTACCGTAGTCTTACACAATCAAAGATGGAATCCATGTACATTACCAAAGTATGACTTTGAATGTTGCACTTGAAGGGGTAAAACCCATTAGGAGCAAATGGATCTTGAGAAGATTCTTGGTATAGATGGAAAAGTTGAGACTTTCAAAGCTATGCTTAAGTCCATTAGGATCAATGCGCACATCGCAAAGTTGGAACATCTATTTTGATGTGACAGTCAAAGAGTTTGACTTTATCAAAATGGTAGATGAATATTTTATATATAAGAAGGTTGTAGAGAGTAAGGTTGTCTTACACGTATTGTACGTAGATGACATACTCTTGATAGGAAATGGTTTCCTATGCTACACTCGGTCAAGCTCCTCTTATCACGGCGATTCTCTATGGAAGATCTGGATGATACCTACTACATCTTGTGGATTATGATCTATGATGATAGATCTAAGTGGATGTTAGGAGTGTCCCAAAATCCAGGCACATTAACACCATACTAAAGGGGTTTAGTATGGAGGATTCTAAGTGTGGTGGTCCGCCCACTTACTGAGGAATCACTCACTATCATGTATGCAATGTTATATGCCAGACCAGATGAAGATGACTCACTAGGTGTAGTGATCAGGAATCAATCGGATCTTGGGAGAATCACTGGACAGCTGTGGAGGGCCTTCTTAAGTACTTGAGAAGCACTAAAAGAAAGTTCTTGATTCTAGCTTACAGAGTGATAAGTTGGACTGAAAGTCAGTCACAGGTATTGTCTTTACCCTCAGTGGAGGGACGGTATGTTGGAAGAGTTCCAAGCTAGATACCGCGGCATACTAGAAGATAAAGGCTAGATACATTGCTACCAACGATACTACCAAAGTGGCTATCTGGTGTTCATAAGATGAACAAGGTTCCTACCATTGAGCATCCAATAACTGTTATTGTGACAACAGTGGAGTTGTGGCTTTGGCCTAGGAATACCGGTCCCATCAGCATTTCCAGACATATTCTGAGGAAAGTATCACCTGATCATGGAGATGGTTGATGTCCAAGGGATCGAGATAAGGAGAGTAGATTTTGAGGTTAACACGGCGGATCCACTCACCATGGTCTGCTTCCCCAAATACTATTTGAGAGATTTTGAGATGGTTGAGTATGGGATACTGCAACCACTGCTATATTATTGGGTATTGGATACTACAATAGATGACCTTAGTGCAAGTGGGAGATTGTTAGTTATATGTATGCCCTAGAGTCTATTACTGTACATGTGATGTATACTTTAGTGGATGCTTGGATATATATAGGGAGGACTTTCTCGCTCGACTTGATAGTATGCTATCTGGTTGCTCTTTATCTTAACATTTACACTTATTGACTCTCTTTTACATGTTGATAAAGACCTTAGGATGAGTACTTGACTACCAGGATTATAATGCAGATCATACTAGTGGGGAAGAGGTAATCGGCAAGTACATCCTTCAAATGTTCCTAGTCGAGGGAGCATCGAGACAGGGCATCGATACTCCAGAGTAGACTAGCGTATACGCTTCTCGACCCATGTTATGGGCGATGGATGATCCCATATCCATTGGTGTTTGACATCAGAGAAGGTATACGGGTGCTCAGTGGAGACTAGGTATACTGAACGGACTCGCCGAGAACTCCTAGATGGTATTATACCTATCGTCAGATAGCAGTTCTCTGGTGACACTGGTACAGGTTAGTCTGTCGACCAGAGATTGTCATAGAGTCTTATGTGATTCCCACTGTGCTTTGATTTCTACCATACCATGGTCAAGAGATCATGCAAAAAGATGGTTTTTGGGTACAGTCCCGAGTCACATGGAGGCAATGAGCGAATTCTTGGAAGCGATCATCCTGGAAAGTTTTGATTCAAAGAGATGGGTATCCGTTCTGAAGAGCTTGTTCCCCCTTCCCCTATGGTCTTGGTTAGGAGGGGATTCGTCTCTCCCGGTATTGGGAGTTGATGTTGCGCTATACTCAATTGGCCATAACATGAAATCCCTGGCCAGGGTTGCTGAGATTTACTGGTAAGTGTTATTAGTAGTTTCTCGAACCGTTATGGACCTTGCATCGGCATGACTTGTAAGTCCATGTTACCCGTCCCCGGTTCTTTGGGGTTGCGGAAATGATGAAAAACGATTTTCTACGGTGGGGTAACATGGACTCAAAAACGGATCTTTGTTAAACTAACTATCTAACAACCTAACTAGGAGTTTTACCTACTCGGTTAGGGGGTTATACCTTAACTTGAACTCCTTCTCTGTGACTCCTTATGGTGGTCGGATGGTTCTCTCCTCGTCGTCTCCTTGTGCCGAAGATGGATCCACCCGAAAGCTTCTACCTTTGGCTCCAATCTCAATCTAGAGAAAACTAGAACACTTGGTTTGCTAAACCTTGTATGCTAGGATAAGTAGAGATGTGTTTTGGGTTTTTATCTCCAAGGAAATGGTTCTCAACTCATGAGAGGGAGTTTCCTTGAGCTAGAGAGAGAGCTTGAGGATGAGAGAGAATGAGAATGATAGAATGAGCAAGACTTTTTCCACCCTTGCTCTCATAATCCAAAATAATCATAACAAATAATAATAATTGAGTATTATGTGATGGTTGTTATCATATCAAATGACAATATCATTTCATGCATTAAATGCAATTTGTGAACAAAACAAGCAAGCAAAGGTCAATGCCATGAAATGATAGCCATTGTCATGATGATGGTCAACAAGTCCAACCTAGTCAACCGGTCAACGAAGTCAACATGTCAACAAAATCAACCTTTCAACCCAACCATGGCACAATAATACTTAATTAATATTATTATTAATCATATTTCTAATTCTCATTAGGGTTTAGCAAAAGTCAACAATCAACAACCCTAATGAGAATCCTTTGCCTCTGTCTCTGTCAACCGTGCATACACACCCGCATCCGTGTTCCGAGGAACACGAATACAAACGAGATAAAACCAATCCCAAAACGTATGCTAGGATCTGGCTTAAACCAAAGCCCGCTAGTAATAACTGTCCGGACACCAAACGTGCACAAGTGCACGGATGTGACCGAACCCTGTCGCAAAACCATGCGACCTCTACTCATTTGCCTAAAGGCGAATAGCTCTCTGTGTGGGACTCTAAAGACTCGACACTACGCTGGCAGTTGGTTTAACCACAGACCGCAAGCGGCACTAGCTGTGCGTAACGGCCCCAGGTAGATGCCGATAAGAAGACTGACGAGATGAAACCCATCTGAACTCCTACTGAGCCTGAATGTGACAATCTCCGTACAGTCCGGTCTGTTTGTCTGAGAATATCGCATGGTGGGCCTAGGGGGGCGGTAAACGTCAGTCCCCTGATAGCGGTACAAGTCATGTCAGAGTGTAGCCCAGAACACCCTGAGATAACACTGGAAACCTACCAGTATATCTCGCTTGCCCTGGCCAGGGATGACTATGTGTAATGGCTCTCCATGACACAGCGCGATATCAACTCTTAATACCGGGAGAGACGAATCCTGTCTAACCGTCACTGCCTCCAAGTGCTCCGGGATTGCACCCAACTACTACCTGTTTGCACGACTCCTTTGAGCCGTGGTAGGGTAGTAATCAAAGTACAGTGGGAACACACTCGAGGCAAAGTGACAGTGTCAAGTCAGCGGACTAAGCTGTACTCATGTCACCTAGAAACTGATAACTGACGATAGGTATAATACCAACCAATCAGTTCCCGACGAGTCCTGTCCAGTATACCCGTAACCTAACGAGCACCTGCAAACTATCTCAAGTACGACGTACTGACGGCTGTGGGATAGACCGTCTCCCCTGCTGGGATGAGAAGCGCATACGCTAGTCTACTCCGGAGTATCGATGCCCTGTCTCGATAGTCCTACGACTAGGGACCAGTATAAGGATGTGCTTGTGGATTACCCAGCCTCCACGAGTGTGACTGCCATCACAACGCTGGTAATCAAGCAAAGATCCTAAAGGCTCCACTAATGTGTATAGGTGATATACTAAAATAAACACATGTACACATTAAAGTAGAAACAAAACAAGTAGCATACTACCGTTTTGAGCAAGATTGTCTATACAACTGTAAATATCCCAAGCTTCCATCAAGTAATATACAAACTAGTATGATACAGTAATGGCCTCTAGGGCATATACACTAACATGACTTATCAGGCTATTGGGGTCTGACTTTATACCACCTCCAGGCTGTGATATCCGATATATCTGACGAAGAGACCGGAATGTACAGTAGTGTTACTGATTAGATTCGCAGGAGTTTGAGCAGGATTGCTTGTTGATCTTATGATCGCTCAATACCCGGGTGGCCGTTACGTTTGGCAGACCGCTTGCGGTTTGTGGGTGTTTGATATGATCATCACCTACTGCCGGCGTATTGACGAGTCTTTAGAGTGCTACACAGAGGTTTCCTGGTTCATGCGAAACAAAGTAGGAGCACGTATGTGATATGTGCGGGACCGAGATTGATGCGCGTATGTGATACCGCATTATATACTCACGATATGTGATATCGGTCGGTTATATGTGATATAGCTGGTTATCGGATCAAGTAATGATTCGATAAGTTGATTCATATGATATTAGTCGGTTGTATATGATATATCCGGATTATTAAATCAAGTGTTGATTTGATAATTTAATGTATAATTATATATTTGATATATTAATTTACATTAACTAATATTTGCTCACTAAGTATTCTTTTTCTCACTTATGTGCATATAGTATATATGTAATATATATTAATGTACATTTTCTTTGTGTCATGCTTGTTCCACATGATACATGGGTGTATGAGACTTACACCATGCTTGATATAATGTAGGGTTTATATTTATCTAAGTAATTCAAAAATGGATGGACATTTAGCATAGCTACAAGCTTGTAGAAACATTGACCAAGTCCACCATTTTTGTTTCTCTTATAGATATTTATTAACCCAACCATTATACTAACCATAGTCAAGTCTCTACAAGGGTTAGTGTATGGCACTAACTCACCCATGGTTCATTTTCTCACCTCATAAGTTTCATTTTTGTTCATGACTTTATCTTCTTCCTCATGAAAAGCTTGCTAGCTTTTTCCAAGGTGAGAAAATATTGAGAGAAAAAGAAAACTAAAGTGAGCCCATTTCCTACTTCATCATCCTCTACTATTAGCCATTTAGTTTAGTGTGTTTGCTTCACTAAACCCTAATTTAATGAAGAGGTGGCATGAGCTTGAGTCTCCTCGACGTAGATCATTTTCGGCCTCGAAGACTTCGAGCAAGTTTGCATCTTTCACCTTATGGAGCCTCTCAAGAGTTCGGGAGATTCTTACTCGCAGAGAAGGGACTTCTACACGGAGCATTTGAAGTGAAGGACCTGTCTACAAAGGTTGTATTCATCATTCACTTAGTATGTAAAGTTGTTTGCATACTTATTGTTTAAATCTTTAGTTAAGATTCTAGGGTTAGGGTTGTTTAGAACGACAAATTTTTGAAAACTGCATGGACGATGCCTCCCAAAACCTTGCTGCCATGCTAAGTAACCCTACACTTAGGATGTGAACTTGACTTTAAGGAATATGATGGAGATCATTCTAGTAGGGCCTAGGTTGTCCGTAAGTACATCCTTTAATTGTTCCTAGTCATAGGAGTATCAAGACGGGGCATCGATATTCCAGAGTAGACTAGTGTATACGTTTCTTGACCCATATCATGGGCAATGGATGATCCCACATCCATTAGTGTTTGACATCAAAGATTGTATATGGGTGCTTAGTGGAGACTGGGTACACTGAACATGAATTGCCGAGAACTCCTAGATGGTATTATAACTCACGTCAGATAGCAGTTCTCTGGTGACAATGGTATAAGTTAGTCCGTCGACCTGAGATCGTCATAGAGTCTTGTGTGTCTTCCACTGTGCTTTGATTTCCACCCTACCATAGCTCTACTGAGTCGTGCAGACAGGTGGTTTTTGGGTACAGTCCCGAGTTACATGGAGGCAATAAGCGAGAGGAGGGGATTTCGTCTCTTCCGGTATTGGGGGTTGATGTTGCGCTGTGCTCGATTGGCCATAACAGGAAATCCCTGGCCAGGGTTGCTGAGATTTACTTGTAAGTGTTACCGATAGTTTCTTGAACCGTTATTGTCACGACCCGAAGGTACGGAACGTGACCGGCACTTAAATTACGAAACGTCTAAAGGCGTAACGTAATCTATGCAAGCCGAAGCCCAGAAATCTAAACCATTTAAAAGAAGAAGTGTAGGAAAAAAAGGTTAAAAGCAACATCAAATTTTCTCAAAAATTTCGGCAGAGTCTCCTTTGTAAAAACTGGCCCCAAATGGGTACAAACAAGAATATATACATAAGCAACAATAAAAGGCATCCCCAAGCGGGAGCTAGCTCTTTGCCAATTGGCGATCACAACCATGCAAGCAATATAATATACAACGCCGAAGGGCGAGGATCAAAACTCAAAGAAAACCATCAAAGCCACCAGAAAACCATAATAATACAAGCGCGAATCTAAGGTCGAAAGAATAAACAACTGGTCTTCTAAATCTATCAAGTAATACAAGTCTGGTTGATGGAGCTTACTAGATACAACTGAAATAAATAAAAGTACAATGGCGGTGATGATACAAGTGAACCAACCTACCAAGTAATCATCCTGAATGAAATAGTGTGCCAGCAAGCCGCCAAGGAAACCTGTACATTTAAACCTGTAACAAAAGTTTGGCACAACTGGGGTGAGTTGCCAACTCGTGAGTTGAAGACATCTGTGAGTAGAAATCGCATGCATGACGATTTCCTAGGTCATAATAATATACTTAGATAACACTAGTCATCTAGTATTGACAGGGTAATAATCTATGCATAAGTGCAATGCTCAGTGCGTCGTATCAGTGTCACTAAACTGTAATATGTCACATATCTGATGTATGAACGCATCATGAATGAGAAAATCAATCATGAAATCTGAATAATCTGATATAAGAAAATATCAATGAATCTTGTATAATAAAACTGAAACCTCATCAGTGAAATCGACAGAAATCCGTGTCAAGCATCGACACAAAATAGGTATATCTCAAAATCTCATATCTCTGTATCTCAAATCTCAATATCTCTGTATCTCAATCTCAATATCTCTGTATCTCAAATCTCAATATCTCTGTATTTCAATCTCAATATCTCTGTATCTCGAGCTCCGGCAGTCCGAACCGTCCCATATCATCCAATCTCACGACCATGGTCGATATCCTCCGGATATCCGCCGTGTCAAAAATAACAATAATAACCGGTCGGTAGTGCTCCCCTGCCGGGCTCAACACCATCATCTACGATCTACTTGCCCCGGGGTACCGTACCGGGTCCACCATGTACTCGCAGATGGTGCATCCCCCTCCTCGAATCGGGTATATGATACTGCTCAAGAACCGAGAAAACTCATGGTGGACGACACACACATCACATCATGAGAAAACCGCAGTTTTTCTTTGAAAATAATAATAAGTTATGAAATTGTTGCGGTTTTCGCCAAAATCCAGAAATCTCGTAGAAAATCCAAATCCCAAAATCCTGAGTAAATAAATAATAAGTATCGGCATAAGCCCCACAAAACTGTATGACAGTATGAATATATAAATGCATGAAGTGTCTGAGTAATCTATGCAATATCTAAACTAGCACATGAAGCAAGCGTACTAAAATATGTTTAAACTACTAATTACCAGCTATACTAAATGAAGTAGTTTTTCCTAAAGTGTGCGTGACATGGCAATTACTGATGATGATGTGTGTGAGCCGGCAATAAGTGTACATGGAACATGCACATCATCGGTAATGGTGCTGGTGTCCTAACATATGGAATCATAACAGTTAAGGAACATATGTATAAACATGCAGTATAATAAGTATAACATAAATATAACAGAGAAGGAGTAATAACCGCAATACCGAAGAATATACATTTCTACTATATGAGTCATACCGTTTTCGTGTTTGAAATAGCACGAATCATGGTTTTTAGAAAAATAAGGCCTATGGTGTTTTTGAGAAAAGATACATCCTTTTAAAATCCGCAGTATCCCCCAGTTATCTTTTTGAAAATGCTCACGATTCGTTGGTTTTGAAAATAGGTATGACTCGAGCCTAAACTAGCATCTACCTAAACCACTAATAGACTAACTAAGGAACTGGTCGAAAGGGTAAGAAAAGTCCACCTAAAGTCTGAGTCGATACCTCTAGGAGTCGGCGATCTAGGCTCAATAGCGTCACGTACATAGTATGACTTCCTCAAGTCAAGAGTGCGGATCAACCATCATATCTATACCTCGTACAGTAAAATCCATCGTACGACATCCCAAAATCGGGGTACGGGTCAACTATCATATATACATCATCATTCATATGGTATCATCAACAAACAATATCATGATCTGGCTACTTATCTACAGTCCCATACATTCCAATGTCATCCTATATTTTATCGTATATATACATATATATTTTCTCATTGCCCAACGATCGGCTATAAAATCATAACATATCTCGTATCATAACTCGATCATATATCAAATATCTCACGGCATCATGCCCAGCCATATCGATTCATCCCCAAGTATCATATAACATCCTCATGTCACGCGTATATGTTGTGTGTGTGTGTGTGTATATATATATATAGAAACCTACACAAATTCATACACACACACACACATACCCCAAGTCAAGCGTATGTGTGTGCGTGTGTGTGTGTCTACGTGAAACCTATGAATTGCCTCCATGGTAATCATCCTCTGGTTAAGTCTTTCTAAATCAACCTAATCCTACTTAAGGTCTTCAATAGTACCCTACTTTCCAAAAATCCAAGGTCACGTCCGACTCAAAATAATAATACGCAATAACCTTACTCTACGTTTGTAGGGGTGCTATACGCCATCCACCCAACTTCCCCCGTAGATATACATCTACTCACATGGTCCTCGTCTGATGAAGTCGATGCCGCCATCCTCTTCTTCATCGTCCGAATTCCACGTAAGAGGTACCTATATGCAAACATATATAATATCGTAAACCGAAATCGCTGACAAAACCAAAACGGCACACGAAACGCGCATAGGTTAAAACCTATAACCCGCTCATGCAAAAGAACCAAATAACCCTCGACATCGAAGTACAAACACCGATTGATCGATAATCAATCATGGTTTCACAAATCACTAATTATAATATGAAATAGATTGTAACTCATCAAAACCTCAAAATAATTCAAATCGATTTATTTCCGAAAACCTAGAATGCCTCAAATAACCGTTTTAGTTTGAAACTTGACGTTTAAACAAAACTAGTGGCCACAATATTTACTAAATATCATAACTTGATCATACAAACCATTACTATAATTTAATCTCATCAATTTTCATTAAGCCCGAAACTCTAGTTTGCAAAATTATCCAATTTTAACAATTTCAAAGTAACAATGCACAAAACAACAACTAAACTGGGTTTTGCATGATCTAAGGTATTAGATTACAAATTATAATGTTAATAATGTCATGAAACCCTAATTAGATTTTAATATCAATTATTTAATCAATTTCTAAAAACCTAGTTTGCAAAATAGCATCTCACAATTTTAAGTAAAAATTAGCAAACTAGTAACTAGATTAGGTTTTGCATTCTATTAATGTTGGATATAGTGCCCTCAGAGTCAATTATTGGATCACAGGCACGTGATTTCAATAATTGAGGAAGGACCTATGACGGTAGGACAGTCTTACTCGAGATGATAGTGTGCTATTTGGTTTACCTTTATCATCGTGTACTGCTTTAGGTGACCTTACAGGTCGCTATTACACGTTGATAGATCCCTTAGGATTCTTGCTTGACTGCCAGCAGTATGATGGCGATCATATACGTGGGAGCTGAGATCTATAAGCACATCCTTAAATGGTCCCTAGTCGAGGGAGTTTCGAGACAGGGCATCGATACTCCGGAGTAGACTAGTGTATACAGTCGAGACCCCGACGAGGGGCGGTGGCCGGTCTCACAAGCCATTGGTGTCAGTTGGTTCACCTAAGATGTATACAGGTGCTCATTGGGTTATGAGTACATCGGACAGGACTCGCCGGGAACATGCTAGTTGGTATTATACCTGATGTCAGATAGCAGTTCCCTGGTGACATGTGTACAGGTTAATTCATCGACCTGAGATCGTCATTTGTCTCGTGTGAATTCCCACTGTGCTTTGATTACTACCCTACCACGGCTCAAAGGAGTCGTGCAAACAGGTTTTAGTTGGGTACAGTCCCGAGCCACATGGAGGAAATGAGCGGATCGGCAAGGGTTTCATCTCTCCCGGTATTAGGGGTGAGATCGCGCTGTGTCTAGGAGAGCCATTACATGAAGTCCTCAGCTAAGGCAGGAGATTTACTGGTAGGTATTCCAGTAGTATCTCAGGGTGTTCTGGGCTACACTCCGACACGACTTGTACCGCTTTTAGGGGTCTGACTTTTACCAACCCCCTAGGCCTGACATGCGATACTCATAGAGGAACGGACCGGACTGTACGGATATTGTCACTGACAGGCTCAGTAGGGTGTCAGGATGAGTTCGCTCATCGACCTCCCTTTTGGTCAATACCTGGTAGCTCGTCACGTACGGCTAGTACCACTGACGTGCTAGTGGTTAAATCCACAGCCAAAGTATTGACGAGTCTTTAGAGTCCCCCACAGACAGTTTCTCAAGTTTCGGGCGAAACGTTGTAGAGGCCGTATGATATATGGCAGGGTTTGATCATATACGTGCAGTAGTGCACGGATCATGATCGGACGGATCGTACTAGTGGGCTTTGGTTTAAGCCGGATCCTAGTATTAGATTTGTTGGATTAGTTTAGTCTCATCGCATTCACATTCGGTCGGAATGGGGATGCAGGTATGTATATACAGGTGAGGGGTATCCTTGTGATCCGTCACGAGTTTACTTTAGATATTGCCGTATCTTTTTGTTGTTGTAAACATTTGGGTTAATGTTTACAAATGGAAATAATGAGCTAAAAGTTATGATTAGGAGCATTAATTGTGACACATGCACAAGTGGTGACTCATGGTCTCTTTCTTTGTGCATGTGTCACATTATTTGATTGATTTATGGTTGATATGATAAGAGGAGAGAGGAGGGGAAGCCATATGATAGTTTTTCTCTTGTATTATTTGATCTCACTCTCCCATTTTATCATAGACAATAAAAGAAAGAAAAGGCTCCTCTTCTTCTTCATCCTCTAGCTCACCATTTCCAATAATGGCTTCACCTTCAACCTCCATCCATACACTCTCATGCGTTGAGAATCAATGGATGCAAGAGACAAAGTGATCACACACATTCTCTACTTCACCTTGGACACGTCGGCTAGCAAACTTCGTGTCCGAGTTGCTTCGGATGAAGCGGGAGCCCGTAAAAGGACTCATTGATGTGGTGCTCTTTCCGTTGAGGAGACCGGAGATCGAAGATGCCGCGAGGAGCTAGGGATGATGGCTAAAGACCAAAGGACACGGATCGATCAGTATAGATTTTCTAAGCTTTCTCTAGTTGCTAGTTATAGGTTAATGGTTCGATCCGGGATTAAAGTCTGCGTTAGCGCCGGTTTCAAGTTTAGAAAAAGTTTTTGTTTCCGCATTTTGGCCTCGGATCGACGGCCGGGGCGCTACCGTAGTCTTACAATTAACATGTTAATCTACCCATTAAAACCATGAATAATTGATAAAAAAAACTCACTTTATCACAAACCCTAATCTTGAATTTTCAAATTGAAATTGGAACCAATTAATTAGCTAATCAAATTGATTTAAAGTAGTTTATCAATAATTAAACATTTGGGTTAGGATTATACCTCCACACACATGAGATCAACATGCAACCTAGCCTCCAAAATGTTAACTTTGCTCTAAGATCCTTGCTTGTTTCACCAAAGAATAAAGGGTAATGATTTAATTATGAATTTGTGATGTTTTATTTTGAATTTTCATGAATTTTTTGAAGAATTTTGATGAGAGAAGGAGATGGAAAAATGAGGGGCTGCCATGAGGTGGTTTCGGCCATGAGGGAGGGAGTGATGGGAGAAAGAGAAAGATTGGAGAAATGTGTGGAAGTTTCATTAATTAATCACCTCACTTTAGTCTTTTCATTAATTTCTTTATTTTATTTATTTTCTTTTCAAAAATAAAACCTAGAAAAATCTAGAACCATGGAGTGGTTTTGAGAAAGAATTTTGCGTGTTACATACTTTTTAAAAATTGCCATGGTTCACTTTTGTAAAATTAACCCATTCCAATTTATAATTTGCACCAATTTAATGTATAATTAAAAGCTTATGTTAATATTAAAAATAATTAATTAAGGAAAAATATTTATGTAAACTAATAATTCATAAGTCACTAAATAATATCAATTACTAGCAATTATATAGTTAAAATAGGCGTATTTAAATCTATATTGAAAAATAATTGTAGTTGAGTTTTACAGAAAATACGGCTTATTTTACGGATTATCAGAAAATTCACCTAAAGGATTTTATTTATCTAATTATTTATTTATTTAATTTCACATCGGCATGACTTATCAAGCTATTGGGGTCTGACGTTTACCACCCCCAGGCTGGATATGCGACATATCAGACGAAGAGACCGGACTGTACGGTAGTGTTACTTATTGGATTCATGGGAGTATGATCAAGCCTGCTTGTTGATTTTCTGATCGCTCAATACCTAGGAGCCGTTACGTACAGCTAGTGCCGCTGACAGTTTGTGGGTATGTGATATGATCACTGCCTACTGCTAGCGTATTGAGTAGTCTTCAGAGTCCTACACATAGGTTTCCTAGCTTAGGCGAAACAAAGTAGGAGCACATATGCGATATGTGCAGGAACGAGATTAATACGTGTATATGATTCCGTATTCTAATCTCGCGATATGTGATATCGGTCGGTTATATGTGATATAGTCGGGTTATCGAATCAAGTGTTGATTCGATAGGTTGATATAAATGATATTAGTCGGTTATATGTAATATACCCGGATTATTAAATCAAGTGTTGATTTAATAATTTAATATATAATTATATATTTGATATATTAACATACATTAACTAATATTAGCTCACTTAAGCATTCTTTTTCCTACTTGTGCACATTTAATATATATGTGATATATATTATTGTGCCATGCTAGTTGATACATGCAACATGGGTGTATGAGACTCACACCATACCTTCAGATAATTAAAGGTTTTTATTTATTTAAATAATTCAAAATTAGGTGGAAATTAGTCATGGTTGGAAGCTTGGAGAAGCTTGTGGTAGCCATTGACTTAGTCTACTAATTTTGTTTTACTTCAGATATTTATTAACCCAACCATTATTTTTAGCCATGGTTAAGTCTCTAAATGAGTTAAATGATATATTATCTCACCTATGGTTGCTATTCTCACTCATTCATTCACTCATTCCATTCTCCACTTCATCTTCTTCTTCATCTCTTGAAGCCTCTCTAGGTTTTCAAGTGGTGACGAATATTAGTGAGAAATATTAATCTAAAGTGAGCAAAATTCCTACTTCATCAACCTACACTAGACTAGCCATTTAGTATAGGTTGTTTGCTTCACTAATTCCTAATTAGTGAAAAGGTAATTTGGGTTAGAGTCTCCTCGACGTAGATCATCTTCGGCCTCAAAGACTTCAAGCATGCTCATTCATTTCGCCTTGTGGAGCCTAACTTGAGTCCGGGAGATCACTACTTAGAGCGAATGGACTACTACATTGAGCTATTGAAGTGAGGGACCGGTCTATAAAGGTTGTATTCTTGTTCACTTAGTGTAAAGTTTTTTACATGCCTAGTTTGCTCCTAATCCTCCAGTTAGATCCTAGGTTAGGTTCCTTAGCACGCTGCAATTTTTAAAATACGGCATGGCCGATGCCTTGTGAAACCTGTAGTCATGCCAAAGAACCCTACAGTTGTATCGCCGTATTAGGGGCAATGCGCTAGTTTAGGGACGTTCCGGTGCAGTGTTTAGTATAGGGACATCTCGGTAGATTGTTAGTTTAAGGACATCTCGGTCTATTGTTGCCATCTTGGAGGCAACGTTTAGGTTATGGACATCTCAGTCCATTGTTAGTTTAAGGACATCTCGGTCCATTGTTTCCATTTTGGAGGCAACGTTTTTCCGAGTACCACTTAGAGTTTTGACTTAGGAAGATAGTGAGCGGACATAGGCGTCATCATCTATCATTGACCTAAGTTGTGACACGTCAAGTGTAGTATTTCTTGAGAAATCGGCCGTTTATTTGCTGGAAGGGTCTTTCGCCATGCATATCCATGAGCAAGTAGGCCCCATCTTGGTAGACCCTGTCTATGATATACAGGCCCTCATAATTTGGCTCGAATTTCCCCCGTTTTGCACGGTTGGGGATCATAGGTATTTTGACAACTAGCACAAGTTTGCCTTGGCAGAATGTTCTCGGCCTGGTTAGTCTTTCGTATGAGCGCATCATCCTTGCTTTTTAAGCTTCCAGGTTTTTCTACGCCATGAGACGAGTTTCATCGAGGGCTTCGAGCTCTTTAAGCCGAAGACGAGCATTTTCTTCATCCATCAGCTCGTAAGGAACTGCCACTCAAGAGAGGGTAGCTCTATTTCCAAAGGGAGTACCGCTTCCGTGCCGAATACCAACGCGTATGGTGTTGTATTCGTGGCCGTTTTGAACGTGGTTCGATACGCCCAGAGAGCTTCATGCAGTCTCTCGTGCCAATCCTTTTTATTTCTGGACACCGTTTTCTTTATTATCTTTTTCAAAGTCTTGTTGAAAGCCTCAACCAGACCATTAGCTCGGAGGTTATAGACTGAAGTGTATCTCCAATCTATATTATGCCGCTGTGCGAAGCGACTAATCGCATGGCTTCTATAGGCTGGCCCATTATCCGAGATAATCCATCGTGGAGTGCCGAACTGATAGATGACATGTGTCCTGAAAAAATGGAGGATGTTCTTCGTCTTCACTTCCCTTAGTAGCACTGCTTCTGCCCACTTAGAGAAGTAATCGGTTGTTGCCAGTATGAGCCGATGTTCTTTGGATGACGCTGGTTCGATGGGCCCAATTATATCTGTTCCCTACATTTTGAACGGCCAGCTAGCCACCGTTGGGTGTAGCGGATTTGGATGTTGGTGGATGAAGACCCCATGAATTTGGCACGAGTGACACTGCTTCGCATATTCGAGGCAGTCCTGATCATTGTGGGCCAATAGTAGCCCATTCTTTTGATCTTCAGCTTCATTTTTGGCCTGGCTTGATGAGAACCGCAGAGTCCGTCATGGGTTTCATAGACGATTCTCCTTGCTTCTTTCGGTCCCAGGCATCTTAGCCACAGACATTTGAATGATCTTTTGTATAGAGTATCATTGACGAAGGCATAAGACAGAGCTCGTTTCATGAGCTGATGTCTTGACGACGCATCTTCGGGTGTTTGATAGGATTTGAAGTAGTTAATGAAGACTTCTCTCCAATCCTTAGCTTTTCCTTCGTCCTCTATTTAGCAGGCTGCTTGTTTGGTCGCTTCCTTTCCTTCAGACGATTCCGAAGATATTTCTGCTGGTGTGATAATCCGGCGGTTTTGCACAATGATCCTTATGTCATCGAGGTTTTCGTTGGCCAGTTCTTTAGCGAGCTTGGCTAATGCATCCGCCTTGCTATTTTCCGCACGCGGTATGCTTTCCAGGATGTAGGAGGGGATTTGAGTCAGCAATTGCGCACACTTTCGCCATATTTTACCCACTCTGGTTTGCATGTCTGATAGTCGCCATTTACTTGGCTAATGACCAGCTGAGAGTCTCCATATATAAGGATGTTTTCAATTCCCATGTCGACAACGATCTCAAGACCTGCTATCAAAACTTCATACTCAGTCTCATTATTTGTTCTCGGCTCCGTTAAGGAAAGGGAGAAACGCATTATCCCTCCTTACGGGGTCACGAAGATAACGCCCACCCCGGCTTTCATTATAGGGGTGTTTTTCTTTTGCTTTTTCATGGAAGATGCTCCTTCAAAGGAGAGTTCCTATTGGGCATTATTTTCTTCCTTCTTCCCTTCGATTGCGTCGAATGCATGTTCATCTGGTAATTCGCAATTTAAGGGAAAGTCGGCGATGGCTTGGCCTTTCACGGCCCTGAGGGGTCGATAAGTTATCGAGAACCCCATTAAGAGGAGGGCCCATTTAGCGAGCCTTCTTGTTAGTATATTATTCCTGCCAAAAATTTCTGTGCAAAAGAGCCCAAGGTATCAAATGGCAGCGATACGCTTAAGAAAATGTGAACCGGTATTTTCCGGGTTATATTTTGACAAACCCCCAAATAGGGCATCACGTGCTCACACGTGACCGGGCATCACGTGCAAACACGTGACCTTTTATGGACAGATTCTATCTATGCCTGAATGCCTAATTAATAAAGTCACGTGCCCACACGTGATGGGCTCTTGAACCCATTGAATTAATAGAATTAAATTCTAATTAAAAGGAATTAAAAGCATTTTTTCCCTCACGGGAACTGAATAAAATACAAATAAAGCAGCAAGGAAAACCCCCAAAGGTGCATCACATGCCCACACATGACCGGGTCTCATGTGCAGGCACGTGACCTTTTACAGGCAAAGCCTATAGGCGCAGAATAAAATAAACAATTAGAAATGCTTAATCAGTCGGGTCACGTGCCAACACGTGATGGGTTCCTGAGCCCTCTGAACTAATAGAATTAAATTCTAATTAAATGCTTAATCAGTAGGGTCACGCACCAACACGTGATGGGTTCCTGAGCCCTCTGAACTAATAGAATTAAATTCTAATTAAATGCTCTATTAGTGGGGTCACGTGCCAACATGTGATGGGTGGGGTCAAGTGCCAACATGTGATGGGTTCCTGAGCCCTCTGAACTAATAGAATTACATTCTAATTAAATGCTTAATCAGTAGGGTCACGTGCCAACACATGATGGGTTTCTGAGCCTTCTGAACTAATAGAATTAAATTCTAATTAAATACTTAATCAGTGGGGTGACGTGCCAACACGTGATGGATTCCTGATCCCTTTGAACTCTGAACCAATAGAATTAATTTCTAATTAAATGCTTAATTGGTAAGGTCACGTGCCAACACGTGATAGACTCTTAAACCCTCTGAACTAATAGAATTAAATTCTAATTAAAAGGAATCAAAAACCCTAATTGGAAAAATATTTTCCTAGATCTTTCCAAACAAAAAAGATTGCACTCTATAAAAGTGAGCACCATTGGATTAAAAATCCAATGGTGATTAAAAAATCACCAACTTATAGAAAGATTATGTACAAGGAAATATTTTCCTAAAATTTGCCAGGAACAACAAATAAAATATCTTATGGATTAAAAAATCCAATGGTGAATAAAATTCACTGAATGATCTAAAAGATCATGTTGGTTATAAAATCAATCAAAATCTCTCAATGAGAGATTGGCTGAACAAACTGATTCTTTCCTTTCTCCTATAAATAGGAGCCAAGAAGAGAAGAGAGAGGGGGATACAACAACAGAGAGAGAATACAAAAGAAAAAAAATAAGAGAATTTAATTCTCCAGAAAGAAAAGAAGAGAAAAATAAAACTCTAGGTAAGAGAAGGAAGGAGATCATTCCATAAAATAAAAGAGAACTTAATCTCAAAACCAAGAGTTTAACTCTTCTAAATAAGAACTTAGTCCTTCCTCTGGTTGAAGATATGTAGAAACAGATCTCCCCATAAGTTGAGAATTTAATTCTCACCGGGGAGATTCTGCCATGCAGATCTAAAACCTAAGGGATAACCTAAGTTCAGAGAATTTTATTCTCCCATATAAACATATAGGAATTTAATTCCTCCAACAAGGATAGGGTTTAACCCCTAATATAAGAACTTAGTTCTTCCCGATGCAGATTTCCGAGGAATTAAATTCCTATATATAAAAAGGAGAGAAGTTCGTAAGGGACTTGAAACTTAGAATTACATGCATATTGATGATCACGTGGTAACACGTGACCACCCTTCTTTGAATCAGAAATAGAGATTTGCGAAAAGTGTTTAACACTTATTTAAAAGGGAAAAGGGAAAACAACAAAGACAGTTTCACTTTTAGAGTGTATCACGTGCTCCCATGTGACCCATAAAAAACTTCTCAAGACAAAAGGGTGTAAAGCCTAGGCAGTTTCACTTTAAGGGTGCCTCACGTATCCCCATGTGACCCCTAACAAATACATTTAATATCTAATGCATGGATATCCATCACGTGCCTACACGTGATGGCCATAAGGATCAAGTGCTTAACATTTATATGCATATTCTAAGAGTAAATAAAAGAAGAAAGGCCAAATCTTCAGGCGCCTCACGTGACCCCACGTGACCCCACGTGAGCGCTTCAGTTTTAGTGTTTAACACTATTTTAAGCGCCTCACGTCGGAGCACGTGAGCGCCGAATGTACTCTAGTGCTTAACACTATATTCGAGCCAATCTTAGCCCAAATTAGCTAAGTCTTCAAGAGGCAAGATCCCCTGAAACTGAACCCCAACTATACTCTTGTCTTCCAAAATTGATCATCCCATATGACATTCAAAGTAATTCCTAGAGCCTTTCAATCAACATTGGTTCAAGGGTACATCTCTTCACTCCTCTGATATATGTCGTTCTAATCCTTCAACGTCTTCAGAGAGGTGATGGATCCCGACAACCAGACATTCTACGGACTGTGGGGTCCTTAAACTCATGGACTATGATGTCCTTAAGCTTTACAGATTATGATGTCTCTAAACTACCCTGGACTGTGAGGTCCTTAAACTCATGGATTATGATGTCCTTAAATTTTATAGACTATGATGTCTCTAAACTACCACGGACTGTGAGGTCCTTAAACGCATAGACTATGATGTTTTTAAATTTTACAGACTATGACGTCTTTAAACTTCATGCACTATGATGTCCTTAAACTTATGGACCGCAATGTCCCTAAACTAAACAATAGAGCCCAAATGCACTTTTGTTGGGTCTACATGATCCTGTTAAATAGATCTTAGTTTAAAAAAAGACTAACGAATCCTTAACAACCACTTAAGTTGATCTTAATCTCAATGAGATTAATGATCCTTAAATCAATCCAACTATAGATCCCTCAACTGACACTGGTTCATGGGTACATCTCCTCACACCGCTGATATATGTCATTGTAATTCTTTAACGTCTTTAGAGAGGTCGCGGGTCCCGGCAACCAGACACTCTATGGACCGTAATGTCCCTAAACTAAAACAATAGAGCCTAAATGCTCTTTTATTGGATCTAAATGATCCTGTTAAGTTGATCTTTGTCTAAAATTAGACAAACGTGTCCTTAACAAACGTTAAGTTGATCTTAGTCTAAAATTTGAGTAAAGTATCCTTAATAAATGTTTAAGTTAATCTTAGTCTCAAATGAGATTAACGATCCTTAAACCCAAAGAAAAACCAAATCTAAGAAAATACGGATTTGGACTAATCCACGCACTACGGACGACAACATAAATTAGTCTTCGTATACAATCCACGGGCAACCAAAAATAAAACAAACACACACGACACGAAGTGATCATCTGGAGAAGGAGAAAGTTGTTACCGCAATGCGGTAGCATAATTAACTGCAGGGGCTTGCGCCTGCAGGGAAGAGCGTCCCCACAATCAAAAAACCCTCAAATGAGGGGGAATCTGACGAAGTCTGCTACAACGGCCGCATCTGTCTAAACCTTCGATACACGGTGCCATAAATCAACTTGGCATCTTCAGAGTGGTGGACGGATAAAACCAAATAGCATCTGCCCCCAAATTCAGGCAAGACGAACCTACGCGGTTCCATCTCCCGTATTCAGCGGAGAACAGATTCTGGCAGGCCCGGTGGGTCCTTTTCCTCTTTCCACTCCATACTTTGTGTGTCGTGTTTCATGAACGAATCACGGTTTGCTATGGTTGCCCCTGAATTCGAGGTACTAAGATTTGGTGTCTTGCTCCGTGCAGAAAACAGAAGATCAACGGCTTTCAACTGCACCAACTGCAACAACGGCAACAACTCCCACTCCGTCCTTGCTGGAGGAGTGACCTATTGGCCTTAAGTGGCCTCCCTTTTTACTATGCCAGTGGAAAAAGTGACGCAAGCCATCACTGGGCTGTTCTTTGGGACCATGCTCCCACCAATGAGCTTCAACGCCCCACTGCTGTCGCAAGAAGCTCCGAAGAAGTCGGTCTTTGATTGGCTTACGACTACCGCGGCCCCTTTCAACGGGTCGCCCAAATCCAGTGCCTCAGTTTTCAACAGACTGGGCCAAAAATCCAATGGGTCTGTGAAGAAGCCCGCGATACCTGAAGGGGTTATCCCGAAATGGATAGTCACCCCTGTTCCAACAAATGAAGTCGCCAAAGCAGCTTCTCTTGCTAAAGGGTCGGTCTTCACAAGACTGGACGTTCCGGCTCCCGCTCCAGTTGAAGTAACCAAGGCTGCTTCCCTTGCCAAAAGGTCGATCTTTTCAAGATTGATCATTCCCTCTCAGTTGACGTCAGTTTTCGATAGGCTGTCACCGACAGCAACCCTTCACCAGGACAGGGGTCATGATGAAGCCACCCACGTAGCTGAGCCATCACCGTCTGCAAGGCATGCTCGACGTCGCCACTGGCGCCGAGTGAGGAAAGCTAGGGGCAATTCCGCTTTCAGACTGACTCCACCAGCTCCAATGGTGGAAGTTGATGCGCTGTTCCAATTGGGAACAGCTTCGAACCACTTAGGTGGGTCCGCAAGAACTCTCCGACTGCCGTGCTGAAAAGATCTCTTCTACCTGTGGAGAATTCTACAAAGACAAAGCCAGAGCAGCCCCCTCAGCGGCTGTCCTCCAAAATCCATAAGGTCTGGCGACAGGTCCAAGACTCGGTGATCAACCAAGACTACTCCCTCCAACCGAAGAAGATGAAAGTTTAGCATGAGAAGGACCACCCTGTCATACCACAAAAGGTGTCATCCGCACAGGTGCCTATATCAACGGCCCCTATAACTTCGACCATACACAAAAGAAGGAGGCCGGAGAAGATTCCCGTGTCTGCGACGAATCTCAAAGGCACTGAACCCAAACACCCCAAGTCTAGGGGTATGGTGGTGCACACTGTTTATATGGCTGTCGGAAAAGTGGAAAGCCGTGCTTCTACAGGTCACCGACCGCTCACACGGTCTGTGACAAAGGCTCAGGAGCAACAGTACAAGCTCCAAGAGATGTAATGAAGATGGCCGCACTCACTGGGCGAAAAGAAAGCCCAGAGACATCGTCGGAGCAGCGACAAGAACAGGAAATTGATGCCGAATTCCTCCGAAGAATGCTCCAGAGGAAAGACAAAGAGACCACGGAACAAGCGGCCAACATAAAACAAATGGCGCTTTTATTCCAAGACATGGTTGGCATGATGATCCACACGGACCCTCCAGTCGAAGAGCTTCCAGTAATAATCGAAGATGATAGAGGGGAGACATCAAACCCTCTTCCGACTCTATCAGCAGCCAAAGAGGAGACCATCTCCAAATTCGCCCTGGATGACTATATCGCTCAACAGATACGAGCTCATTAGGCGAGCGAAGCGGCCGGCTAAATTGTTAAGACTGGACGACCCTATCCGCGTTGGTACGACCAAATAAAGTAAACGCCGGGGTTTACGATCCCTAAATTCCATGTATATAAGAGTACGGGGAATCCACACCAGCACGTTGCTCAATTCAGGGCTCTGTGCGGCAGGTGACAATAAGTTACTGCTTCTCCAATTCGTTGGCAGCTTGTCGGAGACAACATTTGAGTGGTATTCCGAGCTCCCGAATGACTCTGTCAAGACATTTGCAAAAATGGAGCTACTATTTACACAGAGATTCGCAAGCGCACCCCCCGATCACCGCACTAATTGATGCCAGGGTGAAGCCGGAAGAAACATGGGATCAGTGCGTGATACAGTGGTGGAACCTATGGTCGAAGTGCGAACAACGCATAGAGGAAGCTCCTGCAGTGGGCATGTTTGTGGGAACCCTCGATCCGCAGGCGACCATATCTCAATTCATGATGTTCTTCAAGACAACTACTTTCCAGGCCTTGATTGTCAAGCTGGCCCAAATGGATCAAATGGGCCACAGGCCTTCCTCTTCGAAGTCGGAGCTGTGAAGTGAAAAGGGGAAAGGGAAAGCGACCTTCGTCGCCAATGCTCAGCAACAGCCGACTGGTCCGAAACCAGCTGATCGCCAAAGCGATAGACAGCGATTCCTCAATGAAAAGTTAAGACGTCCTTACTCGTTTCCGCGGGAGAAAACTAAGAGACTGTTCGAACTGGCAATACGCAACAGGCTCATCAATCTGCCGGATCCGAGATGTCCATTGTAGCCCGGTGATGTCAACAATCCCAATTATTGCCCCTATCACCGAGTAGTAGGCCATCCAATCGAAGATTGCTTCATCTTCAAAGGCTGGATTGAGGACCAATACCAACAGGTCAAATTGCGCTGTCCGAGAATTGGAAAGTAAGCCCGCCCCAGCCGTACGCTCTTAAAAAGGTAGACACACCAGGGGCATCATGCTCTTTGTAGAAGAAGCTCCATGGGAGGTCGCTCTTTCTGCCAAAACGAAAAGAATACTGACGGATCTCTAAGCATGACCGACGATCAAGTGGAAAAGTCCGCTGAAACCCGAGGTCATTGAGGGGATGCTGAAGCCGCGCCCAACGCTGAAAGTTGGTGATGGTGGACAAAACATTCAAGTCAAGCCTCCAAAGTCTTTAAAGAAAAAGAAGAAGGACAAGAAGCCCGTCCAACCCGAAGACAGCTGTACAGGTCTAAAGAAATACATCGATGTACTGGAAGAATATAACCAGAAGGCACGGACCCCAATCACATTGGACGAAGTCTTTAAGCATGTTCTTGATAATGAAGACGCTGCCGCTGACGAAGGAGACGGTTCTTCAGAAGGGCCTGAAGACTATGTGGCGAGCTGCTACATGATCTCTCACACGATTAATGGCAAAGAAGCTCCTGATGCAGAAAAACCGGGGCAGATCCCGAACCGGAACTCCTAGAACCGTCAGAAGAGTAAAGCTGATCGAGATGATTAACATGTTGCTGAGCGAGGCCTATCAAAAGAGTAAAGCTAATCGAGAGCCCGAAATGGCCATTTTTGAAAAGCCAAACGCCGGCGACTGTACAAAGGGTAAAAACACTCCCCCCGGATCAAAGCACATCCACTGCAGACAGAAGTAAGCTTAAGACGAGGAAACGATTCGCTAAAGCCCTGTCAACGGGAATGAAGCTGCCACCCTCCAAAGGGAACACTCCCAGCAGGATACACCTTGACGAAGCAGATGCACATCCTTGCTACTGCTTATACCATCAAAGGTTTGCATACCCTACTGAAGAATGCAATGCCTTTAAAAACTGGTGGCAAGGATATGTTGCCCATCGGCAGCATTTCAAGTGGATGAAGCATAAAACCCGTCGAGAGCAGAAGAGCACGACAGATGAGCATAAAAGAACTGCCGGCAACTGTCACATGGTCGATTCCGGGGGATCGCAAGTTCTCACCTTTGGGAGCGATTCCGATGAAGAAATAGCCCTTGGCCCTCTCTTCAAGGAATCCATCTCTGAAGCAGAAAAGACGAAGTCATGCGAGAACATTCAGCTGCGCAATCATACGCTACCCGAAAAGAATCTCGGACCCGCAAACAGGGGATCGGATAGAAAAGATAAGGGGAAGGAAAAAATCCTTGAGGATATCTCCCTCGATGATCGACTCGTTGAAGAGCTGGCAGCCAAGGACCCGCCTAAGAAAAACAAGGTGGATTACAACGTTCTGGCACACCTGAGGAAAATACCCTCGCAGTTGAGCATTCTCGATGCCCTCCTTCTATCTAAAGAGGTAAAAGATTCTTTGATCCAAGCATTATAAGAGGCCGAGCAGTTCCAAGCTTTCCTTACCAAAGAAAATATGAAGGATGAGTTGGAAGAAGTGCACACAGCTGACATCACTTTCGACGATGAAGATCTCCTTCTCGGGACGTGTGAGCACAACTGTCCCCTATATGTCACCGGATACTGCCATGACATCAAGATAGGGAAGATCCTGGCCGACAATGTGTCCTCCGTCAACTTTCTCAATGTAAGAGTGTTGAAGGAGATTTGCATGAGGGTTCAGCACTTCTCTCGGGATAAAATCACTATCTCCGGGTTCGACTCCCAGTCATCACGAATGCTCGAGTCTGTGATACTGACGTTATGCTTCGGGTCGCTCGTCACTGACATCAAGTTTCACGTCATGGATGCCAAGACTTGCTACAACGCTTTACTCGGCAGGCCTTGGTTGCACGAGTACAATATCATCCCTTCTACACAACATCAGTGTATGAAGTATTTTAAGAATGGTCTCGAGTACACCGTGACAGGGGAGCTGAACCCATTCTCCGTGAATGAAGTCCGAAAATACGAAGATGCAAAATACTTCTTGCCAGACTTCGAAGACACAGAAAGGTGACATAAGTCGGAGAATAAGCAAAAAGCTATCACCACCATTCCGGTCTTCAGGAGCGATACAGAGGAGAAAGAGGAGGTAGTTTATTTGGGACCGCCCCAATGCAACAAACCGGGACCGTCTACCCCTATTCTGGTATTCGGCAGCGACTCTGAAGATGAGGTCAATGCAATATTTTCTGTTCGGCCATCAATACAAGCCTTCACTGGCGATGAACGAAGTTTGCAAATCGCCATGGTTCCGCAAGAGCATTACAAAGAGCTTGACGCACTTGATACCTATAGTGTGCAGGAACTGTAGACGTTCTACGTCCCTCCCGGGCGAAAAGAGGAAAAGGCGACCCTCTTTTATCGATCCGCGGAAACCAAAGTAGAGAAAGAAATCTTGTATGGCGCCGATTTTACGCTTGACAGGCTCCGGCCCATCTGTCTGCCCAGCTACTACACAGAAGGATTAAAAAGGCTGTTGAGGCGCTAAGGCGTACCCTTGAAGCAGACCGCGCGACAAGCCCAGCTCTACAACAGGATTTGGAACGTCCCTGGAACTCAGCGAAAATTGCCCAATGGGAGAATGGAAACGATCGGGCTTGGATATGTTCAATCCAAGAAACGGGAGCGATTCCATGGCTGCTACGTTATACATGATTTCGATAAAGAAGGAGATGCTCTGTTAGAAGATACTAACCCTGAACCAAAACGAGGTCTCGCCATGAAAGTCCTAAATCCGTCATTCGAAGAACAGATGGATAAGCTAATAAGGGAAGCGGGTCAAAAGGTCCGGGAAGAGCATAGCCGCGAAATAGCCATCTATGAAAAAGCCAGAACGTAGCGCCTCTTTCAGCAGGCTACGAAAAATGACGATGCCCTTCGTTGCCAGCCCGTCATACGGAAGACTTGATGCGGAGGCAAAAATAAACTGAAGAACGGAAAAAATGTTCGACAGCAGCAAAGCGGGTCCAAGAAGCTTCGCGATCGAAAATTGAGCAGCAGGGATCCGTCTCTTATAAAGAAGATGGGTCGAGCATATTCTTTTCCCCAAGACAAGACAAAGAAGATATTCGATCTTGTCATAACACATCAGATGATGACACTCCCGGAATCCAAACACCCCGATCAAGAAAACGAGGTTCATCACCCGGATTATTGCTTCTATCACCGAGCGATAGGACATCCTCTCGAAGACTGCTTCACATTCAAAGACTGGGTAGAAGACCTGTATCAGCAAGTCAGGTTCGCATTATCCAGCAGTTGGAGGGTAACCCCACTACAGAAGCATGAACCGAAAGCCACTTATACAGCGAGAGTAGAGCCGGATCAACATCGGTCTTGGAAGCGATCTTGTACCTGTCACGTGATAATGATGTCGGAAGAATGAGTGCCCGAGGATATGGATGACCTCTCCTGGTGCTTTGAAAACGATGATGATGTAGTGATCTCAGAGTTTCCACCGGCACCAAAAGAACTGGAAGATGGGATACATACTACGGCAGATAACCTCAGAAAAATCGACTTGGGGACGGCAAACGACCCACGGCCGACGTTCATCAATGAGCTGTTGTCTGAAGAAAAGGTGGCTACGCTCAAAGACGTGCTCATGCAGTATAAAGACCGCTTCGCATGGAACCACTCCTTGATGCCTGGGCTAGATCCGGAAATAGCGGTGCATAAATTGGCGATATCTCCGGACGTCAAGCCAGTCAAGCAAGCACCAAGAAGAATGCGGCTCGAACTTGAAATGACTATCAACGCCGAGGTCAAGAAGTTAATCGACTCTGGCTTTATCCAAGAAGTTCAGTATCCTGACTGGATCGCCAACATTGTCCTAGTGATGAAGAAAAATGGGACGGTGCGCATCTGCATAGACTTTCGGGACCTCAACAAAGCTTGCCCGAAGGATGATTTTCCCGTACCGATTACCGAGCTGATGATAGATAACATGTCCACTCACAAAGTCTTCTCCTTCATGGACGGCTTATCGGGGTACAACCAAATAAAGATGCATCTCGAAGACCAGAAGCATACCGCTTTCCGGACTCCTCTGGGAATATTCTGTTACAAAGTTATGCCTTTCGGCTTGAAGAACGCTGGCGCCACCTATCAGAGGGCCATGACGAAGATTTTCGATGACCTCATAAACGAAATCGTCGAGTGCTATATTGACGACCTCATGGTAAAGAGAAAATCGCACGAGGAGCATTGAGAGCATCTGAAGATAGTGTTCCAACGTCTTCGGAAATACAATCTGAAGATGAACCCTTTCAAATGCGCGTTCGGAGTCTCCTCAGGCAAATTCCTAGGATTCATCATACGACACCGGCGCATCGAGATAGACCCGTCGAAGATCAAGGCGATTATGGAAATACCTCCACCAAGGACTCTGAAACGACCGCGGTCTCTCCAAGGAAAGCTTGCATATATCCGACGGTTCATAGCTAACCTCTCTGCCAAATGTCGCCCCTATAGTCACCTTATGAAGGAAGGGACTCCGTTCGCCTGGGATCGCAAATGCCAGAGTGCACTGGATGAAATCAAGCAATACTTGCAGAATCCGCCGGTATTGACAGCTCCGGTCAAGGGAAAACCTCTCATCCTGTACACAACCGCCCTTGAAGGTTCTTTAGGTGCGCTATGGGCACAGGAGAATGACCAAAGGAAGGAAAGAGCCCTCTACTATTTGAGTCGAGTTCTCCTGGGGGCAGAAAACAATTACTCCGCCATCGAAAAATACTGCCTGGCGTTAATTTTCCTGATAACGAAGCTCCGGAATTATGCTTTGGCGCATGAGGTCCACCTCATATCAATAGTGGATCCTCTCAAATATTTGATGTCAAGAGCCATACTAACAGGACGGCTCACTAAATGGGCCCTCCTCTTGATGGAGTTCTCGATAGCATATCAACCGCTCAAGGCAGTGAAAGGCTAGGCCATCGCCGACTTCCTCGTTGAGCATCCTATACCTGCCGATTCACCCCTAAATTGCGAATTGCCAGACGAGCACGCGTTTGGCACAATCGATGGGGAGAAAGGAGATAGCAACACCCGGTGGGAACTCTACTTCGACGGGGCATCTTCCATGAAGAAGCGAAAGCACAGCTCTCCCATAATCAAGTCTGTGGTAGGCTTCATTTTCGTGACTCCACAAGGAGGGATAATGCGCTTTGCCTTTTCCCTAACAGAGCCAAGGACAAACAATGAAGCCGAATATGAAGCTTTGATAGTAGGACTTGAGATCGCTGTCGACATGGGGATCGAAAACCTCCTCATATACGGAGACTCCTAGCTGGTCGTTAGCCAAGTAAACAGCGATTATCAAACGTGCAAACCAGAGTTGGTGAAGTACGATGAGAGAGTGCAACAATTGCTGATTCAAATCCCTGCCTACGCCCTGGAAGGCATACCGCGTGCGGAAAATAGCAAAGCAGATGCGTTAGCCAAACTTGCTAAAGAACTGGCTGACGAAAACCTCGATGATGTAAGGATCGTTGTGCAAAGTCGTCAGGTTCTCGCACCGGCAGAAATATCTCTGGAGTCGTTTGAAGAAAAAGATGCGACTAAGCAAGCGGCCATACAGATAGAAGACCAAGAAAAGGTCAAGGATTGGAGAGAAGTCTTTATAGACTACGTCAAATCCCGTCGAACACCTGAAGATGCATGCTCAAGACATCAGCTCATGAAACGAGCTTTATGCTTCGCCTTCGTCAATGAAACTCTATATAAGAGATCATTTGGTTCTTTATAGCTAAGATGCCTGGGACCTGAAGAAGCAAGGAGAGTCATCCAAGAAACTCACGAGGGACTCTGTGGTTCTCACCAAGCCGGGCCGAACATGAAACTAAAGATCAAAAGGATGGATACTATTGGCCTACAATGATCCAAGACTGCCTCGAATACGCGAAATAGTGCCACTCGTACTAGATTCACGGGGACTTTATCTACCAGCATCCAAATCCGCTACATCCAACGGTGGCTAGCTGGCCGTTCGAAATGTGGGGAACTGACATAATCGGGCCCATTAAACCAGAATCGTCCAGACGACATCGGTTCATACTAGCGACAACTGATTACTTCTCGAAGTGGGCAGAAGCAGTACCACTAAGAGAAGTGAATATGGAGAATATCCTCCATTTCTTCAAGTCACACGTCATCTATCGGTTCGGCACTCTGCGACGGATTATCTCCGATAACGGGCTGGCCTACAGAAGTCACAAAATCAACCGCTTCACGCAGCAACATAATATAGACTGGAGATACTCTTCGGTCTATAATCCCCGAGCTAACGGTCTAGCTGAGGCTTTCAACAAGACCTTGACGAAGATCGTGAAAAAGACGGTGTCCAAAAATAAAAAGGACTGGCACGAGAGACTGCATGAAGCTCTCTGGGCGTATCGAACTACGTTCAAAACGGCCATGAATACAACGCCGTATGCATTGGTATTCGACGCTGAAGCAGCACTTCCCTTAGAGATAGAGCTACCTTCCTTACGAGTGGTTGTTCATTACGAACTAACGGACGAAGACAATGCTCTTCTTCGGCTTGAGGAGCTCGACGCCCTTGACGAAACCCGGCTCATGGCGCAGCAAAACTTGGAAGCTTACAAAGCAAAAATAATGCGCTCATACGAGAGATTGACTAAGCCGAGAACATTCCGCCAAGGCAAACTCGTGCTAGTGGTCAAGAGACCTATGATCCCCAATCGTGCCAAACGGGGGAAATTCGAACCAAACTATGAAGGCCCGTACATCATAGACAAAGTTTACCAGGGTGGGGCTTACTTGCTCATGGATATGTATGGCGAAAGACCCTTTAGACCAATAAACGGTCGTTTCTTGAAGAAATACTACATCTGACCGAGACATCTATAAACTACTATGGACCGCAGCATCCTAAGGCTGACGCAAAAAAAAAAACGGTACCTCCATAAGCGAGATGGGCATGGATGAAAACCCGAAAGGGCTCCATGAGTAAAAACAACAGGATTAACGGCGAGTTTGTGAAAACCCGAAAGGGCGCAATTTCGTTAAAAGACACTTGCAATGTCCTCTCAACCATGTAAGGAGAAAATACCTGCGTGAGATCCTTACTACTCACAAGGGAGCAACACACTTAGAAATCCCCACGATTCCTAAAGAGAAAACACACTTATGAGATCCTCACGACTCGTAAGGAGAATTCCCCTTTGATACCCTCACGGCTCATAGGATTCAAAAGTCTTAAGCTACAGCGATCTAAACCTGTTCTTAAGCCGTCATACACCCCGATTTTGCCCTACAAGCGGTTCAATGCTGACCCTTGTATACAATCCACGGGCACGAATAAACTTTTCCCTAACAGAGTCCCACCAGCGACCAGGGATATGCTCACACGGTAAACGACTCTTGTAAGTCCTCTCGATTTACAAAAAGAAAACACTCTTGCAAGATCCTTACGACTTACAAACGAACATACACTTAGGAATCCTCACGATTCCTAAGGAGAAATGACACCTACGAGATCCTCATGACTCTTAGGGAGAAACACTTTTATGATACCCTTACGGCTTATGAAGTCAAAAGCCTTAGTCGACAGGATCTTAACCATGTTTGCTAAGTTACCTTTGTTCGAACCGACGAAGGCAGATGATGATTCGCTCTTGGCAATATCCCAGTTGTAGCGATGCTGATGCCTAAATCGGTATCAAATTCCAAGTCCTTTCATGGCAGATGATGATTCGCTCCTGGCAATATGCCAGTTGTAGCGATGCTGATGCCTAAATCGGTATCAAACTCTAAGCCCTTTCATGGCAAATGATGATTCGCTCCTGGCAACATTCCAGTCGCAGCGATGCTGATGCTAAGATTGATATCGGATCTTAAGTTCCGTACTAAAAAAATGCATATGAAAAAGCCGAAATGTTTGGGCAACTTGCAATAAAAATCAGCGAGTAAAATATATGCATATAAAAATAGCCGAAATGTTTGGGCAACTCGCAATAAAAAGCAGCGAGTAAAGAAAAAGAAAATAGCCGAATTGATTGGGCACCGCGAAAAATAGCCGAATTGATTGAACAATCGCGGCCTCGCGATACAAAAAGCTGAAATGATAGAGCATCGTGGAAAGAAAACAAAAAAAATACATATAACATGAAACTTTTGCCCTACAGATGAGATCACATCGATCTTTGTATACAATCCAAGGGCACAAACAAAGAAGGAACCATATCATCCACCTGGCTCTATCAGAAAGAGAGCCAAGTCTCGATGGAAACATCTGCATCTCAAGAGATCAACAACGGCGTTCCTTCTCGTTCCAACCAGAAGCAGATACGACGTCAGCAAAGCGGAGCCACAACAAAGTCCCTAGTTCCAAATCTCGACGGTTCACAGACAAAGAGACCACCTCGACATTCATCTCGTTACAGCAGACGCAACGTCAGCAAAGCGGAGCCACGGCAAAGTCCCTAGTTCCAAATCTCGACGGTTCACAGACAACCTAGAGACCACCTCGACATTCGTCTCGTTACAGCAGACGCAAAGTCAACAAACGGAGACACGGCAAAGTCCCTAATTCCAAATCTCGACGGTTCACACATAACCTAGAGACCACCTTGATATTTGTCTCGTTACAGAAGACGTAACGTCAGCAAAGCGGAGCCACGACAAAGTCCCTAGTTCCAAATCTCGACGGTTCACATACAACCTAGAGACCACCTCGACATTCGTCTCGTTACAGCAGACGCAACGTCAGCAAAGCGGAGCCACGGCAAAGTCCCTAGTTCCAAATCTCGACGGTTCACAAACAACCTAGGGGCCACCTCGACATTCGTCTCGTTACAGAAAACGCAATGTCAGTAGAGCGGAGCCACGACAAAGTCCCTAGATCCAAATCTCGATGGTTCATAGACAACCTAGAGACCACCTCGACATTCGTCTCGTTACAGCAGACGCAACGTCAACAAGCGGAGCCACGACAAAGTCCGTAGTTCCAAATCTCGACGGTTCACAGACAACCTAGAGACCACCTCAACATTCGTCTCGTTACAGCAGACGCAATGTCAGCAAAGCAGAGCCATGGCAAAGTCCCTAGTTTGAAATATCGACGGTTCACAGACAACTGAGAGACCACCTTGACATTCATTTCGTTATAGCATACGCAACGTCAGCAAAGCGGAGCCACGGAAAAGTCCCTAGTTCCAAATCTCGACGGTTCACAAACAACCTAGAGACCACCTTGACATTCGTCTCGTTACAGCAGACGTAAGCAAAGCGGAGCCGTGGAAAAGTTCCCAGTTCCAGAACTCGGCGGTGCACAGACAACCGAGAGTCAACTCGTGACCCCGTAGAACACGGCCAAAGTCAATCTTGACCTCGTAGGAAACGACCAAAGTCAACCCTCGACCTCCCCGTCGAAGCAATGCATTGATTCGGGAGTAAGTCAACTCATTAACCATTTACGAGTCCTCTCGACTTGTAAGGAAGAAAATTCTCTTGTGAGATCCTTATGACTCTTAAGAGAAAACACACTTAGGAATCCTCACGATTCCTAAGGAGAAAATACACCTACGAGATCCTCTCTACTCGTAGGGAGAAAAATCTTTATGAGACCCTCACGGCTCATAAAGTTGGAAAGTCTTAGGTGGCAGATCTGAACCTGTTTCCTAAGCCAACGCTGCTCTACAAGGAGGTCAATATGGACTATCTGCGGGATACATTTGCTAAAGTCACATATGCCAATGATATAAAGAAGCTTCTTATGGGTCCTCACGATTCGTAGGGAAAAATACCCGAGTGAGATCCTTATGACTCACGGAGGCGATGAACACTTAGAAATCCTCACGATTTCTAGGGAAAATCTGCACCTACGAGATCCTCTCGACTTGTAGGGAGAAAAAACCATCTTGAGACCCTTACGGCTTATGAAGATGAAAAAAGTTTTAGGCTACAAGGACCCTAAACTTGTCTCCTAAGCCCTCAATTCTGTGTCCATGCATAACTCTGTTGCGCCACGGCAGCGCCCCGGCTGTCTATCCGAGGCCAAAAAGCGGAATCAAATTTTTTCTTAACTTTAAACTGGCGCTACCGCGGACAATATACCCGGATCGTAACCATTAACCGATACTAGCAAATAAGAGAAAGGGTGAGAGATGTACCGAGTGATCCGAGTCCTCCGGTCTTCTCGTCATCGTCCCGATCTCCCGCGGAAACTCCGGTCGTCGCATCCTTGCCGGAAGGGCACCACATCGTCTGTATCTTTTACGGGCTCCCACCTCAATACCGAGGCAACTCGGGCGCGAAGTTGGCTAGCCAACGCGCCCAAGATTAGCTGTAGAATGTAGTGTAGAATCATAGTCTCTTTTGGGTTGGTGAAGTTGCCTTGATGGAGGAATCAACAAGATATGAACTTGGGGATTTTTGTAGCAATGAAAAATGATATGAATGATAATTTTTCCACACCAAATGAAACTCTTTCATTTTCTCCTCCCCTCTCAAATTGTGGCCGGCCCATGCAATTGTGGAAATGGTGGAGGGATAAACACAAAACATGAAGGTTGGTGAGTGTAGGAAAAAGCAAGAGGTGACCACAAACAAACATCAACCATGCTTATTACTTACATCAAACCCATACCCACTCAAATTTCATTAATGCAAAATCATGGATGAAAGATATCATAATGAAGACATTTGCAGAAAACCCCTTCCACAAAGTGTTATTTGCAAACTTGCAAATAACACCCTCCATCGGAAAAGTCCGGCCGGGAAAGAACAAAGGAAAACCGGCCGGAACGGAATGCAAACTGGCAACTCCAGAAAACTGGTCCCGTAATAAATTACAGGAAAACCCCGATACTGTGCATACACACCCACATCTGTATTCCGTCCGGATACAAATGCAATGAGACAAAATCTACACTGTACTAAACTAGGACCGGCTTAAACCAAAGCCGGCTAGTAATATCCGTTCGATCCTAATCCGTGCAATACCGCACATATCGGATCGAACCCTGCCATATATCCATACGGCTACTAGTACAAACCGTCCGATCCTGATCCGCGCAATACCGCACGTATCTGATCGGACCCTGCCATATCTCCATACGGCCTCTACAGCGTTTCGCCCAAAAGCTGAGTAACTGAATGTGTGGTGGACTCTAAAGACTCGTCAATACTATGGCTGTGGATTTAACCACTAGCACGTCAGAGGTATAAGCCAATACGTAACGGGCCACCAGCTATTGACCAAAAGGGACGTCGATGAGCGAACTCATCCTGACACCCTACTGAGCCTGTCAGTGACAATATCCGTACAGTCCGGTCCGTTCGTCTATGAGCATCGCATGGCGGGCCTAGAGGGTTGGTAAAAGTCAGACCCCCAAAGGCGGTACAAGTCGTGTCGGAGCGTAGCCCAGAACACCCTGAGATACTACTGGAATACCTACCAGTAAATCTCCTGCCTCGGCCGAGGGCTTTGTGTAATGGCTCTCCTAGACAAAGCGCGACCTCACCCCCAATACCGGGAGAGACGAACCCCTGCAGATCCGCTCACTGCCTCCATGTGGCTCGGGACTGTACCCAACTAAAACCTGTTTGCACGACTCCTTTGAGCCGTGGTAGGGTAGTAATCAAAGCACAGTGGGAACTCACACGAGACAAATGACGATCTCAGGTCGATGAACTAACCTGTACACATGTCACCTGGGAACTGCTATCTGACATCTGGTATAAGACCAACTAGCAGGTTCCCGGCGAGTCCTGTCCGGTGTACTCATAACCCAATGAGCACCTGTATACATCTTAGGTGAACCAACTGACACCAGTGGCTTGTGAGACCGGCCACCGCCCCTCGTCGGGGTCTCGACTGTATACACTAGTCTACTAATGGAGTATCGATGCCCTGTCTCGAAACTCCTACGACTAGGGACCTTTTAAGGATGTGCTTATAGACTACCAGCTCCCACGTATATGATCGCCATCATACTGCTGGTAGTCAAGCAAGAATCCTAGGGGATCTATCAACGTGCAATAGTGACATGTCAGGTCACCTAAAGCAGTATACGATGATAAAGATAAACCAGATAGCATACTATCATCTCGAGTAAGACTGTTCTACCGGGATAGGTCCTCCCTCAATCATTGCAATCATGTGCCTGTGATCCAATAATTGACTCTGAGGGCACTATCTCCAACAATCTCCCACTTGCACTCAAGGCTAATTATTGCGATGTCGCATACTCACAGCCCGTGTGATACCGAACACCCAACTCCTCTACTAGTCAGTCTCACAAAGCTCGTTTGCGAAACTATTGCGTTCGAGGAATAGCCTCAGTGAGTGGATCCGCTGAGATGTTTCTTTTATGTCTCTCTATATCTCAAGTTCGCGGAGAAAACCATCTCCCGAAATGAGCAATACCTGTCTTGGAATGTCTGGATGTCTGATGGGACCTAGTTCATAAATGAACTCCAAATCCAAACTTCTTAGACTGTACCGATAACTGAAATTAATCAGTACCCAGCGCCATGCCTCCCTCAGTATTGCCTTGGACCACCTGTCCAAAATACTGCCCCTCGTCAGAAGGAGAAACTACAACTCTGACAGCCACTCTGCCATCCATGTCACCTTGGAAGCCTGGAATGATAACCGCCTCCAAAAAGAGGCTGTTGTTATCACATCCCTAGAACACGCACTTATGTCCTAAAACTGCTTCCGATTGTTTCTCCAGGATTGGATTAATATCATCTTATTGCATCTACTGCAAGAACAACATCTGGTGTGGTACTTGACATCTCATGATTGACTCAATTGCCTAAGCAAGTGATCTGTCAATCATGCGTATCACTCTCCCCTTTAGTCTGTAAGACACCTTTAGAGAGGGTGACTCCATCATCTGCAGGTGTACTACCGTGCCAGGAGTCGTCCATTCTAAATACTCATAGAATGCTGTCAAAGTACCCAGATTAGGAAACCATCCAAATCTAGATCTAAAACCATAGATCTAGTAACCAGAATGTCTGATATAATATCCAAGTCCTGTGTGGAGAAAACACTGTGTGACAACCAAAGTATAACCGATCGTAGTATAGGAATATCACTTCCTACTCTGTGTATGTCATCCAAATACCATGACATCACACCCTACTACCTTCTCAACAGATCCATCCCCTATTCTGATGAAGTCAAACCTATGACTGTCACATCAGAAATAGATGATCTATCTCCGCTGTATCTGCTTTAGTTTATAAATAGACATAAGCCACCTGTCCACCAATGCTTCCGCTGCTCCCACTGACTACGACAACCCTCTGGCAGAGTCATATACACGTACACTTCTAAAGCTAGTTTAGAACGACTCTATACTCATCCTCCCGCCGGGTCTCGCAACCTGGAACAACAGCAATGACAATTGTGGGTAAACAAGAACTTCCCTGTCACCGTCCTTGAGGCAACCGGAGTACCTCTCGAGTGCCTGAAGTTATCCACCTTATATGCGGAGTGGCCAATGGAATGTCAATCCAAATTGAATCTTTAGGTTCCTTATCAAATCTTCAGTAATCGTTTGTGGTTCTGGAATCACTTCCAGTTCTACCATACTCCCACTGCTGTTTTTCTGAAAAAATCCATTTTTATTAAAACTGTGGCGAGTCTAGAATAATATCGCTATTGATCTTCCAGATGGTAGAAAGTCAACCCACGTCATAGCCTGGGTCAACCCACAAACAGCCATTACAGAAACGTGCCTTGAGTTGTCCAGTGTCTGGTTTTAATCATAAGCCGGACAACTCCATGTACCATAACAACGTTAAGATATGAACTGTTCTACATCCAATATAGAACCAGAGGCACTGATTTAATTTAACCAGATTCAAATCATGCAGCTGTCTCCAGTGCATGTCAACTAAATGGGGAGAGGCCGATCAGCGTTACTCAACTTAGGAATGCTTCCAATTATGAGTAACCTGAAAGAGAAGCAATTTCTCTTTATCATTACTATCAACTGAATACCATACACAAGTATCTACATCTTCGATCACCTTGAAGAATCCCGATACTTGCTACACCTGGTTCTCTACTCTATTCAAATACCTATAACTCCTCAAAACTTAGACCCTGTGTTTCTACGAAACACATGTCTAAGAACTAGAGAAGTTAAACGTAAACAGAATATAGTATGAGGACCAACCCCTCTGTCCTAATGGACACTGGACAACATACAATACTCTGTATAAGTCCGCCGAGTCTAACAACTCTTTCACTGTGTGTCGTAGGTTGAAAACTGTACTTATGGTTAAGAAGAATTACACCGCTGTTTAATACTCCTTACCTAACCATCCACTGATATAGGTAAATGTCATCGACATAATATCAAAAGGTATATCTCACTCTATGAAAATAGACGTACAGATATATCAATTTGAAATTGGTGCATAACAGCGGATATTCAAAACCAAATATTTGCCGACCGGAAAACAGCCCAGGTGATCTCCTCAAATATCACCGATTACAACGAATCCCGATACAATGAGGATGATCACCCAATTCCCAATAACTTACTCCCACTCATCATCTGTAAAACCATACAGATGTGAGAATCAAACCTGGTAAATACATACCCTGGAGCAAGTGTCTAATCGGGAAATCAGTTTTCTTTTAACAGTACACAGTTGAACTGAAACATTGAAATGTTTCGATGGGGTATCCTGGTATACCTAGTAATGCCTCTACCATTATCCAGATTCACAACTATAACCGTATAATTCTTTGCCACCTCTCCAAATCCCTTTATATGTCTTTAGTCATTACCTTCTGCACACCCCTTAGGCCAAATGGTTTTCTTCCTTCCCTACCGTTCGGCACCAGCCTATGGTTTGGAAGAAGACTATCCAATAAGCATAATGGGTGTACTGTCCTAGCCCTAGGAGCACTCGCAATGCGAGAGAAGGTGAAGATAAAAGACAACCGAATAAACCTTATTCCTATTTCTCCTGGACCAGAATCCATCCCCGAACTGGAACAAGTTCCTTTCGAGTTCGTATATAACCATACGATGGAGTATCCAATAAACTGTGGATCTTCGTAGTGATACGGAGTGTCATGGAGAAATACAAAGGTGATTTAGGACTGGCGAAGAAATACTTGGTTTGGTCGTGAATATCAGTTGCAATTTACTTTGCCCTCTTACTAATCCCTTGTCTTAATCTTAATACCTTCTGCACACCATCGTTATGCTAATTGGTTTTCTTCATTCCCCACTGTTCGGCACCAGCCTAAAGTTTGGAAGAAGACTATCCAATTTGCGTAATAGGTGTACTATCTCCTAAACTAAGGAGTACCCGTAACTTGAGAGGAGGCAAAAAGGAAAAGACAATTGAATAATCCTATCCGTTTTCTCCAGAACCGGAAACCATCCTCGAATTCCTTCGAGTTCGTATCTAACCATACGATGGCTTTGTCCAATGGAAGTGGACGTTCGTAATAACACGGGGTGTCCTGGAGAAAAGGGTAAAAGTAGGAGTGGCAATGAGGTTTGCAACTCTGACAATCCAAAAGCCTGTGTTAAGAAGGTTCGGTCAACTTGGTCACTGAGTCATAGTCCAGGGTCGGGTCAATGGTCGCTGCCAAAGAGAGAGAGAAAAGAAACACTCAGCGTACACTCTAACCTAGATCAGAATGGTTATCACTTTGTCTAATCTGGAAACCTCCCACTATACCTCAAATTCTCCTCCAAACCTGAAAGAAGAATTAGTCGGGATCACCCGAGGAGTAAACCAACTCATCAGTGGGAATCGGGATCCAACTATCATCGCATGATAACGTGACGGAATCCACTCACGTCACCACACTCCAGAAGGTATGCGCATGCCTGGCAAGTTTCAGTTCTTTTGAAACTCCCGATGTGATTTTTACCCCTAGGACCCAAGTGACCTTGACTGAGCCAACATATCAAAGGATCCTAGTCAAGTTCAACCCGTCATTTTCTTGATTGCATTAGACCCACCCGCACGAATCCTTGACTGAGCCAAAATGACCGCACGACTGTCCTAACCAATCTCATATCCATGCAACAGAAAAGTACTACATAGCTACCGAACACTACGCCTCGGCTAAGCACGACATACGCAGCACGAATACTAAGTAATACTAATCTGAAATGACGGAGGGCTACGACTGGTTTTTGGCGAAAAACCTTTAACGTAATGAACTTGATATCGTTGAAGGAACTGCATAGCCTTTTATAAAAATATAGTGACGAAAACCTTTGCTAAAGAGGTCACTCCCGGTGAAGGGATCTCGGCTCTTTCCCCGTAGAATGAGGTGCAGGATATTCCAACTGAATACCACGATGCAAAGCAAAAGTAATCGGCTATAGTGAAGTTAATGCCCTGACGCAAACTTCTGTCCAAGGGGTCACTCCCGGTGAAGGGATCTCGGCCCTTGCCTCGTCGACTGAGGAGCAGGATATTCCAAATGAATACCACGATGCAAAACAAAAGTGAACGTCCTTGCAATAACAGCTTTTTTTGAAAAATGTTCCAACAACATCAGATTAGGTTTGCTTATCTTGCATTGATCCGAATCAACGCAGTCCCATCAATTGATCACACCACAAAGAACGAAAATATACTGACGTACGTATATGCTATCCGCATTCGCCACTGGGTCCCGTCATCACCCGTTAGGTTAGCTAACTAACGGCAGAGCGGGGACTGGACTAGCGCGGATGAAAAACATATACAACATCTACTAATATATATACCAATATATAGTATTTCGCTCAAGGCGCGATAAAATGCAACATCACAGAGATATACAGCATCACAGAACAATACAGATATCTGGAAGCCCCGGGTTTCACAGAGCCGCTGCTGAAACCCGACGTTCCCCTGGTCGTGTGGATAGCCTGTGCAATGAAAACCTAGACCCCTACGGGCGCGGCAAGTCACCCGCCAAAACCTGAAGCGAGGCAGCCCCTTTCAGCACCGTGAATGGACCACCCAGCACTTCATGGAATCCGGTAACTTGGGCACCCCTCCTGGGTCAACCTGCACCCCCTACGAGTGCGGCGAATAGCCCGCCAATCCTGGAGTGAAGCCCCCTCCGTCCCAATGCCATGAGATGCGGGCTTGTTGCCCTCCAGAACCCGGCTATCCGTGCACCCCACCGCGGGGCAATCCTAGTACAGAAAGTAAAATATACATACACCGGGTACATCAACCGCAACCAGGTCGTGCCCCAAAAGAATAATACAAACAGGCAGTGACGGCAGTCCACATGTCGGACGCTCGCCCCACAATATCAAATTTACATATAAAACAAAACTGTACTATCATTGCATCCAGGCTATCCCCCACGACCGATCCGCAACAACACAGCATAAACACAGAACATCAACGTGAAAATCACGTTCGCAAATCCGTCTAACCGGGCTATAGCAGTTAGACAGGATTTACCGATCAAGTGATATTCACGGTCGCAGATATAATGTAAATACTGTGAAATAATGTGTTTAAAATATCCAATCGATCAAAAATTAACAAGTGGGCCCCCAAGTAATACTGTAGCACTCACAGAAATTCTGGGCCCAATTTTAATATTCCAAAACCCCTATCATAAGCCCAAAAGCCCACTGCAAAAAGTTGGCCAAATGAAGCAAACATACTGCGGCGGAACCGCGGCAAATGAGGGGTTATTGCCGCGGTTCCGCGGTCGTACGGAACGATCAAGCTTCCAAATTTTTGCAGTGTTCTTAGGATTCTCTATACATCATTCTGCAATCACCTGAAAAATTTTTCGAGCTCGGAAAAAATCGACAGAAAACTGATGCATGCAAAAATGTGGTTTTTGGAATTTTGGTCGATCGGATAAGTAAAACACATTAGAACAAGCTAGACAAGGTTAATGGCGGGCTCTGATACCATGTTGCGCCACGGCAGCGCCCCGGCCGTCTATCCGAGGCCAAAAAGCGGAATCAAAATTTTTCTTAACTTTAAACTGGCGCTACCGCGGACAATATACCCGGATCGTAACCATTAACCGATACTAGCAAATAAGAGAAAGGGTGAGAGATGTACCGAGTGATCCGAGTCCTCCGGTCTTCTCGTCATCGTCCCGATCTCCCGCGGAAACTCCAGTCGTCGCATCCTTGCCGGAAGGGCACCACATCGTCTGTATCTTTTACGGGCTCCCACCTCAATACCGAGGCAACTCGGGCGCGAAGTTGGCTAGCCGACACGCCCAAGATTAGCTGTAGAATGTAGTGTAGAATCATAGTCTCTTTTGGGTTGGTGAAGTTGCCTTGATGGAGGAATCAACAAGATATGAACTTGGGGATTTTTGTAGCAATGAAAAATGATATGAATGATAATTTTTCCACACCAAATGAAACTCTTTCATTTTCTCCTCCCCTCTCAAATTGTGGCCGGCCCATGCAATTGTGGAAATGGTGGAGGGATAAACACAAAACATGAAGGTTGGTGAGTGTAGGAAAAAGCAAGAGGTGACCACAAACAAACATCAACCATGCTTATTACTTACATCAAACCCATACCCACTCAAATCTCATTAATGCAAAATCATGGATGAAAGATATCATAATGAAGACATTTGCAAGAAAACCCCCTCCACAAAGTGTTATTTGCAAACTTGCAAATAACCCCCTCCATCGGAAAAGTCCGGCCGGGAAAGAACAAAGGAAAACCGGCCGGAACGGAATGCAAACTGGCAACTCCAGAAAACTGGTCCCGTAATAAATTACAGGAAAACCCCGATACTGTGCATACACACCCGCATCTGTATTCCGTCCGGATACAAATGCAATGAGACAAAATCTATACTGTACTAAACTAGGACCGGCTTAAACCAAAGCCGGCTAGTAATATCCGTTCGATCCTAATCCGTGCAATACCGCACATATCGGATCGAACCCTGCCATATATCCATACGGCTACTAGTACAAACCGTCCGATCCTGATCCGCGCAATACCGCACGTATCTGATCGGACCCTGCCATATCTCCATACGGCCTCTACAGCGTTTCGCCCGAAAGCTGAGTAACTGAATGTGTGGTGGACTCTAAAGACTCGTCAATACTATGGCTGTGGATTTAACCACTAGCACGTCAGAGGTATAAGCCAATACGTAACGGGCCACCAGCTATTGACCAAAAGGGACGTCGATGAGCGAACTCATCCTGACACCCTACTGAGCCTGTCAGTGATAATATCCGTACAGTCCGGTCCGTTCGTCTATGAGCATCGCATGGCGGGCCTAGGGAGTTGGTAAAAGTCAGACCCCCAAAGGCGGTACAAGTCGTGTCGGAGCGTAGCCCACAACACCCTGAGATACTACTGGAATACCTACCAGTAAATCTCCTGCCTCGGCCGAGGGCTTTGTGTAATGGCTCTCCTAGACACAGCGCGACCTCACCCGCAATACCGGGAGAGACGAACCCCTGCAGATCCGCTCACTGCCTCCATGTGGCTCGGGACTGTACCCAACTAAAACCTGTTTGCACGACTCCTTTGAGCCGTGGTAAGGTAGTAATCAAAGCACAGTGGGAACTCACACGAGACAAATGACGATCTCAGGTCGATGAACTAACCTGTACACATGTCACCTGGGAACTGCTATCTGACATCTGGTATAAGACCAACTAGCAGGTTCCCGGCGAGTCCTGTCCGGTGTACTCATAACCCAATGAGCACCTGTATACATCTTAGGTGAACCAACTGACACCAGTGGCTTGTGAGACCGGCCACCGCCCCTCGTCGGGGTCTCGACTGTATACACTAGTCTACTAATGGAGTATCGATGCCCTGTCTCGAAACTCCTACGACTAGGGACCTTTTAAGGATGTGCTTATAGACTACCAGCTCCCACGTATATGATCGCCATCATACTGCTGGTAGTCAAGCAAGAATCCTAGGGGATCTATCAACGTGCAATAGTGACATGTCAGGTCACCTAAAGCAGTACACGATGATAAAGATAAACCAGATAGCATACTATCATCTCGAGTAAGACTGTTCTACCGGGATAGGTCCTCCCTCAATCATTGCAATCACGTGCCTGTGATCCAATAATTGACTCTGAGGGCACTATCTCCAACAAACTCTGCACTACTTCACCCATGTACATACTTACATGGGCAAAGCAGTGGGGGGCATTTGTTCCCACCAAAAACATCTGCGCAATAGAGCCCAAGGTATCAAATGGCAGCGATACGCTAAAGAAAATGTGAACCAATATTTTCCGGGCTGTATTTTGACAAACCCCCAAATAGGGAATCACGTGCTCACACGTGACCGGGCTTCACGTGCAAACATGTGACCTTTTATGGGTAGATTCTATCTACGCCTGAATGCCTAATTGATAAAGTCACGTGCCCACACGTGATGGGCACTTGAACCCACTGAATTAATAGAATTAAATTCTAATTAAAAGCAATTAAAGCATTTGTTCCCTCATGGTAATTGAATAAAATACAAATAAAGCAGCAAGGAAAACCCCCAAAAGGGGCATCACGTGCCCACACGTGACTGGGTCTCACGTGCAGGCACGTGACCATTTACAGGCAAAGCCTATAGGCGCTGAATGAAACAAACAATTGGAAATACTTAATCAGTCGGGTCACGTGCCAACACGTGATGTGTTCCTGAGCCCTCTGAACTAATAGAATTAAATTCTAATTAAATGCTTAATCAGTGGGGTCACGTGCCAACACGTGATGGGTTCCTGAGCCCTCTGAACTAATAGAATTAAATTCTAATTAAATGCTTTATCAGTGGGGTCACGTGCTAACATGTGATGGGTTCCTGAGCCCTCTGAACTAATAGAACTAAATTCTAATTAAATGCTTAATCAGTGGGGGTCACGTGCCAACACGTGATGAGTTTCTGAGCCCTCTGAACTAATATAATTAAATTCTAATTAAATACTTAATCAGTGGGGTCACGTGCCAACACGTGATGGGTTCCTGATCCCTTTGAAGTCTGAACCAATAGAATTAAATTCTAATTAAATGCTTAATTGTTAAGGTCACGTGCCAACACGTGATAGACTCTTAAATGCTCTGAACTAATAGAATTAAATTCTAATTAAAAGGAATCAAAAACCCTAATTGGAAAAATATTTCCCTAGATCTTTCCAAACAAAAAAGATTGCACTCTGTAAAAGGGAGCACCATTGGATTAAAAATCCAATGGTGATTAAAAAATCACCAATTTATAGAAAGATTATGTACAAGGAAATATTTTCCTAAAATTTGCCAGGAAAAACAAATAAAATATCTTATGGATTAAAAAATCCAATGGTGAATAAAATTCACCGAATGATCTAAAAGATCATGTTGGTTATAAAATCGATCAAAATCTCTCAATGAGAGATTGGCTGAAAAAACTGATTCTTTCCTTTCTCCTATAAATAGGAGCCAAGAAGAGAAGAGAGAGGAGGATACAACAACAGAGAGAGAATACAGAAGAAAAAAGAAGAAGATAATTTAATTCTCCAGAGAGAAAAGAAGAGAAAAAGAAAACTCTAGGTAAGAGAAGAAAGGAGATCATTCCATAAAATAAAAGAGAATTTAATTCTCAAAACCAAGAGTTTAACTCTTTTAAATAAGAACTTAGTTCTTCCTTTAGGTTGAAGATCTGCAGAAGCAGATCTCCCCATAAGTTGAGAATTTAATTCTCATCGGGGTGATTCTGCCATGCAGATCTAAAACCTAAGGGAAGACCTAAGTTCAGAGAATTTTATTCTCCCATATAAACATATAGGAATTTAATTCCTCTAACAAGGATAAGGTTTAATCCCTAATATAAGATGCAGATTTCCGAGGAATTAAATTCCTATATATAAAAAGGAGAGAAGTTAGCAAGGCACTTGAAACACAGAATTACATGCATATTGATGATCACGTGGTAACACGTGACCCCCCTTCTTTGAACCAGAAATAGAGATTTCCTATAAGTGTTTAACAGTTATTTAAAAGGGAAAAGGGAAAACAACAAAGACAGTTTCACTTTTAGAGTGTATCACGTGCTCCCACATAACCCTTAAAAAACTTCGCAAGACAAAAGGGAGTAAAGCCAGGGCAGTTTCACTTTAAGGGTGCCTCATGTGTCCCTACGTGACCCATAACAAATACTTTTAATATCCAATGCATGGATATCCATCACGTGTCCACATGTGATGGCCATAAGGATCAAGTGTTTAACACTTATATGCATATTCTGAGAGTAAAATAAAAGAAGCAAGGCCTAATCTTCACGCGCCTCACGTGACCCTATGTGAGTGCTTCAGTTTTAGTGTTTAACACTATTTTAAGCGCCTCACATGGGAGCACGTGAGCACCGAATGTATTCTAGTGTTTAACACTATATTCGATCCATTCTTAGCCCAAATTAGCTAAGTCTTCAAGAGGCAAGATACCCTGAAACTGAACCCTAACTATACTCTTGTCTTCCAAAATTGATCATCTCATATGACATTCAAAATAATTCCTAGAGCCTTTCAATCAACATTGGTTCAAGGGTACATCTCTTCACTCCTCTGATATATGTCGTTGTAATCCTTCAACGTCTTCATAGAGGTGATGGGTTCTGACAACCAGACATTCCATGGACTGTGGGGTCTTTAAACTCATGGACTGTGATGTCCTTAAACTTTACAGACTATGATGTCTCTAAACTACCATGGATTGTGAGGTCCTTAAACTCATGGACTATGATGTCCTTAAACTTTACAGACTATGATGTCTCTAAACTACAACGGACTGTGAGGTCCTTAAACTCATAGACTATGATATCTTTAAACTTTACAGACTATGACGTCTTTAAACTTCATGGACTATAATGTCCTTAAACATTTGGACCGCATTGTCCCTAAACTAAACAATAGAGCCCAAATGCTCTTTTGTTGGGTCTAAATGATCCTGTTAAGTAGATCTTAGTCTAAAATAAGACTAACGAATCCTTAACAACCACTTAAGTTGATCTTAATCTCAAACGAGATTAATGGTCCTTAAATCAATCCAACTACAGATCTCTCAACTGACACTGGTTCATGGGTACATCTCCTCACCCCACTGATATATGTCATTGTAATTGTTCAACATCTTCAGAGAGGTGGCGGGTCCCAGCAACCAGACACTCTATGGACCGTAATGTCCCTAAACTAAAACAATAGAGCCTGCTCTTTTGTTGGATTTGAATGACCATGTTAAGTTGATCTTAGTCTAAAATTAGACTAACGTGTCCTTAACAAACGTTAAGTTGATCTTAATCTAAAATTTGACTAAAGTATCCTTAACAAATGTTTAAGTTAATCTTAGTCTTAAATGAGATTAACGATCCTTAAATCCAAACCAAAACCAAATCTAAGAAAATACGGATTTGGACTAATCCATGCCCTACGGGCGACAACATAAATTAGTCTCCGTATACAATCCACGGGCAACCAAAAATAAAACAAACACACACGACACGAAGTGGCCATCTGGAGAAGGAGAAAGTTGTTACCGTGATGCGGTAGCGTAATTAACTGCAGGGGCTTGCGCCTGCAGGGAAGAGTGTCCCCACAATCAAAAACTCCTCAAATGAGGGGGAATCTGATGAAATCTGCTACAACGGCCGCATCTATCTAAACCTTCAATACATGGTGCCATAAAACAACTTGGCATCTTCGGAGAGGTGGACGGATAAAACCAAATAGCATCTGCACCCAAAGTCAGGCAAGACGAACTTACGCGGTTCCGTCTCCCGTATTCGGCGAAGAATATATATCTCTTGACATTAAGTATTTGAGAGGATCTACCATTGATATGAGATGGACCTCATCTGCTAAGGCATAATGCTTGAGTTTCGTTATCACGAAGATCAATGCCAGGCAATGCTTTTCAATTGGGGAGTAATTGTTTTCTGCCCCTAGAAGAACTCAACTCTAATAGCAGAGAGCTCTCTCCTTCCCCTGGTCATTTTCTTGTGCCCATAGCATGCCTAAAGAACCCTAAAAGGCTGTTGTATATAGGATGAGGGGCTTTCCCTTAACCGGAGCGGTCAGTACCGGTGGATTCTATAGGTATTGCTTGATTTCGTCTAGCGCCCTCTAGTATTTATAATCCCAAATGACCAGGGTCCCCTTCTTCATTAGATGGCTGTAGGGGCAGCATTTTCCAGAGAGGTTAGCTATGAACCACCGGATATACGCGTGCTTTCCTTGGAGAGATCGCTATTGTTTGAGAGTCTTTGGCATGGGCATTTCCATGATCGCCTTGATCTTTGACGGGTCTACTTCGATGCCTCTGTTTTGTATGACGAATCCTATGAATTTGCCTGAGGAGACTCCAAATGCACATTTCAGAGGATTCATCTTTAGATTATATTTTCGAAGACGCTGGAACACTATGTTTAGATGTTCCCAGTGCTCCTCATATGATTTTCTTTTCACTACAAGGTCGTTGATATAGCACTCAACAATCTTATGTATGAGGTCATCAAAGATCTTCGTCATGGCCCTCTGATAGGTAGCGCCTGCGTTCTTCAGACCGAAAGGCATAACCTTATAGCAGAATAAGCCTAGCGGAGTATGGAAGGCGGTGTGCTTTTGGTCTTCAGGATGCATCTTTATTTGATTGTAGTCTGAAGATCCATCCATGAAGGAGAAGACCTCATGGGTAGACGTGCTATCGATCATCTGCTTGGTAACCGGTACTGGGAAGTCATCCTTTGGGCAAGCTGTGTTGAGGTCCCGAAAGTCTACGCAGATGCGCACTGTCCTATTTTTCTTCATCACTGGAACAATGTTGGCGATCCAGTTAGGATATTGAACTTCTTGGATGAATCCGGAGTCAATTAGTTTCTTGACTTCGGCATTGATGCTTATATCGAGTTCGAGTCGCATTCTTCTTGGCGCCTGTTTGACTGGCTTGATGTCCAGTGATATCGCCAGTTTATGCACAGCTATTTCTGGATCTAGTCCTGGCATCTCAGAATAATTCCATGTGAAGCAGTTTTTATACTGCATAAGCATGTCCTTTAGTGTACCCACCTGCTTTTTAGAAAGCAGCTCACTGACGAACTTTGGCCTCGGATCGTTTTCCGTCCCTAGGTCGATTTTTCTCAGGTTGTTTGCCGTGGTGTGTATCCCATCTTCTATCTCTTTTAGCGCCAGTGGAAATTTTGAGGTCACCTCATCCTCATCCTCATTTGCGAAGCACCGAGAGAGGTCATCCATATTCTCGTGCTCCTCCTCTTTTGATAGTGTTATCACGTGGCAGGTACGAGCTCGTTTCAAAGATCGATGTCGATCTAGACTTACCCTCGCAATGTAGGATGCTTTTGGCTCATGCTTTCGTGGTGGGGTCACCCTCCAACTGTCGGATAGAGTGAACCTGCCTTATTGATACCGGTCTTCGACCCAGTCTTTGAAGGTGAAGCAGTCTTCAAGAGGATGTCCTATTGCTCGATGGTAGGAGCAATAATCCGGGTGATGGATCTTGTTTATTTGTTCGGGATGCCAAGACTCGGTGAGCGTCATTATTTGATACTTGGTGATAAGGTTGAATATTTTTCTTATCTTGTCTCTGGGGAAACAATATTCCCGACCTATCTTCTTCATCAGCAATGTATTCCAGCGGACCTTTTCTCGATTGCGCGGCTTCTTCGACCCGCTTTGCTGCTTTTTGTAAGTCGATGTACAACACCCCACGAGTTGCGGGGAGGCGGAAATATGAAAAACGATCTTGTTTCGTATGTAAACATCGACAAACCGAAGATCTTTACTAAACGATAATTAACAACAAGCATAGAGTTCTAAGCTACTATGTAAAGAGATTATACCAAATGATTCTAGTCCTTCGTCTTTATTATCTCTAAGTCTTCCTCGGCCTCCTATCCATGATAGATGATACACCCGAAAACCATAATCCAAGCTATAACCTCTAAACTTGAGGTTACTTAGTTTCTCTAGTTGCTAATCAAAGTAACTAAGATGATATAGAGTTAGTTTATAGAGTGTTTAGTCTATACTAATCCTTGGTCTCAACTCATGAGTGGTAGGATTAGTGTTTGAAGAGAGAGTGAGCTTGAGGAGAGGGAAGGTGGAGATGATAATGAAAATAGAAAAGCTTCTCACTTGAATATATAAAACATAATGAATTATCAAATAAATGAATTTAAATTATTATTCACCATATTTCATTAATTCAATATGAGTGATTCACTATGTGAGTCATTAAGCAATAAATGATGCATTAATGACATAGTGAATCACACAAATGAGTCACAATTTGCATTTAATGAAAATGCCACCTTAACCTCCTTAGTCACCATCCTTCTAGAAGCTTCCCGGAAAATTACGAGAACGCCCCTCGCATCCATGAAAACACGGAAAAACTTTAGACTGTATAAATCCAATAACCCGATACTAGAATCTGGCTTAAACCAAAGCCGGCTAGTAAAAACTGTCCGAATGTCGTACGTGCGTTTAAACACGTATGCGTCCGAACCTTTTATCGTAAAACCGTACGACCTCTATATCTTTTTGCCTGGAGTTGGGAAAACTCTGTGTGGGACTCTAAAGACTCGACTGCTACGCTGGCAGTGGGTTTAACTACAGACCGCAAGCGGCACTAGCTGTACATATCGGTCCCCAGGTAGATGTCGATAAGAAGGCCGGTGAGGATACCCATCCGAAATCCTACTGAGCCTGTGCGTGACAATATCCATGCAGTCCGGTCTGTTTGTCTAAGAGTATCGCATGTATGGTCTAGGGAGGTGGTAAACGTCAGACCCCTAATAACCGTACAAGTCATGTCGGTATGGCTCTATCACCATCCGAGAATCTACTGATCAATCTATCAGTAATTCTCAATCAGCCCTGGCCAGGGACTTATGGGAATGACCAACCAATCACTGTGCGATATCAACTCCCTATACCGGGAGAGACGAGTCCCTAACAGTCACTCACTGCCTCCACGTGGCTCGGGACTGTGCCCAACTAAAACCTGTTTGCACGACTCCTTTGAACCATGGTAGGGTAGTAATCAAAGCACAGTGGGAACTCACACGAGACAAATAACGACTTTAAATCAACGGACTATCTGCATACATGTCACCTGAGAACTGCTATCTGACGTTAGGTATAAATACCATCCAGTCAGTTCTCGGCGAGTCCTGTCCGGTGTACTCACACCCAGTGAGCATCTGTATACAATCTTAGGTGCACTCCACCAATGGCTGCGGGACCAATCCATCGCCCTTATCAGGGTCTAGATATGTATACACCAGTCTACTCCGGAGTATCGATGCCCAGTCTCGATACTCCTGCGACCAGGGACATCTAAGGATGTGCCTATTGACTATCCAGCTCCCACTAGTATGACTGCCATCATAACGCCGGAAGTCAGGCAAACACCTATGGGCTTTATCAACACGTATATATATATGAATACTACACAAAATACATCATACGTTAAGATAAAGGCAAACCAAATAGCGTACTATTATATTAAGCAAGACTGTTATGTACATACATATCCCCAGTATCATATACAATGAAGGCCTCTAGGGCATATATATCCAACAATCTCCCACTAGCACTAAGGCCTATAATTGGCACAATGAGTACCCACTGTCTTCACTATATCCAGTTGCTGGAGTACCGCATGCCCATTATCTCAAACAGCCTCTCGAACTGAACTTGAGGGATGGCCTTTGTGAATGGATCTGCCGTGTTGTCTTTTGTATCCACTCTCCGTACCGCGATCTCCCGACGATCAACGATCTCCCTGATCAGGTGAAAACGCCTTAAGATATGCCTGGATTTCTGATGGGACCTGGGTTCCTTCGCCAATGCTACGGCCCCATTTTTATCACAATACAAAGGTATTGGATTGGCAATGGACGGAACTACCCGAAGTTCAGAGATGGACTTCCTCATCCAGACAGCTTCTTTTGCGGCTTCATTAGCAACTATATACTCAGCCTCCATAGTTGAGTCTGCGACGGTATCCTGTTTGGAACTCTTTCAACATACCTCCCCTCCATTGAGGGTAAACAAAAAACCCGAAATGGATTTAGAATCATCTTTGTCACTTTGGAAGCCGGAGTCGGTAAAAGCCTCTACCTGGAGGTCCTCATTACCGTAAATCAAGAACATCTCCTTAGTCCTTCTCAGGTACTTGAGAATGTTCTTTACCGCTATCCAATGTTTCTCACCTGGGTCAGACTGATACCTGCTTACCACACCAAGTGCGTAAGCTACATCCGGTCTTGTACATAACATCGCATACATTATAGATCCTACCGCCGAAGCGTAGGGTAAAATGCTCATGCGATCCCTCTCTTCATCAGTCTTTGGAGACATCTCTTTGGAGAGGGTGATCCCGTGACAAGCGGGCATGTTACCGCGCTTGGAATCTTCCATACTAAACCTATTTAGTATAGTGTCAATATACCTGGACTGTGAAAGTCCCAACATTCTATTAGATCTATCACGATAGATCTTAATACCCAAAATGTAGGTTGCATCTCCCAAGTCTTTCTTGGAGAATCTCTGTGACAAGAAGAGCTTTACTGATTGTATCATAGGGACATCATTCCCTATCAGTAGTATGTCGTCGACGTACAAAACAAGGAAGACTACTGCTCCTTCTATAATCTTCCTATAAATATATGGTTCATCGACATTTTTGATAAAGTCAAACTCTTTGACCGTCTCATCAAAGCAGATGTTCCAACTTCGCGATACTTGCTTTAATTCATAAATGGATTTAAGCAACCTGCATACTCTTCCGCTGCTCCCACTGTCTAAGAAATCTTCTGGTTGATCCATGTAAACACTCTCTTCTAAATGTCCATTTAGAAAAGCTGTTTTTACATCCATTTTCCAGATTTCATAGTCATGGAAGGCAGCAATGGCAAGCAGGATCCGAATGGATTTAAGCATAGCTACAGGTGAAAAGGTTTCATCATAGTCCAATCCTGGTCTTTGACGAAAACCTTTTGCAACGAGTCTAGCTTTGTAGGTTTCCACTTGTCCAAGTGCACCAATCTTCTTTTTGAAGATCCATTTGCATCCAACTGGTTTCACCCCAGGAGGAGCAACTTCTAAAGTCCATACTTTATTGGTGTACATGGATTCCATTTCGGATCTCATAGCATCCAGCCACTTCATCGAGTCAATACTCGTGATAGCCTGCTGAAAACTAGTAGGCTCATCATCATCGATGATGCAATCCTCTCGATCCCCATCTAGAAGAAAACCATAGTATCTCTCTGGATGATGAGAAAACCTACTAGATCTGCGGAGTGGCATTGGTTCGTCATGTTCTATTGAAATCTGAGGTTCTTCTAAGTCCTCGGTAGCAGTTTGAGGTTCTGGAATTTCTTCCAGCTCTACCGTGCTCCCACTAATTTCTTTTGCAAGAAATTCGCTCTCTAAGAAGATAATGTGGCGAGCGAAAAACATCTTTTGTTCTTCAGTGTGGTAGACCATGTACCCCCTTGAATGTTTGGGGTATCCTACAAACTTGCACAAAACCGATCGTGCCTCGAGCTTGTCCGGTCTATGCTTTTTAACATATGCCGGACACCCCTATATCTTGATATACATGAGATATGGTCTCTTCCCGCTCCACATTTCATATGGAGTGGTAGGCACAGACTTAGTTGGAACTCTATTCAATAAGTATGCTGCTGATTCTAGAGCAAATCCCCAGAAGGAAAGTGGCAACTCAGCACTACTCATCATTGAACGCACCATATCTAATAGCGTGCGATTCCTCCTTTTTGATACACCATTATGCTGAGGTGTATAAGGCGGAGTAAGCCGAGAGAGAATTCCATTCTCTTTTAAGTATTCAAGGAAACTGGTACTTAAGTATTCTCCACCTCGATCAGATCGAAGTGCCTTGATTCTTTTACCAGTTTGTTTCTCTACTTCATTTTTATACTCCTTAAACTTCTCAAAAGCCTTTGATTTATGTTTCATTAAGAACATATGTCCATACCTAGAGAAGTCATCAGTAAAAGTGATGAAGTAGGAGTGACCGCTTCACGCATGTGTAGATATTGAACCACATACATCACTGTGTACAAGTCCCAAGAGTTCAGTAGCTCTTGCTCCGTGTCCGGAGAACAGAGATTTGGTCATTTTTCCTTTGATACATGATTGACAAGTTGCATATGATGAATATTCAAACGGATCTAGATATCCATCTTTATGTAACTTAGTCAACCTTGTTTCGTTTATATGACCAAGTCTACAATGCCATAAGAAGGCTTGATTTGAATCTGGAACCTTTCTTTTAAGTGTGTTTTGAATATTGAAAATTCGAGGTTGATTAAGTATGTATATGCCATTTTCCAGTGTGCCATACCCAATCAGTTCTTGATTTAGGAGAATGTTCATGACATTACTTTCAAGCGCAAAATTATATCCTTTATTAGACAACAAAGATACTGATATAATATTACAGAGCATACTGGAAATACAAAAACAGCTGTACAACACCAAAATGTGACCACTAGTCAACCCTAGGTGATACTCCCCTATTGCAACAGCATCTACATGCATTCCATTGCCCATCCGGAGAGTCATATCACCTGCCCCAGTACTCTACTATTTCTCAGATCCTGCAATGAATTATAGATGTGAGAACTAGAACCGGTATCAAGTACCCATGATGTAGAGTTTACTGAAAGACAATTTTCGATTACGAACACACCTAAAGCAGAAGCAACCGCTTGCTTCGTGTCCTTTGCCTTAAAGGCCATACAGTCCTTCTTCCAGTGCCCTTGCTTGTGACAATAATAGCATTCGTTTATATCCGCTTTCACCCTTCCTGCCTTGTTCTTTCCCTGCACCTTCTTGACCCCACCTTTCGGTTTGATGGCTTTCATCTTCTTCTTCCCTTTAGCTTTCGCTTTAGATTTAGAAAAAGATGATTGGCCAGCATACAGAATGGGAGCCTTCTCCTTTTTCAAGGAGGTCTCTGCTACCCTCAACAAGTTGAGGAGCTTTGGAAGATCAGCTTCCATTTCGTGCATGTTGAAGCTAAGCACGAACTGAGAGAAGGTGTGGGGAAGGGACTGCAAAATCAAGTCAATATACAAATCATTCTCTAGCACGCATCCCAGGTTTGCGAGTTCCTCAATGAGGCTGATCATTTTGAGGACGTGCTCTCCTACAGGCGATCCTGGAGCTAACCTCATCTGGAAGAGTTTCCTTGAGGTCTCGTACCTTGCGATACGGGAGTGCTCTCCATATAATTCCTTAACATGGAGAAAGATGGATACAATATCCATACTCTCGTGCTGTTTCTGGAGTTCATTGTTCATGGACGCCAGCACGATACACTTAGCTCACTCACAATCCAGATCCCAAGTTTTGCGAACTTCCTTGTCCACAACTGAGGAATCTGGTCCAGGGATAAGGGGAGGAACAGCGGTGGTAACATATGCTACTTTGTCATAAGTCAGTGCAATGTTGACGTTCCTTAGCCAATCTTTATAGTTCTGCCCGGTCAGTATATTTTTTTCAAGTAATAGTTTTAGTCCTGTCATGGTAGCTACCAGAGAGAGAGAAAAGAAAACACTCAGCATATGCTTCTTGCAAGTTTAGATTGGTTATTAGTTTATCTAAACAGGATGGCTCCCACTGTTTCCTCAAATCCTTCTTCAAAACCTAAAAGAAGAACTAGTCAGGATTTAATCACACGTTATAATACTTGCTTAACCTTTCAGCCAGGCCAGTGTTGGTACTTCGAGGGAGGTTTTCCAACTCTTTCGCGAAGTTCCTTAATTAAATAACCTCTTTTCCCTGGAGGCGTAGCCCCTCTAACACCTTTCTAGTCACCTACTTGGTTTATAGCATTGATTGTTAAGTGAGAAAAATTCCCGAGAGTAATCCTACTCATCAGTGGGATCGGGATCCAACTATCATTGCATGATGCCCTAGATGGAAGCCACTCTAGTCACCACACTCCAGAAGGTATGCTAAATCTGCAAGTTTCCTTTATGTTTAAAACTCCCGATGTGATTTTTATACCCCAAGCTCTTATAGACCTTGACGTAAGCCAACAAGTCATAAGACGCATGTCAAGTTCTACCCGTCGTTGTCCTGATTAATTTAGGTACATCGTACATGCCCTTGACGTAGGCCAACAAGGCTGTACGTCTGTCCTATACTAATGCATCTATCTATGCAACAAATAAGCATGCCACACTGCTACCATTCACTATGCCTTGACGTAGGCCAACAAGCATAGCATGAATACGATGTGCTGTCTATTTGAAACGACGGAGGGTTACGGCTGGTTTTTGGCAAAAAAACCGTTAACGTAATGAACTTGATATGATCGAAGGAACCATGATAGCTTTTATTAAATAGGGTGGTTTAAGCTCCGCATTTAAAATTTAATTTTTGAAGAAAAACCGAGTTGTTTTAGAAATTGTTCCAATGATTCAGTTTAGGTTTTATTTTCCTTTGCATTAATAATAATGAGTCCCATCAATTAACCTATCATTACAGATAACAATGAAAATACAACGTCCTCTTATGCCATCCGCATTCGCCACTGGGTCCCGTCATCACCTGTTAGGTTACTTAACTAACGGCAGAGCGGGGGCTGGGCTAGCACGGGTGTAAAACATAAGTGACGTCTAAATAGCTATCATATATAGATATTGTACATTCGTCAGACGCAATAATAGGCATTCCAGATCACAGATAAACAATATTGGATTTGCAAGCAATCCGCGTTTCTTTTGAGCCTGCAATGAAAGACGGATTACACAGTTGTGATGAATAGCCATAACCCCACCCCAGACCCCTACGGGTACGGCAAACTACCCGCCAAGTACCCGAAGTGAAGCGGTCTCCCTCAACAACGTGAGTAGAACACTAAACACTTCGAAATACCCGGTAGTTTGTGCACCCCACCTTGGGTCTATCCTAGAAGCAAAAACAGTAAAAAGAAATAATACAACGGTGGCTACAACCGCAACCTGGATGTGCCCCGCAAAATAATATTACAGCTTTATTACAATTACATCGAATGAATTAATACAATAACCCATCATACAACCCGGCTAATCATCACAACAGTCCAACACAGTTCATATCCACAAACAGCTAAAAAAAACATTACAGATATGTGCAACCCCTTGCCAACCGACATACTAGCAGTTAGGGGAGGTTTACGAACACATAATACAGTTCACAGATATAATCAAACAAGCAAATATCGTATAATTTCGATCGATTAAACACATTAAATTCTACTCCAAATCTTCTCTATAAATTTGAAACCTGAGCAGAAAATAAACAATACCAGAAAATACAAAATATCACAAAAGATGCACAGAGGAAAACTGGGCTGAATCGGCCCCAACTCGGCCACCGATCCGCGGCGGATCGGTAGGATCGGCCGCGGTTCCACGGCTCAGTGGCCGATTCAGGAGCCCATTTTTCTTCTGTGTTCTTATATTTTCATGCTGGTCATTTTGGAGGTCCCTGAAAAAATTTTAGACCTCATTTTTAAATCAACACAAACTATGCAATATCGGTGTATTTTCCTGTTTGTTTTCTGTTCGAAATTCATACGACTTTGCAAGTGAGTTAATTATAGTTTGGTGAGGCTCTGATACCACTGTAAGTCGTGTACAACACCCCACGAGTTGCGGGGAGGCGGAAATATGAAAAACGATCTTGTTTCGTATGTAAACATCGACTAACCGAAGATCTTTACTAAACGGTAATTAACAACAAGCATAGAGTTATAAGCTACTATGTAAAGAGATTATACCAAATGATTCTAGTCCTTCGTCTTTATGATCTCTAAGTCTTCCTCGGCCTCCTATCCGTGATAGATGTTCCACCCGAGAACCCTAATCCAAGCTATAACCTCTAAATTTGAGGTTACTTAGTTTCTCTAGTTGCTAATCAAAGTAACTAAGATGATATAGAGTTAGGTTATGGAGTGTTTAGTCTATACTAATCCTTGGTCTCAACTCATGAGTGGTAGGATTAGTGTTTGAAGAGAGAGTGAGCTTGAGGAGAGAGAAGGTGGAGATGATAATGAAAATAGAAAAGCTTCTCACTTGAATATATAAAACATAATGAATTATCAAATAAATGAATTTAAATGATTATTCACCATGTTTCATTAATTCAATATGAGTGATTCACTATGTGAGTCATTAAGCAATAAATGATGCATTAATGACATAGTGAATCACACAAATGAGTCACAATTTGCATTTAATGAAAATGCCACCTTAACCTCCTTAGTCACCATCCTTCTAGAAGCTTCCCGGAAAATTACGAGAACGCCCCTCGCATCCGTGAAAACACGGAAAAACTTTAGACTGTATAAATCCAATAACCCGATACTAGAATCTGGCTTAAACCAAAGCCGGCTAGTAAAAACTGTCCGAATGTCGTACGTGCGTTTAAACACGTATACGTCCGAACCCTTTGTCGTAAAACCGTACGACCTCTATATCTTTTCGCCTGGAGTTGGGAAAACTCTGTGTGGGACTCTAAAGACTCGACTACTACGCTGGCAGTGGGTTTAACCACAGACCGCAAACGGCACTAGCTGTACGTAACAGTCCCCAGGTAGATGTCGATAAGAAGGCCGGTGAGGATACCCATCCGAACTCCTACTGAGCCTGTGCGTGATAATATCCATGCAGTCCGGTCTGTTCTTCTAAGAGTATCGCATGTATGGTCTAGGGAGGTGGTAAACATCAGACCCCCAATAACCGTACAAGTCGTGTCGGTATGGCTCTATCACCATCCGAGAATCTACTGATCAATCTATCAGTAATTCTCAATCAGCCCTGGCCAGGGACTTATGGTAATGACCAACCGATCACTGTACGATATCATCTCCCTATAACGGGAGAGAGGAATCCTTAACAGTCACTCACTGCCTCCACGTGGCTCGGGACTGTGCCCAACTAAAACCTGTTTGCACGACTCCTTTGAACCGTGGTAGGGTAGTAATCAAAACACAGTGGGAATTCATACGAGACAAATGACGACTTTAAGTCAACGGACTATCTGCACACATGTCACCTGAGAACTGCTATCTGACGTTAGGTATAAATACCATCTAGTCAGTTCTCGGCGAGTCCTGTCCGGTGTACTCACACCTAGTGAGCATCTGTATACAATCTTAGGTGCACTCCACCAATGGCTGCGGGACCAATCCATCGCCCCTCATCAGGGTCTAGATATGTATACACCAGTCTACTCCAGAGTATTGATGCCCAGTCTCGATACTCCTGCGACCAGGGAGATCTAAGGATGTGCCTATTGACTATCCAGCTCCCACTAGTATGACTACCATCATAACGCCGGAAGTCAGGTGTCACGTCCCGAAAGTACGGAACAAGATCGGCACTTAAACAACGAACGTCTCGAGGCGTACGTAATCTAAATAAACCGAAACCCCAGAAATCCAAACCAAGAAAAGTAGTAGAGTGAAGGAAAACCAATTTAAAACAAGTAGTTTCAATAGCATAAGCCGAATTATGCGGGTTTCTAAAAACATCAAAAATTTCCTGAAAATTTCAGCAGAGTCTCCTTTGTAAATACTGGCCCCCAAACGGGATACAACATGAATAGTATACGAAATCAAAAAAAAGGCATTCTCAAGCGGGAGCTAGCTCTTCGTTAATCAACGGTCACAACCACACAAGCAATATAATATACAACGCCAACGGCGAGGATCAAAACTCAAAAGGAAACTCAAACCACAAGAAAACCACAGAAAAATAACGCGCGACTCTAAGGTCGAAGAAAAAACATCACTGGTCTCTATCTCAAAGTAAATACATGTTTGGTTGGTGGAACTTCTAGATACAACTGAATAATAATATACAATGTTTAATGATGGGTACGATACAAATAAACCCACCTACTAGCATGTCACCCGAACGAAACTGCACCCGCAAAGCCGTAAAGAAACCTGTATGGCGAAACCTGCAAGAAACTGGGGCACAACAGGGGTGAGTTGCCAACTCGTGAATAGAAAAACATCAACGAATAGAAATCGCATGTATAACGCAATCCTAGGTCATACGATCAATATATATAATCCTTAAATAAAACCAGCAGTCTATAACGATGACTAGGGTAAATATCTAATCCAAGTGTAATTCCATGTGCCCGTGCCAGTGCCTCAGGTAGCAATGTATCATATGGATGATGTATGAATGCATGGAACAGAATGCATGTACTGACAAAAACTGCTTTCATAAATCAGTGAGATTTCTGTATTTTAAAAGTGAGGTACCATAAATGAAATCAGCATAAAACAGTGCCCAGCATCGACACAAAACAAGTGTCCAAATATCTCGATATCTCGGTATCACAATCTCTGTACCTCAATATCTCAAAATCTCAAAATCTCAGTCACAATATCTAAGGCGCCGTCAATCCAGACCGGCCCCTACCATCTATCTCAAGACCACGACGGTATCCTCCGGATATCCGACATGTCGGGTAATATCACCGGTCGGTAGTGCTCCCCTGCCAGGCTCAACGTCAACAACACGATCCTCTTGCCCCGGGCCCACCATGTACCCGAAACTGTTCCTCCACTCCTCGAATCGGGTCTCGAAATCCATCAGCAAACTCATGGTGGACGACTCATACATCATGGGAAAACCGCACTTTTTATTTTAAAAGAGAGAAAAGGTTTATTTATGTTTTTGCGGTTTTCCTCCAAATCCAGAAAATCTCATGGAAATCCGAATCCAAAACCTCAATAACACGTAAAATAGTGAATATATGCATGAGAATCCATGAATGCGGCATAACAATGAATAACAGTATGCATGAAGTAGCAGCTAATAACTACAATGTCTAAACTAACATATAAGGCAAGTACGCTAATATTATGTCTAAACTATTAGCTAACAGGCTATGTCAAGCAATAATATTTTCTAAGGTGTATGGGACATGGCAATTACCGATGAAGATGTGTGTGAGCCGGCAAGTAAGTGTACGTGGTACATACGAATCATCGGTAATGGTGCTGGTGTCCTAACAGCATGATATCAATAATGGAGTATTAAACATAATATAAGCATGCGATGCGAAGCGAACCACAATAATGAGCGGGAGCTGAATACTAGAGGCAACTATAACTAATTTGCATTAATCCAATAAAAGTCCTACAAATGGTGCCTTTTGAAATAACACGAATCATGAGGTTTTGAAAATAGGGGCTACGGTGTTTTTATGAAAAGATACGTCTTTTGAAATATCTGTAGGATCCCTTGGGCTGTCTTTTAAAATACCCATGATTCGTTAGTTTTTGAAATAGGTAAGAATCGAATCTAATATAACAAATAAACTAAACTAAAGGGCTAAGCTAACAAGCTGGACTACAGGTAAGGAAACCGCCTAACATCAGAGTCGATACATATACATACCTGTATATATATTAGTCGGTGATCCCGCCTCAATAATATCATATCCGATACCATATCTATAAGCAGGCATCCCAAGTCAAGAGTGCGGATCAATCATCAAAATATAGCTCGTACGTAAATCCGTCGTACGGCATCCCCAAATCTGGGTACGGGTTAATATCACATTCATCATACTATTCACCTGGTATCCTCTTTATCAAATTCATGATCGGGGTACTGATCTACGTCTAATACAATACTGATACCGCCTAAGTATGCATGCACGTGTGTGAAACACTACGTCAAGGACCCGCTACAACGTCATGTCGTATCTCAAATACGAACCCTGCTATATCACCGATCTCGCGGCCTCAAATCAAATCTCATCGACTCATCATAAATCCCAAATACTATCATCATTATCCATGCATGCGTATATGAATGTACATATGCATAGTCCCATACCCACGCATATATACATGTATACACATCCCAATCTACGCGCAAGAAAGTAAAGTATGCAAGTCTGTGTGTGCGTATGTGGGTATAACAACTACTCTAGGGTTTCGCAACTAACCCAAAGCTAATCCATGAACACATAATCATAACATGAATAAACATTCTCGTATCATAAAACACCTATATAAACATATATATATGAGATATACTACGGACTGCGGGGGTGCTATACGCCATCCACCCGACTTCTCCCCGTAGATATAAATCTACTCACCTGGTCCTCGCTAGCCGGTGCCGACGTCGGCACGCGCTTGCTTTTCGTCTCGAAGTACACAAGGGTTACCTATATATCATAATGTACCATTTCGTATTAAAATCCGACTCATGACCCAAAACGACACGTGAATCCCACATAGGTCAAAACCTATGGTTGCTTTCACAAATCAACCCAAAAACCCTCGAAGTCGGCTTACAAACGCCAAACCATCGAGAATAACCCAAACACACTCATTTGTACAATTACAAGCACTAATTATAATATAAAATAGCTTAAAACTCACAAAAACCTCAAACTCGCTTTAAAAGCTATTTTTCCGAAAATCTAGCAAGCAAAATTAACCGTTTCAGTACAAAACTCTATGTATAAACGAATCTAGCGGCCACAATATTCACTAAATATCTTAATTAAGTCATAAAAACAATTCCCATAATTTAATCTCATTAATTTCCATAAACCTTAAAATTCTAGTTCACAAAATACCTAAATTTTAACAATTTTATAGCAAAAATGCACAAACTACAATCTAGCTTGGATTTTCATGAACTAAAAGTATTAAACCACTCAATATAATCTTTATAATAACATGAAACCTAAATTTGAATTTTATCTCACAAGAATATAATTATTTTCAAAACCTAGTTTACCATTTATATAATTATCACTTTTAAATCAACAAATATGCAAACTAGCAACTTAAATTGGATTTAGCATAACATTAATATGTCAATTATATCACATAAACTAAATCTCACAACATAAAATACCAATTTGAAATCAAACCCCTCTCTTGAATTTTAAATCATGCACCTAGAACTAATAAAAAACCTAATTAAACAATTAATTAAGCTAACCTAAGCAATTAACAACACATTAAGCAAAAATGTTAGAATTTATACCAAAATAATTTGAAGATCCCACAAGTACACTTAGCCTCCTAAATTGAAATCTAAATCCCTAGATCCATGCTATGGTAGCCAAGGGAAAATGGGTAGGAGGTGGATTTCGATTTGGATTTTTGCTTGATTTTTTGTGGATTTTTCAAGCATTTTTGATGAACTTTTTTAAAGAGAAAGAGATGAAGAATGAAGGGGCTGAAATGGAGGGGGGCCTCGGCCATTGCAAGTGGGGGAGAGGAGAGAGGGAGTGTGGTGTGAGGTATGGTGAGGGAAAAAGTCAAAGTCAACCAAATACCAACTCTTTTATCCATTCTCATTTCTTTTCTTTCTTTCTTTTCTTTTCTTTGAAATTCAAGTGGGGAAAATGGGTGGGGGCTGCTGAATTCAGCCAAGGGAAGAAATAAATGGGGGTGTGCGAGTGTGGGTATGGGTGTGGGGTGATGGAAAATGATAATTACAATACCCCAAACATCCATTTACACTAAAAAATAGCCTTTTTCTTCGATATTTTCTAAACCGTTTTGGCAAATGATTTCATTTCAAAAAGCTCATGATGAAATTCTATTTAATGTTTTATGATGCACAAAATTTGTTTCAACTCATTCCATTTTGTAATTTTCCCTAATTAAATGTATTAGTGACGGCTTAAAATAATATTAAAATAATTAATTTTGGAAAAATTTTCAGAAAATTTGAAATTTCACCAGTGGCTCAATAAACACCAAATACTAGCAATTACATAGCTAGAATATGTATATTTAATTTTATAATAAAGATATTTGCATTTTGACTTTTTACAGAAAACCCCCTTATTTTACTGTTTTTTCGAAATTTCACCGAAACGATTTTCAAAACGTTACAATCTTCCCCCCTTAAAGAAATTCGGTCCCCGAATTTAAATTAAAACTCCCCCCCCAAATACTAAAATATTTCAGCCAAAACCATCAAATCGCCGGGGCTCCGAAATCATAAATACATAAACACATCATAGCGCAATGCATGCGCATGAGTAATGAGTAGATAACTCGAAATCAAAACTCCGTCAAGTATCCCGCAATCATTGGAGTCAAGGTGAAGACACGAATGCCAAATCTCAAGCAAGACCGATATGCTATAAATCGGAACTATGCATGCAAATATCAGGAGGAAATGCATGCCAAATCCTTTAAGTTGCTGTGCAATGCACATAACACTGCACAGTGGCGGACGTCTATCATAAGAAAATAACTATATCCATATATACATTTGTTTGAAATGTACGTTCCGCCGTTTTGGGAGACAATTTAGAAGGGTTATCCTTTTTTTAAACGTTTCGCGTCATATCAGACACATAGGTAAATACTAAGACTATAGCTCGCTTTCTGGAATTCCCTTCAATAGCTATCAATGCATGCAAAATACATTCGGGTACTGTCCTCTGACTAGTCCTGCTTAGTACGAAAACACATCGCAATTATCATAAAAAAAACGTATTGCTCTATAAGAAATCAATCCCAAAATACGCGTATGAATACTACGTGCGTCTGGTGCGCACGATAATCAAAATCCATATACGTGCCATACAAGTGCACAGAAACAAGATCTAAGTGTATCGGGTGTGCACAAAGCATCTGTCGTAGGCAACGTGTGTGCCTGACAGCAAAATCAGGTGCATCTGACATGCATGAAAAAAATCTCGATTTAGTGCATCTGGTGTGCACCAAAATCGCATCTCAAGACATGCGCTCAACATGCGCGAAAACCCAAAAGCAGGGGCATCCATCATGCACAAAATCATGAAATCCAATATCAAGCGCCGAACATGCGCAAAATCAAATCAGGTGCACAAGGTGCACAAAACAAATATCGAGTATCACAATCGAAATCGAAGTCCAGTGCATCTAAGTGCACAAAAGGCGTATCACTGCACTGCAAGCATATATAAACTATACAGAGTGCAGGAACCAAACCGTGTGCGTGCATACGCACAAAATCAACTCAAATGTCTAAAACTGTAAAATCACAAACATGTGAAACCCAAGCACGAAAACGATATCAGGTGCAACACTGTGCAAAGATCGTAAATCCTCAATCATCAAAATCAAATCAGGCGAATAAATTACCCAAAACATCGAAATCAATAATGGCGGAATAGTACCGCTCAAGCGTATCCTCTAAGAATCTCGGGCCAATTGTCGCGGTCACTAGTGGGACGTCTCGTCGATGATCATGAACTCTGGCCTACTGGTGTGCGTAACAATGACCACTCCTGGGTCAAGGTCTTCACTATGAATTACCAATCTCTCGGTCCATCGGCTCATCGGCCCTGTCAGGTGTGCCAACGTGGATGATCCCGTTCTGGCACGTCTCTTGTCATCTCCCGGTCAATCATCGCGACCACTCGTAAGACAACATATCACTGGCGTCGGCCTCTGGCTCTCTGAATGTACGTGACACATCTGATCCTGGGTGCAAGTATCATTGCAGCAGTGTCCTGGAAGGAATCCTGCTCACGGTCTCTTCCATGTCTCGTCTCTGCCAACTGTCCGGAAGTCATCGTCCTTTCCTATATCTGCATCTTGCTCTGGAACGGCTGCATACCCATCGCGACTCCTTCTGGAAGGTATATCCAGTACTCTGCCTCGGCATGCGCATCGTATCTCTGATGTCGGCGGAGGGGAACGTCATCATATCCAGATCTTATACGAACCTCTTACTCCATTTTTCTCTAATGTCGACCGCTTCGGACTCGTCTCGTCGTGGCTGCATGGACTGAGCTCCAACGGCTATCCTCATATCGGGAGTCTCCTAAGAAATGCATCTCACCACCTAGCATCCGAATTAAGTCGAACCATCCAATCGATTGTCAAAACCTCAAAATCCCCCAAGGGCTCAACATCTTAGGCAAAGTTTAATAGTATAGAGTACATACCACAGCATCGGTGGTCCAGCCGTAGAAGGGCAAACCCAAGCCTCACGAATGGCGCCGTGGAACTGCCGCAAACCTGAAGGTTCAAAGGCTTTCACACGGTCATTATGTCGAGTTAGGGTTTCATTCTTCTAGAGGGTCCATAGAATTGCCTGCATGTCTTTCCGACTACTTTAAACTTGGAATAATAGGTTTCTGACATTCGATCGTCTCTGTCGACTCTCAACGTCTCCGCGTGAAGTCGTCTCTAGCTGGAATCAATCTATCTGATGACCTCGCATCGGGGTAGGCGAACGATCCACATGTCCTAGTCATTCATCCTCGATGACTAGCGACCTTCTATCATCTCTTAGTACAACTCATTCTGCACTAACTCCAGCATCTGGGGCAATATCTCGTCGTTCGCAGCAATAACTGGCTCGCTCGTCTGCATGCTGAACGGTGCCTCAATCATCAGGAGTAAGCAATACTTCAATGGTCATCAAAATCTGGCTGGCCTCTATCAGTGGCTCAATCCTCTAGTGCAAATCGGCACGTCCGAGTAATCTCATACAGCAATCCACCCAACGCTCGTGGCGCGAAGATACAATGAAAAGACACATCTCTGCAATCGTGTGTCGCCGGAATCATGCCCTGGTCAGTCCTCGTTCTTGACGAGCTCATGCTGACCGCAACTCTGGCCGTAGCTCTCCCTGCCCGTAATCGTGGCAGCAAAACCATAACTGGTACTGATGAGGCTAGATCGGAATGAATATAATACTGAGCAAAGAAATGTACATTCTAAGGCTCCTTAAGTGGAGTAGCGTATCGTAAATATGCCGCGGAACATACCGACGGTACGTCACTCTACTTTAGTTACTTATTCCATCAACCAAGGGTCATCCTACGCTCCGAAGGTAAAATCTAACGTTTTGATACCAACTTTGTCACGTCCCGAAAGTACGGAACAAGACCGGCACTTAAACTACGAACGTCTCGAGGCGTACGTAATCTAAGTAAACCGAAACCCCAGAAATCCAAACCAAGAAAAGTAGTAGAGTGAAGGAAAACCAATTTAAAATAAGTAGTTTCAATAGCATAAGACGAATTATGCGGGTTTCTAAAAACATCAAAAATTTCCTGAAAATTTCGGCAGAGTCTCCTTTGTAAATACTGGCCCCCAAACGGGATACAACATGAATAGTATACGAAATAAAAAAAAAAGGCATCCCCAAGCGGGAGCTAGCTCTTCGTCAATCGACGGTCACAACCACACAAGCAATATAATATACAACGCCAACGGCGAGGATAAAAACTCAAAAGGAAACTCAAACAACAGAAAAATAACGCGCGACTCTAAGGTCGAAGGAATAACATCACTGTTCTCTATCTCAAAGTAAATACATGTTTGGTTGATGGAACTTCTAGATACAACTGAATAATAATATACAATGTATAATGATGGGTACGATACAAATAAACCCACCTACTAGCAAGTCACCCGAATGAAACTGCACCCGCAAAGCCGTAAAGAAACCTGTACGGCGAAACCTGCAAGAAACTGGGGCACAACGGGGGTGAGTTGCTAACTCGTGAATAGAAAAACATCAACGAATAGAAATCGCATGTATAACGCAATCCTAGGTCATACGATCAATATATATAATCCTCAAATAAAACCAGCAGTCTATAACGATGACTAGGGTAAATATCTAATACAAGTGTAATTCCATGTGCCCGTGCCAGTGCCTCAGGTAGCAATGTATCATATGGATGATGTATGAATGCATGGAACAGAATGCATGTACTGACGAAAACTGCTTTCATAAATCAGTGAGATTTCTGTATTTTAAAAGTGAGGTACCATAAATGAAATCAGCATAAAACAGTGCCCAGCATCGACACAAAACAAGTGTCCAAATATCTCGATATCTCGGTATCACAATCTCTGTACCTCAATATCTCAAAATCTCAATATCTCAATCACAATATCTAGGGTGCCGTCAATCCAGACCGGTCCCAACCATCTATCTCAAGACCACGACGGTATCCTCCGGATATCCGACGCGTCGGGTAATATCACCGGTCGGTAGTGCTCCCCTGCCAGGCTCAACGTCAACAACATGATCCTCTTGTCCCGGGGTACCGCACCGGGCCCACCATGTACCCGAAACGGTTCCTCCACTCCTCGAATCGGGTCTCGAAATCCATCAGCAAACTCATGGTGGACGACTCATACATCATGGGAAAACCGCACTTTTTATTTTAAAAGAGAGAAAAGGTTTATTTATGTTTTTCCGGTTTTCCTCCAAATCCTGAAAATCTCATGGAAATCCGAATCCAAAACCTCAATAACACGTAAAATAGTGAATATATGCATGAGAATCCATGAATGCGGCATAACAATGAATAACAGTATGCATGAAGTAGCAGATAATAACTACAATGTCTAAACTAACATATAAGGCAAGTACGAAAATATCATGTCTAAACTATTAGCTAACAGGCTATGTCAAGCAATAATATTTTCTAAGATGTACGTGACATGGCAATTACCGATGAAGATGTGTGTAAGCCGGAAAGTAAGTGTACGTGGTACATACGCATCATCGGTAATGGTGCTGGTGTCCTAACAGCATGATATCAATAATGGAGTATGAAACATAATATAAGCATGCGATGCGAAGCGAACCACAATAATGAGCGGGAGCTGAATACTAGACGCAACTATAACTAATCTGCATTAATCTAATATAAGTCCTACAAATGGTGCCTTTTGAAATAACATGAATCATGGGGTTATGAAAATAGGGGCTACGGTGTTTTTATGAAAAGATACGTCTTTTGAAATATCCGTAGGATCCCTTGGGCTGTCTTTTAAAATACCCACGATTCGTTAGTTTTTGAAATAGGTAAGAATCGAATCTAATCTAACAACTAAACTAAACTAAAGGGCTAAGCTAACAAGCTGGACTATAGGTAAGGAAACCGCCTAACATCTGAGTCGTTACATATACATACCTGTATATATATTAGTCGGTGATCCCGCCTCAATAATATCATATCCGATACCATATCTATAAGCAGGCATCCCAAGTCAAGAGTGCGGATCAATCATCAAAATATAGCTCGTACGTAAATCCGTCGTACGACATCCCCAAATCTGGGTACGGGTTAATATCACATTCATCATACTATTCACCTGGTATCCTCTTTATCAAATATCATGATCGGCGTACTGATCTACGTCTAGTACAATACTGATACCACCTAAGTATGCATGCACGTGTGCGAAACACTACGTCAAGGACCCGCTACAACGTCCTGTCGTATCTCAAATACGAACCCTGCTATATCACCGATCTCACGGCCTCAAATCAAATCTCATCGACTCATCATAAATCCCAAGTACTATCATCATTATCCATGCATGCGTATATGAATGTACATATGCATAGTCCCATACCCACGCATATATACATGTATACACATCCCAATCTGCGCACAAGAAAGTAAAGTATGAAAATCTGTGTTTGCGTATGTGGGTATATCAACTACTCTAGGGTTTCGCAACTAACCCAAAGCTAATCCATGAACACATAATCATAACATGAATAAACATTCTCGTATTATAAAACACCTATATAAACATATATATATGAGCTACACTACGGACTGCGGGGGTGCTATACGCCATCCACCCGACTTCTCCCCGTAGATATAGATCTACTCACCTGGTCCTCGCTAGCCGGTGCCGACGTCGCCACGCGCTTGCTTGTTGTCTTGAAGTCCACATGGGTTACCTACATATCATAACGTACCGTGTCGTATTAAAATCCGACTCATGACCCAAAACGACACGTGAATCCTACATAGGTCAAAATCTATGGTTGCTTTCACAAATCAACCCAAAAATCCTCGAAGTCGGCGTACAAACGCCAAACCATCGAGAACAACCCAAACACACTCATTTGTACAATTACAAGCACTAATTATAATATAAAATAGCTTAAAACTCACAAAAACCTCAAATTCGCTTTAAAAGCTATTTTTCCGAAAATCTAGCAAGCAAAATTAACCGTTTTAGTACAAAACTCGATGTATAAACGAATCTAGCGGCCACAATATTCACTAAATATCTTAATTAAGTCATAAAAACAATTCCCATAATTTAATCTCATTAATTTCCATAAACCATAAAATTCTAGTTCACAAAATACCTAAATTTTAACAATTTTATATCAAAAATGCACAAACTACAATCTAGCTTGGATTTTCATGAACTAAAAGCATTAAACCACTCAATATAATCTTTATAATAACATGAAACCTAAATTTGAATTTTATCTCACAAGAATATAATTATTTTCAAAACCTAGTTTACCATTTATATAATTATCACTTTTAAATCAACAAATATGCAAACTAGCAACTTAAATTGGATTTAGCATAACATTAATATGTCAATTATATCACATAAACTAAATCTCACAACATAAAATACCAATTTGAAATCAAACCCCTCTCTTGAATTTTAAATCATGCACCTAGAACTAATAAAAAACCTAATTAAACAATTAATTAAGCTAACCTAAGCAATTAACAACACATTAAGCAAAAATGTTAGAATTTATACCAAAATAATTTGACGATCCCACAAGCACACTTAGCCTCCCAAATTGAAATCTAAATCCCTAGATCCATGCTATGGTAGCTAAGGGAAAATGGATAGGAGGTGGATTTTGATTTGGATTTTTGCTTGATTTTTTGTGGATTTTTCAAGCATTTTTGATGAACTTTTTTAAAGAGAAAGAGATGAAGAATGAAGGGGCTGAAATGGAGGGGGGGCTCGGCCATTGCAGGTGGGGGAGAGGAGAGAGGGAGTGTGGTGTGAGGTATGGTGAGGGAAAAAGTCAAAGTCAACCAAATACCAACTCTTTTATCCATTCTCATTTCTTTTCTTTCTTTCTTTTCTTTTCTTTGAAATTTAAGTGGGGAAAATGGGTGGGGGCTGCTGAATTCAGCCAAGGGAAGAAATAAATGGGTGTGTGTGAGTGTGGGTATGGGTGTGGGGTGATGGAAAATGATAATTACAATACCCCAAACATCCATTTAGACTAAAAAAAAGCCTTTTTCTTCGATATTTTCTAAACCGTTTTGGCAAACGATTTCATTTCAAAAACCACATGATGAAATTTTATTTAATGTTTTATGATGCACAAAATTTGTTTCAACTCATTCCAATTTGTAATTTTTCCTAATTAAATGTATTAGTGACGGCTTAAAATAATATTAAAATAATTAATTTCGGAAAAATTTTCAGAAAATTTGAAATTTCACCAGTGGCTCAATAAACACCAAATACTAGCAATTACATATCTAGAATATGTATATTTAATTTTATAATAAAGATATTTGCATTTTGACTTTTTACAGAAAACCCCCTTATTTTACCGTTTTTTCGAAATTTCACCGAAACGATTTTCAAAACGTTACATCAGGCAAACACCCTATGGGCTTTATCAACACGTATATATATATTTATGAATACTACGCAAAATATATCATACGTTAAGATAAAGACAAACCAAATAGCGTACTATCATATTAAGCAAGACTGTTATGTACATACATATCCCCAGTATCCTATACAATGAAGGCCACTAGGGCATATATATCCAACACTTTTGAACGTCATTCTCGTTCTTTACATTGTTTTTGCCTCTGCGTCGGGTTTTTTTCTTGTCACAAGAACGTAAAACAAGCTGAGGATGAAGGGTATCATAATTTTCTCTTTCCGCAGACTGCTGAGTGAGACGCTGCGTCCTAGCCTTTTCGTAAATGGCCATTTCACGGTTGTGTTCTTCTAGAACCTTTTGACGGGCTTCTCTTATTAGCTTGTCAATTTGTTTTTCGAATGACGGACATGGCATTCTTACGGCGCGATCTCGCTCTGGTTCAATATCGGTGCTAGCTGGAAAGACATTCTCTTTTCCACCGGAGCTATTTACGACACGGAAACCATGTAATCGCCCCCGTTTCTTAGACCGAACGTATCCAAGCCCAATCGTCTTCATCCTCCCGTTGGGCATCTTTCACTGAGTTCTGGGGACGCCCTAAATCCTGTTGTATAACTGGGCTTGTCGAGCGGTCTGTTTGAAGGGTACGCCTTGGTATCTTAATAGCCTTTTCAATCCTCCTACGTAATATCTGGGCAGATGGATTGGTTGAAGCCTATCAAGCACAAGTCCGGCACCATGCCAGACTTCTTTTTCCACTTTAATCTCCGTAGATTGGTAGAAGAGGATCTCCTTCTCACCTTTCGCCTAGGAGAGACGTAGAAGGTCTGCAACTCTTGCACGTCGTATGTATCGAGCACATCAAGTTCTTTATAATGCCGTGGTGGGACCAAGACAATTTGTAAACTCTGATCAGTTCCAGTAAAGGTTTGCATTGATGGGCGGACGGAGAACACTGCATTGGCCTTATCCTGAGAGTCACTGCCGAAGACCAAAATATGGGTAGATGGTGTCACTCCCCGCTTCCCAAAATACGAAATACGAGGGGTTGAGAAGGCCAGCCATGCTCCTACGGTCGAGGAAATACCCTTCCGTAGTCACACTTCGGCTTCTAGCTTTACGTGGTAATCAGTAATCAATGCACAGGTAATGAGAAATGCAGTAACTAAACCAAAACAAATACAAAGGAACTAACCAGAAGGAGATCAAGAGGGTATAGCTCTGAGTAGCTGATCGAGATGTCCGCGATATCCTTGAGGTACGTCGGGTCCTGGTCCAGGCTAGATACCACTTCCCACTCTGAGCATGCATACTCAGGTCGTCAGAGCGACACGATAGCAATATAAATATAAATATAAATATATATATAGATGCAAGTGGTAACTCGAACAGTGATAATAGATATATAACAATAAATCAAGACAATAAAGATGTGAACATGGAGTAACCAATGCGGTATCTAATGGATCAGGTGAACAGTAAATCAGTAAAATAGTATGTCAGGTGTGTCAATACAATAAGTAATGCATGTCCATGTCACTATCCCTATCAGTCTCTAAGTCTCACTGTACAGGTCACTAAGCCTATCGTCAGTCCAAGTGTGAGAGTCAACCACTTGTGAGTGTCCCCCACCCAAGGGTAGGACCCAAGGGCAAGGGACCACGGGCCCAAAATATAACTCACGGTAATAATCATGTAATATCCCTGTAATCTCCATATATCTCCATATATATATGCCGGCATGGGACTCCCAAGATTCTGTTGAACTCATACTCAAACTACCCCACACCCCGTGGTCTACATCAAACGCCAACCATAACCTCAAATACCGGTCAGTCCATGACAAGTCTGCGCGAGAACTGGAGACAGGATTTCCATCAAGCACGTCCCGACTGATACCCAAGATAAATGGGCAGTGTCTGGTGCCTTACCTGTGACACCCATACAAATGCTTCCATAAGTGTCCCATACCACTTATATTCACACTTATACGTGACCCACAGACGTCGAAAATGCAAAACATCAATAGGGTTCACTGATTGTATACAAGTACGTGTCACTATAACTCATCCAATCATGCTCAACCACTAACGTACTTGCCACAATCACCACTAATACCTAACACTGGGTAATGCACATGATCACTAGGTTACCAATGCAATGACATATATATATATATGATGTGATGAGAAAACAGTATGTAAGGCATGATTAAGATGTCATATGTCGGTATCCTACCACTTGCATAATTTATCATAAATCATACATGCCAAATTTAGCGAAACAATGAACAGGGGTTAAGTAGTATGTTTAATTACCTATCCAGCGAATTTTCTTTCATGTCAATCGGGTTTCAGGATCACTACATATGGCCATTTTATCTTAAGCGTTCACTGCTGGAAATCAGGTTTCAGAATCGGAAGTCCGTCTCCTAACTTAATTTAATCCCAGTTAGGATCAGAATTAGGCAACGCTACAGTTGAATGAAATTTAGGGTTTTCAATAAGGTTTTCAACACAATTAGTGGATCAGCATTTTATTGCTCCAACAGAGAGTTATGGCCAGATTAAGTTTGGGGTGTAAAATCTGCTTCGGCAGAATTCAGCAAGACATGTCGATAGGACAAAATGAATTAAAAATATCAAAAGGTGGAGGAAACCAGTGAAACCAGTCAGTTAAGGAATCTAATCCAATTTCCTACGTAACGATATAGGACTCCGTGCATTCTCTTACATGAGCAGCGATAAACAGGGGTTTAACAACAGGGGTTAACCTGGATTTCCATTCTGGACTGTAGTCCAGAATCATAATCCACCGCAGTTATCTCTATCATAATGTACTACGATTCAGTGATCAACAATATTTTACAATAGGTTAACCAGTTAGCTTCATTACGAGCCATCAAACGGTAAAATACGGTTTATACACGATTTAATATAAATTTTATAGTTTGGAGTGAACGAAGGTTTTCAGGTTTCACGACAATCATAGGGCGCAATTTTATGTGATCGAACGACCCTATTTTACAACCAAACTCTTAAGGGGTATTCACTATAATTCGGGCCATCCAAAATCATCTAGTGCCGTCAATTTAATTGGGTTTGTAGGTCATGGTTCACATCGAACACTCACTTATAACAATTTACATGGAGAGTATGAGTGGGAAATTTTGGTAACTAGAAATGTAATAGGAAATAGCATGAAGCAAGTATTAAACTTGCCTGAAGATGTGTCGGCGATAGTCCGGCAGCAGCAATAGCACGATCGTGTTACGGGCGCAACCCAGGTTCGGCCTTCGGAATCAGATAATTGCACTCATTCCAGTTAATCTCCGTGCAACCATTTTCATCACCGCCCCGAGTTGTTTCTGGTTTTGATCTGAGAGAGAGAGAGAGAGATTTAGAGAACAGAGAGAGAGAAGGAGAAACAGAGAGAGAGAGACAGAGAGAGACGGAGGGAGAGAGATTTAGAGAGAGAGAGAGAGGGAGGGAGAGAGATTTAGAGAGAGAGAGACAGACAGAGAGAGAGAGATTTAGAGAGAGAGAGACAGAGAGAGAAACAGAGAGAGAGAGAGACAGAGAGAGAAACAGAGAGAGACTCACCGAGTGCTGGCGTGGGGTAGTCAAGGCGGCCGATGGGAGGAGGTCGAGGCATTGGAGGCGTCGGTGGGGCCGATGAGGTGGAGCCTCGGTCATGGCATGGGGCCGTGCAGGGGGGGACTCAGTGGTGAGGAGGGAGACACGAGGGGACGAGGCGGTCGTAGTTGTCGTCGACGTCGTCGGCGTTGGTGAGGAATGGAGCTGGGAGTGGGGTTCGACTGTCAATGGTGTGAATGAGGAGATTTTGAGAGGGAGAGAGATAGAGAGGTTGGAAGGCGAGAAGGAGTGAGGAGGCGGAGCCGTTGAGGGGAGCGGGTCTTCGGGGATGTGCGCGTGTCGTGAGCGTGAGCGAGTGGTCACGAGAAGACGGGGTCGCGATGTGGGCGGAAACGCTAAAATGAGCGGGAAAAATCCTAACGTTGGGGAAGAAGAAGGTTTGGAGCACGGGCCGGGTCGGGTTGGTGGAGGCGGGCTGGGCCGGCCAAGAACAAATAAAACAATAAGGGAAATAAGAAAGGGGCCGGGCTTGGGTGGTGAAAGGCCGGGCCGGGAAAAAGATTGAGAAAAAGAAATAAGGGAGTGGGCTGGACCAGCAATTAAGAGTTTATGATTTAATTTAAATTGTTTATTTTATTTTCCTTTGGGCTGGTTTTAATTGGGCTGTGGGATTAAGGGGTTTAGTTTATTTAAAAGGGAAATGGCCTGGGTTTTAGGAAAAAGAGAGAGGGAAAAATATATAGGGAAAATGGAAAGGATTGGGAATTTAAAATACTACAATTAATTTATAAATATAAATAAATAAATTTGTAGGTAACCCTTTTTATAAAAATACGGATATTGGTGTACAAAAAGAACTGGGTATTACGTCATACCACCCTTATAAAAATTTCGTCCTCGAAATTTAAAATAACGATAAGCTATAAAATCATAAGCGAAAAACTACTACATCGAACACCAGTGCATAGTGGTTTACAAAAAGGTCAGATAGAAGAATTTTGAAGGTCTAAATATGTATAAAACTAACGTAACAAAGGGTAGGTCTAAGTAAGTACAAGGCAGACTCAATCATAAGGGCAAACTATATGTATACGAGAATAAAAAAATAACAATAACGAACAATAGTATTCGAGGCGTGCTCGATAAAATCGAAACCCAAAATGTATGTATACATATGTATATCGAACCAGCGCAGCTCAGATAATAGCATCAGACATAATCATCTATAATAGCAACATATAAGTATAATACCCGAGAAAACTAAAGTAACAATATTAAAATGGTGAAGGATTTGTCGATAGGTTAAAACACCCCAGTGTAATGTATCGATCAAAAAAGAAAAAACAAATCTTAAAGTAACTTAGAAAATCCACATGGTGCAGATAAGAAACATAGCATAAAATAATATGTGTAATATATAGTTGTGCTGTCGAAAATAATGGGAGATTAGTAGTGTACTTAAAATGCATAAAACGGAAATAGTTAATAACACGCACTTTTCGATGGACATAAAATAATGAAAAGTAAATTTTCGAATAACGATGTCCTTAAATATAGTTTGGGTAATAGGAAAATAGCACAAAAATGTATAGGGCTAGCTAGGGTAGGGGTTACAATGGAGTATGGCTCACTAAAAAGGTCGGAGTGTGACGGCTTTAGACTGAAGGTCAAAGAGATTGGGGTCGGGTCAGCACAGGGTGTAGGGACGAACAGTAATGAACCTTAGGTGGGGAAAGGATTTATGGGAATGAAAACGGTCGATACACCATGCGAATCAAAAATACGAAGGGTTAGCGAACTCGGAAATCTCACTATTAATTTCTCCTCTAGAAGGATCTCAAACGAGGCACATACGAAGGATGAAGGGTGGCCCACTCAAAAGATCGGGGTGCGGTACTTTTTAATCCAAGCGAGGGTCAAAACGGTACAAGGTGCAGGGGTGGACAGTCAGGGATCTCAGGAGGAAAGTAGATGTATAGGGGAAACAGTCAAGCATCGTGTGAACCAAAAGATCAGAAGACTAGCGAACTCAGCAAATTTTATTTCATTCCAGAAAAATCCGAACAAGGCATCCCTGACGAATAAAAGACGGCCCTAAACTATACATAGATTTTATTTGGCCAGAGGAGACGAAAGCTCAATCACGTCAGTCGCGGTTGTGGAGGGTCGACAGGTTACGGTAGGCTCGCGCGCTCAGAAAAGGGCGTCCATTCCCATATCGCCTCACAGGGATCGCCATCGAAGGTTCTTCTGCTGCGGGGTCTTGTTCTTCTGGTCCTTCCGTCTTGACTGGAGCTTCTCCATCGAGGTCTGATTCTACGTGATCTTTTCTGCTGGATCCTCTTCCATAGGATCTTCTTCGAGATCATCCTCTATCGGGTTCTCTTCGGGGTCCTCCTAATCGTTGTCAGAGTCGCTGACTATGTTGTCTTCTGGGGCTGTGAATCCTTCACCCTCGGAATCGCTGTTTCCAAAAATAATCTGTAGGCCATTGATCTCGTCATCTGATCCTACCAACATGCAGTCCAACGAAACGCACGACCGCGTGTCCTCATCTAGAGGCGGCGCTTCTCCAAAGTGGGCCATGACCTGAAAAGAGAGAGTCGTGATTAGACAGTGGGGCACGTTAGGAAGATACCCAAGGATACAGTGGCACAGGGAGGATATGCTGGAGGCAAGGACGGAAAATTAAAATGTAAAGATGCTGATGTAATGAATAGTATAGAATAAAGTGAGAAGCAAGAGAACGGTACATACATCACAACTCAGAGTTTTATTGCATTCAGCTAAAAGTTCGACGGATACAAGATTTCAAACGAAAGGAAATATTTACAAAAGAGTGACAACATCTTTATTGAAAGTAGAAAACGTGATAATTCTTCTTTGATTTCTGGACTGCCACATTCCTGTCTCGCGAGTTGAATCCTTTGCGGGGTCCGCACTATCCTCGAAGGTCGAACTATGAAATAACCATCACTTAGTGGAAGTGGAGAGTGTGGACGAACTGCCTCCTTGTAGCTCCATCCTTTCAGGGTAACTATTGATAAAGTTTTCGCTGGATCCGCAAATCAGGCATTTCCCTTTGGCACGGCGACACTCCCTCTGAAGGTGTCCTGGCTTCTTGCAGTACCCACAACGTTGGGTCTTCTGCTGCTTCTGTCACGGGGAAACAAGTGGGCGCTTCATTTTCACCTCTTTTCCTCGTCTAACAAGGATCCCTTTACGATTGGAGGCTTCCGCTGGTGCCTGAGTCATCTGCCTTCTTAGTCTCTCAGCTAACAGGTCATTTGTTCGCTCCTGGGCTTCCTTTAGACCTTGCAATGCATTCAGAATCTCTACGGTCTGATTCTGGGGAGTGGAGGTAGGGGGAGAGTCGTTGAAAGATATGGTCCTGAAACAACAATTTTGAGGACGATATAAGGCACAAGCTATAAGAATTAAAACATAATATGGATTGGGCAAAGAATCAAGAATATCGAGTGTGATGAAATTTATTACAAGTTGAAATCAACTGTAGGGCTCTAAGTCACTTAAACAGAGTACAGTATTGTAACTATGATGTAGTTCACAATTACAACCACGCAACTCTGCCAAGTCACCTGAAACCCTAGCGGATGGATAGCAGAACACACAATGTGAATAAGGATTAAGAATAACAAGTTTGCAATCTAGAACGAGGGATGTCTTAGAATGTCAAGCTCTACACGGAAATATGCAATCCCAATCGAAGCAAAACCTGGCTCAGATACCAACAAAACCATGTCACGCCCCGCTTCCCAAAATACAGAATACGAGGGGTTGACAAGGCCAGCCATGCTCCTACGGTCGAGGAAATATCCTTCCGTAGTCACACTTCGGCTTCTAGCTTTACGTGCTAATGAGTAATCAATACACAGGTAATGAGAAATGCAGTAACTAAACCAAAACAAATACAAAGGAACTAACCAGAAGGAGATCGAGAGGGTATAGCTCTTAGTAGCTGATCGAGATGTCCGCGATATCTTCGAGGTACATCGGGTACTGGTCCAGGCTAGATACCACTTCCCACTATGAGCATGCATACTCAGGTCGTCAGAGCGACACGATAGTAATATATATATAGATGCAAGTGGTAACTCGAATAGTGATAATAGATATATAACAGTAAATCAAGAAAGTAAAGTTGTGAACATGGAGTAACCAATGCGGTGTCTAATGGATCAGGTGAACAGTAAAGCAGTAAAATAGTATGTCTGGTGTGTCAATACAATAAGTAATGCATGTCCATATCACTATCCCTATCAGTCTCTAAGTCTCACTGTACAGGTCACTAAGCCTATCTTCAGTCCAAGTGTGAGAGTCAACCACTCGTGAGTGTCCCCCACCCAAGGGTAGGACCCAAAGGCAAGGGACCACAGGCCCAAAATATAACTCACGGTAATAATCATGGAATATCCTTATAAATCTCCATATATCTCCATATATATATGCCGGCATGGGACTCCCGAGATTCTATTGAACTCACACTCAAACTACCCCACACCCCATGGTCTACATCAAACGCCAACCATAACCTCAAATACCGGTCGGTCCATGACAAGTCTGCGCGAGAACTGGAGACAGGATCTCCATCAAGCACGTCCCGACTGATACCCAAGATAAATGGGCAGTGTCTGGTGCCTTACCTGTGACACCCATACAAATGCTTTCATAAGTGTCCCATACCACTTATAGTCACACTTATACGTGCCCCACAGACGTCGACAATGCAAAACATCAATAGGGTTCACCGATTGTGTACAAGTACGTATCACTATCACTCATCCAATCATGCTCAACCACCAACATACTAGCCACAATCACCACTAATACCTAACACTGGATAATGCACATGATCACTAGGTTACCAATGAAATGACATATATATATATATGATGTGATGAGAAAACAGTATGTAAGGCATGATTAAGATGTCATATGTCGGTATCTTACCACTTGCATAATTTATCATAAATCATACATGCCAAATTTAGCGAAACAATGAATAGGAGATAAGTAATATGTTTGATTATCTATCCATTGAATTTGGTTTCACGTCAATCAGGTTTCAGGATCACTACATATGGCCATTTCATCTTAAGCGTTCACTGCTGGAAATCCGGTTTCAGAATCGAAAGTCCGTCTCGTAACGCAATTTAATCCCAGTTGGGATCAGAATTAGGCGACGCTACAGTTGAATGAAATTTAGGGTTTTCAATAAGGTTTTCAACGCAATTGGAGGATCAGTATTTTATTGCTCCAACAGAGAGTTATGCCAGATTAAGTTTGGGGTGTAAAATCTGCTTCTGCAGAATTCAGCAAGACATGTCGATAGGACAAAATGAATTAAAAATATCAAACGGTGGAGGAAACTAGTGAAACCCATCAGTTAAGGAAGCTAATCCAATTTCCTACGTAACGATATAGGACTCCACGCATTCTCTTACATGAGCAGCGATAAATAGGGGTTTAACAACAGGGGTTAACCTGGATTTCCATTCTGGACTGTAGTCCAGAATCATAATCCACCGCAGTTATCTCTATCATAATGTACTACGATTCAGTGATCAACAATACAGTAGGTTAACCAGTTAGCTTCATTGCGAGCCGTCAAACGCTAAAATCCGGTTTATACATGATTTAATATTAATTTTATAGTTTGGGGTGAACGAAGGTTTTCAGGTTTCGCGACAATCATAGGGTGCAATTTTATATGATCGAACGATCCTATTTTACAACCAAACTCTTAAGGGGTATTCACTATACTTCGGGCCATCCAAAGTCATCTAGTGCCCTCAATTTAATTGGGTTTGTAGGTCATGGTTCACATCGAACACTCACTTATAACAATTTACATGGAGAGTATGAGTGGGAAATTTTGGTAACTAGAAATGTAATAGGAAATAGTATGAAGCAAGTATTAAACTTGCCTGAAGACGTGTCGGTGATAGTCCGGCAATAGCAATAGCACGATCGTGCCACGGGCGCAGCCCAGGTTCGGCCTCCGGAATCAGATAATTGCACTCATTCCAGTTAATCTCCATGCAACCATTTTCATCACTGCCCCGAGTTGTTTCTGGTTTTGATCTAAGAGAGAAAGAGAGAGATTTAGAGAACAGAGAGAGAGAGAGAAACAGAAAAAGAGAGAGAGATAGAGAGAGAAACAAAGAGAGTGGGAGGGAGAGAGATTTAGAGAGAGAGAGATTTAGAGAGAGAGAGAGAGAAACAGAGAGAGAAACAGATAGAGAGGGAGGGGGAGAGAGAGAGAGATTTAGAGAAAGAGACTCACCGAGTGCTGGCTTGGGTAGTCAAGGCGGCCGATGGGAGGAGGTCGAGGCATTAGAGGCGTCGGTGGGGCCGGTGAGGTGGAGCCTCGGTCGTGGCGTGGGGCCGTGCAGGGGGGACTCGGTGGCGAGGAGGGAGACGCGAGGGGACGAGGCGGTCGTAGTTGTCGTCAACGTCGTCGGCGTTGGTGAGGAATGGAGCTGGGAGCGGGGTTCGACTATCAATGGTGTGAATGAGGAGATTTTGAGATGGAGAGAGATAGAGAGGTTGGAGGGCGAGAGGGAGTGAGGAGGAGGAGCCGTTAAGGGGAGCGGGTCTTCGGGGATGTGCGTGCGTCGTGAGCGTGAGCGACGTGGTCGCGAGAAGATGAGGTCGCGACATGGGGGGAAACGCTAAAATGAGCGGGAAAAATCCTAACGTTGGGGAAGAAGAAGGTTTGGGGCACGGGCCGGGCCGGGTTGGTGGAGGCGGGCTGGGCCGGCCAAGAACAAATAAAACAATAAGGGAAATAGGAAAGGGGCCGGGCTTGCGAGGTTAAAGGCCGGGCCGGGAAAAAGATTTTGAAAAAGAAATAGGGGAGTGGGCTGGGCCAGCAATTAAGAGTTTAGGATTTAATTTAAATTGTTTATTTTATTTTCCTTTGGGCTGGTTTTAATTGGGCTGTGGGATTAAGGGGTTTAGTTTATTTAAAAGGGAAATGGGCTGGGTTTTAGGAAAAAGAGAGTGGGAAAAATATATAGGGAAAATGGAAAGGATTGGGAATTTAAAATACTACAATTAATTTATAAATATAAATAAATAAATTTGTAGGTAACCCTTTTTATAAAAATACGGATATTGGTGTACAAAAAGAACTGGGTATTACAGATGGTCTGGGTCTGTTGCCTTGGGGTTGTCCCGAGTAGACTATCTCTTCTTCTTCCTCAGTATCGCTCCCAAAGACCGGGATAGTGGTGACGGCTTTTTCTTTATTCTCCGGCTTACAACATCTTTCTATGTCTTTGAAGTCTGGTAGGAAGTACTTTGCGTCTTCATATTTTCGGACTTCATTTACGGAGAATTGATTTAACGGTGTACTCGAGGCTGTCTTTGAAATACTTCATACACTGATGTTGTGTAGAAGGAATGACATTGTACTCGTGCAACTAGGGCTTGCTGAGTAGAGCGTTGTAGAAAGTCTTGGCGTTGATGACATGAAATTTGATGTCAGTGACGAGCAGTCCAAAGCGTAGCGTCAATATTACAGACCCAAGCGTCCGTGATGAATGGAAGTCGAACCCGGAGATAGTAATTTTGTCCCGAGCTAGGTGTTGAACGTTCATACAAATCCCTTTCAACATCCTTACATTGAGAAGGTTGACGGAGGACCCGTTGTTAACCGGGATTTTCCCTATCTTGATGTCGTGGCGTTACCCGGTGACATACAGAGGACGGTTGTTCTCACACGTTCCGAGAAGAAGATCTTCATCGCCGAATGTAATGTCAGCTGGATGAACTTCTGCCAGCTCATCCTTCATCTTTTCTTATGCAAGGAAAGCTTGGAATTGATCGGGCTCTTGTAATGCCCTGATCAGAGAATCTCTTGCCTCTTTGGACAGGAGGAGAGCATCCAGTATGATTAGGTGTGAGGGTATTTTCCTTAGATGTGCCAGGATGTTGTAATCCACCTTGTTTTTCTTAGACGGGTCCTTTGCTGCGAGCTCTTTGATGTCTCCATCATCGAGGGCACTTTCCTCATAGACTTTTTCCTTCCCCTTATCTCTTTTTCTCAAACCTTTGTTTGTAGGCCCGAGGTTCTTTTCATGTAACATACGGTTACGCAACTAAATGTTCTCGTAGTTCTTCTCCTCTTCTTCTTTTCTAGAAGTGGATTCTTTGAAGAGGGGGCTGAGGATTATTTCTTCCTCAGAATCGCTCCCGAATGTGAGAACTTGAGATTTTCCTCTTGTTGAACTGGTATCAACCATATAACAATGACAGCCGTTCCTTCATGCTCGTCTGTCGCGCTCCTTTGTTGTTGACGAGTTTTGCACTTTATCTGCTTGAAGTGTTGCCGGTGAGCGACGTATCCTTGCCACCACTTCTTGAAAGAATTGCACTCTTCGGTAGGGTGCACGACCCTTCAATGGTATAAGCAGTAGTTCGGAGTACGTCTGCTTTGTCGAAGCACGCACTCCTGGGAGTGTTTTCCACGAAAAGGGGCATCTTCATTCCTATTATCAAGGCTTTAGTGAACCGCTTCTCTGCTTTGATCCTGCTCTTGTTTGTAACAGGCATGCTTTGGCTTGGGTGGAGTACTTTGCGACTCATCCTTACCGCGGCTTCTTCATCCTGACGCCGACGCTTGGCCTTTTCGTATATGGCTGTTTCACGTTCTCGGTCAGGTTTGCTCTTTTGAAGATCTTCGTTTAGCAGCCTGTCGATTAGGTCGTCTGACGGTTCCATGGATTTTGGCACCGATCCTGCTCCTAGTTTCTCTGCGTTGCTTTCCGACGCCGAGAGAGTTTCTTCATCTTTTAACGACGAATGAGAGACCATGTGGCAACTCACTATATAATCCTCGGGTTCTTCTGACGAGTCATTTCCCTCATCATTGTCACTGTCTCCGTTCTCAAGGATATGGTTGAGAAACTCTTCGAGTGTGACTGGGGTCTGCGCCTTCTGGTTGTACTCCTCTAGTGCGTCAATGTACTTCTGCAGGACCGTGCACTTGTCGTCAGGCTACACGGGCTTCTTCGTCTTCTTCTTTTCTTCGAAGGCTTTGAAGGCTTGACCTGGGTGTTTTGCCCATCGTTACCAGCTTTCGTTGTTAGGCATGGTTTCCGTATCCCTTCAATGATCTCGGGCTCTAACAGGCTTTTCCACCTGATCGCCGGATATACTTGAACATCCTTCAGCATTCTTTTAGTTTTAGCTGAAAGGACAACTTCCCACGGAGCTTCTTCTACAAACAAGCATGATGCCCCCGGTGTGTCCACCTTTTTAGGAGCGTGCTTCTGTGGTGGGTTCACCCTCCAGTTTTCGGACAGTGCAAACTTCCCTTGTTGGTATTGGTCCTCGACCCAGTTTTTGAAGACGTAACAATCCTCAATTGGCTGGCCTACTACTCTGTGGTAGGAGCAGTAGTTGGGACTGTTGACGTCACAGGCTGCAATGGACGTCTCGGATCCGGCAGAATGATGAGTCTGTTGCGCACTGCCAGTTTGAACAATCCCCTCATTTTATCACGGGGAAACGAGTAAGGACGTCCTTACTTCTCTTTGAGGGATTGGCATGGGCACGTATTGCTTTAGCAAGCAACCGGTTTCGGGCCACTCTGTTGTTGTTGAGTGTTGGCAATGAAAGCCGCTTTCACTTTACCCTTTGCATTTCAAGGGTAGATTTTTGAAAAGGGAGGACCATGGCCTATTTGGTCCATTTGGGCCAGCTTGTCGATCAAAGCCTGGAAGGTGGTTTGCTTAAAGAATGTCATGAATTGGGACACGGTCTCCTGAGGATCGAGAGTCCCTATAAACATGCCTACGGCAGGAGCCTCTTTGATGCGTTGTTCATATTTCAACTATAGGTTCCGCCACCGAATTGCGTATTGAACCCAGGTCTTTCCTGGCTTCACCCTAGTATTGATTAGTGCCATGATCGGGGTGCGTTCACTTGCACTGGCAAACCGCTGCGTGAATAGTAGCTCCATTTCGGGGAATGTTTTGACAAAGTCATTTGGGAGCTCCGAGTACCATTCAAATGCCGTCTCCGACAAGCTGCCGACGAACCGGCGAAGCAGAAATTTGTCGTCGCCTCCAGTATTGCCGCATAAAGCTCTGAATTGAGCGACATGCTGGTGTGGGTTGCCTGTCCCCTTATACACATGGAACTTATGGATGGTATATCCCGGCGGGTATTTGATTTGATCGTACCAGCATGGATATTGCGCCCAGTTCTGACGACTTGGCCAGCCGCTTCGCTTACCTGACGAGCTCGTATTTGCTGAGCTATGTAGTCATCGAGGGCAGCTTTGGAGATCATCTCCTCCCTAGCTTCTGATAGAGCTGGAAGAGGGTTTGATGTTTCCTCTATGTCATCCTCAATGATTATCGGTGGGTCTTCAGCTAGAAGGTCCGGCTTGATCATCATACCAACCATGTCTTGGAACAGAAGTACCATCTGCTTTATATTAGCGGCCTGTTTCGCGGCCTCCCTATCCTTCTCTTCGAGCACCCTTCGCAAAAACTTGGTGTCGGTCTCCTGTTCCTGGCGTTGTTCAGACGTCGATTCCGGGCATTCTTTCTGCCCTATGAGTGCTGCCATTTTTGCCAGCATCGCTTGGAGCTTTTGTTGTTGCTCCTGAGCATTTGTCAATGATCGAGTGAGTGGTCGATGACCCATGGAAGCACGGATTTCCTCTTTTCCGGAAGCCATGTAGACCGTGTGCACAATCATGCCCCTAGACTTAGGGCGTTTGGGTCCAGCACCATTAGAATTTTCCACAGGCATCGAGGCTTTCTCTGGTCTTCTATTTTTGTGGGAAGTCGAAGTTAAGGGGGCTGTTGCAACAGACGCCTATGTGGACGAGGCCTTCCGTGGTATGGCGGATGGATGGTCCTCTTCTTACCAAGCCTTCATTTTCTTGAGTCAGCGAGAGTAGTCTTTGTTGATCACAGAATCTTAGACTTTCCGCCAGATTTTGTGGATTTTGGAGGACAGCCGCTGAGGGGGCTTCTCCAGCTTTGCCTATGTCATGTTTTTAGTAGGCGGAGGAGACTTCATCAATACAGCAGTTGGGGAGTTCTTTTGCAGCCTCCTGAGAGGATCGAAGCTGTTCCCAGTTGGAACAGTAGCGATAATTTCTACCATTGGAGCTGGTGGGGTAAGTCCAGAGGGGGAACTGCCCCCAGCTTTCCTCACTCGGCGCCAGTGGTGACGTCGAGCATGTTTTGCAGATGGGATTGCCTCAGTTGTGGAAGCGGCTTTGTCATGCCCCTTACTTTGGTGAATGGCTACTATTGGTGCCAGCTTGTCGAAGACTGACGTCCGTTGAGAGGGAACGGCTAATCTGTCGAAGGCTGACTTTCTGGCAGGGGAAGCACTTCGGACGACTTCACTCATAGCAGGAGTTGAGAGGACTATCCGTTTTGGGATAGCCTTCTCAGGTATCGCGAGCCTCTTTACGGGCCCACTCGAGCTTCGGCTCAGCCTGTTGAAGACTGAGGTGGCAGACTTAGACGACCCGTTGAGAGGGGCCGTAGTAATTGCAAGTCGATCGAAGACCGACTTCTTTGGAGCTTCCTTTGGTGGCACTGAGGGGCTAAAGCTTGTCGGCGGGAGTATGGTCCCAAAGAACAGTCCAGTGGTGGCTTGAGCCACCTGCTCCACCGGCATTGAAAAGATAAAGGACGCATTTGGCCCGTAAGTCACTCCTCTATTTAAGGTGGAGCGAGAGTTAGTGTTGCAGTTGGTGCAGCTGGAAGCTATTAATGTTCACTTCTTCGTTCTGCACAGGAGCAAGACACCAAATATTAGTACCTTGAATCCAAGGGCAACCATAGCAAACCGTAATTTTGTTCGCGAACACGACACACGAAGTGTGGAGTGGAAAGAGGAAAAGGTCCCACCGGACATGCCAGAATCTGTTCACCATCGAAAACCGGAGACGGATCCGAGATGGATCGTCTTGCCCGAATTTGGGGGCAGATGCTATTTGGATTTATCCATCCACCTCTCTGAAGATGCCAAGTTGATTTATGACACCGTATATCGGAGGTTTGGCCGGATACAGCCGTTGTAGCAGACTTCATCAGATTCACCCTCGTTTGCGAGGGTTTTTTGATTGTGGGGACGCTCTTCCCTGCAGACGGAAGCCCCTACAGATAATTACGTTATCGCATCGCGATAACCAGTTTCTCCTGCTCTAGAAAGTTCACTCTGTGTCGTGTGTGTTTGTTTTATTTTAGTTGCCCGTAGATTGTATACAGAGACTAATTTATGTTGTCGCCGGTAGGGCGTGGATTACTCCAAATCTGTCACGTCCCGCTTCTCAAAGTACGCTAAGATAGGCACGTGACAGAGCCAACCATGCTACCTGTGGATAGGAAATATCCCTCCACAGTCACATTATGGCTGTAGAGATATCAAGAACAATAATAAACAACTATCTAATACATGTCCATGAGCCAGAATAACGAGTCAAGAATAAAATAATGCAGAAGCTAAAAGATCCAATACAATAATAAACTGGAATGTACGTCCCATAATGCGGACTCACATCAGGAATGAAAATACTGAAAGAAAATTAAACTAATAATAGGTCCTCAATGCTCGGCCTGTTGATCAAACTACTCCTGGTATGCCTACAACAAAGGTAGAGGATCTGGGCCATGCAAAACCCAGACGTCAGTGCGTCATAATATCAACAATAATATAATCAGGAGGTAAAAAGTCATGCAGGCATAAGTATGAACAGTAACAAGTCATCAGTAACAAGTAACAGTAACATGAATATAGATAAGTGAACATGATATAAATAGGTGAAGAGCAGTGAGTAGTCTAAACTGTGCTATAGGGTTATCTACTCTAAAGTTATTCGAAATCAATTAATTTAATCCTCATCGTAACCCATCGGTCTATACCCTGTTCATTCCCCACGGGACCACCGTAAAATGAAGTAATAGACTGTGAGTCTATGTCCCGTTCATTCCCCACGGGACCACGGTAAAATGATATAATAGCCCTTTGAGTTACGTTCAGCTACATTCTTGATTTCCCTATACCCCCAAGTTATGTATGTAAGTCAGGTATTTATAAATCTGAGACTAATGCTAACACAGGATCAAGCAGGAACAGGTTTGTCTGTATAAACAACAGGAAATGTCCGGAGGGACAACAGGTCAAGATTGTCGGCAGTAGTAACAAGATCAGGTAACATGTCAAGCTGTGGTACATCAGGTCATGTCAGGTGGTGTACATGTATCAAGTCATGTCAAGTAGTGCCCAGGTATCAAGTCATGTCAGTAGTAGTGTATCAGGTCATGTCCAGTAGTTTACAAGTATCAAACGGATGCTCATAACTAAACTGTAACAGGTCCGGGTGCACAAATAAAGCATGGATGCATAAATACTTATCAGGGATTACATCATGACTATGTAGGATGTACAAGATCAAGTATGGGATACTAATGTAACAGTAAAATGAAATAATATGGTCTCGGCGTGCAACTAGATATGTAATAAACCGTACGGATACAGACGGATACTATAAAACTGTAAATCGGTAAAATTTGTTGAATATTAAAACACAAGCACTATTATTTATTAAATAGATATTGATATAATAATATTAACATGGATAACATATTCAAACTGATTAATAACTATAAAAGTGGTATTGATTAACCATGCACAAGAAAGTTCCGTTCAGAAATTCAGCGTCACCCTGATTTGTAAAATAGTTTAAAAATAACAAACTTTCTCCAAAGGAGACTTGTCTTATACCAAAACAAAGATAATTCAATAAGGTTTTCATTTTTATTAGTATAAGCATCTCAGGTTGTCCCTACAGAAAGGTATGAACATTCGAAGTTGAAAGTTTGCTGCTGGAATTTCCTTGGACAGCAGTTTAGAGATATTTTCATTTGAATTTTACGTTATTTAAACAATTTATCTAGCAAGTAAATATTTCTTAGAGTTATAGTATTCTGAGTTAGCTTCGTAACGAACTAAAGAAAGTATACTAATGATTTTTCTATGATTTATAATGAATTTTATAAGGTAAGGTGTACGGTAAATTTCAGATTTGTCGTATCCGCTTTTCAACGACGTTCAATGTGTAAACTATAATATTTTCAAATGTATAACATTATAAAATGCAGATTATAAACTAATTAAAGATATAATAAGAAATATTACGACGATATATATTTTAAATGATATGGATGCAAACGGGTATCACATAATCGTAAAATGATAAATTAACAAGTGCGGAACATATAACTAAGTAATATGAAATGTAACAATTCAATTTGATGCAGTATATGATAGTATAGTGTGTAACAAGATAAGTTTTCATGACCTAGATCTGAAATGATATGAATAGATGCAAACGGAACATCGAAAAGTTATAAAACTAAACATAGGGTGCATGATTTTAAATACAGGTATTCCATTTGTTAAAATAGATGCGTCTAAAGTAATGTAGCATGTAATTAAGATTGGTTTGCATGCCCTAGATCTGAAATGCACTATACAAATGTAAACGGAACGTCGAAAGGCTGTAATATGAAACATGGGATGCTTGATTTAAAATACAGGTGTGATATTTATTTAAATAGGTATATAATAAGTTATATAGTATGTAGCAAGATTAACTTGCCTAGATGGAACAAGGACGGATGTGTACGGAACGTCCTTCGTCGGCAAAATGTCGCGACTCACGCACGGTACACGGAACGGTTCCAAACAACGCACGAGAGTGATCACGCAAGTCAGGCACGTTCACTGGATCACTCGGATCGTCAGCGACGAGCACGGCTCCGGCAGTGATCACCGGAATCAAGAAACAAGATCAAGAAAAAGAAAGAAAAAAGAAGAAGAAGTAAGAAGAAGAGGCTGTGTATTAAATAAGGAATGAAAAAATTAAATAAATAAAATATATATAAATATATATATGCAGAGGAGAGAGAGAGAAAGGGGTTGTTAGTTTGTTAAGAAATTAGTTTAGATTTAAATTTAAAAAATCTTTTATTATTTAACTAAATTTTAATTTGTATCAATTTATAAAATTAATATTATATAAATAAAATTTGATATTCTGGTAAATACAAACATAGTCCAAAACATGCCCGGGTCGGGTTTAAAATTCATTTTTAAAATACGAAAAATATACATGTTGACCAAAATAAAAAAATGAATGCCCGGGTAACGAAAAATGCATACCCCTAAGAACGGATGCACGCACGTGCGCGTAGCTATCCAAACAAGTCCGTTTCACTGAACGGGACTAGAACAAGATGCGCGGATGCTACCACGGTGCTAGGGGTATCATGCAGGCCATGCAATGTATTTTTAAAATATTTTATGTGACTTAAAATGTTATATTGTAAAAATGCAAATGCCAGATAAAATTCCAGTATTCAAGATGTATAAATTAAAATGAAAGTGCACGAGTCCATGTAACAGGTCAGGATAAATCATAAACATGAATCAAGACTGGTTTCAAGCATGCGGGTCGGGTCGGATGCAAATACAAATGTCAAATATACTATTCGCACCCAAAACACAATAAATCAGGAAAATACCATAAATAAAGAAATACATGAAATAGAACTGATATAAATGAACAAGGGTATTACATTATACCCAACTACAAAAAGAATTTCGTCCTCGAATTCCCAAGACAAGAAAAGGTAAACAATACGAATCTACAGGAATAGGTGTCGAAAGTTCTGTCGAATTTCTTCTTCTCGTTCCCAAGTCAATTCTCCATGCGAGCGATTTTCCCAAGAAACAAGTACGAGAGGGATAACCTTGTTATTAAGGAACTTTTCTCTTCGATCTACAATCGACATCGGTCGTTCCTCAAAGGTCAAATCCTCTCTTACAGTCAGCTCCAAATGATCTAGCACGTGTGCTTCATCTCGAACATACTTACGGAGTTGAGATACATGAAACACGTCATGAACATTCGCCAAAGATTGTGGTAATGCCAATCGATAAGCCACTTCTCCAACACGCTCCAAAATCTCGAAAGGCCCCACGAATCGAGAACTAAGCTTGCCTCGACTCCCAAAACGAATCACTCCTCTAGTAGGTGATATCTTCAAGAATACCAGATCACCAACAGCAAACTTTAGAGGTCTTCTCGATATATCGGCCCAACACTCCTGCCGATCTTGTGCTGCCTTCATATAATTCCGGATAGTATTAAATTTCTCTACGGTTTGTACGATCAAATCCAGTTCCAACAATCTTCGTTCTCCAACATCGTCCCAACAAACATGTGAGCGACATTTGCGACCATACAATACTTCGAATGGGGCCATCTGAATACTCGCCTGAAAGTTTTTGTTGTACGAAAACTCCACCAAGTGTAGATGATCCTCCCACGAACCCTTGAAGTCCAACATGCAAGCTCTCAACATATCTTCAAGAGTTTGGATTGTTCTCTCCGACTGGCCATCTGTCTGAAGATGATAAGCTGTGTTAAACTTCAATCGCGTCCCCAGACTTTCCTGTAAACTCCTCAAGAAGTGCGATAAGAATTGGGTGTCATGGTCGGACACGATGCTCACAGGTACTCCATGCAATCTCACAATCTCCTGCATATACCGTTCTGCTAACGCTTCCGTTGACTGACCAACTTGAAACGGTATGAAGTGAGCTGCCTTGGTCAATTGATCAACAATCACCCAAACTGCATTGTTGCCCTTTGGACTCCGCGGTAAAGCTATCATGAAATCCATGGTTATATGTTCCCACTTCCATTGAGGAATCAGAAGTGGTTGCAATAAACCAGCAATCCTTTGATGTTCAGCCTTAACTTGCTGACACACCAAGCACTTTGCTACAAAGTGAGCAATCTCCCTTTTCATGCCTTCCCACCAGAAATGCTGTCGTAGATCACGGCACATTTTCATGCCTCCTAGATGTACGGAATACGCGGAAATGTGTACCTCCTTCATAACTTCTTCGTGAATATCTCCTTTTGGCACACACAAACGGCTACCATATCGCAACGAACCATCTTTATGAATTAACAAGTCCGTTCGAAGTCCAGCTTCAACCTGTTCTCGAAACCTTTGCAATTTTGGGTCCTTCGACTGTACTGCTTTAATACTCTTGATCAATGACGACTGTACTTGCAGCTCCATCAACTGTCCTGAAGAATGCGGTAGCACGATCTCCAATTCGAATCTCCGAAAGTCTTCCATAAGCTCCTTCTGTGCAGTCAACATCCAAATTGCTGGAAACCGACTAAGCACATCCGGCACTACATTAACTTTCCCCAAATGGTACATGAGATCAAGATCATAGTCGGCCATCAGCTCCAACCATCTACGCTGTCTCATGTTAAGCTCTTTCTGTGTGAACACATACTTTAGGCTTTTGTGATCGGTGAATACTTCGACCTTTTCACCCAATAAGCAGTGTCTCCAAATCTTCAAAGCGAAAATTACAGCTGCTAGTTCCAAATCATGATTTGGGTAATTCTTCTCATGGATCTTCAATTGTCTTGATGCATAAGCTATAACTTTCCCATGCTGCATCAAAACACATCCCAAACCTTTCCCAGATGTGTCGCTGTGAATCACCAATCCTCCGAAACCGTCTGGTACGGTCAAAATAAGAGCGGTTATCAATCTCTGCTACGTTCTTCGGAATCGGCCAATCTTGAACTACTGCAATCTTCTCAGGATCAATGGCGATTCCATCTCCAGCTACGACATGCCCCAAAAACTTCACTGCTTCAAGCCAAAACTCGCACTTGCTCATCTTTGCATATAATATTTCTTGCCTCAATGTCTGCAGTGCGATCTTCAAGTGTTCCGCATGCTCTTTAATGCTCCTCGAGTAGACCAGAATATCATCGATGAACACCACTATAAACTGGTCCAAGAATGGTGAAAAGATTCGGTTCATCAAGTCCATAAATATCGCCGGTGCATTCGTGACTCCGAATGACATCACTAAATACTCGTAATATCCATACCGAGTTCGGAACGCAGTCTTGCAAATATCTTCTGATTTAACTCGGACCTGATGATATCCGGATCGCAAATCCAGCTTCGAGAATACCTTCGCGCCACTGAGTTGCTCGAATAATTCGCCAATGCGAGGGATCAGGTAATTGTTCTTAATAGTATCCCGGTTTAATTCTCGATAATTGATGCACATCTTCCTTATGCCATCTTTCTCTTTGACTAGAAGAACTGGAACTCCCCAAGGTGAATTACTGCTTCGAATCCAACCCTTCTCTAGCAGTTCAGTAACCTGCTTCTTTACTTCTTCCAACTCCACTGGTGCCATAGGATAGTATGCCTTTGAGATTGGCGCTGCACCAGGAACATGATCGATTGCGAACTCCACATCTTGTTTTGGAGGTAAACCCGAGATATCCTCGAACACATTCATGAACTCTCGAACTACAGCTGGCGCTTCCTCCTTGTCAACTTCTATCGATGAAAGAACATTGTTTGTCGGCCTAGCCCTAAACTCGACTGGCCCGACAGAACTGCTACCTCCAGCAACAACAAACTCTGGATGTCCGGGAATCTAGAAAATCACTTTCTTTGCCCTATAATCAATGTGAGCGTGGAAAGGGCCGAGAAAAATCCATTCCCTAGACAACATCAAACAACAACGGGATACACCAGAATCGAATAATTCTAATGCAGGAAAAATATGAACAAGTTGGATACCTGAAACAACTTTATCTGAAGCCAAGATACTGAAGAAGATAAGCACGGTAAACAGGATTCAAGCTTGCGATAAACAAGAACTGGAAAGCAATAGAAGCAAAGCAATATAACGATCATGAAATAAGGAAGTGAATCAAGACTAGGACTCCAAGTTACTTGAATAGAGTACCGCATTGTAACTATGCTGCAGTTCATAGCTACAATCACATAACTCCATCCAAGTCGCCCAAATCCTAGTATCAGAATCGAAAGAATAAGTAGGGAGAAATAATAGGGAACCAAAAGGTTTCAAGCCGAGATGCAAAGTTATTTTCATATCGTTAGGACAAGGGTCAAGAGAAAGATATGATTCAAGAATCACGATAACAATATGGCAGGACATGTTCCTAATCACGGATTTTCTGATTCGTGTATTGGGTCCAATACCCAACTACAAATGAATCAAACCCGATTAACCTAAATCCTATGGCTCTAATACCAAACAAACCCTGTCACGCCCCGCTTCCCAGAGTACGCTAAGATAGGCACGTGACAGAGCCAACCATGCTACCTGTGGATAGGAAATATCCCTCCACAGTCACATTACGGCTGTAGAGATATCAAAAACAATAATAAACAACTATCTAATACATGTCCATGAGCCAGAATAATGAGTTAAGAATAAAATAATGCAGAAGCTAAAAGATCCAATACAATAATAAACTGGAATGTACGTCCCATAATGTGGGCTCACATCAGGAATGAAAATACTGAAAGAAAACTAAACTAATAATAGGTCCTCACTGCTCGGCCTGTTGATCAAACTACTCCTGGTATGCCTGCGACAAAGGTAGAGGATCCGGGCCATGCAAAATCCAGACGTCAGTGCGTCAAAATATCAACAATAATATAATCAGGAGGTAAAAAGTCATGCAGGCATGAGTATGAACAGTAACAAGTAATCAGTAACAAGTAACAGTAACATGAATATAGATCAGTGAACAGGATATAAACATGTGAAGTGCAGTGAGTAGTCTAAACTGTGCTATAGGGTTATCTACTCTAAAGTTATTCGAAATCAATTAATGTAATTCTCATCGTAACCCATTGGTCTATGCCCCGTTCATTCCCACGGGACCACGATAAAATGATGTAATAGACCGTGAGTCTATGTCCCTTTCATTCCCCACGGGACTACGGTAAAATGATATAATAGCCCTTTGAGTTACGTTCAGCTACATTCTTGATTTCCCCATACCCCCAAGTTATGTATGTAAGTCAGGTATTTATAAATCTGAGACTAATGCCAAAACAGGATCAAGCAGGAACAGGTTTGTCTGTATAGACAACAGGAAATGTTCGTAGGGACAACAGGTCAAGATTGTCGGCATTAATAACAAGATCAGGTAACATGTCAAGCTGTGGTACATCAGGTCATGTCAGGTGGTGTACATATATCAAGTCATGTCAAGTAGTGCATAGGTATCAAGTCATGTCAGTAGTAGTGTATCAGGTCATGTCAAGTAGTGTACAAGTATCAAACGGATGCTCATAACTAAACTGTAACGGGTCCGGGTGCGCAAATAAACATGGATGCACAAATATTTATCATGGATTACATCATGACTATATAGGATGCACAAGATCAAGTATGGGATACTAATGTAACAGTAAAATGAAATAATATGGTCTCGGCGTGCAACTAGATATGTAATAACGTACGGATACAGACGGATACTATAAAACTGTAAATCGGTAAAATTTGCTGAATATTAAAACACAAGCACTATTATTTATTGAATAGATATTGATATAATTGTAGGGTTCCTAGGCATGCTAATGAGGTCTCATAAGGCATCAACCATGCCAATTTCAAATTTTACGGGTGCCGAGAAACCCTAATACGGATCGTTGACTAGAAGTTTAGGCGAAAAATGAAACTAGTTAACAATTTAACTAAAAGAGAGAGGCTACAACCTTTGTAGATCCGGTTCTCCACTTCCTTAGCTCCACGTAGGCATCCTCTCGCTGTCCATCTCGAATCCCGGACTCAATCGTCGGCTTGATCGGAGAAATGGGCGGGCTAGGTCGTCGGCTTTGTGCCGAAGATGATCTACGTCGAGGCATCACAAGTTCAAGCTCCAACTCCATCAAGTTGTGAAACTCGTGAAGAAAACACCCTATACTACTTGGCAAGAGGTAGAGGGTGAAGAAATAGGAGTTGGGTTCACTTTAGAATTGGATTTCTCACACTTTAGCTCAAGTTGCCATTAATGGACTTAAGCTTTTTCTTTGAAGATGAAGAAGAAGATGAAGCTAGAATATGATAAATCTTAATTAAAATTGAAAAGTAAAATGAATACTTATCATATACTAACTAAGGTAGAGTGTAGAGAATTGACCATGGTTACTTGGAAGGGTTAGGGTTAAGTATGAAGACAAGAATGGTTACAAAGTCAAAGCTTCATGAAGCTTCAACTAGAAACAAAGAAAGGCACCATTCTCATCAAAATCTTTTCCAAATAAATAAACAAATAAATAAATAAATGAATAAGCAAAACCCTAATCATCAACTTAACCATGGTTTAATTCTATACACTTAACCAAATAAGCAAGTATCATCAAACATGATACAAACATGTGCACAAAAGTATATCACATATACAACTTGCACATCAAGTGAGAAAATCCATTTAAAGTGAACCAATACTAGCTAATGCAAAGTAATATATCAAATATATAATTATACATTAAATCATTAAATCAACACTTGGTTTAACGATCCGGTCATATCGCATATAACCGACTAGTATCCTATGTATCGGCTTATCGAATCAATCCTTGATTCGATATCTAGGTTATATCGCATATAACCAATCGATACTTTCATCGCGAGAATGAAATACGGTATCACATACACGCATTATTCTCGCTCCCGCACATATCTCATATGCGCTCCTATTTCGTTTCGCTTGAGCCAGGAAACCCCTGTGTAGGACTCTAAAGACTCGTCAATACGCCGGTAGCAGATGATGATCATATCAAGCACCCACAAACCGCAAGCGGTCTGCTAAACGTAACGGCCACCCGGGTATTGATCGATCAGAAGATCGACGAGCTAGCCCGCTCAGACTCTTGTGAATCCAACCAGTAACACTTACCGTACAGTCCGGTCTGTTCGTCTGATATATCGCATATCAAGTCTAGGGGTGGTATACGTCAGACCCCAATAACTGATAAGTCGTGCCGATATGAGGCTCATAACGGGTCGAGAAACTACTGGTAACACTTACCAGAAAATCTCTGATCAGCCCTGGCCAGGGACTTCCCTGTTACGGCTAATCGAGCACAGCGCAACATCAACCCCCAATACCGGGAGAGACGAAACCCCTCCTATCGCTCATTGCCTCCATGTGACTCGGGACTGTGCCCAAAAACCACCGTTTTGCACGCCCTCATGGACGTGGTAAGGTGGAGATCAAAGCAAAGTGGGAATCACACAAGACTCTATGACGATCTCGGGTCTACAGACTAACCTGCACAAGTGTCACCTGAGAACTACCATCTGACGTGAGGTATAATACCATCTGGGAGTTCTCGGCGAGTCCGTCCAGTGTACCAGTCTCCACTGAGCACCCGTATATCATCTCTGATGTCAAACACCAATGGATATGGGATCATCCATCGCCCATCTCATGGGTCGAGAAGTGTATACGCTAGTCTACTCTGGTATATCGATGCCCCGTCTCGATACACCCACGACTAGGGACCTTGAAGGATGTACCTATGGACTACCATGTCCCTACTAGTATGATCTGCATCATAATCCAGGTAGTCAAGTACACATCCTAAAGGCTTACCAACATGTAACTATAAGACGGTTTAAAGAGACAAGTGTACATGTTAAGATAAAGAGTAACCAGATAGCATACTATCATATCGAGCAAGAAAGTCATCTCTATATATGTCCAAGCATCCAATATAATATACATCATCTGTACAATACTGGCCTCTAGGGCATACACACAACTAACAATCTCCCACTTGCACTAAGGTCAGCTGCTGTAGTATCGCATACCGAGCATCCTGAAGAGTCTCTCAAACTGTATCTAGGGAATAGCCTTCGTGAGTGGATCCGCCGTGTTGTTCTTCATGCCAACTCTCCTGACCTCGATCTCCCGGCGATCAACTATCTCCCGGATCAGGTGATACCGCCTCAGAATATGCCTGGATCGCTGATGGGACCTGGGTTCCTTGGCCAAAGCCACCGCTCCATTGTTATCGCAATACAAAGGTATTGGATGCTCAATGGATGGAACCACTCCAAGTTCAGTAATGAACTTCTTGATCCAGACAGCCTCTTTTGCAGCATCGTTGGCAGCGATGTATTCAGCCTCCATCGTCGAGTCTGCCACAGTTTCCTGCTTGGAACTCTTCCAGCTAACCGCCCCTCCGTAAAGGGTAAAGACAAAGCCCGACTGCGACTTAGAGTCATCCTTATCACTCTGGAAGCTCGAATCGGTAAAGGACTCCACTTGGAGTTCTCCGTTACCATACACCAAGAGCATCTCTTTAGTCCTTCGCAAGTACTTGAGAATGCTCTTCACAGCTGTCCAGTGATTCTCTCCAGGTTCAGCTTGATACCTGCTCACTACACTTAGTGAGTATGCAACATCGGGTCTGGTACATAGCATCGCGTACATGATAGAGCCTACAGCCGAAGCATAGGGTATCCCTTGCATTTGAGCTCTCTCCAAATCAGTCTTGGGAGACATCTCTTTGGAGAGAGTGACTCCAGAGATCGTGGGCAAGTTCCCACGCTTGGATTCTTCCATACTAAACCTCTTTAGTATGGTGTCAATGTACCTGGATTGGGACAATCCAAATATCCGTTTGGATCTATCTCTATAGATCCTTATTCCCAATATGCAGGAGGCATCACCAAGATCTTTCATTGAGAATCTTTGTGATAAGAAGAGCTTGACCGATTGCAGCATAGGAATATCATTTCCTATCAAGAGTATGTCGTCCATGTACAATACGAGGAAGACTACCTTACTCTCTGCTACCTTCTTGTAGATACAAGGTTCATCTGGGATTTTAACGAAATCAAACTCTTTGATAACGACGTCAAAGCAGATGTTCCAACTCCGCGATGCTTGCTTTAATCCATAAATGGATTTAAGCAGCTTGCACACCTTCCCGCTGCTCCCACTGTCCACGAAGCCCTCTGGCTGAGTCATGTACACGCACTCTTCTAAATCACCATTTAGAAAGGCGGTCTTAACATCCATTTGCCAGATTTCGTAATCATGATATGCAGCGATGGCAAGCATGATCCAGATGGATTTAAGCATAGCCACTGGAGAAAAGGTTTCGTCATAGTCCACACCTGGTTTTTGACGAAAACCCTTTGCTACAAGTTTAGCTTTGAAAGTCTCCACTTTCCCATCTACACCAAGTTTTTTTCTTGAAGATCCACTTGCTCCCGATGGGTTTTACCCCTTCAGGAGCAACATCTAAAGTTCATACTTTGTTGGTGTACATGGATTCCATTTCGGACCGCATTGCATCCAGCCATTTCACTGAGTCCCTACTCGTGATGGCCTGCTCGAAGCTAGTTGGGTCATCATCCTCCATGATGCAATCCTCGCTCCCACCATCCATGAGAAAACCGTAGTATCTCTCAGGTTGGCGAGGAACCCTACTAGATCGGCGGAGAGGCTGAGGTTCATTGGGAGCTTCTGAATCTTCTGGTTCCACTAAATCTTCAGTTACGGTTTGTGTATCTGGAACTTCTTCCAGCTCTACCACTTTACCACTAATTTCTTTTTCAAGGAATTCCTTTTCTAAAAAGGTGGCATGTTGAGCAACAAACACTTTTTGTTCCTCACTGTGGTAGAAAAATTACCCATATGAGTTCTTTGGATATCCCACAAACTTGCAAAGAACTGACCGTGCCTCGAGCTTGTCCGGATTTTGTCTTTTGACATAGGCTGGACAACCCCATATCTTAACTCGTTTAAGATATGGCCTCTTCCCACTCCATATCTCATATTGTGTTGTAGGTACAGATTTAGATGGAACTTGATTCAATAGGTATGCTGCTGTTTCCAGCGCATATCCCCAAAAGAAAATAGGTAACTCAGCTGTGCTCATCATAGAGCGCACCATATCTAATAGGGTGCGGTTCCTCCATTCTGATACACCGTTGTGCTGTGGTGTATATGGAGGAGTCAGCAGAGAGAGAATCCCATTCTCTTTTAGGAAGTCCAGGAATTCATTGCTCAAGTATTCACCTCCTCGATCAGATCGAAGAATTTTAATACTTTTTCCGGTTTGGTTCTCGACTTCTTATTTATATTCTCTAAATTTCTCAAAAGCTTCTGATTTGTGTTTCATCAGGAACACATATCCGAATCTAGAGAGATCGTCAGTGAATGTAATGAAGTACGAAGAACCATCCCTGGCATGTGTAGACATAGGACCGCATACATCACTATGTATCAGTCCCAAGAGTTCGGTAACTCTTTCTTCGTGTCCCGTAAACGGAGTTTTGGTCATCTTGCCTTTGAGACATGACTGGCAAGTGTCATAAGATGAAAATTCGAATGGTTTCAAATATCCATCCTTATGTAACTTAGCCAGTCGTGTCGCATTGATGTGACCCAGTCTACAATGCCACAAGAACGATTCATTCAGTTCAGAACTCTTCCTCTTGTGTGTGTTTGTTATGCTCAGAACTGTTGATTGATTTAGAACATAAATGCCATTGCACAACGTGCCTGATCCAACCAACTTTTGGTTACGGAAAATGTTCATAACATTGTCCTGTATTACAAAATTATATCCCTCTTTACTCAACAAAGAAACCGATATAATGTTGCATATCAGGTTCGGCATGTAATAGCATTCGTTCAGAACCAATGTATCACCAGTTGGTAATACAAGGTGATATTCCCCGATAGTCTTAGCTGCAACAATTGCACCATTTCCAACTCTAATGTCTTTATCACCTTCTCCAAGTTCTCTACCTTTCCTAAGCCCATGTAACTGATTACATATATGGGATCCCGACCCGGTATCTAATACCCAGGACGTAGAGCAAATGGAGAAACAGTTCTCTGTAACGAACACACCCGAAGAAAATGCATCATCATGTACTTTCTTCATTCGGGTGGCATGGGAATCCTGGTATTCCCCTATATCCTGTTCAGTTCTATAACTCTTATAGGAAAGAACGGAACCAACGTTCCCCAGCACAGTATAACATGTGGGTTCGGTCAATACATCCATATTATTATCTTTATTAGGGCATGACATGGTCGCTACCTGGAGAGAGAGAGAAGAAAACACTTTAGCGTATGCTCGTGCAAGATCAGATTGGTTATTATCTTATCTAATCAGGATGGCTCCCACTGGTTTTTATCAAATCTTCCTTCAAACCCTAAAAGGAAAGACTAGCTGGGATTAATTACACACTACAAGTTCGCCAATCTTTCAGCCAGGCCAGTGTCGGTACTTTGAGGGAGGTCCCCCGTGCTTTCGCACGAACCTAATTAATGTAAACCTCGTTTTCCCAGAGGCGTAACCCCGTTGACACCTTTCTAGACACCTACTTGATCGGCTAATTGTAATGTGTAAAACTCTCCCAGGAGTAACTCTTACTCGCAGTGGGTATCGGGATCCAACTATCTCATAGAAGGCATGCAATCTCATTGCAAATTTCAACACTTGAAATTCCCGATAATGCTTTTGCCCCAAACGATCTATGACCTTGACAAGGTCAACAAACCATAGACCGTAAGTCAAGTTCAACCCGTCATTTCTTGATTGAATTAAACCCACCCGCACGACCCTTGACAAGGTCAACAAGGCCGTACGACTACCCTAACTCAATCTGCATCATATGCATAAGCAGATAAATACTGGTTAACTACCGCACACTGCGTCTTGACAAGGTCAACAAACGCAGCATGAATACTAAACAGGACTTATCTGAAATGACGGAGGGCTACGACAGGTTTTTCTGAAAACCTATTGCGTAATGAACTTGATATCGTTGTAGAATCAAATGAAGTTTTGAAATGGAATGATTTTGAGGCTTTTCTAGTTTTGCTAAAGGGGTCACTCCCCGTGAAGGGATCGTCGGCCCTTTCCTCGTCGAATGAGGTGCGGGATATATCATATATATCACTGTGCAAAGAAGAAACTATAAAAGCAATCAAAAAACAAACCGAGTGTGTAGCATCTGCCAGTTATTGCTAAAGGAGTCACTCCCGGTGAAGGGATCTCGGTCCTTTCCTCATCGAATAAGGTGCAGGGTATATCATATATACCGCTATGCAAAGCAAGAACTGTAGCTACATGTTTTATTTAAAATTTGATTCTACAACATCTTTTGGTTTCTTTTATTTCATTAATCACATTAATGAAGTCCCATCATTTAAATACCTAAACATCACAGATAAATACGACGTACACTTATGCCATCCGCATTCGCCTCGATGTCCCCTCGTGCACCGTTAGGTTAGGTAACTAACGACAGAGCAGGGCAGGGCTAGCGCGGGTGTAAAACATAAGTAACGTCTATATAATATATCATATATACTATATACTGTATCTATCACAGAACATCACATGATCACATCACAGATATCGCAGCAGAAGAAACATATGAAACATTGGATATACTAGGACGTCCGTGTTTTCAATACGAGCCAGTATAAAACACGGATTCCACGGTCGTGATGAATAGCCAATCCCACACCCCTAGACCCCTACGAGAGCGGCAAGCAACCCTACCAATTCTAGGGTTAGGAGACCGGGACTCGACTCCTCGAGATGGTCTCCCACTGAACCCTAGAACCCGGTTACTTGTGCTCCCCTCCTTGGGTCTATCTTAATGCGGAAAAGTAAATAATATACAAAAGGTGACATCTTCCGCAACCTGGAAGTGTCCCAATAAAAGAATATTACATACAAGTTTTTACATGAATGAAAATGAAAAACACTAATCTCACATAAAAACCCCCGGCTATTCAAACACGACAATCCAATATAACATATCAAGCAACACATAACATCACATGTCATCAACGTAAGTAAATATGCGCATCCCAATTGTCGTTGACATATAGCAACGAAACCGGCGATTTCACATATTACACTTACGGTCACAGAAAAGAAAGTGTAAAACTACAACAGTTGGAATCCGCAACCTCTTTAGACATCGCATGCCTAATCAAAGGAAATGCTTAGACATCACATGCCTAACAATTATAAACCCCGCATTTTAGTCCCATTATCGAAAACTCTTTTCAATATTAAGTGAGACTAAACCGCTAGATTTATAACATTCATTCAGCTATCTCATAACTGTTTGCGAATTCCAATTATTGTATCCCATTCCGGATAAATAGAAAATATTAAACTTTCCGATCGAACATTCGAACACCCAAGTTTTCCCGAAACCGTTCAACACATGAAATAGGTTCAAAGACATTCACTTCATGCCTCAGTACCAACGGTCCAGCCGTAGAAGGGTCAAGCCAACGCCTCACATGTGGCACGCCGTACTGCCCCAAACCCGAAGGTTCAAAGGGCAGTTCAAGACGGTCACATAATCGAGTTAAGGTTTGTTGTCTTCTAGAGGGACCATCGCATTACTTGCACTACTTAGAACGTCCTTACACCACAGAAAAATCCAACACATGGAAATTTTCCGGCAGGGGAAAAGTTGGGTATTTATATCCGGTCGAATCTTTTAACATATTCTAAAATATCCGGAAAGCCACATAGACAAGGTTTGATAATCCGATCGAATCGTCGATTCCCAATACAACCCCAGAACACTCAACTCTTGAGTCAAATTAAAAATTCCTAGAAAATTCAGCATAATAAAATATGAATTACTGTGCAAAAATGGACAGATGATGTCATCAGATGGCCGCGGAACCGCCGCAGAAGCCAGGCTTCCGCCGCGCCCTTAGCAGATCATGGGATAAATTTTGCATCGTAATTCTTAGAATTCCCTGCTGAATTTTTTAAGCATTTTTAATATGGAAAAATCCCAGATTTTAGAAAAAGTCCAGAGAGCATATCGGGAATTAGGGTTTCGGTTCGATCGGGTTTCAAACGTCGTCTAGACTTCGCCTAAGGCTCTAGCTAGGCTCTGATACCACTGTAGGGTTCCTAAGCACGCTAATGAGGTCTCATAAGGCATCAACCATGCCAATTTCAAATTTTACGGGTGCCGAGAAACCCTAATACGGATCGTTGACTAGAAGTTTAGGCGAAAAATGAAACTAGTTAACAATTTAACTAAAAGAGAGAGGCTACAACCTTTGTAGATCCGGTTCTCCACTTCCTTAGATCCACGTAGGCATCCTCTCACTGTCCATCTCGAATCCCGGACTCAATCGTCGGCTTGATCGGAGAAATGGGCGGGCTAGGTCGTCGGCTTCGTGCCGAAGATGATCTACGTCGAGGCATCACAAGTTTAAGCTCCAACTCCATCAAGTTGTGAAACTCGTGAAGAAAACACCCTATACTACTTGGAAAGAGGTAGAGGGTGAAGAAATAGGAGGTGTGTTCACTTTAGAATTGGATTTCTCACACTTTAGCTCAAGTTGCCATTAATGGACTTAAGCATTTTCTTTGAAGATGAAGAAGAAGATGAAGCTAGAATATGATAAGTCTTAATTAAAATTGAAAAGTAAAATGAATACTTATCATATACTAACTAAGGTAGAGTGTAGAGAATTGACCATGGTTACTTGGAAGGGTTAGGGTTAAGCATGAAGACAAGAATGGTTACAAAGTCAAAGCTTCATGAAGCTTCAACTAGAAACAAAGAAAGCCACCATTCTCATCAAAATCTTTTCCAAATAAATAAACAAATAAATAAATAAATGAATAAGCAAAACCCTAATCATCAACTTAACCATGGTTTAATTCTATACACTTAACCAAATGAGCAAGTATCATCAAACATGATACAAACATGTGCACAAAATTATATCACATATACAACTTGCACATCAAGTGAGAAAATCCATTTAAAGTGAACTAATACTAGCTAATGCAAAGTAATATATCAAATATATAATTATACATTAAATCATTAAATCAACACTTGATTTAACGATCCGGTCATATCGCATATAACCGACTAGTATCCTATGTATCGGCTTATCGAATCAATCCTTGATTCGATATCTAGGTTATATCGCATATAACCAATCAATACATTCATCGCGAGAATGAAATACGGTATCACATACACGCATTATTTTCGCTCCCGCACATATCTCATATGCGCTCATATTTCATTTCGCTTGAGCCAGGAAACCCCTGTGTAGGACTCTAAAGACTCGTCAATACGCCGGTAGCAGATGATGATCATATCAAGCACCCACAAACCGCAAGCGGTCTGCTAAACGTAACGGCCACCCGGGTATTGATCGATCAGAAGATCGACGAGCTAGCCCGCTCAGACTCCTGTGAATCCAACCAGTAACACTTACCGTACAGTCCGGTCTGTTCGTCTGATATGTCGCATATCAAGTCTAGGGGTGGTATACGTCAGACCCCAATAACCGATAAGTCGTGCCGATGTGAGGCTTATAACGGGTCAAGAAACTACTGGTAACACTTACCAGCAAATCTCTGATCAGCCCTGGCCAGGGACTTCCCTGTTACGGCCAATCGAGCACGGCGCAACATCAACCCCCAATACCGGGAGAGACGAAACCCCTCCTATCGCTCATTGCCTCCATGTGACTCGGGACTGTGCCCAAAAACCACCGTTTTGCATGCCCTCATGGACGTGGTAAGGTGGAGATCAAAGCACAGTGGGAATCACACAAGACTCTATGACGATCTCGGGTCTACAGACTAACCTGCACAAGTGTCACCTGAGAACTGCCATCTGACGTGAGGTATAATACCATCTGGGAGTTCTCGGCGAGTCCGTCCAGTGTACCCAGTCTCCACTGAGCACCCGTATATCATCTCTGATGTCAAACACCAATGGATATGGGATTATCCATCGCCCATCTCATGGGTCGAGAAGCGTATACGCTAGTCTACTCTGGTATATCGATGCCCCGTCTCGATACACCCACGACTAGGGACCTTGAAGGATGTACCTATGGACTACCATGTCCCCACTAGTATGATCTGCATCATAGTCCAGGTAGTCAAGTACACATCCTAAGGGTTTTACCAACATGTAACTATAAGACAGTTTAAAGAGACAAGTGTACATGTTAAGATAAAGAGTAACCAGATAGCATACTATCATATCGAGCAAGAAAGTCATCTCTGTATATGTCCAAGCATCCAATATAATATACATCATCTGTACAATACTGGCCTCTAGGGCATACACACAACTAACAACAATAATATTAACATGGATAACATAATCAAACCGATTAATAACTATAAAAGTGGTATTGATTAACCGTGCACAAGAAAGTTCCGTTCAGAAATTCAGCGTCACCCTGATTTGTAAAATAATTTAAAAATAACAAACGTTCTCCAAAAAGGACGTGTCTTACACCAAAACAAAGACAATTCAAAAAGGTTTTTATTTTTATAAGTATAAGCATCTCAGGTTGTCACTACAGAAAATTATGAATATTCGAAGTTGAAAGTTTGCTGCTGGAATTTCCCTAGACAGCAGTTTAGAGATATTTTCATTTGCATTTTACGTTATTTAAACAATTTATTTTGCTAGTAAATATTTCATAGAGTTATATTATTCTGAGTTAGCTTCTTAATGAACTAAAGAACGTATACTACTGATTTTTCTATGATTTATAATGAATTTTATAAGGTAAGGTGTACAGTAAATTTCAGATTTGTCGTATCCGCTTTTCAACGACGTTTCATGTGTAAACTATAATATTTTCAAATGTATAACATTATAAAATGCATATTATAAACTAATTAAAGATATAATAAGAAATATTACGACGATATATATTTTAAATGATATGGATGCAAACGGATATCACATAATCGTAAAATGATAAACTAACAAGTGCGGAACATATAACTAAGCAATATGAAATATAACTATTCAATTTGATGCAGTATATGATAGTATAGTATGTAACAAGATAAGTTTTCATGACCTAGATCTGAAATGATATGAATGGATGCAAACGGAACGTCGAAAAGTTATAAAACTAAACATGGGGTGCATGATTTTAAATACAGGTATTCCATTTGTTAAAATAGATGCATCTAAATTAATGTAGCATATAATTAAAATTGGTTTGCAAGCCCTATCTCTGAAATGCACTATACAAATGTAAACGGAACGTCGAAAGGCTGTAATATGAAACATGTGATGCTTGATTTAAAATACAGGTGTGATATTTATTTAAATAGGTATATAATGAGTTATATAGCATGTAGCAAGATTAACTTGTCTAGATGAAACAAGAACGGATGTGTACGGAACGTCCTTTGTCGGCGAAATGTCGCGACGCGCGCACGGTACACGGAATGGTTCCAACAACGCACGAGGGTGATCACGCAAGTCAGGCACGTTCACTGGATCACTCGGATCGTCAGCGACGAGCACGGCTCCGGCGGTGATCACCGGAATTAAGAAACAAGATCAAGAAAAAGAAAGAAAAAAGAAGTAAGAAGAAGAGGCTCTGTATTAAATAAGGAAAGAAAAAATTAAATGAATAAAATATATATAAATATATATATGCAGAGGAGAGGGAGAGAGAAAGGGGTTGTTAGTTTGTTAGGAAATTAGTTTAGATTTAAATTTAAAAAATCTTTTATTAGTTAACTAAATTTTAATTTGTATCAATTTATAAAATTAATATTATATAAATAAAATTTGATATTCTGGTAAATACAAACATAGTCCAAAACATACCCGGGTCGTGTTTAAAATTCATTTTTAAAATACGAAAAATATACATGTCGACCAAAATAAAAAAAATGAATGCCCGGATAACGAAAAATGCATACCCCCAAGAACGGATGCTCGCACGTACGCGTAGCCATCCAAACAAGTCCTTTTCACTGAACGGGACGAGAACAAGATGCGCGGACACTACCACGGGGTTAGGGATATCATGCAGGCCATGCAATGTATTTTTAAAATATTTTATGTGACTTAAAATGTTATATTTTAAAAATGCAAATGCCAGATAAAATACAAGTATTCAAGATGTATAAATTAAAATGAAAGTGCACGAGTCCATGTAACAGGTCAGGATAAATCATAAACATGAATCAAGACTGGTTTCAACCATGCGGGTCGGGTCGGATGCAAATACAAATGTCAAATATACTATTCGCACCCAAAACACAATAAATCAGGAAAATATCATAAATAAAGAAATACATGAACTAGAACTGGTATAAATGAACTAGGGTATTAAAAAATCCGTATATTCTTAGATTTGGGTTTGCTTTGATTTAAGAATCGTTATTCTCGTTTGAGATCAAGATCAACTTAAATATTTGTTAAGGATACGTTAGTCCAATTTGAGACTAAGATGTACTTAACGGGGTTTTTTGGATCATTCAGATCCAACAAAGAGCATTAGGACTTTATTGTTTTTGTTTAAGGAAATTTCGGTCCGTAGATCACCATTTTGAGGTGAGGGTTTAGTTTATGGACGTTTCGGTCCATAATTAGTTTAAGGATATTTCGATCCGTAGATCACCATTTTTGAGGTGAAGGTTTAGTTTAAGGACGTTTCGGTCCGTTGTTAGTTTAAGGACGTTTCGGTCTACGACGTTTCGGTCTGCAGATCACCATTTTTGACGTGAAGGTTTAGTTTAAGGATGTTTTGGTCCGCTGTTAGTTTAAGGACGTTTCGGTTCGCAGATCATCCTTCATGCACGTGTATTTCTTACATGACGGGATGTGCGGCGATGATGTGGGATACACCCATTAAGGATGTGGTTTTGATTTAAGGTGTGCACGTCAGCTTAGGAAGTGCACCTAAAAGCAGTTGGTTGTCGGGACCCGCCACCTCTCTGAAGTCGTTGAGGAATTACAATGACATGTATCAGAGGTGTGGAGAGATGTAACCTTGAACCAATTCCCGTGTCTGAGGGAAAAGATCGTGGTGGACCATCTAAGAACCATTAGCCATTTTTGGGAGACTAAGATGAACTTAGGAGATGTGAGATGAACATCATTTTGGGTATCATTAGTTGAAGGGTCATGAGCCATGTTTGGGAAATAGTGAACCCATAGGCTAAGTTGATCTGAATTAAGGATCTTGCTAACTTGGGCTTGGTTCACTCAGTTTTTATTTATTTGAAAGAAGTGCTAATCACTTGTTTGGGCTCATTCCCTCATTTTAATTATAAAACGGTGAGCACTTATATAGGTTCTGATGCTCACATATAGCCATGTGGGGTTTTTAGTCATGTGAATTGCCCAATAAGTGTTAAACACTTTACCCTCTTTTTGGTCTCTTTGTGAAGTGCCAGGCACTTTTTATGGGGCCTACGTGCAAAGCACGTGAGGTGCTAGGCTTTAGGCGCAGCCTGATGAGTGCCAAGCACTTTTATGTTTTGCGACGCTCACGTGAGTCAGGTGCTAAGAACTTCTTATTGAGCAGCGTCCACGTGAGAGACACGTAAGGCGCCGGGCGCCAACCACTGAGTGCTAAGAACTTCTTATTGAGCAGCGTCCACGTGAGAGACACGTAGGGCACCGGGCGCTAACCACTGAGTGCTAAAGCACTTCTTATTGAGTAGCACCCATGTGAGGGGAACATAGGGCGCTGGGCGCCGAGCGCCGAGCGCTGAGTGCTTAAGCACTTCTTATTGAGTAGCGCCCATGTGAGAGGCACGTGAGGCGCTGGGCGCTGCGCGCCAACCATTTCCTACTAAGTAGCACCCATGTGAGGGGCATGTAGGGCGCTAGGCGCTGAGCGCCAACCACTGAGTGGTAAGCACTTCCTATTGAGTAGCGCCCACGTGAGGGGCACGTGAGGCGCCAGACGCTGATTTTTCCTTGTATATTTTGTTCTGAGGAGTTCAATTTTCTGATTCTTTTCTGGATTTTTGATCTCCAAGAACAAGTTCATCACGATGAGAATTAATTTCTCACATGTGAGAGACTTGTCTTGTGGTTCTCAGATCAAGAGAAATAACTAAGTTCTTTAATAAGGGTTAAACCCTTAGATATACAAGCGAGATGCTTTTATCTCTGTTCTTTTTATTTACCTAGAATTTCTCCTGAGAAGGGAGATCTTCTTCCTTGAGAATTTAATTCTCCTTTCCTTTTTGAAACTCTTCTGCTTTTTTTTCTTTTTTCGAAACTCATACGGGTGTTTTCTTTTGGGACTTGAAGTCTTGGGTCCTTTATATAGTAAAGGCAGTTTGTTGATTAGATTTGAGAAAATCTCACATTAAGAGATCCCTATTGATTTGGGGATTTTACACACCGTTGGATCTTTAATCCAAGGACTTTTGTTTTACAGAAAGTATTTTCTTGTTTTTAACAAGATTAGGGAAATATTTTCCCATACAGAATTTATTCTGTAGAATGGTGATTTTGTTATTCGCCATTGGATTTTTAATCCAACGGTTCTCTGTTTTACAGAGGGCAATCTTTCTTATTTAGAAAGATATGATGAGTATTTTCTCAACAGAATTTAATTCTGCATTCTGATAATTTATCATCTCCGTTGGATCTTTGATCCAACGGTTCAGAGAGTAGAATTTGGTTCTACTAGGCTCCGGCGCTCACGTGTTGTGCACGTGCGGCGCCATTAAGAGTTTTTAACTCTGGCGTTAGCGCCCACGTGCGAAGCACATGAGGCGCTTGGGGGCTAGGCGTTGTCTCACAGAGCTTTGCTCTTTTATTAGGGGAAACAGTACGGTATGATCCCTTATACTATATCCACCCAAAACCATATCCACATCGTACGGATTTGTCGTCATGTACGTGCGTCACCAAAACCATGTATTAAACTATATGCACATGAATAATCTACTAGATGCGAAATAACATCAATACCACTAGCTAAGTTATCTAACATATCATTAACAACTAACTAGAGAGTATAACTATCCTAGTTAACAGGTTGCGGGGGTGCTATACACCATCCATCCAACCTCCCCTGTAGATATAAATCTACTCACCAACTTGTCGAGCTCATCGAATCCACCATTGCTTTGTCCGTCCTTACCGTCTCGGAAACTTCCGTGATCGTATCTACAATCGTAGTTATAACAGATCGGCGTACATATCATATCAAAACCTAAACAATGAGCTAAGCACCCTTAGGTTAGAACCTACAACTTACTTATTCCAAAAACGACAAGATACCCCTGATATTAACGTACGAATGTCAAAATTTCAGTCGTGGTACAGAAATACAAAAACCGTATCGAAATATAGGAAACATAGATAAAACCCTTCTAGAACACTCCTAGATGATAAATCAAACAATACAGTAGCCTTATATAATATCAAATATAGCTACAGAAGAATACTCAACACCTAATTCATAAGAAAACCGGCGGCGCCGGCAAAATAGAGGAAACCGCTGGGTGAAAAGTAGGTTTAGGGGCTCGGGCTTTAGATGTGGTCTCCTAGTGGCTTCACCATACCCTAGTCTTATTAGTTTTTTTAGTAGATTTACCTAGTGGTTCCAGATTCAATTTTAGCATCATAAATATCACAAAAGTTCTAGTTTATGATTCTGCTCACTAAAAACAGATATCAAACAGGATAGAACTTGCAAAGAAAGAAGGAGATATACATATAGAGAGCGTGCACAAAGAAATCCAGCTCAAGAAATGCATGGTGGAAGCTCCTAGGGGTTGTAGTGGCTCTAGCTTGATGATGTGAATAAATTTGATGAAAGGATTCATGGCTTTTCTCTTTTTGGATTGATGAATACTTGGAATTTGAGTGTTGGAGCTTGAAGGAGCTTGTTGTTTCAGTTTGTGAATGATAATGAGTATGTATAATTTGATGAGGTAGGTAGGTGGAGAAGGAATGAGGTGGATGGTTGTAAGGTGGTGGTGTAAGAGTTGAAGCATGAGGTGGAGTGAGGAGAGTGAGTGTGAGGGTATGTTGTATGTGAGGGTTTAACCTATCTTAAATATATACCCACCCATTAACAAAATAAAAACCCTTTTTCAAACAAATACCTCCATGATACACCAAATCTAAATTCATGTTTTTAAAAGAATAAAACATTTATCATAATACTTAAATACCATAACATTTTAATAAAATCTCATTTCATATCAAAATAATTTAAATATCATTTTTTTGATATCACACACTTTTCATTTTTACCAAAATAATTACATTTTTGCGGATATAAGTCCGATACCAAAATTCATATGCGATATCATTTTTTTAAACTCATTATATTCATATTTAAAATTATAAATTAATATTTATAATTTTTCCAAAATGTTACAATATCCCCTCCTTAAAGAAATTTTGTCCCCGAATTTAAATTTAACCCCCATCATAAAACAGTTTTCTCACTCAAATCAACTCAATTCAAAACAAATTGCCTGGGTCCAAATTTTAAAACATATAGTCCGCTCAATTTAACGGAACTTCGAAGTCCCACACGAGCTAAGACGTAACAAAACGCAACCGTGCGTGTGAAAACTCAAAAGATATAAAACTCACATAACTGTAAATCTAGCGGTTGCTATGAGAATTACACTAGTTATGATACAAAATTTCAAATACTAAATCAACTGTGCACATCAAGTACACGTTCATTGCCATAGCCGTAGTTCAATATCTATAGTATACGACCAAGAGAAAATATTGAAATCAAATCTATAAAATATCTTATCAAGTGCAATGCACGAAAACGAAATCAACCTTAATGGGTTTGCACGAAAACCCAAACCACCTGCCACGGGTTTGCTTGAAAACAAGAACAACGCCAAGTGCAACAGGTATGCACGAAAACAATATCCACTACATCGAATGTGCATGGAACCAATATCAAGTGTATCGGGGTGCACAAAATCAACATCATGTGCATCAGGGTGCACAAGATAAATCTCAAGTGCGTCGGGGTGCACAAATTCAACATCAAGTGCGTCGGGGTGCACAAACTCAACATCAAGTGTATCAGGGTGCACAAAATAAATCTTAAGTGCGTCGGCGTGCACAAAATCAACATCAAGTGCATCGGGGTGCACAAAATAAATCTCAAGTGCGTCGGGTGCACAAATTCAACATCAAGTGCATCGGGGTGCACAAAATCAATATCAAGTGCATCGGAGTGCATAAAATCAACATCAAGAATTCCTAGAGTATATAAAAATGTAAATCAAGTGCAACTGACGTGCACGAAAACATCTGTCTGGTGCATCTGGTGTGTATAAAACGCCAATCAAGTGCAATCACCGTGCACGAAAATCTCAAACAAGTGTACCTGGTATGCACAAAGCATTTACGTGACCCTCAAATCCTCAAAATACATAAGTAAAAATAATGGACGTCGAGTTGTCCTTTCTTCAACGTCGAAAATGCAATATTCGGATCATCAAAACACAAATAAAAAACAAATGATATCGAAGTACACCTTCTTCGATGACGAAAGGTGTCTATACACCCAGAACTGGCATAGTAAGGATTACCACTTACCTTCTGCCCACGGTCTAGCGTTCCTTATCTCTAAATTCTTGTTCTTTCTGCAGATCACTAACGCCACGGCCTTTTTATACAATCTTCTGGTGAGGATCAGCAACGCAAACAGTCTAATGCCGATACTTCTCAAGATACTTCCCTGCATTCTCTCACAATGCCACATGCCAATGACGGCGATCTCTAACCTCTGCGTGTGCGCTAAGCAACTGATCCTGGGTCCAATCTCAATTATTATAGAATCCTGGAAAGAACCCATCATGTCTTCTGCCAATCTCATCTATACAATCTGCCCGGAACTAGCACTCCTTAATGAATCCACTTCCATTTCAGAACAACTGCAAACTCATCCAGACTTTCCTCTAAAAGTATGGTCGTACATGCCTACGCATACGCATCGAATCTCCAGTATCGACTGTTAGTTATATGTATGCCCTAGAGGCCATTACAGTACATAGGATGTATATTGTAGTGGATGCTGGGACGTATATAGGGAGGACTTTCTTGCTCGACATGATAGTATGCTATCTGGTTGAACTTTACCTTAACGTGTATACTGATTGTCTCTCTGTTACATGTTGGTAAAGCCCTTAGGATGTGTACTTGACTACCTGGACTGTGATGCGGATCATACTAGTGGGGACATGGTAGTCCATAAGTACATCCTTCAAAGTCCCTAGTCATGGGTGTATCGAGACGGGGCATCGATATACCAAAGTAGACTAGCGTATACCTTCTCGACCCATATAGATGGGCGATGGATGATCCCATATCCATTGGTGTTTGACATTGGAGATGATATACGGGTGCTCAGTGGAGACTGGGTACACTGGACGGACTCGCCGAGAACTCCCAGATGGTATTATACCTCATGTCAGATGGCAGTTCTTTGGTGACACTGGTACAGAGTAGTCTGTTGACCCGAGATCGTCATAGAGTCTTGTGTGGTTCCCACTGTGCTTTGATTTCCATCTTACCACGTCCAAGAGGGCGTGCAAAACGGTGGTTTTTGGGTACAGTCCCGAGTCACATGGAGACAATGAGCGATAGGAGGGGATTCGTCTCTCCCGGTATAGGAAGTTGATGTTGCGCTGTGTTCGATTGGCTATAACAGGAAATCCCTGGCCAGGGTTGCAGAGATTTACTGGTAAGTGTTACCAGTAATTTCTCGAACAGTTATAGACCTCATATCGACACGACTTATCGAGCTATTGGGGTCTGACGTTTACCACCCCTAGGCAAGATATGCGACATATCAGACGATCAGACCGGACTGTACGGTAGTGTTACTGGTTGGATTCACTGGAGTGTGAGCGGGCTTGCTCGTCGATCTTCAGATCGCTCAATACCCGGGTGGACGTTACTGTTAGTTATATGTATGCCCTAGAGGCCATTACTGTACATAGGATGTATATTGTAGTGGATGCTGGGACATATATAGGAAGGATTTTCTCGCTCGACATGATAGTACGCTATCTGGTTGCACTTTGTCTTAACATGTCTGTCTCTCTGATTACATGTTGATAAAGCCCTTAGGATATGTACTCGACTTCCAGGACTATGATGTAGATCATACTAGTGGGGCCTGGGTAGTCCATGAGTACATCCTTGAATTGTTCCTAGTCGAGGGAATATCGAGACGGGGCATCGATATTCCAGAGTAGACTAGCGCATATCTTCTCGACCCATGCGATGGGCGATGGATGATCCCATATCCATTGGTGTTTGACATCGAAGATGGTATGCGGGTGCTCAGTGGAGACTGGGTACACTGAACGGACTCGCCGAGAACTCCCAGATGGTATTATACCTCACGTCAGATGGCAGTTCTCTGGTGACACTGGTACAGCTTAGTCTGTTGACCCGAGATCGTCATAGAGTCTTGTGTGTCTCCCACTGTGCTTTGATTTCCACCCTACCACGGCTCTACTGAGTTGTGCAAACAGGTGGTTTTTGGGTACAGTCCCGATTCACATGGAGGCAATGAGCGATAGGAGGGGATTCGTCTCTCCCGGTATTAGGGGTTGATGTTGTGCTATGCTCGACTGGCCATAACAGGAAATCCCTGGCCAGGGTTGCAGTGATATACTGGTAAGTGTTATCAGTAGTTTCACGAATGTTATGGACCCTACGTCGGCATGACTTATCGAGCTATTGGGGTCTGACGTTTACCACCCCTAGGCGAGATATGCGACATATCAGACGAACAGACCGGACTATACGGTAGTGTTACTGGTCGGATTCGCAGGAGTGTGAGCGGGCTTGCTCGTCGATCTTCTGATCGCTCAATACCCGGGTGGCCGTTACGTTTGGCAGACCGCTTGCGGCTTGTGGGTGCATGATATGATCATCATCTGCTACCGGCGTATTGACGAGTCTTTAGAGTCCTACACAGAGGTTTCCTGGTTCAAGCGAAACGAAATAGGAGTGCATATGAGATATGTGCGGGACCGAGAATAATGCGTGTATGTGATACCGTGTTTGATTCTCGCGATCAATGTATCGAATGGTTATATGCGATATAACCTAGTTATCGAATCAAGGATTGATTCGATAAGCCGACACATTGGATACTAGCCGGTTATATGCGATATGACCGGATCGTTAAATCAAGTGTTGATTTAATGATTTAATACATAATTATATATTTGATATATTACTTTGCATTAACTAGTATCGGTTCACTTTAAATGGATTTTCTCACGCGGATGTGCACATTGTATATTCGATATAGTTTTGTGCACATGATTGTATCATGTTTGATGATACATTCTTGCTTGGTTTTGTGTAAAGTGTTAAACCATGGTTAATTGGTGATTGGGGTTTCTTTTTCTTTTACTTAATCATTTATTTATTCCTTTTATTTTTTGGAAAAAGGAAAGATAAAGAGATAAGAATGGTTGCTAGATTTGTTTTTATTTGAAAGCTTCTTGAAGCTTTGACCTTAGTCCACCATTCTTGTCTTTTATCTAACCCTAACCACTATCTAACCTAAGTTAAGTCTCTACACTAAACCATGGTCAATGATATGATAAGTATTGTATTTTATTTTCTATTTTAGTTTAAGTTATCATATCATCTTCTTCTTCTTCATCTTCTTCTTCCATGGATGTAGCTTGCTACTCCAATGGCAAGTGTTGAAAAAGTGTGAGAAATCCAAAACTAAAGTTTACCCACTTCCTATTTCTTCATCCTCTATCTATTGCCAAGTAGTATAGGGTGTTTCCTTCACAAGTTTTCCAAGCTTGATGAAGTTGGAGCTTGTTCTTGCGATATCTCGACGTAGATCATCTTCGGCATTGAACCGACGATCAAGCTCGCCCATTCTTCGATGATACCGATACTTGAGTTCCGGATTCATTTTGGACAGCCGAGGGGACTTTGTTGCGGAGCCGTGGAGGTGGTGGACCGGATCTACAAAGGTTGTATGTCCGTTCCCTTAGTTAAATTGTTAACTAGTTTATGTTTCGCCTAAATATCTAGTAAACGATGCGTAGTCGGGTTTGTAGGCACCCGTAAAATTTTATTTGTGCATGTTTGATCACTTGTGAGACCTCACTAGAGTGCCTAGGAACCCTACAGTGGTATCAGAGCCTAGCTAGAGCCTTAGGCGAAGTCCAGACGCGATTTGAAGTCCGATCGAACCGAAACCCTACCCGGAAAATTGCTCTCTGTTCAATTTTTAAAATCTGGTCTTTTTCCATATTAAAAATGTTCAGAAAAATAAGCAGGTGAATATATGAGGTACTGTGAAACTCGTGGCCATAACTCCTTCATACTGCCGCGCTTCCGCGGCACGAGCAAGCCTCGTGCGGCGGTTGCGCGGCGGTACGGCATGTTTATTCAGTAATTTTTGCACAGTATCTCATAATCATTAGTGCTGGTATTCCTGGGTATTTTTAATATTTATTCCAGAGTAGAATTTTTCTGAGTTGATTTGGGGCTTCGGTATTTCGATCGGGGTATCAAATTTTGTCTGTGTGGCTTTCCGGATAAATTTTAGAATATGTTAAAAAGTTCGACCGGATATAAATACCCAACTTTTCCCCTGTCGGGAAATTTCCGAGTGTTGGATTTTTCCGTAGTTTAACGACGTTCTAAGTAGTGCAAGTAACGCGATGGTCCCTCTAGAAGACACAAACCTTAACTCGATTATGTGACCGTCTTGAACTGCCCTTTGAACCTTCGGGTTTGGGGCAGTACGGCGTGCCACATGTGAGGCGTTGGCTTGACCCTTCTACGGCTGGATCGTTGGTACTGAGGTACGAACGGAATGTTGTTAGACTTGTTTCATGTGTTGATCATTTTCGGGAAAACTTGGGTGTTCGAATGTTCGATCGAAAAGTTTAACATTTTCTGTTTATCTGGAATGGGATACAATAATTGGAATTCACAATGAGTTATATGATAACTAAATGAATGTTATAAACATAGCAGTTTAGTCTCACTTGATCAGTTGCCACGGAATTTTGATGTGATCAAAAGTCCGTCGCAATCACGTAGCGTACGCGGATACTCGCCGGGTAAACTTAATAGACAACCTCACTCCATAGCCCCGACCAAGTGACTGTAGGAGAACCCCGTCGCCGAAAGCATCCGTTCGGGTGCTCGCGGTAGCGGTGTTCCGCCTTGGTGCACTTTGTCGACGGTATCAGGGGTGCGGCCGCCTACTGAAGTTTGCGACGAGTATTCGATCAAAATGTCGGGAATCTTATAAAATTGCCCGACTTAATATTGAAAAGTGTTTTCGATAATGAGACTGAAATGCGGGGTTTATAATTGTTAGGCATGCGATGTCTAAATAATTCATTTGGTCAGGCATGCGATGTCTGAAGAGATTGCGGATTCCAACTGTTGTAGTTTTACACTTTCTTTTCTGTGACCGTAAGTGTAATATGTGATATCGCCGGTTTCGTTGCTATATGTCAACGACAATTGGGATGCGCATATTTACTTACGTTGATGTCATGTGATGTTATGTGTTGCTGGATATGTTATATTGGATCGTCGTGTTTGAATAGCCGGGGGTTTTTATGTGAGATGAGTGTTTTTCATTTTCATTCATGTAAAAACTTGTATGTAATATTCTTTTATTGGGGCACTTCCAGGTTGCGGAAGTAGTCACCGTTTGTATATTATTTACTTTTCCGCACTAGGATAGACCCAAGGAGGGGAGCACAAGTAACCGGGTTCTGGGGTCCAGTGGGAGACCAACTCGAGGAGTCGAGTCTGGGTTTCCTAACCCTAGAATTGGCAGGGTTGCTTGCCGCTCTCGTAGGGGTCTAGGGGTGTGGGATTGGCTATTCATCACGACCGTGGAATCCGTGTTTTATACTGGCTCGTATTGAAAACACGGACGTCCTAGTATATCCAATATTTCATATGTTTCTTCTGCTGTGTTTTATCTGTGATCATGCGATGTTCTGTGTTCTGTGACAGGTATTATATATAGTATATATGATATATTATATAGACGTTGCTTATGTTTTACACCCGCGCTAGCCCTGCCCCGCTCTGGCGTTAGTTACCTAACCTAACGGTGCAGACGGGACATCGAGGCGAATGCGGATGGCATAAGCGTACGTTATATTTATCTGTTATGGTTAGGTGGACTTAAATGATGGGATATTCATTAATGAGATTAATGAAAGAAAATAAACCTAAATGATGTTGTGGAATCGAATTTCAAAATAAAACAGGTAGCTACAGTTCTTGCTTTGCATCGCGGTGTTCATTATAGAACATCCTGCACCTTATTCGATGAGGAAAGGACCGAGATCCCTTCACCGGGAGTGACTCATTTAGCAATAACTGACAGATGCTACAACCCTCGGTTTGTCTTTGATCGCTTCTATAGTTTCCGCTTTGCACAGTGATATATATGATATATCCCGCACCTCATTCGACGAGGAAAGGGCCGACGATCCCTTCACCGGGAGTGACCCCTTTAGCAAAACTAGAAAAGCTTCAAAAACATTCCATTTAAAAACCATTTAATTCCGCAACGAGATCAAGTTCAAAGCGTTAAAGGTTTTCACAAAAACCAGCCGCAACCCTCCGTCATTTTAGGAAGTAGAGTACTTAGTATTCGTGCTGTGTTTGTTGACCATAGTCAAGGCACAGTGTACGGTAGCTAAGTGATGTCTTCCTACACCGCATATGATGCGATTAGTTAGGACAGTCGCGTGACTTTGTTGACCTTAGTTAAGGGTCATGTGGGTAGGTCTAATTAATCACGAAATGACGGGTAGAACTTGACTAGTACTTATGATTTGTTGACCATAGTTAAGGTCATAGGTGCTAGGGGTAAAAACCTTTATCGGGAGTTTCAAGTGTTGAAACTTGCAATGAGATTGCATACCTTCTATGTGATAGTTGGATCCCGATACCCGCTGCGAGTAAGAGTTACTCCTGGGAGAGTTTTATACATTACAATTAGCCAATCAAGTAGGTGTCTAGAAAGGTGTCAACGGGGTTACGCCTCTGGGAAAACGAGGTTTACATTAATTAGGTTCGTGCGAAAGCACGGGGGACCTCCCTCAAAGTACCGACACTGGCCTGGCTGAAAGATTGGCGAACTTGTAGTGTGTAATTAATCCCGGCTAGTCTTTCCTTTTAGGGTTTGAAGGAAGATTTGATAAAAAGCAGTGGGAGCCATCCTGATTAGATAAAATAAAAACCAATCTATTCTTGACAGAGCGCACGCTGAGTGTTTTTCTTCTCTCTCTCTCCTGGTAGCGACCATATCACGCCTTAATCAAGATAATAATACGGATTATTGACCGAACCCGCTTGTTATACTGAGCTGGGGAACGTTGGTCCCGCTCCAACTTATAATTGTTATAAGACAGAGCAGGAAATAGGGGAATACCAGAATTCCTATGTCGCCCAAACGAAGAAAGTGCATATGATGCATCTCCTTCGGGTGTGTTCATTACAAAGAACTGTTTCTCAGTGTCCTCTGCATCCTGGGTATATGATACCGGATCAGGATCCCAGATATGTAATCTGTTACATAGGGCTACAAAAAGGTAGAAAAACTGAGAACGGGTGATAAGTTTCATGAGACAGAAACCGGGGCAAGTGTTGCAGCCAAGTCTGTTGGTCACTGTCACCCTGTATTACCAATACATTGATTCTGAACAAATGCTATTAGATGCCAAACCTGATATACAAAATCATATCAGTCTCTTTATTAGTAAAGAAATGATAAAATTTTGTATAGTTGGATAATGTTTTGAACATTTCCTATATCAAAAGTTGATCGGTTCAGGTGCGTTATCTAAAAGCATTGATGTTCTAAATCAAACTACAGTTCTTAGTATGTGAAACACACACAAGAGGAAGAGTTCAGAAATGAACGGATTCTTCTTGAGGTATTGTAGACTAGGTCAGATCAATGCGACCCGACTGGCTGAAGTTACATTTAGATGTATATTTAAATCGTTTTGAATTTACATCTTGTGCAACTCGCCAATCATGTCACAAAGATAAGATGACCACAGCTCTGTTTATTGGAAACAGAGAAAGAGTTAATGAACTCTTGGGACCGATACATGATGATGTATGTAAGGTCTCCTGTCTACACATGCCAGGACTGGTTCTTTATACTCCATTATATTCTCTGATAATCTCTCAAGATTCAGTCGTATGTTCCTGCTGAAACATAAGTCCGAAGCTTTTGAGGTATTCACAGAATATAAGTTAGAAGTAGAGAACCAATAACCGGGTATAAGTATTATGTCCTAAGATGAGATCAGGGAGGAGAATACTAGTGCATGGCATTACTGGACCATTCTAAAGGAGAATGAGATTCTCTCTCCGTACTACTCCTCTGATTACACCACAACACAACGGTGTATCAGGGCGGAGCAATCACACCCTATATGAGATGGTGTGCTCTATGATGAGTATTACTGAGTGACCTATTTCCTTTTGGGGTGTTATGCACTTGAGAAGCTGCATACCTATTGAATTGGGTTCGAATCAAATCACTGCCTACCACTCCATATAAGATATGGTATGGGAAGAACCCATCTCTTAAGCAAGTTAAGATTTGGGATTGTCCGGCCTATGTCAAAAGCAAAATCCGGACAAGATCGAGGCAAGATCAGTTCTGTTGAACTGGAAAGGTTCCAGCTGTACAAAACTGCTAATGATTTGGTAGAACCAAAGAATTCAATAGTTTCCGACGAAACTCAGCCTCTCCGCCGATCTAGTAGGGTTCCTCACCCACCTGAGAGATACCTCAGTTTCTCGATGACAGTGGGAGCAAGGATTGCATCATGAGATGATGACCCAACTAGTTTCGAGCAGGCCATCGAGAGTAAGGACTCTGTAAGAATGGCTGGATGCTTAGCGGTCTGAGATGGAATCCATATACACCAACAAAGTATGGACTTTGGTTGCTATATCTGAAGGGTTAAATCCCCATCAGGAGCAAGTATATCTTGAGAAGATTACTTGGTGTACATGGAAAAGTTGAGACTTTCAAAGCTAGACTTGTTAAAGGTTTTCGTCATCGACCAGGCGTGGATAATGATGAAACCTTTTTCCAGTAGCTATGCTTAAGTCTATCCAGATCCTACTTACCATGGCTACATACCATGACTACGATATCTGGCGGTTGGGTGCCATGACTGCTTTTCTAAATACTGATTTAGAAAAGAACGTCTATAAGAACACAGCCAGAGGTCTTCGTAAACAGTGGGAGCAGCGGAAACGTGAGCAAGTTACTTTACATAATGAAGCAGGCATCGCGGAGTTGGAACGTCTGTTTTGATGTGATAGTCAAAGTGTTTGACTTCATCAAAATGGTAGACGAACCTTGTATATACAAAAGGGTAGTAGAGAGTAAGGTGGTCATCTTCGTATTGTACGTAGACAACATACTCTTGATAGGAAAAGAGTTTCCTATACTACGATCGATCAATCTCCTCTTATCACTAAGATTCCCCAAATAGGATCAAAGTGATACCTACTAAATCCTGGATTTTGGATCTATGAGATAGATCTAAATGGATGTTAGAATACTCACTAGATGTAGTGAGATGGTATCAATCGATCCTGGGGAGAATCACTGGAAGTGTTCCAGGGTGATAAAGACGACTGAATGTCAGTCACAGGCACTGTCTTTACCCTCAGTAAAGGGACGGTATGTTGGAAGAGTTCCAAGCTCGATACCGTGGCAATCTAGACGATAAAGGCTGGTAACATCGCTATTAAAGATACTACCAAAGAGGCTGTTTGGGTGTATATTAGTTCATATGATGAACTAGGTTCCTACCATTGTGTGACAATGGAACTGAGGCTTTGGCCCTGGAACCCTGGTCCCATCAGTGACCCAGACATAATCTAAGGCAGCATCACCTGATCATGGAGATAGTTGATCTCCAGGGTGATCGAGGTTAGGAGAGTAGACTCAGAGGACAACACGGCGGATCCACTCACGAAGGCCCTTTTCCCAAAGAGAGACTTATAGGGGATGGTTGAGTATGTGACACTGCAACCACTGCTACAGATGGCCCTAGTGCAAGTGGGAGATTGTTAGTTATATGTATGCCCTAGAGGCCATTACTGTACATAGGATGTATATTGTAGTGGATGCTGGGACATATATAGGAAGGACTTTCTCGCTCGACATGATAGTACGCTATCTGGTTGCACTTTGTCTTAACATGTATACTTTCTGTCTCTCTGATTACATGTTGATAAAGCCCTTAGGATATGTACTCGACTTCCAGGACTATGATGTAGATCATACTAGTGGGGCCTGGGTAGTCCATGAGTACATCCTTGAATTGTTCCTAGTCGAGGGAATATCGAGACGGGGCATCGATATTCCAGAGTAGACTAGCGCATATCTTCTCGACCCATGCGATGGGCGATGGATGATCCCATATCCATTGGTGTTTGACATCGAAGATGGTATGCGGGTGCTCAGTGGAGACTGGGTACACTGAACGGACTCGCCGAGAACTCCCAGATGGTATTATACCTCACGTCAGATGGCAGTTCTCTGGTGACACTGGTACAGCTTAGTCTGTTGACCCGAGATCGTCATAGAGTCTTGTGTGTCTCCCACTGTGCTTTGATTTCCACCCTACCACGGCTCTACTGAGTTGTGCAAACAGGTGGTTTTTGGGTACAGTCCCGATTCACATGGAGGCAATGAGCGATAGGAGGGGATTCGTCTCTCCCGGTATTAGGGGTTGATGTTGTGCTATGCTCGACTGGCCATAACAGGAAATCCCTGGCCAGGGTTGCAGTGATATACTGGTAAGTGTTATCAGTAGTTTCACGAATGTTATGGACCCTACGTCGGCATGACTTATCGAGCTATTGGGGTCTGACGTTTACCACCCCTAGGCGAGATATGCGACATATCAGACGAACAGACCGGACTATACGGTAGTGTTACTGGTCGGATTCGCAGGAGTGTGAGCGGGCTTGCTCGTCGATCTTCTGATCGCTCAATACCCGGGTGGCCGTTACGTTTGGCAGACCGCTTGCGGCTTGTGGGTGCATGATATGATCATCATCTGCTACCGGCGTATTGACGAGTCTTTAGAGTCCTACACAGAGGTTTCCTGGTTCAAGCGAAACGAAATAGGAGTGCATATGAGATATGTGCGGGACCGAGAATAATGCGTGTATGTGATACCGTGTTTGATTCTCGCGATCAATGTATCGAATGGTTATATGCGATATAACCTAGTTATCGAATCAAGGATTGATTCGATAAGCCGACACATTGGATACTAGCCGGTTATATGCGATATGACCGGATCGTTAAATCAAGTGTTGATTTAATGATTTAATACATAATTATATATTTGATATATTACTTTGCATTAACTAGTATCGGTTCACTTTAAATGGATTTTCTCACGCGGATGTGCACATTGTATATTCGATATAGTTTTGTGCACATGATTGTATCATGTTTGATGATACATTCTTGCTTGGTTTTGTGTAAAGTGTTAAACCATGGTTAATTGGTGATTAGGGTTTCTTTTTCTTTTACTTAATCATTTATTTATTCCTTTTATTTATTTTGGAAAAAGGAAAGATAAAGAGATAAGAATGGTTGCTAGATTTGTTTTTATTTGAAAGCTTCTTGAAGCTTTGACCTTAGTCCACCATTCTTGTCTTTTATCTAACCCTAACCACTATCTAACCTAAGTTAAGTCTCTACACTAAACCATGGTCAATGATATGATAAGTATTGTATTTTATTTTCTATTTTAGTTTAAGTTATCATATCATCTTCTTCTTCTTCATCTTCTTCTTCCATGGATGTAGCTTGCTACTCCAATGGCAAGTGTTGAAAAAGTGTGAGAAATCCAAAACTAAAGTTTACCCACTTCCTATTTCTTCATCCTCTATCTATTGCCAAGTAGTATAGGATGTTTCCTTCACAAGTTTTCCAAGCTTGATGAAGTTGGAGCTTGTTCTTGCGATATCTCGACGTAGATCATCTTCGGCATTGAACCGACGATCAAGCTCGCCCATTCTTCGATGATACCGATACTTGAGTTCCGGATTCATTTTGGACAGCCGAGGGGACTTTGTTGCGGAGCCGTGGAGGTGGTGGACCGGATCTACAAAGGTTGTATGTCCGTTCCCTTAGTTAAATTGTTAACTAGTTTATGTTTCGCCTAAATATCTAGTAAACGATCCGTAGTCGGGTTTGTAGGCACCCGTAAAATTTTATTTGTGCATGTTTGATCACTTGTGAGACCTCACTAGAGTGCCTAGGAACCCTACAGTTACGTTTAGCAGACCGCTTGCGGCTTGTGGGTGTTTGATATGATCATCATCTGCTGCCGGCGTATTGACGAGTCTTTAGAGTCCTACACAGAGGTTTCCTGGCTCAAGCGAAACGAAATAAGAGCGCAAATGAGATATGTGCGGGACCGAGAATAATGCGTGTATGTGATACCGTATTCTATTCTCGCGATGTATGTGTCGAATGGTTGTATGCGATATAACCTAGTTATCGAATCAAGGATTGATTCGATAAATCGATACATTGGATATTAGTCGGTTATATGTGATATGACCGGATCGTTAAATCAAGTGTTGATTTAATGATTTAATGTATAATTATATATTTGATATATTACTTTGCATTAACTAATATTGGTTCACTTTAAATGGATTTTCTCACTTGAAGTTCACATGTTGTATATGTGATATACTTTTGTGCACTTGATTGTATCATGTTTGATGATACATGTTTACTTGAGTTTGTGTAAAGATTAAACCATGGTTATTTAAATGGTTAGGGTTTTGTTTTTCATATCTATTTATTCATTTATTTATTTATTTTCTTTTTGGAAAAAGAAATGAGAAGAATAGTGGCTTTCTTTGTTTGTATTTGAAGATTCATGAAGCTTTGACTTTGTCCACCATTCTTATCTCATGCTTAACCCTATCCATTTGATTTAACCCTAGTTTATTCTCTACACTTCACCATGGTTAGTTTATGATAAGCATTCCTTTTATTTTCTATTTTGGAATTAACTTATCATAACAATTTCATCTTCTTCTTCCTTTCTTCAAGTGAAGAAAGCAAGCTCCATCAATGGTGATTGATGGAAACAAGTGAGAAATCCAATTCTAAAGTCTACCCACTTCCTATTTCTTCATCCTCTACCTCTTGCCAAGTAGTAGAGTGTGTTTTCTTCACAAGTTTCTTGACTTGGTGAAGTCGGAGCTTGATTTAGCGATGCCTCGACGTAGATCATCTTCGGCATGGACATCGACGGCCTAGCTCGCTTATTCTCCGATGAAGTCGACGCTAGAGCCCGGATTCTTTTTGGACAGCGGAGAGGACTTCGTTGCGGAGCTATGGAGGTGGAGCACCGGATCTACAAAGGTTGTATTTCCGATATCCCTTTAGTTAAGTGTTAACTAGTTAGCTTTTTCGCCTAGTTTTGTAGCAAACGATCCGAAGTCGGGTTTCTCGGCACCTAGATTTTTTGAAATTGGCATGGTTGATACCTTGTGAGACCTCCTTGGGGTGCTTAGGAACCCTACAGTGGTATCAGAGCCTAGCTAGAGCCTTAGGCGAAGTCCCGACGGAGTTAGAAGTCCGATCGACCCAAAACCCGACTTTGAAATTGCTCTCTGGACTTTTCTGTAAAATGTGGATTTTTTGGAATTAAAAATATCCAGAAATATCAGCAGGAAAATATAAGAGTAACTGTGCAATTCGTAACCCTAACTCCATTAAACTGCCGCGGTTCCGCGGCACGAGCGCGGCTCGTGCGGCGGTTCCGCGGCTATTTTGTCGTATCTTGCAGAGAATTTGGCACAGTAACTCATATTAAGCAGTGCTGGTTTTCCTGGGGATTTATAATAATTTATTCCAGAGTTGTATTTTCTGAGTTGTATTGGAGACTCGGTGTATTCGATCGGACTGTCTAATTTTGTCGGTGTGCTTTTCCGGGTATTTTTAGAATATGTTAAAAAGTTCGACCGGATATAAATACCCACTTTTTCCCCTACCGGGAAATTTCCAATTGTTGGATTTTTCCGTAGTTTAACGACGTTCTAAGTAGTGCAAGTAACGCGATGGACCCTCTAGAAGACAACAAACCTTAACTCGATTATGTGACCGTCTTGAACTGCCCTTTGAACCTTCGGGTTTGGGGCAGTATGGCGTGCCACATGTGAGGCGTTGGCTTGACCCTTCTACGGCTGGACCGTCGGTACTGAGGCACGAACTGAATGTTGTTAGACTTATTTCATGTGTTGATATGTATCGGGAAAACTTGGGTGTTCGATTGTTCGATCGAAAAGTTTAACATTTTCTGTTTATCTGGAATGGGATACAATAATTGGAATTCGCAAAAGTTATGTGATAACTGAATGAATGTTATAAATCTAGCGGTTTAGTCTCACTTGATCGGTTGCCACGGAATTTTGATGTGATCAAAAGTCCGTCGCAATCACGTAGCATACGCGGATACTCGCCGGGTAAACTTAATAGACAGCCTCGCCCCATAGCCCCGACCAAGTGACTGTAGGAGAACCCCGTCGCCGAAAGCATCCGTTCGGGTGCTCGCGGTAGCGGTGTTCCGCCTTGGTGCACTTCGTCGACGGTATCGGGGGTGCAGCCGTCTACTAAAGTTTGCGACGAGCATTCGATCAGGATGTCGGGAATCTTGTTGAATTGCCCGACTTGATATTGAAAAGAGTTTTCGATTTTGAGACTAAAATGCGGGGTTTATAATTGTTAGGCATGCGATGTCTAAGTAATTCATTTAGTCAGGCATGCGATGTCTGAGGAGGTTGCGGATTCCTACTGTTGTAGTTTTACACTTTCTTTTCTGTGACCGTAAGTGTAATATGTGATATCGCCGGTTTCGTTGCTATACGTCAACGACAATTGGGGTGCGCATATTTACTTACGTTGATGACATGTGATGTTATGTGTTGCTGGATATGTTATATTGGATCGTCGTATTTGAATAGCCGGGGGTTTTTATGTGAGATGAGTGTTTTTCATTTTATTCATGTAAAAACTTGTATGTAATATTCTTTTATTGGGGCGCTTCCAGGTTGCGGTAGTTGTCACCGTTTGTATATTATTTACTTTTCCGCACTAGGATAGACCCAAGGAGGGGAGCACAAGTAACCGGGTTCTGGAGTCCAGTGGGAGACCAACTCGAGGAGTCGAGTCCGGGTCTCCTAACTCTAGAATTGGTAGGGTTGCTTGCCGCTCTCGTAGGGGTCTAGGGGTGTGGGTTTGGATATTCATCACGATCGTGGAATCCGTGTTTTATACTGGCTCGTATTGAAAACATGGACGTCCTAGTATATCCAATATTTCATATGTTTCTTCTGCTGCGATATCTGTGATGTGATCATGTGATGTTCTGTGATAGATAGAGTATATAGTATATATGATATATTATTTAGACGTTACTTATGTTTTACACCCGCACTAGCCCTGCCCCGCTCTGCCGTTAGTTACCTAACCTAACGGTGCACGAGGGGACATCGAGGCGAATGCGGATGGCATAAGTGTACGTCGTATTTATCTGTGATGTTTAGGTACATAATTGATGGGACTTCATTAATGTGATTAATGAAATAAAAAGAAACCTAAGATGTTGTAGAATCGAATTTCAAAATAAAACAGGTAGCTACAGTTTTTGCTTTGCACAGAGGTATATGTGATATATCCTGCACCTTATTCGATGAGGAAAGGACCGAGATCCCTTCACCGGGAGTGACTCCTTTAGCAATAACTGGCAGATGCTACACACTCGGTTTGTCTTTTGATTGCTTTTAAGAGTTTTTGCTTTGCACAGTGATATATATGATATATCCCGCACCTCATTCGACAAGGAAAGGACCGACGATCCCTTCACCGGGAGTGACTCCTTTAGCAAAACTAGAAAAGCCTCAAAAACACTCCATTTCAAAATTCATTCGATCCTACAACGATATCAAGTTCATTACGCAATAGGTTTTCAGAAAAACCTGTCGTAGCCCTCCGTCATTTCAGATATGTACTAGTTAGTATTCGTGCTGCGGTAGTTTGGCATTCGTCAAGGCGTAGTGTACGGTAGCTAACTAGTATTTATCTGCTTGAGCATATGATGCGATTGGATTAGGGTATTCGTACGGCGTTGTTTGGCATTCGTCAAGGGTCGTGCGGGTGGGTTTAATTCGATCAAGAAATATACGGGTTGAACTTGACTAGTGGACTATGGGTTGTTTGGCATTCGTCAAGGTCATAACGAGCTAGGGGCAAAATATTATCGGGAATTTCAAGTGTTGAAATTTGCAATGAGATTGCATACCTTCTATGAGATAGTTGGATCCCGATACCCGCTGCGAGTAAGAGTTACTCCTGGGAGAGTTTTATACATTACAATTAGCCGATCAAGTAGGTGTCTAGAAAGGTGTCAACGGGGTTACGCCTTTGGGAAAACGAGGTTTACATTAATTAGGTTCGTGCGAAAGCACGGGGGACCTCCCTCAAAGTACCGACACTGGCCTGGCTGAAAGATTGGCGAACTTGTAGTGTGTAATTAATCCCGGCTAGTCTTTCCTTTTAGGGTTTGAAGGAAGATTTGATAAAAAGCAGTGGGAGCCATCCTGATTAGATAAAATAATAACAAATCTATTCTTGACAGAGCGCACGCTGAGTGTTTTCTTCTCTCTCTCTCCAGGTAGCGACCATATCATGCCTTAATCAAGATAATAATACGGATTATTGACCGAACCCGCTTGTTATACTGAGCTGGGGAACGTTGGTCCCGCTCCAACTTATAATTGTTATAAGACATAGCAGGAAATTGGGGAATACCAGATTTCCCGTGCCGCCCAAACGAAGAGAGTGCATGCTGATGCATCATCTTCGGGTTTGTTCATTATACAGAACTGTTTCTCAGTATCCTTTACGTCCTGGGTATATGATACCGGATCAGGATCCCAGATATGTAATTTGTTACATAGGGCTACAGATAGGTAGAGAACTGAGAACGGGTGATAAGTTTCATGAGGCAGAAAACGCGGCAAGAGTTGCAGCCAAGTCTGTTGGTCACTGTCACCCTGTATTACCAATACATTGATTCTGAACGAATGTTATTAGATACCGAACCTGATATACAAAATCATATCTGTCTCTTTATCAGTAAAGAAATGATAAAATTTTGTATAGATGGATAATGTTTTGAACATTTCCTATATCAAAAGTTGATCGGTTCAGGCACGTTATCTAAAAGCATTGATGTTCTAAATCAAACCATAGTTCTTAGTATACAGAACACACACAAGAGGAAGAGTTCAGAAATGAACGAATCTTTCTTGAGGTATTGTAGACTAGGTCAGATCAATGTGACCCGACTAGCTAGAGTTACATAAAGATGCATATTTAAATTAGTTTGAATTTAGATCTTTTGAAACTCGCCAGTCATGTCACAAAGATAAGATGACCATAGCTCCGTTTACTGGAAACAGAGAAAGTGTTAATAAACTCTTGGGATGATACATGTTGATGTATATAGGTCTCCTGTCTACACATACCAGGACTGGTTCTTTATACTTCATTACGTTCTTTGATGATCTTTCGAGATTCAGACCTATGTTCCTGTTGAAACACAAGTCCGAACCTTTTGAGATATTCACAGAATATAAGTTAGAAGTAGAGAACCAAAATATGGGCCTAAGTATTATGTCCTATGATGAGATCAAGGAGGAGAATACTTGAGCACGGAATTCCTGGATTATTCTAAAGGAGAATGAGATTCTCTCTCAGCATTACTCCTCTGTATACACCATAGCACGATGGTATATCGGGGCGGAGCAATCACACCCTATATGATATGGTGTGCTCTATGATGAGTACTACTGAGTTACCTTTTTCCTTAAGGGAGTTGTGCACTTAAGAAGCTGCATACCTATTGAATATGGTTCCAATCAAATCAATTGCCTACCACTTCATATGTGATATGGAAGGGGAAGAGCCCATATCTTAAGTTAGTTAAGATTTGGGGTTGTCCGGCCTATGTCTAAAAGCAAAATCTGGACAAGCTCGAGGCAAAGTCTGTAATGTAGAACTGGAAATATTCCAGCTATACAAACTGCAGCAGATGATTTGATAGAGCCAAAGGATTCAGTAGATTCCAACGAACCTCAGCCTCTCTGCCGATCTAGTAGGGTTCCTCACCCACCTGAGAGATACTTCGGTTTCTCTATGACAGTGGGAGCTAGGATTGCATCATGAGATGATGACCCAACTTGTTTCGAGCTGGCCATCAGGACTAGGACTCTGTAAGAATGGCTGGATGCTTAGCGATCTGAGATGGAATCCTTATACACCAACAAAGTATAGACTTTGGTTGCGATATCTGAAGGGTTAAATCCCCATCAGGAGCAAGTATATCTTGAGAAGATTACTTGGTGTACATGGAAAAGTTGAGACTTTCAAAGCTAGAATTGTTAAATGTTTTCGTCATCGACCAGGCGTGGATAATGATGAAACCTTTTCCAGTAGCTATGCTTAAGTCCATCCAGATCCTACTTGCCACGGCTACATACCATGACTACGATCTCTGGTGGTTGGGTGTCTTGACTGCTTTTCTAAATGATGATTTGGAAAAGAGCGTCTATAAGCACACAGCCAGAAAGCTTCGTAGACAGTGGGAGCATCGGAAACGTGTGCAAGATGCTTTATAGGATAAAGCAGGCATCGCGGAGTTGGAACATCTGTTTTGATGAATTAGTCAAAGAGTTTGACATCATCAAAATGGTAGATGAACCTTGTATAAACAAAAAGGTAGTAGGGAGTATGGTGACGATCCTCGTAGAGTACGTGGATGACATACTCTTGATGGGGAAGGAGTTTCCTATGCTACGCTCGATCAATCTCCGCTTATCACAATGATTCTCCACATAGGATCAAAATGATACCACCTAAATCCTGGTGTTTGGATCTATGAGATAGATCTAATTGGATGTTAGGACACTCACTAGCTGTAGTGAGATGGTATCAATCGACCCTGGGGAGAATCACTGGAATGGTTCCAGGGTGATGAAGACGACTGAATGTCAGTCACAGGCATTGTCTTTACCCTCAGTGGAGGGACGGTATGTTGGAAGAGTTCCAAGCTAAATACCGTGACATACTAGACGATAAAGGCAGGATACATCGCTACTTAAGATGCTACCAAAGAGGCAAGTCTGGATGTATATTTGTTCATAAGATGAACTTTGTTCCTCCCATTGTGAGACAATGGAGTTGTGGCTTATACCATGGAACGTCCGTCCCATCAGTGATCCAGACATATTCTAAGGCAGTATCACCTGATCATGGAGATAGTTGATCTCCAGGGAGATCGAGGTTGGGAGAGTAGGCTCAGAGGACAATACAGCGGATCCACTCACAAAGGCCTGTTCCCAGAGAGAGACTTTTATGGGATGGTTGAGTATGAGATACTACAACCACTGCTATCAGATGGCCCTAGTGCAAGTGGGAGATTGTTAGTTATATGTATGCCCTAGAGGCCATTACTGTACATAGGATGTATATTGTAGTGGATGCTGGGACGTATATAGGGAGGACTTTCTTGCTCGACATGATAGTATGCTATCTGGTTGAACTTTACCTTAACGTGTATACTGATTTTCTCTCTGTTACATGTTGGTAAAGCTCTTAGGATGTGTACTTGACTACCTGGACTGTGATGCGGATCATACTAGTGGGGACATGGTAGTCCATAAGTACATCCTTCAAAGTCCCTAGTCGTGGGTGTATCGAGACGGGGCATCGATATACCAGAGTAGACTAGCGTATACCTTCTCGACCCATACAGATGGGCGATGGATGATCCCATATCCATTGGTGTTTGACATCGGAGATGATATACGGGTGCTCAGTGGAGACTGGGTACACTGGACGGACTCTCCGAGAACTCCCAGATGGTATTATACCTCACGTCAGATGGCAATTCTCTGGTGACACTGGTACAGAGTAGTCTGTTGACCCGAGATCGTCATAGAGTCTTGTATGGTTCCCACTGTGCTTTGATTTCCATCTTACCACGTCCAAGAGGGCGTGCAAAATGGTGGTTTTTGGGTACAGTCCCGAGTCACATGGAGACAATGAGCGATAGGAGGGGATTCGTCTCTCCCGGTATAGGGAGTTGATGTTGCGCTGTGTTCGATTGGCTATAACAGGAAATCCCTAGCCAGGGTTGCAGAGATTTACTGGTAAGTGTTACCAGTAGTTTCTCGAACAGTTATAGACCTCATATCGACACGACTTATCGAGCTATTGGGGTCTGACGTTTACCACCCCTAGGCAAGATATGCGACATATCAGACGATCAGACCGGACTGTACGGTAGTGTTACTGGTTGGATTCACTGGAGTGTGAGCGGGCTTGCTCGTCGATCTTCAGATCGCTCAATACCCGGGTGGCCGTTACGTTTAGCAGACCGCTTGCGGCTTGTGGGTTTTGATATGATCATCATCTGCTGCAGGCGTATTGACGAGTCTTTAGAGTCCTACACAGAGGTTTCCTGGCTCAAGCGAAACGAAATAGGAGCGCAAATGAGATATGTGCGGGACCGAGAATAATGCGTGTATGTGATACCGTATTCTATTCTCGCGATATATGTGTCGAATGGTTGTATGCGATATAACCTAGTTATCGAATCAAGGATTGATTCGATAAATCGATACATTGGATATTAGTCGGTTATATGTGATATGACCGGATCGTTAAATCAAGTGTTGATTTAATGATTTAATGTATAATTATATATTTGATATATTACTTTGCATTAACTAATATTGGTTCACTTTAAATGGATTTTCTCACTTGAAGTTCACATGTTGTATATGTGATATACTTTTGTGCACTTGATTGTATCATGTTTGATGATACATGTTTACTTGAGTTTGTGTAAAGATTAAACCATGGTTATTTAAATGGTTAGGGTTTTGTTTTTCATATCTATTTATTCATTTATTTATTTATTTTCTTTTTGGAAAAAGAAATGAGAAGAATGGTGGCTTTCTTTGTTTGTATTTGAAGATTCATGAAGCTTTGACTTTGTCCACCATTCTTATCTCATGCTTAACCCTAACCATTTGATTTAACCCTAGTTTATTCTCTACACTTCACCATGGTTAGTTTATGATAAGCATTCCTTTTATTTTCTATTTTGGAATTAACTTATCATAACAATTTCATCTTCTTCTTCCTTTCTTCAAGTGAAGAAAGCAAGCTCCATCAATGGTGATTGATGGAAACAAGTGAGAAATCCAATTCTAAAGTCTACCCACTTCCTATTTCTTCATCCTCTACCTCTTGCCAAGTAGTAGAGTGTGTTTTCTTCACAAGTTTCTTGACTTGGTGAAGTCGGAGCTTGATTTAGCGATGCCTCGACGTAGATCATCTTCGGCATGGACATCGACGACCTAGCTCGCTTATTCTCCGATGAAGTCGACGCTAAAGCCCGGATTCTTTTTGGACAGCGGAGAGGACTTCGTTGTGGAGCTATGGAGGTGGAGCACCGGATCTACAAAGGTTGTATTTCCGATATCCCTTTAGTTAAGTGTTAACTAGTTAGCTTTTTCGCCTAGTTTTCTAGCAAACGATCCGTAGTCGGGTTTCTCGGCACCTAGATTTTTTGAAATTGGCATGGTTGATGCCTTGTGAGACCTCCTTGGGGTGCCTAGGAACCCTACATCGACAGGGAAGAACAACTGCGCATTGAGACTTCGCACCAATCTCCTGTTCAATTACTCTCTAGTATATGTCAAATAAGAAGCGTATAGTGATAGTTATTCTAATTGCAAGTCATACACGGTTATGACCAAGCTCGGAGTCTTACAAACTCGAAAATACGAATCTGGCATCTCGGACACTCTATGAAAGAATCTGGCTAAGCTCACCTTCGAGAACTCGTCCCAATCTGTCGAAGGAAGACTCGCTACACGATCTCTCTCGAGCGACTGATATCAGGTCTGAGAAAGACCCATCAAAAAAGCTAGTCAACTTTACCGATCTTGTATCGGAGCACCACAACGAATTAAATATCCTAGCCATCACACCCCTGAATGACTACAAATCCTATGGTCCATCTATACTCGTAAACATCGTCAACTTTTAACTTCATGAACTCTTGAAGCAACACCTCGATAATCTCAGCAACGGTTGGTACAACTGTCTGAACAGTATGCAACACAACGATCTTCAGAGTAGGGTAAATATCATGCCTCCAGGTCCGGCTAGTCTTCAGTAACAACCCGACCCTCTGGTGCGGGTCCCAAAGAAGCTCGCTTCAAAGCTAGAATCTGATCAGTAAAGGATAACCAACATGTTCCTATGTCACCGGAATATCACCCTAATCAGTCCTCGTCCCAGACAAGTATGCCCTAACCATGTGTCTAACCGCAGCCCTCTTGGCTTGTATAGACATGGTGACCGGAACAACCAACATGTACCAATGAGAATAGATCAACTGAACAAATAGAAGGAAAGACCTCAAGATATACTTCCTAAGGTAACTTAGGCGGAGTATCATATCGTAATATGACGCGGAACATATGTACGGTACGTCACTCTACCTAGTACCTACTCCATCAACCAAAGTCAACCTACGTAATGAAATTTTAGGTATAAGACCCCCAAAGTCAAGTTTAAGTTCTATAAGCTTAAGCCTAGGTAACGAAAATGTATGCCTAGACTCCATATAGTCAGACATAGACTTGAACAAAGGTTAAACCAAACGTTCCGATACCAACTTTGTCACGACCCAAAAGTGGCACATGACCGACACTGAAAACACGTGACATTAAAAGACGTCGACGCGGTCCAAGTAAGCCGAAAACCCGGAATCTAAACCCTTTTTGAAAATATCGAAGGTGAGGTTTAAAATGGTTATTAGATGGAATCAGTTTAAAACAAACATTTAAGTCTAAATGAGTATGTTTTAAAAGCATCTATGACGTTTTAAAATTTGGCAGCACCTCTTTTGTAAATTTTGAATAAAACCCGATACAAGCACAAAATATAGAAGCATCCCAACGGGAGCTAGCTTCCATGCCCAAATGGAGGAGCAACCACGCAGATAATATACGACGCCAAATGGGGAAGAAAAGAAAAGCGAAACAAAATCAACAATATAAAAAGGTCGAATCCAATGAGTACGACGCCCACAAACACACAAACTCTTAATCTCGCTTCTAAGTCCATAATATACACGTTTTGTGTCAATGGAGTTTTACTAGATACAAAAGAATATATATACAAGTGTGGGTACGATACAAAAGTAGCCCACCTATCAAAGCAATCACCGAAAAAGAAGTGTGTGCCGCAAGCCGTTGATGATCTGAGCAGTATAACTTGCAAGAAACCGGGGCACAATAGGGGTGAGTTTCCAACTCAGCAAATAAAAGTACATTACTGTAACGTTTTAAAAATAATTAAATAAATAATTAAATGAATAAAATTGTTTAAGTGAATTTTATGAATTTCGGTAAAGTAAAATGTATTTTTCGTAAAATTAAACCGTGATTGTTTTTCATTATAATTTCAAAAATACCTATTTTAATTAAGTAATTACTAGTAAATGGTGTTTATTTAGCCACTTATAAATTTTTAGTTTAATTAAATATTTTTCCTAAATTAATTATTTTAAATATTAACATAAACTTTATTTTTACCCTAAATTAGTGTAAATTACAAATTTGAATGATTTTAATTTGTAAAAATGAACCATGGCATTTTAGAATTTAGTGTTTATCATGCAAAATTTATTTGCAAATTTTCCCATTTTTCTAGAGCTTTCTTGAGTTGCTATAGTAAAGAAATAAAATAAAATAAATAAATGGATGAAAAGACATAATGAAATGATATTTTGGTGGAGACTTCTACACAACTTTTGTCACTCTCTTCCTTCTCTCCCTCACCTCCAAAAATGTCCGGCCTCACCCCCCATGGTAGCCCCCATTTTCCTCATTTTATTTTGCTCCAAAATTCATCAAAAATCCTTTAAAAATTCAATTAAAAATCCACAAAATCCTATTTATTTCCTACCCTTTATTCCTTGCTCATTTTTATATGGAATTTGGAGATGGGAAGCATGCATTTTGGAGGCTCATTTTCTTGTTTGGATTTGATATTTTGGAGGTATAATTTTTCTTCTTTTGTTTATTTGTTATTAGATGTTTCTTCTAAGCATGTTTAGATTTAATGAATTAATTCTATGTTCAATTTTTTAAATTCAAGTTAGGGTTTGTAAATTCAAGTTATGATTTTTATTAAATAATTAGGGTTATAATAGTTAGTTAAACACTTTTAGAATTGGAAAATCTTGCATGGTTGTTGAATTGTAAATTTTTCATTTAAAATTGTTTAAATTAGGAATTTTGCTAACTAGGTTTCTATAAAACATAATTTTTGGTGAAATAAAATTTCAATTTATATTTGTAACACTAGATTGTGGTCTTAATAAGGGTATTAACTTGTTGGTGGAATGGAAACTTAAATTGATTGCTAGTTTCTATTGATAATTGATAAATTGTGATAAAAAATTGCTATTTTGTAAACTAGATTTTAGAAATTCCTAAATAAATGAGATTAAAAATATAATTTATGGTTTCATTAAATCATTATCATCATGAATTGTGGTTTAATACATTAATTCTTGCAAAATCACGTTTTGTGGTGGAATTGTGGTATTTTGCTTGAAAAATGTTGAAAATTGTTAAAGGTTGCAAACTAGAAATTTCAAATTAATACAAATTTGTGTAATAAAAATATAGTAATGGTTTGTATAGTCTAGTTATGCTATTTAATGAGTTTTATAACCATTGGTTTCATTTAAATGTCAAGTTTTGATGAAAAACGGTAAATTGGCATTTTCGGGTTTTACGAAATTGGACGGTTTGATGGATTTTAGGGTTTCGATGGATTTAAACATGTTTTATAATATAAGTAATGTGTTTTAAAACTACGAGTTATTTGTTGATATTTATCTCGATCCATCGGAGTTTGTACGCCGATATCGAGCGATATTTGGTGCTTTTGCGTGAACGGGACATAGGTTTTAACCTATGCTTGTTCCTTGCGTCGTTTTGACTTTTGTATGTGATTCAGTTTACGATGTAATTTATATGTTTGCATTTAGGTACCCCTCACGCGGACTGCGGGTGATGAAGAGGAGGATGGCGACACCGTCTTCGGTAGACATGGACCAGGTGAGTAGATGCATATCTACGGGGGGAAGTCGGGTGGATGGCGTTTAGCACCCCCGCAACGTAGAATAGGGATAGTACGTATTGTCATTAGGAAACCAGATGTGACCCTAGATTCTTAATGAGTAGGACCCTAGTAATGACCCTAGGCTGGACTAGACTGATTTAGGAAAACCATATCAGAGGATGAGTACCTTGGAAGAGGTTCGTAAGTTTCAGGTAGAAACACACATACGCACACACTGAAACTCGACATGGTGTATACGTGCATGCATATATATATATAGGACGAGGTATAGGTATATATATATATATATACAACACGTATATATGATACATTGATATGATATGATATCCGAGATATGATGAAACAGTGTAACTGGGCTTGATGCCGTGATTCTTGGCTATACAGTCGTATTAAAAGTTAGCGGATCATTAGAGAATGAGATAATGAACATGTATACTTAAATTATAATGGGTGGTGATGATATTGAGGTACATGGGACTCTAAAATAGTACCCGGACTGTAACTTGTGACTGATCACGATATGATATATGTATGACTTGATTACGACATCATATAGGTGTGACCTAATGTCGATATCATAGAGGTGTGACTTGAGGACGATATGATACATATGACATGATATTTCTGAGGATAAACAAATGATGCATATTATGATGGCAATGATATATGATTGATGTATGTGATTACAGTTTAGCATCTTGATCATGAGAGGTGTTGATGATGACATTATACGAATGATGAGACACCTAGGAGACACTAGACCCGTAACCCGATATTGGGATGACGTACGATGGATTTTACCGTATGAGGCATAGATATGATGATTGATCCGCACTCTTGTTTTGAGGAAGTCGTACTATGTACGTGACGCTATTGAGGCAGGATCGCCGACTATTAGAGATATGGACTCAGGCGTTAGGTGTACTTCTATCGACCAGTTCTTAGGTTTAGTTTTCCTTAGGAGGGTTAGATGAACACTAGGTTAGGTTTGAGCCATATAGTGGTAGTGGTATTTGTATATCAAATGAGTGGAAAACACACATCCGTCTTTACTTTTTCACTGTAATCATAATGTTTCATGTTCATACATATATTGCTATAATCAGTATAAACATTACCTGTTAGGACATCGGCACCATTACCGATGATGTGCATATTCCACGCACACTCATTTGCCGGCTCACACACATCATCATCGGTAATTGCTATGTCACATACACTTTAGATCATATTATCTTTTGTTGATAGAATCAGTTAACAACTAGACCGATATAATATTGTGATTACTTTCTGATATTAGTATAGACATGATATTTATCACTTAGACATTCATGCATTCATATTTTCATGTTATCATGCAGTATCATGGGCATATGCCGACACTTATCATATACTTACTCATGATTTTAAGATTTGGATTTCTATGAGATTTCTGGATTTTTAAGGAAAACCGCAAGAATATATAAAACTTCTCTCTCTCTCCTCTTCTCTTTTTAAAATAAGATGCGGTTTTCTCGTGATGTATGTGTCGTCCACCATGAGATTTCATATTTTCTGTTGGATTTCGAGACCCGATTCGAGGAGTGGATGAACCGTCTCAGGTACATGGTGGGCCCAGTATGGTACCCCGGGGCAAGAAGATCGAGTTGTAGACGATGAGCCTGGCAGGGGAAGGCTACCTACCGGTGATGTCCGGCGCGGCGGATATCCGGAGGATACCGACCGTTGTCGTGAGATTTGATGATATGGGCCGATCCGGACTGACGGAGCCCGAGGTATTGAGACTATGAGACTTGAGATTTACACGTTAGTGTCGATGCTTGACACGGATTTCCATGGATTTTATTGTTGAGATTTCAGATTCCTATACACATTTTACTATGATAACAGCTAAAGATTTCTTATACAGATATCTAGATTTCAGGATTGATTATTTTATATTCATGGTGCATGCATATCCATTCATATGACATAGTATTATATGAGGCACTGACACGAGCACGGAGTATCTGCATTTACACGTAGTTATACCCTGCTATTACTAGATGATTAGGATATTATAGTGTATTACTATGACGTAGGATAGCGTCGTGCATTCGATTTCTTTTCGTAGATGTCTTCTACTCATGAGTTGGCAACTCACCCCCGTTGTGCCAAATTTTATTACAGGTTCGATGTACAGGTTTCCCTGGCTGCTTGTTGGCACATCTTTTCTTCAGGGTGATTTGCACGGTAGGTTGGTTCACTTGTATCTGAACAACCATTGTATTTTTATTCTTTCATTTGTATCTAGAAAGCTCCATCAACCAAACTTGTATTACTTGATAAGTTTATTGGACCAGTCTTTTATTTCGACCTTAGAGTCGCGCATATATTATTCTGATCTGGTGGTTTTGTTTTCTTTTGAGTTTTGAGCCTCGCCCTTTGGCGTTGTATATTATTGTGCTTGTTGTGGTTGTTTCCGCCTGTTGGCGTTGAGCTAGCTCCCGTTTGGGGATGCTTTTTATTGTTTATGTATATTATACTTGTTGTACCCGTTTGGGGCCAGTTTTTACAGAGCAGACTCTGCCGAAATTTTTGGGAAAATTTGCTGATGCATTTAAACTTGTTTTCTTCATGTTTTCTTTTACTTCTTTTTCTTTTGTGTGGTTTAGATTTCTGGGCTTCGGCTTACTTAGGTTACGTGGCGCCTCTAGACGCTTCGTAATCTAAGTGCCGGTCACGTTCCGTACTTTCGGGTCGTGACAAAGTTGGTATCAGAGCGCTAGGTTTAACCTTGTATAAGTCTAGGTGACCCTTGGTTGATGGAGTAGGCGATTTAGGTAGAGTAACGTACCGTGGGTATGGTCCGCGGCATACTTACGATACGCTACTCTGCTTAAGGAGCCTTAGGATGTACAATTGTTTCCACCGTATTCCATTCGTTCTTTTGATCTATCTTCGTCAATGTTGGAGGGTGGTTTCTGTTACCACGGGCATACTGGCAGAGGGAGCTGCGGCTCGAATGCGATAACCATTAGAGTATTGGTTATTCTTGAGGATTGAAGTATTGCTTAGCGTGCGGACGAAGGGTATTCACATGCCGTCCGGATGAAGTTAAAGGGTTCGAACGATTATCAGAAAACCATTTTCCCAAGTTTAAAGTATTCGGAAGAACATGCAGGTATTTCGATGGACCCTCTAGAAGAATGAAACCCTAACTCGACATAATGACCACGAGAACGCACTTGAACCTTAGGGTTTACGGCAGTTCCGCGGTGTCATTAGTGAGGCTTGGGTTTGCCCTTCTACGGCTGGATCATCGATGCTGGGGTATGTACCGGATATTTTTAAGCTGTACTTGAGTGTTGAGCTCTCGGGAAATTATGGGATTTTGATGGATCGATCGAAAAGTTAATGTAGTCCGGATATCAGGTGAAGGGGTCGATTACGTGGGAGACTCTAGATATGAGTATTGCCGTGGGTAGCACAGTCAGCACAGCTACGAAGAGACGAGTTCGAAGCAATCGACATCAGAGGAAAGAGGCGGATATTGACGATAGTGTTTACGATTGTGATTTAGTGATTTGAATTTCATATTTTCGTTGATTGGATTTTGGTATTTTGAGGACTTTGTTCTACGATTGGTATTTCATGTGTGTACCTTCATTTCATTCTATTTGTGTTTCATATATCAGTTGTATTGATGTTGTTTAGTACACACCCAGTACACTTAATTTGGTTTTATATATTTTGAGATTTTTGATTTGATTTCGTGCATAGGGGTTACACATGATTTTGACATATGTTTCGACTTAGTTTTCATGCATTTTTGTGCTGTGATTTCGATTTTGATATTCGATGTATGTTTTCGTGCACCATGTGCACCTGATTAGGATTCTTGCGAATACTTGGCGCACTTGATGCGATTTTGTGCACACCAGATGCACTAAATCGGGATTTTGTGCAGATTAGATGCACCTGATATTGAGTCGTGCACGCCCGTTGCACTTGACAGATGTTTTTGGTGCACACCTGTTGCATTTAGTTTTGTTGTTGTGTGTATTCGTGGTATCTGTATTTTGTTTCGATTTCAGTGCGCACCGGACGCACATGATATTTTATTGATGTGATTGGGATTAATTTCATTTTGAGCAGTATGTTTTCATAATCATTATTATTTGATTTAGTAACCAGGCGGGACGTGTATGTTAAATAAAAGAGATATATATATATATATAGCTATTTTTTATAACAAAAATTAAACGTCCGCTACTTATGCCGTGACACGTGCATTGCACGGCGATTTTCAAGTGGGGTTTTTGTATGCTTCTTTATTATGATGTTTAGGCGATTTTACTAGGATGCGAACTATATATAAATTATAGATTGATGTATATTATGATGGTTTTCATACTGGGTTTTGATATTTTATTCTCTCCCTAACTCCGATGATTGCGTTATGCTTGACGGAGTTGATTTTAGTTATGTATTGATGATTTCGGAGCCCCGACGATTTGAGTGTTTGCTAAATATTTTAATATTTGGAGTGGGAGTTTTAATTTAAATTCGTGGACCGAATTTCTTAAAGGGGTGAAGATTGTAACGTTTTAAAAATAATTAAATAAATAATTAAATGAATAAAATTGTTTAAGTGAATTTTATGAATTTCGGTAAAGTAAAATATATTTTTCGTAAAATTAAACCGTGATTGTTTTTCATTATAATTTCAAAAATACCTATTTTAATTATGTAATTACTAGTAAATGGTGTTTATTTAGCCACTTATAAATTTTTAGTTTAATTAAATATTTTTCCTAACTTAATTATTTTAAATATTAACATAAGCTTTATTTTTACACTAAATTAGTGTAAATTACAAATTTGAATGATTTTAATTTGTAAAAATGAACCATGGCATATTAGAATTTAGTGTGTATCATGCAAAATTTATTTGCAAATTTTTCCATTTTTCTAGAGCTTTCTTGAGTTGCTATAGTAAAGAAATAAAATAAAATAAATAAATGCATGAAAAGACATAATGAAGTGATATTTTGGTGGAGACTTCTACACAACTTTTGTCACTCTCTTCCTTCTCTCCCTCACCTCTAAAAATGGCCGGCCTCACCCCACATGGTAGCCCCCATTTTCCTCATTTTATTTTGCTCCAAAATTCATCAAAAATCCTTTAAAAATTCAATTAAAAATCCACAAAATCCTATTTATTTCCTACCCTTTATTCCTTGCTCATTTTCATATGGAATTTGGAGATGGGAAGCATGCATTTTGGAGGCTCATTTTCTTGTTTGGATTTGATATTTTGGAGGTATAATTTTCCTTCTTTTGTTTATTTGTTATTAGATGTTTCTTTTAAGCATGTTTAGATTTAATGAATTAATTCTATGTTCAATTTTTTAAATTCAAGTTAGGGTTTGTAAATTCAAGTTATGATTATTATTAAATAATTAGAGTTATAATAGTTAGTTTACCACTTTTAGAATTGGAAAATCTTGCATGGTTGTTGAATTGTAAATTTTTCATTTAAAATTGTTTAAATTAGGAATTTTGCTAACTAGGTTTCTATAAAACATAATTTTTGGTGAAATAAAATTTCAATTTATATTTGTAACACTAGATTGTGGTCTTAATAAGGGTATTAACTTGTTGGTGGAATGGAAACTTAAATTGATTGCTAGTTTCTATTGATAATTGATAAATTGTGATAAAAAATTGCTATTTTGTAAACTAGATTTTAGAAATTCCTAAATAAATGAGATTAAAAATATAATTTATGGTTTCATTAAATAATTATCATTATGAATTGTGGTTTAATACATTAATTCATGCAAAATCACGTTTTGTGGTGGAATTGTGGTATTTTGCTTGAAAAATGTTGAAAATTGTTAAAGGTTGCAAACTAGAAATTTCAAATTAATACAAATTTGTGTAATAAAAATATAGTAATGGTTTGTATAGTCTAGTTATGCTATTTAATGAGTTTTATAACCATTGGTTTCATTTAAATGTCAAGTTTTGATGAAAAACGGTAAATTGGCATTTTCGGGTTTTACGAAATTGGACGGTTTGATGGATTTTAGGGTTTCGATGGATTTAAACATGTTTTATAATATAAGTAATGTGTTTTAAAACTACGAGTTATTTGTTGATGTTTATCTCGATCCATCGGAGTTTGTACGCAGATATCGAGCGATATTTGGTGCTTTTGCGTGAACGGGACATAGGTTTTAACCTATGCTTGTTTCTTGCGTCGTTTTGACTTTTATATGTGATTCAGTTTACGATGTTATTTATATGTTTGCGTTTAAGTACCCCTCACGCGGACTGCGGGCGATGAAGAGGAGGATGGCGACACCGTCTTCGGTAGACATGGACCAGGTGAGTAGATGCATATCTACGGGGGGAAGTCGGGTGGATGGCGTTTAGCACCCCCGCAACGTAGAATAGGGGTAGTACGTATTGTCATTAGGAAACCAGATGTGACCCTAGATTCTTAATGAGTAGGACCATAGTAATGACCCTAGGCTGGACTAGACTGATTTAGGAAAACCATATCAGAGGATGAGTACCTTAGAAGAGGTTCGTAGGTTTCAGGTAGAAACACACATACACACACACTGAAACTCGACATGGTGTATACGTGCATTTATATATACATATAGGACGAGGTATAGGTGTATATATATATATATATATATATATATATATATACAACACGTATATGGGATACATTGATGTGATATGATATCCGAGATGAAACAGTGTAACTGGGCTTGATGCCGTGATTCTTGGCAATACAGTCGTATTAAGTGTTAGCGGATCATTAGAGAATGAGATAATGAACATGTATACTTAAATTATAATGGGTGGTGATGATATTGAGGTACATGGGACTCTAAAATAGTACCCGGACTATAACTTGTGACTGATCACGATATGATATATGTATGACTTGATTACGACATCATATAGGTGTGACCTAATGTCGATATCATAGAGGTGTGAATTGAGGACGATATGATACATATGACATGATATTTCTGAGGATAAACAAATGATGCATATTATGATGGCAATGATATATGATTGATGTATGCGATTACAGTTTAGCACCTTGATCATGAGAGGTGTTAATGATGACATTATACGAATGATGAGACACCTAGGAGAAACTAGACCCGTAACCCGATATTGGGATGACGTACGATGGATTTTACCGTACGAGGCATAGATATGATGATTGATCCGCACTCTTGTTTTGAGGAAGTCGTACTATGTACGTGACGCTATTGAGGCAGGATCGCCGACTATTAGAGATATGGACTCAGGCGTTAGGTGTACTTCTATCGACCAGTTCTTAAGTTTAGTTTTCCTTAGGAGGGTTAGATGAACACTAGGTTAGGTTTGAGCCATATAGTGGTAGTGGTATTTGTATATCAAATGAGTGGATAACACACATCCGTCTTTACTTTTTCACTGTAATCATAATGTTGCATGTTCATATATATATTGCTATAATCAGTATAAACTTTACCTGTTAGGACACCGGCACCATTACCGATGATGTGCATATTCCACGCACACTCATTTGCCGGCTCACACACATCATCATCGGTAATTGCTATGTCACATACACTTTAGATCATATTATCTTTTGTTGATAGAATCAGTTAACAACTAGACCGATATAATATTGTGATTACTTTCTGATATTAGTATAGACATGATATTTATCACTTAGACATTCATTAATTCATTTTTTCATGTTATCATGCAGTATCATGGGCATATGCCGACACTTATCATATACTTACTCATGATTTTAAGATTTGGATTTCTATGAGATTTCTGGATTTTTAGGGAAAACCGCAAGAATATATAAAACTTCTCTCTCTCTCCTCTTCTCTTTTTAAAATAAGATGTGGTTTTCTCGTGATGTATGTGTCATCCACCATGAGATTTCATGTTTTCTGTTGGATTTCGAGACCCGATTCGAGGAGTGGATGAACCGTCTCGGGTACATGGTGGGCCCGGTATGGTACCCCGGGGCAAGAAGATCGAGTTGTAGACGATGAGCCTGGCAGGGGAAGGCTACCTACCGGTGATGTCCGGCGCGGCGGATATCCGGAGGATACCGACCGTTGTCGTGAGATTTGATGATATGGGCCGATCCGGACTGACGGAGCCCGAGGTATTGAGACTATGAGACTTGAGATTTACACGTTAGTGTCGATGCTTGACACGGATTTCCATGGATTTCATTGTTGAGATTTCAGATTCCTATACACATTTTACTATGATAACAGCTAAAGATTTCTTATACAGATATCTAGATTTCAGGATTGATTATTTTATATTCATGGTGCATGCATATCCATTCATATGACATAGTATTATATGAGGCACTGACACGAGCACGAAGTATCTGCATTTACACGTAGTTATATCCTGCTATTACTAGATGATTAGGATATTATAGTGTATTACTATGACCTAGGATAGCGTCGTGCATTCGATTTCTTTTCGTAGATGTCTTCTACTCATGAGTTGGCAACTCACCCCCGTTGTGCCAAATTTTATTATAGGTTCGATGTACAGGTTTTCCTGGCAGCTTGTTGGCACATCTTCTTCAGGGTGATTTGCACGGTAGGTTGGTTCACTTGTATCTGACCAACCATTGTATTTTTATTCTTTCATTTGTATCTAGAAAGCTCCATCAACCAAACTTGTATTACTTGATAAGTTTATTGGACCAGTCTTTTATTTCGACCTTAGAGTCGCGCATGTATTATTCTGATCTGGTGGTTTTGTTTTCTTTTGAGTTTTGAGCCTCGCCCTTTGGCGTTGTATATTATTGTGCTTGTTGTGGTTGTTTCCGCCTGTTGGCGTTGAGCTAGCTCCCGTTTGGGGATGCTTTTTATTGTTTATTTATATTATACTTGTTGTACCCGTTTGGGGCCAGTTTTTACAGAGCAGACTCTGCCGAAATTTTTGGGAAAATTTGCTGATGCATTTAAACTTGTTTTCTTCATGTTTTCTTTTACTTCTTCTTCTTTTGTGTGGTTTAGATTTCTGGGCTTCGGCTTACTTAGGTTACGTGGCGCCTCTAGACGCTTCGTAATCTAAGTGCCGGTCACGTTCCGTACTTTCGGGTCGTGACAATTACAAGGTTGAAATCGAAATGCACAACGATATCCTAGGTCATAAATATAGTACTATCATATCCAGTAATAATAATATATATATATATATATATATATATATAAGCTTAAGTATCATAAATGCAACACCATCCATCATATGATCCCAAAATAGAACATATCATATGCAAATGACCTGTATCTAGGTATAAGTGTAGGGTTACCTAGAACGGCAGCAAGGTTTTGGGAGGCATCGTCCATGCCATTTTTAAATTTTTGCCATTCTAAAGAACCCTAACCCTATGATCTTTAACTAGAGAATCATACAAAACAACAATGTTAACAACTTAACAACTAAGTGAATGCGGAATACAACCTTTGTAGACCGGTCCTTCACTTCAAATGCTTCATGTAGAAGTCCCTTCGCCGCGAGTAATGATCTCCCAAACTCTTGAGAGTATCCACAAGGTAAAAGATGCAAACTTGCTCGAAGTCTTCGAGGCCGAAGATGATCTACGTCGAAGAGACTCAAGCTCATGCTATCTCTTCACTAAATTAGGGTTTAGTGAAGCAAACACCCTAAACTAAATGGCTAATAGTAGAGGATGATGAAGTAAGAAATTGGCTCTCTTTAGTTTTCTTTTTCTCACAATATTTCATCACTTAGAAAAAACTAGCAAGCTTTTTCTCAAATGAGGAAGAAGATGATGAATTAAAAACTCTTGAGGTTAGAAATTCAACCATGGTGAGTATATCACATACACTAACCATTGTAGAGAATAAACCATGGTGTGTGGTTAATGGTTGGGTTAATAAATATCTTAAGTAAGACAAAAGAGTGGACTAAGTCATTGCCTCCATGTGATTCGGGACTGCACCCAAAAGCCACCGTTTTGTACGTTCTCATGAACGTGGTAAGGTAGAAATCAAAGCACAGTGAGAATCACACAAGACTCTATGACGATATTGGGTCTACAGAGTAACCTGTACCAGTGTCAGCAGAGAACTGCTATCTGATGATAGGTATAATACCATCTAGGAGTTCTCGGCGAGTCCGTTCAGTGTACCTAGTTTCCACTGAGCACCTGTATACCCTCTCTGATGTCAAACACCAATGGATATGGGATCATCCATCGCCCATCACATGGGTCGAGAAGCGCATATGCTAGTCTACTATGGAGTATCGATGCCCTGTCTCGATACTCCTACGACTAGGAACATTTGAAGGATGTACTTATTGACTACCCTATCCCCACTAGTATGATCTGCATCATAATCCTGGTAGTCAAATACTCATCTTAAGGGCTTTATCAACATGTAATAGAGAGACAATAAATGTACATGTTAAAATAAAGTGCAACCAGATAGCATACTATCATTTCGAGCAAGAAAGTCCTCCCTATATATGTCCAAGCATCCACTATAATATACATCACATGTACAGTACTGGCCTCCAGGGCATACATATAACTAACAATCTCCCACTTGCACTAACGCCATTTGTTGCAGTATCTCATACTCAACGTCCTATAGAAGTCTCTCTAGGGAAATGCCTTTGTGAGTGGATCCGCCGTGTTATCCTTCGTGTCTTCTTTCCTGACCTCGATCCCTTTGAGATCAACCATCTCCCTGATCAAGTGATACTTGCCTCAGAATATGTCTGGAGCGCTGATGGGACCATTGTTCCTAGGCTAAAGGCACAACTCCATTGTTATCACAATAACGGTTATTGGACACTCAATGGTAGGAACCATGTTCATCTCATGAACAAGAAATGCCCAGACAACCACTTTGGAAGTATCGTTTGTAGCAATGTATTCAGCCTTTATCGTCTAGTATGTCACGGTATCTAGCTTGGAACTCTTCCAACATACCGTCCTTCTATTGAGGGTAAAGACAATGCCTGTGACTGAGTTTCAGTCGAACTTATCACTCTGGAAGCTGGAACCAAGAACATTCTTTTAGTGCTTCTCAAGTACTTAAGAATGTCCTACACAGCTATCCGGTGATTCTCCCAAGATCCAATTGATTTCTGGTCACTACACCTAATAAGTCATCTATTAGTTATGTATATTCCCTAGAGGCCATTGTTGTACATATGATATATATTATAGTGGATGCTTGGATATATAGAGAGAGGACTTTCTTGCTCGATATGATAGTATGCTATCTGGTTGCTCTTTATCTTAACATGTTGACTTGTATTGTGTTACTGTCTTGCTCTCACATGTTGATAAAGCCCTTAGGATATGTCCTTGACTACTAGGACTATGATGCAGATCATACTAGTGGGGCCAGGGTAGTCCACAAGTACATCCTATAACTATATCTAGTCGAGGGTGTATCGAGACAGGGCATCGATACTCCAGAGCAGACTAGCATATACACATCATGATCCATATGATGGGCGATGGATGATCCCACATTCATTGGTGTTTGACATCAAATATGGTATACGGGTTCTCAGTGGAGACTGGGTACACTGAACGGACCCGCCGAGAACTCCTTGTTGGTATTATACATATTGTCAGATAGCAGTTCTCTGGTGACACTGGTACAGGTTAGTCTGTAGACCCAAGATCGTCAGAGTGTCTTGTGTGATTCCCACTATGATTTGATTTCCACCTTACCCCGTTCAAGATAACGTGCAAAATGGTGGTTTTTGGGTACAGTCCCGAATCACATGGAGGCAATAAGCGGTAGAAGGGGTTTCGTCTCTCCCGGTATTGGGGGTTGATGTTGCGCTGTGTTCGATTGGCTATAACTGGAAGTTCCTGGCCAGGGCTGATATGGGGTTCTACTAGTAAGTGTTATCAGTAGTTTCACGACCTGTTATGAGCCTCACATCGATATGACTTATCGGTTACTGAGGTCTGGCGTTAACCACCCCTAGACTGGATATGTGATATATCAGACGAAGAGACCGGTCTGTACAGTAGTGTTTACTGATTGGGTTCGCAGGAGTATATACAGGCTTGCTTGTTGATCTTCTGTTCGCTCAATACCCGGGTGGCTATTATGTTTAGCTGACCGCTTGCAGCTTTTGGGTGTTTGATATGATCATCACCTACTGCCGGTGTATTGACGAGTCTTTAGAGTCCTACACAAAGGTTTCCTGGCTCAGGCAAAACGGAGTAGGAGCACATATGTGATATGTGCGGGACCGAGATTGATACGTGTATGTGATACCTTATTCTATTCTCGCGATATGTGATATCGACCGGGTTTGTGTGATATAGCCGGGTTATCGGATCAAGTGTTGATTCGATAAAATGATACATATTATATGCTCACTTAAGTATTTATTATTATCACTTATTATACATTTAACATATATGTGATATATGTTTATTGTATTATTTTCTTTTGTTCACAAATGATATATATGTGATATATATTATTAACGTGACATGTTTGGTTATACATGCAACATGGGACTTACACCATGCTATTAATAATGTTTGGGTTTCTATTTATATCAAGTACTTTAAAATTAAGTGGAAATGACTCATGGTTAGAAGCTTGGAGAAGCTTGTTGATAACCATTGACTTAGTCCACCCTTTTTGTTTCACTTGAGATATTTTGTTAACCTAACCATTACACATAGACATGGTTAATTCTCTACATGGGTTAGTGGATGACATACACTCACCCTTGGTTGCATTTCTAACCTCACTCTCATTCTCTCTTGATTGATCATCTCCTTCATCTCCTTCAAGCTTCTAGGTTTTGAGGAGACAAAGAAAAATAGTGAGAAATTAAATAATAAAGTGAGCAAAATTCCTACTTCATCATTCTCTTCTATACTAGCTATATAGTTTAATGTGTTGGCTTCACTAATTCATAATTATTGAAGAAATAGCTTGAGTTTGTGTTTCCTCGAAGAGATCATCTTAGATTTCGAAGTTTTCAATCAAGCATGGATCATTCGACTTGTGGAGCCTCTCAAGAGTCCGGGAGTTCTTGGATCGCGGCAAATGGACCACTAATTGTAGCTTATGAAGCGAAGGAATGGACCACAAAGGTTCTAATCCCTAATCACTTAGTTGTAAAGTTGTTTACATGCAAAGTTAACTCTAATTCTCTAGTTCGATTACTTGGTTGGTTTGTTTAGCACCCCAAAATTGTAAAATAGCATGATTGATGTTTGCCAAAACCTTGCTAGGGTGCTAAGCTAACCCTACAGTAGTATCAAAGCAAGCTAGAGCATTAGGCGTTGTCTAGACGAGTAAGAATTTCGATCGAACTCCAAAAACCCGATTTGGACTCCCTCTTTGGAAATTTTTCCAAAAGTTGGATTTTTCCATGTTAAAAATATTCAGAAAAACATGCAGGGAATTCTATGGATATACCTGAAGAACAAAACCCTAACTCGTCTAAGTGACCGTGGATCAACGGCCAAAACATGGTATTGGTGGCGGATCCGTGGCGCCACTTGAGAGACTTGGGTCGGGCCTTCAGCTGTAGGTCCGTAGGAACTGTGGTAAGTCTCTGGTTAATTTTAACAGTGCTCAAGTGTTGAGCTCTCTGGGAATTTTGGGAATTCGTTGAATCGATTGAATTGTCTAACTTCGCCCATCTATCTGTGTTTGTGATACAATATGTGGAATTCATATATTTAGGCATGAAATTCGTAATATGTGATATTTTGGGTCTATGATGTCTAAGGTAATTGTGGATTCCAAATTTTGTAGTTTTTCACTTTATTTTCTGCGACCATAAGTGTAATATGTGGTGTATCGCCGATTTCGTTGCTATACATCAACGATAATTAGGATACGCATATTTACTTATGTTGATGACATGTGGTGTTATGTGTTGCTGTGATATGTTATATTGGATCATCGTGTTTAGAATAGCCGGGGGTTTTATGTGAGATGAGAGTTTTTTGTTAGTTATATATATGCCCTAGAGGCCATTGCTATACATAGGATGTATATTGTAGTGGATGCTGGGACATATATAGGGAGGACTTTCTTGCTCGACATGATAGTATGCTATCTGGTTGCTCTTTACTTTAACGTGTACGCTGATTGTCTCTCTGATACATGTTGGTAAAGCCCTTAGGATGTTTACTTGACTACCTGGACTATGATGCGGATCATACTAGTGGGGACATGGTAGTCCATAAGTACATCCTTAAAAGTCCCTAGTCGTAGGTATATCGAGACGGGGCATCGATATACCAGAGTAGACTAGCGTATACCTTCTCGACCCATACAGATGGGCGATGGATGATCCCATATCCATTGGTGTTTGACATCAGAGATGATATATGGGTGCTCAGTGGAGACTGGGTACACTGGACGGACTCACCGAGAACTCCCAGATGGTATTATACCTTACGTCAGATGGCAGTTCTCTGGTGATACTGGTACAGAGTAGTCTGTTGACCCGAGATCGTCATAGAGTCTTGTGTGGTTCCCACTGTGCTTTGATTTCCACCTTACCACATCCAAGAGGGCGTGCAAAATGGTGGTTTTTGGGTACAGTCCCGAATCACATGGAGACAATGAGCGATAGGAGGGGATTCGTCTCTCCCGGTATAGGGAGTTGATGTTGCGCTGTGTTCGATTGGCTATAACCGGAAATCCCTGGCCAGGGTTGCTGAGATTTACTGGTAACTGTTACCAGTAGTTTCTCGAACTGTTATAGACCTCATATCGACACGACTTATCGAGCTATTGGGGTCTGACGTTTACCACCCCTAGGCAAGATATGCGACATATCAGACGATCAGACCGGACTGTACGGTAAGTGTTACTGGTTGGATTCACAGGAGTGTGAGCGGGCTTGCTCGTCGATCTTCTGATCGCTCAATACCCGGGTGGCAGTTACGTTTAGCAGACCGCTTGCGGCTTGTGGGTGCTTGATATGATCATCACCTGCTGCCGATGTATTGACGAGTCTTTAGAGTCCTACACAGAGGTTTCCTGGCTCAAGCGAAACGAAATAGGAGCACATATGAGATATGTGCGGGACCGAGAATAATGCGTGTATGTGATACCGTATTTCATTCTCGCGATGAATGTGTCGAATGGTTGTATGCGATATAACCTAGTTATCGAATCAAGGATTGACTCGATAAGCCGATACATTGGATACTAGCCGGTTATATGCGACATGACCGGATCATTGAATCAAGTGTTGATTTAATGATTTAATGTATAATTATATATTTGATATATTACTTTGCATTAACTAGTATTGGTTCACTTTAAATGGATTTACTCACTTGAAATGCACATTGTATATGTGATATATTTTAGTGCACTTGATTGTATAATATTTGATGATACATTCTTGCTTGGGTTTGTGTAAAGAATTAAACCATGGTTAGTTAGTGGTTAGGGTTTCATTTCATTTATTTATTCATTTATTTGTTTATTTTCATTTAGAAAAGATAATGAGAATGGTGGCTTATTTTGTAGTTTTGTGGAAACTTCATGATGTGTTGAAAGCTTGACCATTCTTGTTCTTTTCCTAAACCTAACCATTAACCCTAACCATGGTTTATTCTCTACACCTAACTAAGGTTAAGATTATGATAAGTATCATATTGGTTTTTATTTTTAAATAACTTATCATAATATTGATCTTCTTCTTCTTCTTCTTCTTCAAGAAGAAAACCTAGTTTCCATCAATGGTGATTGATGAAAAAGAGTGAGAAATCCAAATCTAAAGTGAACCCACCTCCTATTTCTTCATCCTCTACCTCTTGCCAAGTAGTATAGGGTGTTTCCTTCACAAGTTTTCATGGCTTGGTGAAGGTGGAGCTTGATCTTGTGATGCCTCGACGTAGATCATCTTCGGCATCGTCGTCGATGACCTAGCCCGCTTTTTCTCCGATGAAACCGACGCTAGAGCCCGGGATTCTATTTGGACAGCGAGGAGACTTCATCATGGAGCTATGGAGGTGGAGGACCGGATCTACAAAGGTTGTATTTCCGTTCTTTTAGTTTAGTTGTAAACTAGTTTCTTTTGTCGCCTAAAATCTAGTTAACGATCCGTATTAGGCTTTCTCGGCACTTGTAATTTTTGAAATTGGTATGGTTGATGCCTTGTGAGACCTCATTAGTGTGCCTAGGAATCCTACAGTGGTATCAGAGCCTAGCTAGAGCCTTAGGCGATGCGTAGACGGAATTAGAAAACCGATCGAACCGAAACCCTAACCATAAACATGCTCTCTGGACTTTTTCTGAAAAAGTGGATTTTTCCATATTAAAAATATGCAGAAAATTAAGCAGGGTCTAATTTGAATTACTGTGAAATACGAGGGTCTAATTCGAATATTCCACCGCGGAACCGCGGCACAAGCCTTGCATGTGCGGCGGTTCCGCGGCCGTACGGTCTCCTCTTTCATTGTTTTCTTCACAGTAATTCTTATATTTAAATGCTATATTTTCTGGGTATTTTTTATTTTGACTCTGGAGTTGGGTGTTCTGGGGTTGTATTGGAACTCGATGATTCGATCGGATTATCTAATTTTGCCTATGTGTTTTTCCAGATATTTTAGAATATGTTAAAAAGTTCGACCGGATATAAATACCCAATCTTTCCCCTGCCGGAAAATTTCCATGTGTTGGATTTTTCCGTGGTTTAAAGACGTTCTAAGTAGTGCAAGTAACGCGATGGTCCCTCTAGAAGACAACAAACCTTAACTCGATTATGTGACCGTCTTGAACTGCCCCTTGAACCATCGGGTTTGGGGCAGTACGGTGTACCACATATGAGGCATTGGCTTGACCCTTCTACGGCTGGACCGTTGGTAGTGAGGCACGAAGTGAATGTTTTTGAACTTATTTCATGTGATGATCTGTTTCGGGAAAACTTGGGTGTTTGAATGTTCGATCGGAAAGTTTAACATTTTCTATTTATCTGGAATGTGATACAATAATTGGAATTCACAAGCAGTTATGAGATAACTGAATGAATGTTATAAACATAGCAGTTTAGTCTCACTTGATCGGTTGCCACGGAATTTTGATGTGATCAAAAGTCCGTCGCAATCACGTAGCGTACGCGGATACTCGCCGGGTAAACTTAATAGATAGCTACACCCCTTAGCCCCGACCAAGTGACTGTAGGAGAACCCCGTCACCGAAAGCATCCGTTCGGGTGCTCGCGGCGGCGGTGTTCCGTCTTGGTGCACTTCGTCGACGGCGTCGGGGGTGCGGCCGCCTACTAAAGTTTGCGACGAGCATTCGATCAGGATGTCGGGAATCTTGTTGAATTGCCCGACTTGATATTGAAAAGTGTTTTCGATAATGAGACTAAAATGCGGGGTTTATAATTGTTAGGCATGAGATGTCTAAGGAATTCATTTGATTAGGCATGTGATGTCTAAAGAGATTGCGGATTCCAACTGTTGTAGTTTTACACTTTCTTTTCTGTGACCGTAAGTGTAATATGTGATATCGCCGGTTTCGTTGCTATATGTCAACGACAATTGGGGTGCGCATATTTACTTACGTTGATGACATGAGATGTTATGTGTTGCTGGATATGTTATATTGGATCGTCGTGTTTGAATAGCCGGGGTTTTTTATGTGAGATGAGTGTTTTTCATTTTCATTCATGTAAAAACTTGTATGTAATATTCTTTTATTTGGGGCACTTCCAGATTGCGGAAGATGTCACCGTTTGTATATTATTTACTTTTCCGCACTAGGATAGACCCAAGGAGGAGGGCACAAGTAACCGGGTTCTGGAGTCCAATGGGAGACCAACTCGAGGAGTCGAGTCCGGGTCTCCTAACTCTAGAATTGGTAGGGTTGCTTGCCGCTCTCGTAGGGGTCTTGGGGTGTGGGTTTGGCTATTCATCGCGACCGTGGAATCCGTGTTTTATACTGGCTCGTATTGAAAACACGGACGTCCTAGTACATCCAATATTTCATATGTTTCTTCTGCTGCGATATCTGTGATGTGATCATGTGATGTTCTGTGATAGATACAGTATATAGTATATATGATATATTATATAGGCGTTACTTATGTTTTACACCCGCGCTAGCCCTGCCCCGCTCTGCCGTTAGTTACCTAACCTAACGGTGCATGAGGGGACATCGAGGCGAATGCGGATGGCATAAGTGTACGTCGTATTTATCTGTGATGTTTAGGTACTTAAATGATGGGACTTCATTAATGTGATTAATGAAATATAAGAAACCTAAAGATGTTGTAGAATTGAATTTCAAAATAAAAAGGTAGCTACAGTTCTTGCTTTGCACAGCGGTATATATGATATATCCTGCACCTTATTTGATGAGGAAAGGACCGAGATCCCTTCACCGGGAGTGACTCCTTTAGCAATAATTGGCAGATGCTACACACTCGGTTCGTCTTTTGATTGCTTCTATAGTTTCTGCTTTGCACAGTGATATATATGATATATCCCGCACCTCATTCGACGAGGAAAGGACCGACGATCCCTTCACCGGGAGTGACTCCTTTAGTAAAACTAGAAAAGCCTCAAAGACACTCCATTTCAAAATTCATTCGATCCTACAACGATATCAAGTTTATTACGCAATAGGTTTTCAGAAAAACCTGTCGTTGCCCTCCGTCATTTCAGATAAGTCCTATTTAGTATTCGTGCTACGTTTGTTGACCTCCGTCAAGGCGTAGTGTGCGGTAGCTAACTAGTATTTATCTGCTTATGCATATGTTGCAGATTGGATTAGGGTAGTCGTGCGGCCTTGTTGACCTCCGTCAAGGGTCGTGCGGGTGGGTTTAATTCGATCAAGAAATGATGGGTTGAACTTGACTAGTAGCCTATGGTTTGTTGACCTCCGTCAAGGTCATAGGGTGCTAGGGGCAAAATATTATCGGGAATTTCAAGTGTTGAAATTTGCAATGAGATTGCATACCTTCTATGAGATAGTTGGATCCCGATACCCGCTACGAGTAAGAGTTACTCCTCGGAGAATTTTACACATTACAATTAGCCGATCAAGTAGGTGTCTAGAAAGGTGTTAACGAGGTTACGCCTCTGGGAAAACGAGGTTTACATTAATTAGGTTCGTGCGAAAGCATGGGGGACCTCCCTCAAAGTACCGACACTGGCCTGGCTGAAAGATTGGCGAACTTGTAGTGTGTAATTAATCCCGGCTAGTCTTTCCTTTTAGGGTTTGAAGGAAGATTTGATAAAAAGCAGTGGGAGCCATCCTGATTAGATAAAATAATAACCAATCTATTCTTGCAAGAGCGCACGCTGAGTGTTTTCTTCTCTCTCTCTCCAGGTAGGGACCATATCACGCCTTAATCAAGATAATAATACGGATTATTGACCGAACCCGCTTGTTATACTGAGCTGGGGAACGTTGGTCCCGCTCCAACTTATAATTGTTATAAGACAGAGTAGGAAATTGGAGAATACCAGATTTCCCGTGCCGCCCAAAAGAAGAAAAAGCATATGATGCATCTCCTTCGGGTGTGTTCGTTATACAGAACTGTTTCTCTGTATACTCTACGTTCTGGGTATGTGATACCAGATCAGGATTCCAGATATGTAATCTGTTACATAGGGCTACAGCTAGGTAGAAAACTGAGAACGGGTGATTAGTTTCATGAGGCAGAAAACGGGGCAAGTGTTGCAGCCAAGTCTGTTGGTCACTGTCACCCCTGTATTACAAATACATTGATTCTGAACGAATGTTATTAGATACCGAACCTGATATACAAAATCATATCAGTCTCTTAATTAGTAAAGAAAGGATATAATTTTGTATTGTTGGATAATGTTTTGAACATTTCCTATATCAAAAGTTGATCGGTTCAGGCACGTTATCTAAAAGTATTGATGTTCTAAATCAAACTACAGTTCTTAGTATACAGAACACACACAAGAGGAAGAGTTCAGAAATGAACGAATCCTTCTTGAGGCATTGTAGACTAGGTCATATCAATACGATCCGACTGGCTGAAGTTACATTTTAGATGCATATTTAAATCAGTTTGAATCTACATCTTGTGAAACTTGCCAGTCATGTCACAAAGATATAATGACACTAACTCTGTTTATTGGAAACAGAGAAAGAGTTAGTGAACTCTTGGGATTGATACATGTTGATGTATGTAAGGTCCCCTGTCTACATATGCTAAGACCGGTTCCTTGTACTTCATTACATTCTCTGATGATCTTTCGAGATTCACCTATGTTCCTGTTGAAACACAAGTCCGAACCTTTTGAGATATTCACAGAATATAAGTTAGAAGTAGAGAACCAAAACGGGTATAAGTTTTATGTCCTTTGATGTGATCAAGGAGGAGAATACTTGAGCACGGAAATCCTGGACTATTCTAAAGGAGAATGAGATTCTCTCTCAGCATTACTCCTCCGTATACACCATAGCACGATGGTATATCGGGGCGGAGCAGATGCACCCTATATGATATGGTGTGCTCTATGATGAGTACTACTGAGTTTCCTATTTCCTTTTTGGGAGTTATGCACTTAAAAGCTGCATACCTATTGAATAGGGTTCAAATCAAGTCAGTTGCCTACCATTTCATATGAGATATGATAAGGGAAGAGCCCATATCTTAAGTTAGTTAAGATTTGGGGTTGTCCGGCCTATGTCTAAAAGCATAATCCGGACAAGCTCGAGACAAGGTCTGTTATGTAGAACTGGAAAGGTTCCAGCTATACAAACTGCAGCTGATGATTTGAAAGAACCAAAGGATTCAAAAGTTACCAACGAACCTCAGCCTCTCCGCCGATCTAGTAGGGTTCCTCACCCACCTGAGAGATACTTCGGTTACTCTATGACAGTGGGAGCGAGGATTGCATCATGAGATGATGACCCAACTAGTTTCGAGCTGGCCATCAGGAGTGGGACTCTGTAAGAATGGCTGGATGCTTAGCGTTCTGAGATGGAATCTATGTACACCAACAAAGTATGGACTTTGGTTGCTATATCTGAAGGGTTAAATCCCCTCAGGAGCAAGTATATCTTGAGAAGATTACTTGGTGTACTTGGAAAGGTTAAGACTTTCAAAGCTAGACTTGTTAAAAGTTTGCATCATTGACCAGGTGTCGATAATGATGAAACCTTTTCAAGTAGCTATGCTTAAGTCCATCCAGATCCTACTTGCCACGGCTACATACCATGATTACGATATCTGGCGGTTGGGTGCCGTGACTGCTTTTCTAAATGATGTTTTAGAAGAGAACGTCTATAAGTACACAGCCAGAGGGTTTCGTAGACAGTGGGAGCAGCGGAAACGTGTACAAGATGCTTTATAGAATAAAGCAGGTATCGCGGAGTTGGAACATCTGTTTTGATGTGTTAGTCAAAGAGTTTGACATCATCAAAATGGTAGATGAACCTTATATAAACAAAAAGATAGTAGGGAGTATAGTGCCGATCCTCGTAGAGTACGTGGATGACATACTATTGTTAGGGAAGGAGTTTCCTATACTACGCTCGGTCAATCTCCGCTTATCACAAGGATTCTCCATATAGGATCAGAGTGATACCTCCTAAATCCTGGATTTTGGATCTATGAGATAGATCTAAGTGGATGTTAAAATACTCACTAGCTGTAGTGAGATGGTATCAGTTGATCCTGGGGAGAATCACTGGAAGTGTTCCAGGATGATAAAGACGACTGAATGTCAGTCACAGCATTGTCTTTGCCCTCAGTAAAGGGACGGTATGTTGGAAGAGTTCCAAGCTAGATACCGTGGCATACTAGACGATAAAGGCTCGATACATCGCTACTTAAGATGCTACCAAAGAGGCAGTCTGGATGTATATTTGTTCATGAGATGAACTGAGTTCCTCCCATTGTGTGACAATGGAGTTGTGGCTTATGCCAAGGAACGTCCGTGTCCTCAGTGATCCAGACATATTCTAAGGCAGTATCACCTGATCATGGAGATAGTTGATCTCCAGGGTGATCGAGGTCAGGAGAGAAGACTCAGAGGACAACACGGCGGATCCACTCACAAAGGCCTTTTCCCAGAGAGAGGCTTTTATGGGATGGTTGAGTATGAGATACTACAACCACTGCTATCAGATGGCCCTAGTGCAAGTGGGAGATTGTTAGTTATATATATGCCCTAGAGGCCATTGCTATACATTGGATGTATATTGTAGTGGATGCTGGGACATATATAGGGAGGACTTTCTTGCTCGACATGATAGTATGCTATCTGGTTGCTCTTTACTTTAACGTGTACACTGATTGTCTCTCTGATACATGTTGGTAAAGCCCTTAGAATGTTTACTTGACTACCTGGACTATGATGCGGATCATACTAGTGGGGACATGGTAGTCCATAAGTACATCCTTAAAAGTCCCTAGTCGTAGGTATATCGAGACGGGGCATTGATATACCAGAGTAGACTAGCGTATACCTTCTCGACCCATACAGATGGGCGATGGATGATCCCATATCCATTGGTGTTTGACATCAGAGATGATATACGGGTGCTCAGTGGAGACTGGGTACACTGGACGGACTCGCCGAGAACTCCCAGATGGTATTATACCTTACGTCAGATGGCAGTTCTCTGGTGACACTGGTACAGAGTAGTCTGTTGACCCGAGATCGTCATAGAGTCTTGTGTGGTTGCCACTGTGCTTTGATTTCCACCTTACCACGTCCAAGAGGGCGTGCAAAACGGTGGTTTTTGGGTACAGTCCCGAATCACATGGAGGCAATGAGCGATAGGAGGGGATTCGTCTCTCCCGGTATAGGGAGTTGATGTTGCGCTGTGTTCGATTGGCTATAACCGGAAATCCTTGGCCAGGGTTGCTGAGATTTACTGGTAACTGTTACCAGTAGTTTCTCGAACTGTTATAGACCTCATATCGACACGACTTATCGAGCTATTGGGGTCTGACGTTTATCACCCCTAGGCAAGATATGCGACATATCAGACGATCAGACCGGACTGTACGGTAAGTGTTACTGGTTGGATTCACAGGAGTGTGAGCGGGCTTGCTCGTCGATCTTCTGATTGCTCAATACCTGGGTGGCCGTTACGTTTAGCAGACCGCTTGCGGCTTGTGGGTGCTTGATATGATCATCACCTGCTACCGGTGTACTGACGAGTCTTTAGAGTCCTACACAGAGGTTTCCTGGCTCAAGCGAAACGAAATAGGAGCACATATGAGATATGTGCGGGACCGAGAATAATGCGTGTATGTGATACCGTATTTCATTCTCACGATGAATGTGTCGAATGGTTGTATGCGATATAACCTAGTTATCGAATCAAGGATTGACTCGATAAGCCGATACATTGGATACTAGCCGGTTATATGCGACATGACCGGATCATTGAATCAAGTGTTGATTTAATGATTTAATGTATAATTATATATTTGATATATTACTTTGCATTAACTAGTATTGGTTCACTTTAAATGGATTTACTCACTTGAAATGCACATTGTATATGTGATATATTTTAGTGCACTTGATTGTATCATGTTTGATGATACATTCTTTCTTGGGTTTGTGTAAAGAATTAAAACATGGTTAGTTAGTGGTTAGGGTTTCATTTCATTTATTTATTCATTTATTTGTTTATTTTCATTTAGAAAAGATAATGAGAATGGTGGCTTATTTTGTAGTTTTGTGGAAACTTCATGATGTGTTGAAAGCTTGACCATTCTTGTTCTTTTCCTAAACCTAACCATTAACCCTAACCATGGTTTATTCTCTACACCTAACTAAGGTTAAGATTATGATAAGTATCATATTGGTTTTTATTTTTAAATAACTTATCATAATATTGATCTTCTTCTTCTTCTTCTTCTTCTTCAAGAAGAAAACCTAGTTTCTATCAATGGTGATTAATGAAAAAGAGTGAGAAATCCAAATCTAAAGTGAACCCACCTCCTATTTCTTCATCCTCTACCTCTTGCCAAGTAGTATAGGGTGTTTCCTTCACAAGTTTTCATTGCTTGGTGAAGGTGGAGCTTGATCTTGTGATGCCTCGACGTAGATCATCTTCGGCATCGTCGTCGATGACCTAGCCCGCTTTTTCTCCGATGAAACCGACGCTAGAGCCCGGGATTCTATTTGGACAGCGAGGAGACTTCATCATGGAGCTATGGAGGTGGAGGACCGGATCTACAAAGGTTGTATTTCCGTTCTTTTAGTTTAGTTGTAAACTAGTTTCTTTTGTCGCCTAAAACTAGTTAACGATCTGTATTAGGCTTTCTCGGCACTTGTAATTTTTGAAATTGGTATGGTTGATGCCTTGTGAGACCTCATTAGTGTGCCTAGGAACCCTACATTTTTATTTTCATTCATGTAAAATTTATTGTATGTAATATTCTTTTATTAGGGTACTTCCGGGTCGAGGATGATGTCACCATTGTTGTATATTATTTACTTTTCCGTATTAGGATAGACCCAAGAAGGGGAGCACAAGTAACCGAGTTTTAGAGTCCACTGGGAGACTAACTCGAGGAGTCGAGTCCGGGTTTCCTAACTCAAGAATTGGATGGGTTAATTGCCGCTCTCGTAGGGGCTAGGGATGTGGGTTTTGGCTATTCATCACGACCGTGGGAATCCGCGTTTTTACTGGCTTAAATAAAATACAGAATTCCTAGTATATCCAATATTTCATATGTGATTCTTCTGCTGCTGATATTCTGTGATGTGATCATTTTATATGCGTGAGACGAATGCTTTTACTATATATATATGATATATAAATATTATTGCTTTCGTTTCTTCTGTGATGCTTAGGAAGCATAAATGATGGGAATTCATTAATGAGATTAATGAAAAGAAAAGAAACCTAAAAGATATTGTGGAATCAAATTTTCAAAAATGGTAGCTCTAGTTTTTGCTTTGCATAGCGGTATTTCTTATAGAATATCCAACACCATATTCGATAAGGAAAGAGCCGATATACCTTCTCCGGGAGTGACCACTTTAGCGAAACTAGCAGATGCTACAACACACTCGGTTTTTGTTTGCTTTGCATAGCGATATTTGTGAAATATCCTGCACCTTATTCAACAAGGAAAGAGCCGAGATCCCTTCACCGGGAGTGACCTCTTTAGCGAAACTAGTAAAAGCCTAAAAAACACTCCTTTTCAAAATCACTTGTTTCTACAACGATATCAAGTTCATTATGGGAAAGGTTTTCTGAAAAACCCGTCATAACCCTCCGTCATTTCAGATAAGTACTACTTAGTATTCGTGCTGCGTTTGTTGACCTTAGCCAAGGCGTAGTGTGCGGTAGCTAATTAGTGCTTATCTGCTGCATGAGATGCGATTGAGTTAGGGTAGTCGTACGACTTTGTTGACCTTAGCCAAGGGTCGTACGGGTGGGTTTAATTCAATCAGGAAATGATGGGTTGAACTTGGCTAGCGCTTATGATTTGTTGATCTTAGCCAAGGTCATAAGTTGCTAGGGGAAAAACATTATCGGGAATTTGAAGGTGTTGAAATTTGCAATAAGATTGCATACCTTCAATGAGATAGTTGGATCCCGATACCCACTGCGAGTAAGAGTTACTCATGGGAGAGTTTTACACATGACAATTAGCCGATCAAGTAAGTGTCTAGAAAGGTGTTAACGGGGTTATGCCTCTGGAAAACGAGGTTTATTTCAATTAGATCCGTGCGAAAGCACGGGGAACCTCCCTCAAAGTACCAACACTGGCCTAGCTGAAAGATTGGCGAACTTGTAAAGTGTAATTAATCCCGGCTAATCTTACCTTTTAGGGTTTTAAGAAAGATTTGATAAAAACAGTGGGAGCCATCTTGATTAGATAAGATAATAACCAATCTAATCTTGCAAGAGCATACGCTAAGGTGTTTCCTTCTCTCTCTCTCTCTAGGTAGCGACCATGTCAAGCCTTAATCAAGATAATAACATGGATGTATTGACCGAACCCGCTTGTTATATTGAGCAGGGGAACGTTGGTTCCGTTCTTAATCAAGATAATAATATGGATGTATTGACCGAACCCGCTTGTTATATTGAGCAGGGGAACGTTGGTTCCGTTCTTTCTTATAATTATTATAAGACTGAACAGGAAATAGGGGAATATCCGGAATCCCACGCCATCCATACAAAGAACAAACATGACGATGCATCTTCTTCAGGTGTGTTTGTTATCGAGAACTATTTCTCAGTTCACTCTGTGTCCTGGGCATTAGATACCGGATCAGGATCCCACATATGTAATATATTGCATGGGCTAAAGAGAGGTAAAGAACTGGAAATGGGTGAACATTCCGTAAAAGTAGGGAATGGTGCAAATGTTGCAGCCAAAGTAGTTGGCGAATATCACATTTGTAACATTTCAGAAAATATAAAATATTATTTTCGGAATTTAATATTATAATAATATATTTCCCGAAAACTGCCCGATTTGCGAAATTGGGGTTTTCGAAAAAGGGTATAAATATATACCAATAATTGTGAAATAAGTGGGAATTAAAATGATTTATTCATTTAAAAAGATATTTATTGGATTTGGCAATTTTAAAATTAATTATATGCGGTTTTAAATGAAAACCCGATTAGTGCACTGCTAATCGCGGTTAGGCCAAACCCGTGTTTTTACAGTTTTTCATGGCTAGTGCACCATGACATGTCGCATTCTGGTTACATGTTATTTCTTGTGTTGTTTTAGGGTGTTATATGGTTTGGTTTTAAATAAAAAGAAAAGGTTAAAAAGAGAGGGTAAAAGGGTAAATAGTGAGTGAGGGTGAGAATAAGAGAGGAAAGAGAGAGAGAGGGGGGGGGGGGCAGCCATCTTCATCCTCCCCTATTTGTTTTCATCTCCTCCTTCAACTCACTTCTCTCCACCTCTACCGTAAGATCCATCTCAAACATTCACCTAAACCCTATACTCCCTTCACAAAAATTGATCCCCTCCTTCTCCTCTACACATTGGACCAAGAAAAGTGTGATTTTGACAATATTGGCAAACTAGGGGTTTTCTTGAGTTGCATCCAAGAGGTATATCTTCTTCCATTTAGTGTAGTTTTTAGTTCCTTATATTCAAGTTTAGTTTAGAAGTGGTTTAAGTGTGAAATGGTGAAGTTAGAAATTCCTAGAGAAGGGTTTGAGTGTTGTATGGATTGGGTGATGCCTAGTGGCTGTTCACAAGACCCTCGAGGTCGATTCTTGACCTGGACCAGTGACCAAACCACAAAATACGAACTTTAGATTTGTCGATATCGGGTTTTTTGTGGATTTAGTGATGGTATTTAGAGATCTGGGATGACCCGAGACCATTGTAAAAGAAGTTCCCTTAACCATGAGATGTGCAGGCAACTATGAATCACTCCCTGAAACCTGAGCCCCAACCCATTCATCTTGGCCACAAATTTAACGATTTGGGCCGCAATTTATGGCCTGGGTAGAACCAAATTGATCCTTTTTTGGTTCATGGCTCTATCTTTAGTAAATTAGACCCTCCACATGTGCAGAATTGGCTAATTTCACCAAGGGTAAAATCTGGGACCATTTTCTTGAGTTGCTGCATTGTTTTGCGACTTTGTTTTAATTTGGGATTTGGTATTTGATTTGTGTTCCGTCGTCTGATGTTGTACGTCAGGGACGGGGGTTGTTCGGTGGTTTTGCAGGCGTAGGTTATAAGTTCTGACCTATAAGCGATTCTCATGCCGTATCGGTTTTCCGGATTCAATTTTAATAGAGATTGCGATTGTGTATTATTGTAGGTACCCTCGTGTGGATTCCGAGACACGGAGCGTGGCGTCATCGACTTCGGTAATCGAGGATCAAGGTGAGTAGATCTATATCTACGGGAGAAGTCGGGTGGATGGCGTAGTTCCCCGCCGAAAACACGGAGACGCGACAGCGCAGGTCCGTCCTGCCTGAATTTCGGGGCAAATGCTAATAGGTGCTATCCGTCCACCTTTCTGAAGATGCCAAGTTGATTTATGGCGCCATATATTGAAGGTTTAAGCGGATGCGGCCGATGTAGCAGACTTCGTCAGATTCCCCCTTATAGTGAGGGGTTTTTGATTGTGGGGACGCTCTTCCCTGCAGACGCAAGCCCCTGCAGTTAATTACGCTACCGCATCGCGGTAACCACTTTCTCCTTCTCCAGACGATCACTTCGTGTCGTGGGTGTTTGTTTTGTTTTTAGTTGCCTGTGGATTGTATACGTTGTATACGGAGACTAATTTATGTTGTCGCCCGTAGGGCGTGGATTAGTCCAAATCCTTATCTTCTTAGATTTGGGTTTGGGGTTTGGGTTTAAGGATACTTTAGTCTCATTTGAGACTAAGATCAACTTAAATGTTTGTTAAGGATACGTTAGTCTAGTTTTAGACTAAGATCAACTTAACGAGATTGTTTAGATCCAACAAAAGAGCATTTGGGCTCTACTGTTTAGTTCAGGGACATTGCGGTCGATTACCAGTTTAAGGACATGGTGGTCCAATGTTAGTTTGAGGACATCTCGGTCCAAGGTTAATGACATCATAGTCCATGGGTTTAAGGACCCAACAGTCCAGGTTAAGAACATCATAGTCCGTGAGTTTAAAGACCTCACAGTTAAAGTTAAGGAAATCATAGTCCGTGAGTTTAAAGACCTCACAGTCAAGGTTAAGGACATCATAGTCCATGGGCTTAAGGACCCCACAATCCATGAAATGTATGGTTGTCGGGACCCGTCACCTCTCTGAAGATGTTGAAGGATTACAACGACAAATATCAGAGGATTTCAGAGATGTACCCTTAAACCGATGTGGTTTGAGAGACCTGTACTCCAATTGGGACTGAGATTTTTGATTTATGAGCATATGAACTCAATTAATCTAAATTGAGGACTTATGGCCAATTTGGGCTAAGTCCATTCAATTACAACGTTCAACATTTTTTTTTGAGTTGTTAGATGTTTGTTTGAGCCCAATCCCTTTAAAAATGCTAAGCATTGGTTTGGTCTCTGACAATGTTTTGTCTTTAGTTGAATGTTGTGCATTTATCATAGCTCCAGGCTTATTCAAAGAACAGTTTATGTTCAGTCCATGCGCACATGAAAGCATATGGCGCACTTGGCACTAGCGCCAGTCGATGAGCGCAGTGCGCTATGGTTAAAGCGCTATTGCGCTTAGCTCTTTGCGACAGATATAAAGCGCTAATGTGCTTAACGCTTTGCGCTAAATGTAGAGTGCTGATACGCTTAGCGCTTTGCGCTAGATGTAGAGCGCTGATGTGCTATAGTTGAAGCGTTAAGGCGTTTGGCGCTGGTGCGATATAATGAGCGCGAAGCGCTTTTAGTAATGCAACGCACACGTGAGGAGCACGTGGCGCGCTTAGCGCTGAGCGCTAGCCAATGAGTACAGTGCGCTGTGTTTGAAACGCTATGGCACTGCAGTGCTTTGCGCTAGATGAAGTGTACTAAGGCACTTTTGAATTTAGAGCGCTAAGGCTCTTATTAGATTAAGAGGGCTAAGGCTCTTCGTAGGTTAACTTTGCACTCTGCAGATTATCTATTCTTTGATAAGAGTCTTTGTCTCAAGATTCTAAGAACAAAGTTCTTAGTTCATAGGAGATATTTCAATCTCTTTTTGATGAAAGGCTTTCCCTTTATGGATCTGTGATCCTAAGAGAATTGAATAATTCTCCCCCCTTTATAATGTGATGTTCATAATCTCTTTTGTAAAAGAAAACTTGGTCTTATAGATATATGATCTGTGAAAGAAGTAAATACATCTGTTTATATTGAGACGATTTCGTCTGTATATTCTTTTTACCTTGAAAAAGAATTGTCTTCTGCTGAGAGCTTCTTCTTCTTCTTGAGATTTTCTCAAAGTTTATGGGGGGGTCCTCTTTTTTAAGACTTGAAGTCATGGGGCCTTTATATAGGGAAAGCTGATCCGTTCGATCAGTTAAAGAGATCTTTTCACTAATTGATTTGAGAATTTCCCCACCGTCGGATCTTTGATCCACGGGCTTCTGATTTACAGAAGATAATCTCTTTGTTTTTAAGAAGATTGAGAAATCTTTCCCCCCTTACAGAATTTGTTCTGTATCTTTTAGTGATTTTTAATCACCATTGGATCATTGTTCAAACGGTGTTCCAAATTCAGGGAACAATCTTTTCTGTTTCGAAAGTTTCAACAGAATTTCATTCTTGTTAATTGATGATTTAATCGTATCCTTTGGATATTTAATCCAACGGTGAGGAACATTTAGTTCCAGTGCTAACGCTTATGTCTCTGCCCATGGTGTGCTACTTTAGAGCACAACGCTCTTAGCGCTAGCACACACGTGCATTGCACATGGTGCGCTACTTGGAGCGTAGCGCATCTAGCGCTAGCGTCTATGCGCTTTGCACGGGGTGCGCTAGTTGTAGCGCAACGCTTTTATAAAAGTGCATCTTTAATTCAAATTTCGAATTCTGAACAGAGCTTTTCTCTAATTAGGGAAACAAATGCCCCCCCCACCGTTGTGCTCATGGGGCCCACACGTGGGTGCAACGGTAGCAGCATCTCTGCCCTTGGATGAACCGAGGAATTAAAACAGCGCTTAGCGCCTAAAATTAGGACCTTTGACCCTTGAGATTAATTTTGTTTATCTTCAATCCTTCTTGAAAATTTATCTTCTCCTTCAGAGCGCAGCTCTTCCTCTTAAGAATTTTCCTAAGGACAGAACTCTGTCAGATTTTTAGGTAAAAGATTAAATCATTTTGAAACATCTTTTAGGGTTTCACCCATTAACAGAGCCTTGCTCTTCATAGATCTTTGATCTAAACAAAATCCTTTTTAGGGTTTTATTAACAGAGCTTTGCTCTCTTGGAATCACAAATCTAAAAGGATCTTGCTTATGATTTCTTAATCCATTAATGGAGCTTTGCTCCTTTTAGATCATATAGAAGAACTCTTAAGAGTTTGTTCATGGATCTTGAAGATCAAATTGAAATTTTATTTTTGATAGATTATTCCATCATCTTCTCAAAGCAAGGCTTTTAGGATTTTCTTGAGGAATTTTATTCCTTCATCATTAGACTTTGACAGATGTCTGTCTAGTGAAGAGCGCTGCTCTCAGTGAGAGTTTTACTCCTCTGCCTGAGGAATTTCTCATTTAATGAGGATTTCTTGAGGATTTCCTCATTTAATGACAGTCTCATCCAATGATGAGGCTGTTTTATTAATGATGAACTGTCATCTAGATTTTTTGGGCCCCCTTTGGTCCCTTTTGACTGCATTGCAGTGCGGTACGGATTTATAGTACCTATTGATAGAATTTAATTTATAGCATTGGTGGATGAAAATTCGTTCTTTTCTGCGCAGGTACTATGTCTTTCGATACTTCCTTCTCGTTCATTCGCTCAGAAGGCGGATTCCTTGAAGTACCTATAGACCGAGAGGTTTTTGCGCTGATCAAAGACCATGACCCGGAGCACAAGAGTCTTCATCTATGGGGTAAATGGTACGATCAAATTATCATGGGCCGACGGAGCTTTTCCTGTGCGACACCCTCGGAGCCTATTTCAGCGATCGCTTATGCAGATGCACCTCCAATAAATTACGCCGTGGAGGAGGTCAACTGGACTTCAGAGGGTCTGCTTCGGCCTTCTATGGCCGCAATACCCGTGCAGCCGCTGGTGGCCCTGGAGATTCTAGGATGGCGCATTTGTCAATGCGAGGCACGCCCGTGGGGACAGCCATACAATGTAGGACTAACTCCCCGTCACCCAGCTGGGTATTTGCAATGGGCTCGATATATTTTATTGGCGAAGAAATCATAGTTGCTGAAGCTCGGATTGTATCCCGCCGTTTACGCTTCTTTGTTTCAATGTTCCACTCCTCCTACATGGTGGGTTAGGGCATTTCTGGAGCAGTGGAACATTCCGACCCATACCTTCCTCCTATCAGATCGAGAAGTCTCCATTTCTTTGGAGGATTTTGTAGAGGTCTCGGGTTTACCCGTTAGGGGCGAACATTATGAGGAATTGCTTCCCCCGGATGAGTATATTTTTGCCACCAAATCAATGGTAATGGATCTTACTCCCGAGAACGCTATTCAACACCAATTTCTGAGTTTGATAAAGGTGTTGAATATCTATGAGAACCTCTCTCTTGCATCCGAAGGTCGTGGAGTTAATTTTATGGCTTTTATCGCTGATTTTCTTCGTCCAGAAGTATTGAAGGAAGAAGCCGGCTTAGGTTTGAGCAACCTGCCGGCGGCGGAGGCGGATCAGAAGAGCTTCTTTTTACCCGACACCCCGGTCATCCCTTTTGCAGAGCTGGCGGCACCTGAGATTGACGAAGAAACGTTCTTTTTAGGGTTTCTTGGGTTATGGCTGAGTTGGTTTGCGCTTCCCATGCACTCTCGCCGTATGAGGCCTTCCGTCTTCTATCCTGCACATCGGATGGCTGCTGGGATACAAGTGGCTGTAAGGATCGCTGGGTTAGCCCATGTGTATCACGGCCTCAGCTTGGCAGCAGATACCATTGAGCCAGGGGCGCAGTCGGTAAATTTCCCGATGCATTATTTCACGTCATAGCTCGAGTTGCACGCGCTAGGCGTCTTTGGCATCCACAAGAGGCCGGGTTTTTATGACAGATGCAGGTTCCCTTGGATCATGCGACTGGTCGGTGCCTTTATTGTGACTCCAACGCAACGGGAAGCCAGAGGCTTGCTTCTTCGCCTGCGCACAGTTGGAGCTGGCATGTCCTTTACTGATAAAGTTTTGACCGTCCGCCAGGAATCGGGGAAGACAGTGCTGCCCTTTCAGGACATATTTAAAGATGGGGTCTCCATCTTGAAAGCTCGGGAGATACTTCATCTATACTCTATCCAACCGGGCTTTCTCGTATTTAAGATGAATGACTCGACTTTATTTATGAGGTATAACCCGTATCGCTTCGCCCAGCAGTTGGGCTACAATCAGGGCGTCCCACTCGAGGTTTTCTTGGCAGAACCGGCTACCACTGAAGAGGGTATTCGGAGCGCACTACATCATTTTATGCGCCTGAACACAGGGTATAACTTTTTCATTAGCGAACCGAGCTCTGTTCCGCAAGCCCTGAATGTGTATGTGGCGTGGTACCAACATTTGATGGGTGCCGTCATTAGGGAGGAAAAGCGATTGCTGCTTGATCGCAAGGGCGCAATGCCGGCTGGTGATCGAAATGTTCCTCTGAAGCAACGGAACATTGTTCATCCTCCCTTGAGAAAGGTCACTGCTGTTGAGCCCCCACATGTGCTAAGCCCTATACACTGGTTGCCACTATCTAGCGTGCCTGAAAAAGAGGTGGTTGCCGCGTCCCATGAGTCGGACGTAGAAAAAGAAATTGGGACTCGTCGTCCAAAGGCGCCTAATAAATGCAAACTCGTGTTATCGGCCACCGGCGCTCATCCTCAGAAGAAAAAGAAACAAGTATTTTCTTTGGACACTATATTAGGCTCGACGCCCCTTGCTCCGTCCAGAGAAGGCTTGAGCGAATATGGGACTAATGAGGGTTTATTCGGGACGCTCGATGATACCAATTTGGAGGCAGCCATCTGTAAGTCCACGTTACCCGTCCCGGTTCTTACGGGAAGGAGGAAACGGTAAGAAACGATTTCTATACCAAGAGGCAACAAGGACTAAAAGGTGGATCTTTGCTAAACAAAAACCTAGCAAACTAACTAGAAGTTTAACTACTATGTTAGAGGGTTATACCTAGGTCTTGAACTCCTTCTCTTCTTGCTCCTTGGAGTGGTTGGAACGGCTCCACCTCGTAGTCTCCTTGTTGTCGAAGAAGGATCCACCCATAAGCCTCTACCTTGAGCTCCTACCTCAACCGAGAGGCAACTAAAGTGCTTGGCTTGCTAGACCTAGAACTCTAGAGTGAGTAGAGAAGAGTTTTAAGGGTTTTATCTCAACAGCTCATGCTTCTCAACACATGAGACATGAGAGCTTTGAGAGAGAGGAAGAGGGTGAGCTTTGGATGAGAGAGAATGAGAAAGTGAGAATGATACAATTTTACAACCATATCTCTCATATTAGGAATTATGATAAATAATAATAATAATTAAGAAAAGGTGTGATGGTTAGTTATGAATGACCATTATCATTTCATTCATTAAATCCATTTTGCAAAGAACAAGAAGCATCTTTGAAAACAAATGATGATGGTCAACAAATCCACTTTGGTCCACCGGTCAACAAAGTCAACAAGTCAACAAAAGACAAAAGTTCAACTCAACTATGGCACAATAATCCTGAATTAATATTATTAATCATAATCCTCATTCTCATTAGGGTTTAGAAAAAGTCAACGGTCAACTACCCTAATGAGAATCCTCTGCCTCTGCCTCTGTCAACTGTGCATACACACCCGCATCCGTGTTCCGAGGAACACGAATACAATGAGATAAAACCAATCACAAAACATATACTAGGATCTGGTTTAAACCAAAGCCCGCTAGTAATGACTTCCCGGACACCAAACGTGCACAAGTGCGCGGATGTGAACGAACCCTGTCGCAAAACCATGCGACCTCTACTCTGTTTTGCCCAAAGGCGAATAGCCTTCTGTGTGGGACTCTAAAGACTCGACACTACGCTGGCAGTGGGTTTAACCACAGGCCGCAAGCGGTACTAGCTGTACGTAACGGTCCCCAGGTAGATGCCGATAAGAAGACTGATGAGGTGAACCCATCCGAACTCCTACTGAGCCTGAATGTGACAATCTCCGTACAGTCCAGTCTGTTCGTCTGAGAGTATCGCATGGTGGGCCTAGGGGGCGGTAAATGTCAGTCCCCTAATAGTGGTACAAGTGGTGTTGGAGTGTAGCCCAGGACACCCTGAGATAACACTGGAAATGCTACCAGTATATCTCGCTTGCTCTGGCCAGGGACTTTGTGTAATGGCTCTCCTAGACACAACGCGATATCAACCCCTAATACCCGGAGAGACGAATCCTGTCTAACCGTCGCTGCCTTCAAGTGCTTCGGGACTGCACCCAACTGCTACCTGTTTGCACGACTCATTTGAGCCGTGGTAGGGTAGCAATCTGAGAACAGTGGGAACACACTCGAGGCGAAGTGACAGTGTCAAGTCAGCAGACTAAGCTGTACTCATGTCACCTGGGAACTGATAACTGACGATAGGTATAATACTAACCAACAGTTCCCGACGAGTCCTGTCCAGTGTACTCATAACCTAACGAGCACCCGCATACTATCTCAAGTACAACGTACTGACGGCTGTGGGACAGACCATCTCCCCTGCTGGGATGAGAAGCGCACACGCTAGTCTACTCCGGAGTATCGATGCCCCATCTCGATAATCCTACGACTAGGGACCTGTATAAGGATATGCTTGTAGATTACCCAGCCCCCACTAGTGTGACTGACATCACAACGCTGGTAATCAAGCAAAGATCCTAAGGGCTCCACTAATGTGTATAGACGATATGTTAAAAGAAACACATGCACACATTAAAGTAGAAACAAACCAAGTAGCATACTACCATTTCGAGCAAGATTGTCTATACAGCTGTGAATATTCTAAGCTTCCATCAAGTAATATACAAACTAGTATGATACAGTAATGGCCTCTAGGGCATATACACTAACAATCTCCCACTTGCACTAAGGCCATGTACTGGCGTATCGAAGACCTATCATCTCGATCAGCCGCTCGAACTGAGTCTGGGGTAAGGCCTTCGTGAATGGATCTGCAGTGTTATCTTCTGTAACAACCCTCCGAACCTCGATCTCCCGGCAATCCACGATCTCCCTGATCGGGTGATACCGTCTCAAGATATGTCTGGACTTCTGATGGGACCTGGGTTCCTTCGCTAAAGCTATAGCCCCGTTGTTGTCACAATACAGAGGTATTGGATCAACAATGGATGGAACCACCTGAAGTTCTGTCAAGAACTTACTCATCCAGACGGCTTCTTTTGCGGCATCAGATGCAGCGATATATTCCGCTTCCATCGTCGAGTCAGCAACGGTTTCTTGTTTGGAACTCTTCCAACACACCGCCCCTCCATTGAGGGTAAAGACATAACCCAACATGGACTTGGAGTCATCCTTGTCACTCTGGAAGCTGGAGTCAGCAAAGGCCTCGATCTGGAGGTCTTTTCCGCCATACACCAAGAACATCTCCTTAGTCCTTCTCAGGTACTTGAGAATGTTCTTTACCGCTATCCAGTGCTTCTCCTCAGGGTTTGACTGATACCGGCTTCCCACACTTAGTGCATAAGCTACATCTGGTCTGGTACACAACATCGCATACATTATAGAGCCTAGCGCAGAAGCGTAGGGTATAATAGACATGCGATCCCATTCCAAATCAGTCTTGGGAGACAACTCTTTGGAGAGGGTGATCCCGTGACAAGCAGGTAAATTACCGCGCTTAGAATCTTCCATACTGAATCTTTTCAGTATGGTGTCGATGTACCTGGACTGTGAAAGTCCTAATATCCTCTTGGATCTATCACGATGTATCCAGATCCCCAGAATGTAAGAGGCATCTCCCAGGTCTTTCATGGAGAACCTGTGTGATAAGAACCCTTTGACAGATTGTAGTATAGGAATGTCATTTCCTATCAAGAGAATGTCATCCATGTATAAAACGAGGAATACAACAGTTCGTGCTACAATTTTACTATAGATGCATGGTTCATCTGGATTTTTGATAAACCCAAATTCTATGACCGTCTCATCAAAACAGATGTTCCAACTCCGCGATGCCTGCTTCAGTCCATAAATGGACTTAAGCAACTTGCACATCTTCCCGCTGCTCCCACTCTGAATGAAATCCTCTGGCTGGTCCATATAGACACACTCCTCTAAATTTTCATTTAGAAAAACGGTCTTTACGTCCATCTGCCAAATCTCATAATCGTGGAAGGCAGCAATGGCAAGAAGGATCCGAATGGATTTGAGCATAACCACTGGAGAAAAGGTTTCGTCATAGTCCAAACCAGGTCTTTGACGAAAAACCTTTGAAACAAGTCTAGCCTTATAGGTCTCAACCTGTCCATCTACACCAATCTTCCTTTTGAAGATCCATTTGCAGCCTACGGGTTTTACCCCTTCTGGAGCAACGTCCAAAGTCCATACTTTGTTGGTGTACATGGACTCTATTTCGGTCCGCATTGCATCCAGCCATTTTACCGAGTCAACGCTCTGAATGTCCTGCTGGAAGCTAGTCGGCTCATCATTATCAATGATGCAATCCTCTCTATCCCCGTCTATGAGAAAACCATAGTATCTCTCGGGCGGATGAGACTGCCTACTACTCCTGCGGAGCGGCGCATGAATGTCCTGTTCTTTCGAACCCTGTGGTTCTACTAAGCTTTCAGTAATAGTTTGTGGTTCTGGAATTTCTTCCAGTTCTACTGCGCTCCCACTTATTTCTTTTTCTAAGAACTCTGTTTCCAAGAAGCAGGCATGACGAGAAACAAAAACCTTTTGTTCCTCTTCGCAATAGAAGAAATATCCCTTAGAGTTCTTTGGATATCCCACAAACTTGCACTGTACTGGCGTGCCTCGAGTTTGTCCGTATGCTGCTTTTTGACAAAAGCTGGACATCCTCATGTCTTAATGTGCTTAAGATAGAGTTTCTTCCCAGTCCACATCTGATATGGTGTGGTAGGCACTGTCTTAGTTGGAACTCGGTTCAAAAGGTATGCAGCTGATTCTAGTGCATATCCCCAGAATGATCGCGGCAACTCAGCGTTACTCATCATGGAACGTACCATATCCAATAGGGTTCGGTTCCGTCTCTCCGATACACCGTTATGTTGTGGAGTGTATAGAGGAGTAAGCTGAGAGAGAATTCCATTCTCTTTTAGGTAATCCAGGAAGTTGGCACTCAAGTATTCACCACTTCGATCAGTTCTCAGTGTCTTGATACTTTTGCCTATTTGTTTTTCTACTTCATTCTTGTATTCCTGGAATTTTTCAAAGGCTTCAGATTTATGTTTCATTAAGAAGACATATCCGTACCGTGAAAAATCATCCGTAAAAGTAATGAAGTAAGAATAACCACTTCGCGCATGTGTAGACATTGGACCGCATACATCACTGTGTATGAGTCCCAAGAGCTCGCTCGCTCTTACTCCATTTCCAGTAAATGGAGTCTTTGTCATCTTTCCTTTGAGACAGGATTGACAAGTTGCATATGATTGATATTCGAACGGATCCAAATATCCTTCTGTATGTAACTGCGTCAACCTTCTCTCATTGATGTGACCCAGTCTACAATGCCATAAGAAAGCATGATTTATTTCTGGATACTTTCTTTTATGTGTATTCTGGACATTGAAAATCTGTGGTTGGTTCAATACGTATATACCGTTGCTTAATGTACCCGACCCAATCAGAACATGATTAAGGTGAATGTTTGCAACATCACTTACAAATGCAAAATCATAACCTTCTTTAGACATTAAAGATACAGATATGATATTACAAGTCGCACTGGGTACAAAATAACAATCACGCAAAACCAAAACATGTCCATCTGACAATCCCAAGTGATAGTCCCCCACGGACTCAGCATCCATGCCAACTTCGTTTGCAACTCTGAGGGTCATATCACCTGCCTTGAAAACCCTATGCTTTCTCAGTGCCTGCAAAGAATTACAGATATGAGATCCTGATCCGGTATCCAATACCCAGGAAGTAGAGTTTACTGATAGACAGTTTTCAATAACATACACACCTGAAGCCGAAGCCACAACTTGCTTCGGGTCCTGGTTCTTGGCTTTCCATGCCCTGCAATCTTTCTTCCAGTATCCTTTCCTATGACAATAAAAGCACTCTTCCTTCCCCACAAGCTGTCCCGCAACCATTGCTACCTTTGCCTTTCCCTTGGCTTCCACTTTACTAACACCGCCCCTTGGTTTGGTGGGGGTCTTCTTCTTCTTTCCCTTGGCTTTCGCCTTGGACCTAGAAGAGGAAGGTCCTCCAACAGATAAAGTGGATGTTTTCCTACCTTTCTGTAGGGTGCCCTCTGCACTCCTCAACATGTTTAGGAGTTCCGAAAGTTCAACTTCCTTTCCTTGCATGTTGAAGTTCAGGATAAACTGGGCGTAAGTTGAAGGAAGGGACTGGAGAATCATGTCCGTGTAGAGCTCGTTCTCTAACGTGGTCCCAAGATCCGTGAGCTCTTCAATGTAGCCAATCATTTTAAGCACGTGTTCCGCTACAGATGACCCGACTGCCAATCTCGCCGAAAACAACTTTTTCGAGACTTCGTATTTGGTGATACGGGATTGCTCTCCATACAGATCCTTAGTATGGAGAAATATGGATTCGAGGTCCATATTCTCGTGCCTCCTCTAATGTTCATTGTCCATAGAGGCAAGCACGAGGCACTTGTCCTTCGCGCAATCAATCTCCCAGGTCTTACGGATTTCCTTATCCGCGACACTGGATTGAGGACCTGGGATAGGGGGAGCTTTGGTGGTAAGGAGATACCCCAACTTGTCATATGCGATTGCCATTTTGACATTCCTGAGCCAATCTTTGTAGTTTGGCCATGTCAGTATATTTTTATCTAGTAGTAACTTAAGTCCTGTCATGATATTTGGTCGCTGCAATTAGGAGAGAGAGAAGAAACACTTTAGCATGATGCTCTTGCAAGTTTAGAGTGGTTTTTAGTTTGTCTAAACAGGATGGCTCCCACTGTTTCTCGAATCCTTCCTCAAACCAAAAAGGAAGAATTAGTCGGGATCAATCTTACCGTACAATACTTGCTTAACCGTTCAGCCAGGCCAGTGTTGGTACTTCGAGGGAGGTTTTCCAACGCTTTTGCGAAGTTCCTTAATTAAATGACCTCTTTTCCCTGTGGGCGTAGCCCCGCTAACACCTTTCTAGACACCTACTTGGTTTATAGCATTGATCGTTAAGTGAGAAAGTTCCCGAGGAGTAGCATATACTCATAGTAGGATTGGGATCCAAATATCATCATGTGATAAAACTGAAGGAATCCTACCAGAATCATCACATTCCAAATGGTATGCAGCACTAGCAAGTTTTAGTTTCTTTAGAAACTCCCGATGTGGATTTTTGCCCCATGCTCTTATAACCTTGACTTTGGCCAACAAATCATAAGTCACATGTCAATTTCTATCCGTCATTTTCCAAGTTAATTTGAACCCACCCGTACCAACCCTTGACTTTGGCCAACAAGGCAGTACGACTGTCCCAAACCAACGCATCTATCTATGCTACATATGAATATCGAATAGCTACCAATCACTATGCCTTGACTTTGGGAAACAAACACAGCTTGAATACTATTGGCTATCCATATGAAATGACGGAGGGCTACGAATGGTTTTGGCAAAACCGTGAACGTAGTGAACTTGATATAATCGAAGGAACGTGATAGTTTTTAAAAGGAGTGGTTCAAGCTCCAAGTTTTAAAAGTTGGTTTTTGAAAAGAAACCGAGTGGTTTTGAAATTGTTCCAACGACTTTACTTTGGTTTATTTTCTTGCATTAATTTAATGCGTCCCATCATTTAATCCTACCATTACAGAAAACAACGAAAATATGACGTATGCTTATACCATCCGCATTCGTCATGGGGCCCCGTCATCACCCGTTAGGTTACTTAACTAACGACAGAGCGGGGGCTGGACTAGCGCGGATGCAAAACATAAGCAACGCCTACTAGATATCATATATAGATATATACATTTGTCAGATGCAATGATAACCATTCCAGATCACAGATGAACACATTGGATATACTAGGAATCCGCGTTTCGTTCGAGCCTGCAACGAAAGACGGATTACACGATCGCGATGAATAGCCAAAACCCCACCCTAGACCCCTACGGGTGTGGCAAACTACCCGCCAAATATCCGAAGTGAAGCAACCTCTCTCAACAACGTGAGTAGGCCACTCGGCACTTCGAGGTACCCGGTAGTTTATGCACCCTACCTTAGGTCTATCCTAGAACCAAAAACAGTAAAAGAAATAATATACAATGGCGACTACAACCTCATCTCGGATGTGCGGCCATAAAAATAATATTACATCAATTTACATATTACATCAAATGAAAAATAAAGAAAACTCTCATCTCACAACCCCCGGCTATTCATCCGTGACAATCTAACGAGTTCATATATACAAACCATCAACATTACAGATCACAGATATGCACAACCCCCACTAATCGACGTATAGCGATTAGTTGACGTTCAGTGCATATATCACATCACAGATATAACCCATTAGCTAAAGTATGCAGAACTTCGATCAAAATACGGATTTTTAACCACCCCAAACACAACTTTGTGCAGGGTTCCTAGGCACTCTAGTGAGGTCTCCCAAGCCATCAACCATGGCAATTTCAAAAATTATGGTGCCTACAAACCCTAAAGTACGGATCGTTTGCTAGATATCTAGGCGAACAAGAACAAGTTAACAGTTAACTAAATAAAATATGGAAATACAACCTTTGTAGATCCGGTGCTCCACCTCCATAGCTCCGCAACGAGGTCCTCTCCGCTGTCCAAATCGAATCTGGGCTCTAGGATCGGCTTCGTCGGAGAATGGGCAAGCTAGGTCGTCGATGTCCATGCCGAAGATGATCTACGTCGAAGCATCGATGAATCAAGCTCCACCTTCACCAAACCCTAAAATCTTGTGAAGGAAACACACTCTACTACTTGGCAAGAGGTAGAGGATGAAGAAATAGGAAGTGGGTTAACTTTAGAATTGGATTTCTCACTCATTTCCAACAATCACCATTGATGGACTTCAAGCTTCTTCACTTGAAGAATGAAGAAGAAGAAGGAAAAAGGTTATGATAAGTTAATAGAAAAATGAATAAGTAAATCAATACTTATCATATCTTCAACCCTAGTTAAGTGTAGAGAAAAGACCATGTTAATGGAATGGTTAGGGTTAAGGATAAGAACAAAATGGTCACTAGGTCAAAGTCTTCAAGAAGCTTCAATATGAAACAAAAATAGCCACCATTTTCTTCTTATGCCTTTTCTAATTATTTCCAAAATAAATAAATAGATAAATAAATAAGAAAAGGAAATAAAACCCTAATCATATAAATAACCATGGTTTATTCTTAACTTACACTTAAACAATCATGTATCATCAAACATGATACAAGCAAATGTACAAATGTATATCACATATACAATATGCACATAACAAGTGAGAAAATCCATATAAAGTGAACCAATACTAGTTAACGCAAAGTAATATATCAAATATATAAATATGCATTAAATCATTAAATCAACACTTGATTCAATGATCCGGTCATGCGCACATAACCGACTGGTATCATTAGTAACATCTTATCGAATCAACACTTGATCCGATAACCCGGCTATATCACATATAACCGATCAATGTCACATCGCGAGAATAGAATACGGTATCACATACACGCATTATTCTCGGTCCCGCACATATCTCATATGCGCTCCTATTTCGTTTCGCTTGAGCCAGGAAACCTCTGTGTAGGACTCTAAAGACTCATCAATACGCCGGCAGCGGATGATGATCATATCAAGCATCCACAAGCCGCAAGCGGTCTGCTAAACGTAACGGCCACCCGGGTATTGAGCGATCTGAAGATCGACGAGCAAGCCCGCTCACACTCCAGTGAATCCGACCAGTAACACTACCGTACAGTCCGGTCTGATCGTCTGATATGTCGCATATCTCGCCTAGGGGTGGTAAACGTCAGACCCCAATAGCTCAATAAGTCGTGTCGATATGAGGTCTATAACTGTTCGAGAAACTACTGGTAACACTTACCAGTAAATCTCAGCAACCCTGGCCAGGGATTTCCTGTTATAGCCAATCGAACACAGCGCAACATCAACCCCCATATACCGGGAGAGACGAATCCCCTCCTATCGCTCATTGCCTCCATGTGACTCGGGACTGTACCCAAAAACCACCGTTTTGCACGCCCTCTTGGACGTGGTAAGATGGAAATCAAAGCACAGTGGGAACCACACAAGACTCTATGACGATCTCGGGTCAACAGACTACTCTGTACCAGTGTCACCAGAGAACTGCCATCTGACGTGAGGTATAATACCATCTGGGAGTTCTCGGCGAGTCCGTCCAGTGTACCCAGTCTCTACTGAGCACCCGTATATCTCCTCTGATGTCAAACACCGATGGATATGGGATCATCCATCGCCCATCTGTATGGGTCGAGAAGGTACACGCTAGTCTACTCTGGTATTATCGATGCCCCATCTCGATACACCCACGACTAGGGACTGTGAAGGATGTACTTATGGACTACCATGTCCCCACTAGTATGATCCGCATCATAGTCCAGGTAGTCAAGTACAGATCCTAAGGGCTTTACCAACATGTAACAGAGAGACAATCAGTATACACGTTAAGGTAAAGGGTAACCAGATAGCATACTATCATGTCGAGCAAGAAAGTCCTCCCTATATATGTCCCAGCATCCACTACAATATACATCCTATGTACAGTAATGGCCTCTAGGGCATACATATAACTAACAATCTCCCACTTGCACTAGGGCCATCTGTAGCAGTGGTTGTAGTATCTCATACTCAACCATCCCATAAAAGTGTCTCTCTCTGGGAACAGGCCTTTGTGAGTGGATCCGCTGTGTTGTCCTCTGAGTCTACTCTCCTTACCTCGATCACCCTGGAGATCAACTATCTCCATGATCAGGTGATACTGCCTTAGAATAAGTCTGGATCATTGATGGGACCGGCGTTCCTTGGCTTAAGCCACAACTCCATTGTCTCACAATGGGAGGAACATAGTTCATCTCATGAACCAATATACATCCAAACAGCTTCTTTGGTAGCATCTTAAGTAGCGATGTATCCAGCCTTTATCGTCTAGTATGTCACGGTATCTAGCTTGGAACTCTTCCAACATACCGTCCCTTTACTGAGGGTAAAGACAATGCCTGCGACTGACATTCAGTCGTCCTTATCACCCTGGAACCTTTCCAGTGATTCTCCCCAGGATCGGTTGATACCGTCTCACTACAACTAGTGAGAGTCCTAACATCCAATTAGATCTATCTCATAGATCCAAAATCCAGGATTTAGTAGGTATCACTTTGATCCTATGTGGAGAATTTTGGTGATAAACGGAGATTGACCGAGCGTAGCATAGGAAACTCCTTCCCTATCAAGAGTATGTCATCCACGTACTCTACGAGGATCGTCACCATACTCCCTACTACCTTTTTGTTTATACAAGGTTCATCTACCATTTTGATGATGTCAAACTCTTTGACTAATTCATCAAAATAGATGTTCCAACTCCGCGATGCCTGCTTTATCCTATAAAGCATCTTGCACACGTTTCCGCTGCTCCCACTGTCTACGAAGCCCTCTGGCTGTGTACTTACAGACGCACTCTTCTAAATCATTATTTAGAAAAGCAGTCAAGACACCCAACCACCAGATATCGTAGTCATGGTATGTAGCCGTGGTAAGTAGGATCTGGATGGACTTAAGCATAGGTACTGGAAAAGGTTTCATCATTATCCATGCCTGGTCAATGACGAAAACCTCTAACGAGTCTAGCTTTGAAAGTCTCAACTTTTCCATCTACACCAAGTAGTCTTCTCAAGATATACTTGCTCCTGATGGGGATTTAACCCTTCAGATATAGCAACCAAAGTCCATACTTTGTTGGCGTATAAGGATTCCATCTCAGATCGCTAAACATCCAGCCATTCTTACAGAGTCTTACTCCTGATGGCCAGCTCGAAACTAGTTGGGTCATCATCTCATGATGCAATCCTCGCTCCCACTATCATAGAGAAACCGAAGTATCTCTCAGGTGGGTGAGGAACCCTACTAGATCGGCGGAGAGGCTGAGGTTCGTTGGTATCTACAGAATCCCTTGGTTCTATCAAATCATCTGCTGTAGTTCGTATAGCTGGAACTTTTCCAGTTCTACATAACAGACCTTGCCTCGAGCTTGTCCGGATTTTGCTTTTAGACATAGGCCGGACAACCCTAAATCTTAACTAACTTAAGACATGGGCTCTTTGCTTTTCATATCACATATGAAGTGGTAGGCATTGATTTGATTCGAACCCTATTCAATAGGTATGCAGCTTCTTAAGCGCATAACTCCCAAAAGGAAAAAGGTAACTCAGTAGCACTCATCATAGAGCACACCATATCAAATAGGGTGTATCTGCTCCGCCCCGATATACCATCGTGCTATGGTGTATTCAGAGGAGTAATGCTGAGAGAGAATCTCATTCTCCTTTAGAATAATCCAGGATTTCCGTGCTCAAGTATTCTCCTCCTTGATCTCATCATAGGACATAATACTTATACCCGTTTAGGTTCTCTACTTCCAACTTATATTCTGTGAATATCTCAAAAGGTTCGGACTCATGTTTCAACAGTAACATATGACTGAATCTTGAGAGATTATCAGAGAATATAATGAAGTATAAAGAACCGGTCTTGGCATGTGTAGACAGGGGACCTACATACATCAACATGTATTATCCCAAGAGTTCTCTAACTCTTTCTCTGTTTCCAATAAACAGAGCTGAGGTCATCTTATCTTTGTGACATGACTGGCGAGTTTCACAAGATGTAAATTCAAACTGATTTAAATATGCATCTTTATGTAACTCTAGCTAGTCGGGTCACATTGATCTGACCTAGTCTACAATACCTCAAGAAGGATTCGTTCATTTCTGAACTCTTCCTCTTGTGTGTGTTCCTTATACTAAGAACTGTAGTTTGATTTAGAACATCAATGCTTTTAGATAACGTGCCTGAACCGATCAACTTTTGATATAGGAAATGTTCAAAACATTATCCAACAATACAAAATTTTATCGTTTCTTTACTAATAAAGAGACAGATATGATTTTGTATATCAGGTTCGGTATCTAATAACATTCGTTCAGAATCAATGTATTGTAATACAGGGTGACAGTGACCAACAGACTTGGCTGCAACATTTGTCCCGTTTTCTGCCTCATGAAACTTATCACCCGTTCTCAGTTCTCTACCTATCTGTAGCCCTATGTAACATATTACATATCTGGGATCCTGATCTGGTATCACATACCCAGGACGTAAAGGATAATGAGAAACAGTTTTGTATAATGAACACACCCGAAGATGATGCATCAGCATGCACTCTCTTCGTTTGGGCGGCACGGGAATTCTGGTAATCCCCAATTTCCTGCTCTGTCTTATAACAATTATAAGTGGGAGTGGGACCAACGTTCCCCAGCTCAGTATAACAAGTGGGTTCGGTCAATATTCCGTATTATTATCTTGATTAAGGCGTGATATGGTCGCTACCTGGAGAGAGAGAGAAGAAAACACTCAGCGTGCGCTCTGTCAAGAATAGATTGGTTTTTATTTTATCTAATCAGGATGGCTCCCACTGCTTTTTATCAAATCTTCCTTCAAACCCTAAAAGGAAAGACTAGCCGGGATTAATTACACACTACAAGTTCGCCAATCTTTCAGCCAGGCCAGTGTCGGTACTTTGAGGGAGGTCCCCCGTGCTTTCGTACGAACCTAATTACAGTAAACCTCGTTTTCCCAGAGGCGTAACCCCGTTGACACCTTTCTAGACACCTACTTGATCGGCTAATTGTAATGTATAAAACTCTCCCAGGAGTAACACTTACTCGCAGCGGGTATCGGGATCCAACTATCTCATAGAAGGTATGCAATCTCATTGCAAATTTCAACACTTGAAATTCCCGATAATATTTTGCCCCTAACGTGCTATGACCTTGACGAAAGCCAACAAACCATAGCCCGCTAGTCAAGTTCAACCCGTACATTTCTTGATCGAATTAAACCCACCCGCACGACCCTTGACGAAAGCCAACAAAGCCGCACGACTACCCTAATCCAATCGCATCGTATGCTGGCAGATAAGCAGCATATAGCTACCGCACACTGCACCTTGACGAAAGCCAACAAATGCAGCACGAATACTATATACTACTTATCTGAAATGACGGAGGGCTACGACAGGTTTTTCTGAAAACCTATTGCGTAATGAACTTGATATCGTTGTAGGATCGAATGAATTTTGAAATGGAGTGTTTTTGAGGCTTTTCTAGTTTTGCTAAAGGAGTCACTCCCGGTGAAGGGATCGTCGGTCCTTTCCTCGTCGAATGAGGTGCTGGATATATCACATATATCACTGTGCAAAGCAAAAACACTTAAAAGCAATCAAAAGACAAACCGAGGGTGTAGCATCTGCCAGTTATTGCTAAAGGAGTCACTCCCGGTGAAGGGATCTCGGTCCTTTCCTCGTCGGATGAGGTGCAGGATATATCACATATACCTCTGTGCAAAGCAAGAACTGTAGCTACCTGTTTTATTTTGAAATTCGATTCTACAACATCTTAGGTTTCTTTTATTTCATTAATCACATTAATGAAGTCCCATCATTTAAGTACCTAAACATCACAGATAGATATGACGTACACTTATGCCATCCGCATTCGCCTCGATGTCCCCTCGTGCACCGTTAGGTTAGGTAACTAACGGCAGAGCAGGGCAGGGCTAGCGCGGGTGTAAAACATAAGTAACGTCTATATAATATATCATATATACTATATACAATATCCATCACAGAAACATCACATGATCTCATCACAGATATCGCAGCAGAAGAATCATATGAAATATTGGATATACTAGGACGTCCGTGTTTTCAATACGAGCCAGTATAAAACACGGATTCCACGGTCGTGATGAATAGCCAAACCCACACCCCTAGACCCCTACGAGAGCGGCAAGCAACCCTGCCAATTCTGGAGTTAGGAGACCCGGACTCGACTCCTCGAGTTGGTCTCCCACTGGACTCCAGAACCCGGTTACTTGTGCCCTCCTCCTTGGGTCTATCCTAGTGCGGAAAAGTAAATAATATACAACAGGTGACAACTTCCGCAACCTGGAAGCGCCCCAATAAAAGAATATTACATACAAGTTTTTACATGAATGAAAATGAAAAACACTCATCTCATATAAAAACCCCGGCTATTCAAACACGACGATCCAATATAACATATCCAGCAACACATAACATCACATGTCATCAACGTAAGTAAATATGCGCATCCCAATTGTCGTTGACATATAGCAACGAAACCGGCGATATCACACATTACACTTACGGTCACAGAAAAGAAAGTGTAAAACTACAACAGTTGGAATCCGCAACCACCTCAGACATCACATGCCTGACCAAATGAATTACTTAGACATCGCATACCTAACAATTATAAACCCCGCATTTTAGTCTCATTATCGAAAACACTTTTCAATACCTAGTCGGGCAATTCAACAAGATTCCCGACACCCTGATCGAATGCTCGTCGCAAACTTCAGTAGACGGCCGCACCCCCGATACCGTCGACGAAGTGCACCAAGGCGGAACACCGCTACCGCGAGCACCCGAAGGGATGCTTTCGGCGACGGGGTTCTCCTACAGTCACTTGGTCGGGGCAATGGGGTAAGGCTGTCTATTAAGTTTACCCGGCGAGTATCCGCGTACGCTACGTGATTGCGACGGACTTTTGATCACATCAAAATTCCGTGGCAACCGATCAAGTGAGACTAAACTGCTACGTTTATAACATTCATTTAGTTATCATATAACTACTTGTGAATTCCAATTATTGTATCCCATTCCAGATAAACAGAAAATGTTAAACTTTCCGATCGAACAATCGAACACCCAAGTTTTCCCGAAACTGATCAACACATGAAACAAGTCTAACAACATTCCGTTCGTACCTTAGTACCAACGATCCAGCCGTAGAAGGGTCAAGCCAACGCCTCACATGTGGCACGCCGTACTGCCCCAAACCCGAAGGTTCAAAGGGCAGTTCAAGACGGTCACATAATCGAGTTAAGGTTTGTGTCTTCTAGAGGGACCATCGCGTCACTTGCACTACTTAGAACGTCGTTAAACTATGGAAAAATCCAACACTTGGAAATTTCCCGACAGGGGAAAAGTTGGGTATTTATATCCGGTCGAACTTTTTAACATATCCTAAAATTTATCCGGAAAGCCACACAGACAAAATTTGATATCCCGATCGAAATACCGAATTCCCAAAACAACTCAGAAAAATTCAACTCTGGAATAAATATTAAAAATACCCAGGAATACCAGCACTAATAATTATGAGATACTGTGTAAAAAATATTAAATAATCATGCCGTACCGCCGCGCAACCGCCGCACGAGGCTAGCTCGTGCCGCGGAAGCGCGGCAGGAAGAATGAATTATCGGCACGAATTTCACAGTACCTCATATATTCACCTGCTGATTTTTCTGAACATTTTTAATGTGGAAAAATACCAGATTTTAAAAATTGGACAGAGAGCAATTTTCCGGGTATGGTTTCGGTTCGATCGGACTTCAATTTCCGTCTGGACTTCGCCTAAGGCTCTAGCTAGGCTCTGATACCACTGCAGGGTTCCTAGGCACTCTAGTGAGGTCTCCCAAGCCATCAACCATGGCAATTTCAAAAATTATGGTGCCTACAAACCCTAAAGTACGGATCGTTTGCTAGATATCTAGGCGAACAAGAACAAGTTAACAGTTAACTAAATAAAATACGGAAATACAACCTTTGTAGATCCGGTGCTCCACCTCCATAGCTCCGCAACGAGGTCCTCTCCGCTGTCCAAATCGAATCTGGGCTCTAGGATCGGCTTCGTCGGAGAATGGGCAAGCTAGGTCGTCGATGTCCATGCCGAAGATGATCTAAGTCGAAGCATCGATGAATCAAGCTCCACCTTCACCAAACCCTAAAATCTTGTGAAGGAAACACACTCTACTACTTGGCAAGAGGTAGAGGATGAAGAAATAGGAAGTGGGTTAACTTTAGAATTGGATTTCTCACTCATTTCCAACAATCACCATTGATGGACTTCAAGCTTCTTCACTTGAAGAATGAAGAAGAAGAAGGAAAAAGGTTATGATAAGTTAATAGAAAAATGAATAAGTAAATCAATACTTATCATATCTTCAACCCTAGTTAAGTGTAGAGAAAAGACCATGGTTAATGGAATGGTTAGGGTTAAGGATAAGAACAAAATGGTCACTAGGTCAAAGTCTTCAAGAAGCTTCAATATGAAACAAAAATAGCCACCATTTTCTTCTTATGCCTTTTCTAATTATTTCCAAAATAAATAAATAGATAAATAAATAAGAAAAGGAAATAAAACCCTAATCATATAAATAACCATGGTTTATTCTTAACTTACACTTAAACAATCATGTATCATCAAACATGATACAAGCAAATGTACAAATGTATATCACATATACAATATGCACATAACAAGTGAGAAAATCCATATAAAGTGAACCAATACTAGTTAACGCAAAGTAATATATCAAATATATAAATATGCATTAAATCATTAAATCAACACTTGATTCAATGATCCGGTCATGCGCACATAACCGACTGGTATCATTAGTAACATCTTATCGAATCAACACTTGATCCGATAACCCGGCTATATCACATATAACCGATCAATGTCACATCGCGAGAATAGAATACGGTATCACATACACGCATTATTCTCGGTCCCGCACATATCTCATATGCGCTCCTATTTCGTTTCGCTTGAGCCAGGAAACCTCTGTGTAGGACTCTAAAGACTCGTCAATACGCCGGCAGCGGATGATGATCATATCAAGCATCCACAAGCCGCAAGCGGTCTGCTAAACGTAACGGCCACCCGGGTATTGAGCGATCTGAAGATCGACGAGCAAGCCCGCTCACACTCCAGTGAATCCGACCAGTAACACTACCGTACAGTCCGGTCTGATCGTCTGATATGTCGCATATCTCGCCTAGGGGTGGTAAACGTCAGACCCCAATAGCTCAATAAGTCGTGTCGATATGAGGTCTATAACTGTTCGAGAAACTACTGGTAACACTTACCAGTAAATCTCAGCAACCCTGGCCAGGGATTTCCTGTTATAGCCAATCGAACACAGCGCAACATCAACCCCCATATACCGGGAGAGACGAATCCCCTCCTATCGCTCATTGCCTCCATGTGACTCGGGACTGTACCCAAAAACCACCGTTTTGCACGCCCTCTTGGACGTGGTAAGATGGAAATCAAAGCACAGTGGGAACCACACAAGACTCTATGACGATCTCGGGTCAACAGACTACTCTGTACCAGTGTCACCAGAGAACTGCCATCTGACGTGAGGTATAATACCATCTGGGAGTTCTCGGCGAGTCCGTCCAGTGTACCCAGTCTCTACTGAGCACCCGTATATCTCCACTGATGTCAAACACCGATGGATATGGGATCATCCATCGCCCATCTGTATGGGTCGAGAAGGTACACGCTAGTCTACTCTGGTATTATCGATGCCCCATCTCGATACACCCACGACTAGGGACTGTGAAGGATGTACTTATGGACTACCATGTCCCCACTAGTATGATCCGCATCATAGTCCAGGTAGTCAAGTACAGATCCTAAGGGCTTTACCAACATGTAACAGAGAGATAATCAGTATACACGTTAAGGTAAAGGGTAACCAGATAGCATACTATCATGTCGAGCAAGAAAGTCCTCCCTATATATGTCCCAGCATCCACTACAATATACATCCTATGTACAGTAATGGCCTCTAGGGCATACATATAACTAACACTTTGTTCTCTGGAAATTCTGGGCAAAAACAAATTATCCTAAAAATCCCAAAACAGAACACTAATGAAACTGCATCAAAGACAAGTCGCGGCCGAGTCAACTCGGCCGCGGATCCACGGCAAGAAGCATGTTCTCGCCGCGGTTTCGCGGCGCGTTGACCGAGTCAGCGGCTCGTTTTTGCTGTGTGTTCCTACAAAACCCTGAGCCGATTTTTAAGATGTGTGGAATTATTTTTTTGAGCAGTTTTAAAAATCGGCAGAAAATTATGTTTTCGGACGTGTTTTGCGATTTTTTCTCCGATCGAAATTCTAAATACTTTGCTAACATGCTAGTTGTTGTTTAACTAGGCTCTGAGACCACTGTAAGTCCACGTTACCCATCCCGGTTCTTACGGGAAGACGGAAACGGTAAAAAACTATTTGTATGCCAAGAGGCAACATGGACTAAAAGTAGGATCTTTGCTAAACAAAAACCTAGCAAACTAACTAGAAGTTTAACTACTATGTTAGAGGGTTATACCTAGGTCTTGAACTCCTTCTCTTCTTGCTTCTTGGAGTGGTTGGAATGGCTCCACCTCGTAGTCTCCTTGTTGTCGAAGAAGGATCCACCCAAAATCCTCTACCTTGAGCTCCTACCTCAACCGAGAGGCAACTAAAGTGCCTGGCTTGCTAGACCTAGAACTCTATAGTGAGTAGAGAAGAGTTTTGAGGGTTTTATCTCAATAGCTCATGCTTCTCAATACATGAGACATGAGAGCTTTGGGAGAGAGGAAGAGGGTGAGCTTTGGATGAGAGAGAATGAGAAAGTGAGAATGATACAATTTTACAACCATATCTCTCATATTAGGAATTATGATAAATAATAATAATAATTAAGAAAAGGTGTGATGGTTAGTTATGAATGACCATTATCATTTCATTCATTAAATGCATTTTGCAAAGAACAAGAAGCATCTTTGAAAATAAATGATGATGGTCAACAAGTCCACTTTGGTCAACCGGTCAACAAAGTCAACAAGTCAACAAAAGTCAACAAGTCAACAAAAGTCAAAAGTTCAACTCAACCATGGCACAATAATCCTTAATTAATATTATTAATCATAATTCTCATTCTCATTAGGGTTTAGAAAAAGTCAACGGTCAACAACCCTAATGAGAATCCTCTGCCTCTGCCTCTGTCAACTGTGCATACACACCCGCATCCTGTAGGGTTCCTAGGCATGCTAATGAGGTCTCACAAGGCATCAACCATGCCAAATTCAAAATTTTTCGGTGCCGAGAAATCCTAAACTAGATCGTTAACTAGAGAATAGGCGAAACAACAAGCTAGTAAACAACTTTACTGCTAAGTGAAAGAGACTACAACCTTTGTAGATCCGGTCCTCCACTTCCTTAGCTCTGTGATGATGTCCCTCCGCTGCGATCATCGGATCCCGGACTCCAGCGATGTTTTCGTCGAAGAAATGATCGGGCTAGGTCGTCGACTTCGATGCCGAAGATGATCTACGTCGAGGCAACTCAAGATCAAGCTCCAACTTCACCAAGTCATGAAACTTGTGAAGAAAACACCCTATACTACATGGCAAGTGGTAGAGGATGAAGAAATAGGAAGTGGGTTCACTTTGGATTTTGATTTCTCACTCTTTTTCTCATGGCACCATTGAAGGTAGCAAGTTTCATTCTTCATGAAGAAGAAGAAGAAGAAGAAGAAAGAATATATGATATTATGATAATAATATCAATTGTTCTTATCATAATGCAACCTTGGGTTAGTTTAACAAGTGTAGAGAATTAACTAGGGTTTAAGTAAATGGTTAGGGTTAAGGAAAGAAACAAAATGGTCAAGCTTTCAAAGCTTCATGAAGCTTCAACAAAAAAAAAAAGAAGCAACCATTTTCTTTCTTGCCCTTAAAAAAATGCATAAAGAAAATAAATAAAACAATTAAAACCCTAACCATTAACCTAAATCATAGTTCAAAAGCAAACACACCCAAGTTTGCATGTATTATCAAACATGATACAATCAAGTGCACAAAAAATATATCACAAATACTACTTGTGCACATCAAGTGAGAAAATCAATCTTAAGTGAACAAATACTAGTTAATGTAAGGTAATATATCAAATATATAATTATACATCAAATCATTAAATCAACACTTGATTTAATAATCCGGTCATATCGCATATAACCGACTAATATACAATGTATCGACTTATCGAATCAATCCTCGATTCGATAACTAGGTTATATCACATACAACCATTCGATACATTCATCGCGAGAATAGAATACGGTATCACATACACGCATTATTCTCGGTCCCGCACATATCTCATATGCGCTCCTATTTCGTTTCGCTTGAGCCAGGAAACCTCTGTGTAGGACTCTAAAGACTCGTCAATACGCCGGCAGCAGGTGATGATCATATCAAACACCCACAAGCCGCAAGCGGTCTGCTAAACGTAACGGCCACTCGGGTATTGAATGATCAGAAGATCGATGAGCAAGCCCGCTCATACTCCAATGAATCCAACCAGTAACACTTACCATACAGTCCGGTCTCGTCGTCTGATATGTCGCATATCTTGCCTAGGGGTGGTAAACGTCAGACCCCAATAGCTCGATAAGTCGTGTCGATATGAGGTCTATAACAGTTTGAGAAACTACTGGTAACACTTACCAGTAAATCTCAGCAACCCTGGCCAGGGATTTCCGGTTATAGCCAATCGAACACAGCGCAACATCAACCCCCTATATCGGGAGAGACGAATCCCCTCCTATCGCTTATTGCCTCCATGTGATTCGGGACCGTACCCAAAAACCACCGTTTGCACACCCTCTTGGATGTGTTAAGGTGGAAATCAAAGCACAGTGGGAATCACACAAGACTCTATGACGATCTCGGGTGTACAGACTAACCTGTACCAGTGTCGCTAGAGAACTGCCATCTGACGTAAGGTATAATACCATCTGGGAGTTCTCGGCGAGTCCGTCCAGTGTACCCAGTCTCCAATGAGCACCCGTATATCATCTCTGATGTCAAACACCAATGGATATGGGATCATCCATCGCCTATCTGTATGGGTCGAGAAGGTATACGCTAGTCTACTCTGGTATATCGATGCCCCGTCTCGATACACCCATGACTAGGGACCTTGAAGGATGTACTTATGGACTACCATGTCCCCACTAGTATGATCCGCATCATAGTTCAGGTAGTCAAGTACACATCCTAAGGGCTTTACCAACATGTAGCAGAGAGACAATCAGTGTACACGTTAAGGTAAAGAGCAACCAGATAGCATACTATCATGTCGAGCAAGAAAGTCCTCCCTATATATATCCAAGCATCCAGTACAACATACATCCTATGTATAGTAATGGCCTCTAGGGCATACATATAACTAACACATCCGTGTTCCGAGGAACACGAATACAATAAGATAAAACTAATCCCAACACATATACTAGGATCTGGCTTAAACCAAAGCCCGCTAGTAATGACTGCCCGGACACCAAACGTGCACAAGTGCGCGGATGTGAACGAACTCTGTCGCAAAACCATGCGACCTTTACTCTGTTTTGCCCAAAGGCGAATAGCCTTCTGTGTGGGACTCTAAAGACTCGACACTACACTGGCAGTGGGTTTAACCACAGGCCGCAAGCGGTACTAGCTGTACGTAACGGTCCCCAGGTAGATGCCGATAAGAAGACTGATGAGGTGAACCCATCCGAACACCTACTGAGCCTGAATGTGACAATCTCCATACAGTCCGGTCAGTTCGTCTGAGAGTATCTTATGGCGGGCCTAGGGGGGTGGTAAATGTCAGTCCCCTAATAGCGGTACAAGTCGTGTCGGAGTGTAGCCCAGAACACCCTGAGATAACACTGGAAACGCTACCAGTATATCTCGCTTTCCCTGGCAAGGGACTTTGTGTAATGGCTCTCCTAGACACAGCGAGATATCAACCCCCAATACCGGGAGAGACGAATCCTGTCTAACCGTCACTGCCTCCAAGTGCTTCGGGAATGCACCCAACTGCTACCTGTTTGCATGACTCATTTGAGCCATGGTAAGGTAGCAATCTAAGAACAGTGGGAACACACTCGAGGCGAAGTGACAGTGTCAAGTCAGCGGACTAAGCTGTACTCATGTCACCTGGGAACTGATAACTGACGATAGGTATAGTACCAACCAACAGTTCCCGACGAGTCCTGTCCAGTGTACTCGTAACCTAACGAGCACCCGCATACTATCTCAAGTACGACGTACTGACGGCTGTGGGACAGACCATCTCCCCTGCTGGGATGAGAAGCGCACACGCTAGTCTACTCCGGAGTATCGATGCCCCGTCTCGATAATCCTATGACTAAGGACCTGTATAAGGATGTGCTTGTAGATTACCCAGCCCCCACTAGTGTGACTGCCATCACAACGCTGGTAATCAAGCAAAGATCCTAAGGGCTCCACTAATCTGTATAGGCGATATGCTAAAAGAAACACATGCACACATTAAAGTAGAAACAAACCAAGTAGCATACTACCATTTCGAGCAAGATTGTCTATACAACTATGAATATCCCAAGCTTCCATCAAGTAATATACAAACTAGTATGATACAGTAATGGCCTCTAGGGCATATACACTAACACCATTGAAACTTCCAAACGGTCAGCCATCCTCGAAAAAGAACTGGCCGCCCTTTCGCAGTCAGGTATACTTCACCCTTATCTTTCCGCTGTTCATTTTTTTATCATGCTTTGACTGACGCCTGCTCTTTTAATAGGTGCCTGAACAGAAGAAGCCATTGCTGCTTCGCTTAAAACCTTCGGAGAGGAGGAAAGGCTTCGCGCCTCATTGCCAATAGAGGCTTCGCTTGAACGACCGATGACGGATACCGTAACGGTTCCTGAGGTAAAACCTAGCTCTGATGATAATATCCCCTTGGCGGAGGTCCTGAAGAAGTCTTCCCTCCCTGTCAAAACCGAGAAGCAGCTCAAAAAGCGAGCGGCAAGGGGATGGAAGTGAACTTCTATAGTCACTAGCTCTGGGCGAAAGCGGGGGAGGAAGACCGTTACTAGTCCGCTGAAAGACAGTCTTCTTTTTCCTGGTTCATCTGTCGAGGAAGCCGCACAATTGGCTGAGGCTATAAGACGCTCACAGGATGAATCCGAGAATGTAAGGATCCCGAAGTGGCCTTATCCTACCGTCATATTTTACAAAGATCCTCCATCGATACGGCGGATATTCATAGGTCCTTAGGAAGAAGGGGGCGAGAGAGCCTTTAAGCAGGCGGTCTCAGCCGACGCTGAAGATGCACTTTCGTTGTGGACCAGTGGCCACGAGTCTACCCTCGAACCTCTGCGAGCTTACCTCCTAAGGAAGGAGCGTCGGCTTGAACAAGCCATTCTAGAAGCTCCTTTGCGCATTGGTACACTCATATATCCTTTTATAGTATTTTGCACTGCTTATATATATATATATACATATCCTTATCCTCATGCAAATTTTGCAGAGACTTCGCTGATGGCAGAGGATCTGAGTCCAAGTCACGCCCTGACTATGGGCTCTGTAAATATCCTCGATGAGACACTCGCAGGTGTGGAGGGGATTGCCACGGTTGCCATTCCTGCTATAGAGCTTCCACTGACGGCCTCCCTTCCTCCCGCGCCCGTTGGCACTGAAGAGGTACCTTTACCCGTCGTAGATTTAATGGACCTTTCCGTTGACGGCCTAGAGACGGTGGAACAAGTGGCTGAGATTTTCGTTCCCGAAGTGGTTGCTGTGCCTCAACCAGCAAACGTTTCCGGTGATGTGCCCGATGGTATGGAGGAGGCTGCTGAGGCTGCTATCCCTCCTGTTCAAAGCGGGAGGAGTATCGAAGGTATTATCCCATACTTTATTTTAAACGATATTTCAATTATCTGAACCTTCTTTGTCTTTTTCAGAGCTACGAGGCTTGGCGGCGTCCATTGCTGGCCTGTCTCCCAGGATGTCTTTCCAGCGTCTGCTGGAACTGGCTGCTCCACAGGCGATATCCCCTCAGCGCATCATTCTATCTTCCGAACAAGGTTAGCATTGTTCGCTCCTTTCCCGGTACTGTTACTTCTTCATATAACTGTCACGACCCGAAAGTACGGAACGTGACCGGCACTTAGATTACGAAGCGTCTAGAGGCGCCACGTGACCTAAGTAAGCCGAAGCCCAGAAATCTAAACCATAAAAGAAGAAAAAGAAGAAAAGAAAAGAAAACAAGTATAAAAAAAACATCAGCAAATTTTACCAAAAATTTCGACAGAGTCTCCTCTGTAAAAACTGGCCCCCAAACGGGTACAACAAGTATAATATGAATAAACAATAAAAAGCATCCCCAAACGGGTGCTAGCTCAACGCCAACAGGCGGAGACAACCACAACAATCACAATAATATACAACGCCAAAGGGCGAGGCTCAAATCTCAAAAGAAAACAAAAAAACCACCAGATCAGAATAACACATGCGCGACTCTAAGGTCGAAATAAACAACTGGTCCAATAAACTTATCAAGTAATACAAATATGGTTGATGGAGCTTACTAGATACAAATGAATGAATAAAAGTACAATGGTGGTTCGGATACAAGTGAACCAACCTACCGTGCCAATCACCCTGAAGAAAAGATGTGCCAACAAGCTGCCACGGGAAACCTGTACATCGAACCTGTAAAGAATTTGGCACAACGGGGGTGAGTTGCCAACTCGTGAGTAGAAGACATCTACGAAAGAAATCGAATGCACGACGCTATCCTAGGTCATAATAATACACTACTATATCCCAAACATCTAGTAATAGCAGGGTAATACTACGTATAAGTGCAAATACTCCGTGTCGTGTCCGTGCCTCATGTGATACTATGTCATACGAAATGAAATGCATGCACCATGAATGTAAAGTAACAAATCCTGAAATCCAGATATATATGTATAAGAACTCTTTAGCTGTTATCATAGTAAAGTGGATATAAGCATCTAAAATCTCCACAATGAAATCCATGGAAATCCGTGTCAAGCATCGACACAATACATGTAACCTCAAGTCTCAATATGTCGGGCTCCGTCAGTCCGGATCAACCCATATCATCAAATCCCACGACAACGGTCGGTATCCTCCGGATATCCGCCGCGCTAGACATCACCGGTAGGTAGCCTTCCCCTGCCAGGCTCATCGTCTACAACTCGATCTTCTTGCCCCGGGGTACCATACCGGGCCCACCATGTACCCGAGACGGTTCATCCACTCCTCGATCGGGTCTCGAAATCCATCAGAAAACATGAAATACTCATGGCGGACGACACGTACATCACGAGAAAACCGCATCTTATTTTAAAAAAAAGAGAAGAGGAGAGAGAGAGAAGTTTTTATATATTTTTGCGGTTTTCCCCAAAAATCCAGAAATCTCATAGAAATCCAAATCTCAAAAATCATGAGTAACTATATGATAAGTGTCGGCATATGCCCATAATACTGCATGATAACACGAAAATATGAATGCATGAATGTCTAAGTAATGAATGTCATGTCTTATACTTAACATCAGAGAGTGATCACAATATTACATCGGTTTAGTTGTTAACAGATTCTATCAATAAAAGATAATATGATCTAAAGTGTACGTGACATAGCAATTACCGATGATGATGTGTGTGAGCCGGCAAATAAGTGTGCGTGGAATATGCGCATCATCGGTAATGGTGCTGGTGTCCTAACAGGTAAAGTTTATACTGATTATAGCAACATATAAAAGAACATGCACTATGATGATTACAGTATGAATGTAAATACAGATGTGCATTATCCACTCCTCTGCGAGATACGAGTACAACTACCACTATGTGAGTCGAACCTAAACCAGTGTCCATCTAACATCCTAAGGAACTAAACCTAATAGACTAGTCAGTAAGAAACTAGAGTCTACCTAAGGTCTGAATCAATATCTCTAATAGTCGGCGATCCCGCCTCAATAGCATCACGTACGTAGTACGGCTTCCTCGAATCAAGAGTGCGGATCAATCATCAAATCTAAGCCTCGCACGGTAAAATCCATCGTACGGCATCCCAATATCGGGGTACGGTCAAGTATCTCCTAGGTGTCTCCTCATTCGTATAATGTCATATGTATCATATTGTGATTAAGTCATACTTATATGATATCGGCATCAGGTCACATCAATATAGTGTCGTAATCAAGTTATACATATATCATATCGTAATCAGTCACAAGTTACAGTCCGGGTACTATTCTAGCGTCCCATGTACATCAATATCACCACCACTCTTTATAATTTATATATTCATGTTCATTATCTCATTCCCTAATGATCCGCTAACACTTTATTACGACTGTATAGTCAAAAATCACGGCATCAAGCCCAGTTATACTATTTCATCATACCTCGGATATCATATCACATCACTGAATCACCTATATGTGTTGTATATATATGTATATACCTATACCTAGTTCTATATATATACACATACACGTACCCCATGTCGATTTTCAGTGTGTGCGCGGGTGTGTTTCTATCTGAAACCTACGAACCTCTTCCAAGGTACTCATCCTCTGATATGGCTTTCCTAAATCGGTCTAGTCCAGCCTAGGGTCAATACTAGGGTCCTACTAGGGTCACGTCTGGTTTCCTAATGTCAATAAGTACTAATCCTATTCTACGTTGCGGGGGTGCTAAACGCCATCCATACGACTTCCCCCCGTAGATATGCATCTACTCACCTGGTCCATGCCTGCCGAAGACAGTGTCGCCATCCTCTTCTTCATCGTCCGCAATCCACGTGAGGGGTACCTATATGTAAACATATAAATAGCATCGTAAACCGAATCACATACAAAAGTCAAACGATACGAAGAGCAAGCACAGGTTAAAACCTATGTCCCGTCCACGCAAAAGAACCAAATACCGCTCGATATCGGCGTACAAACTCCGATGGATCGAGATAACATCATCAAACAACTTGTAGTTTTAAAACACATTACTTATATTGTAAAACATGATCAAATTCATCGAAACACTAAAATCGATCAAATCGTCCGTTTTCGAAAAACCCGAAAATGCCAATTTACCGTTTTTCATCGAAACTTGACATTTAAATGAAACCAATGGTCATAAAACTCATTAAATAGCATTACTAGACTATACAAACCATTACTATATTTTTATTACACAATTTTGCATTTATTTGAAATTTCTAGTTTGCAACTTTTAACAATTTTAACATTTTCCAAGCAAAATACCACAATTCCACCTCAAAACATGATTTTGCATAAATTAATCACTTAAACCACAATTTATGATGATAATGATGTAATGAAACTATAATTATATTTTTAATCACATTTATTTAGAAATTCCTAAAATCTAGTTTACAAAATAATAGCATTTTATTACTATTTTTCCAATTATCAAAATAATCTAGTGATCAAACTAAGTTTTTCATTCAATTAATATGCTAATATTCTCACTAAAATTACCATCTAATGATAACACCCTTAATAAGAATTTTATTTTACCCACAACACATTTTAGAAAAAATCTAGTTAGCTAAATAGTTTAAATTAAACAATTTCGATCAACAATTTATTATACCACCACCATGCATGAATTTTCCACTCTAAAAGATATTAAACTAGCTATTATAACCCTAATTAATTAACAAAAACCACCTCTTGAATTTTCAAACCCTAACTTGAATTTTAGAATTTGCAACAAGAATTAATCTAATTAATCTAATTATGCTTTAAAAGAAATATCTAATAGAAATAAAACAAAAGAGAAGGATTTATACCTCCACAACCTCATGTCCAAACTTGAAAATGAGCCTCAAAAATACATGCTTTCCCACTCCAAAATCCATGTAGAGAAGAGTAGAGAATAAAGGGTATGAAATAATTAGGTTTTTGTGGAATTTAAATTGGATTTTTGTAGTATTTTTGATGATTTTTGAATAAAAAATGAGGTGGAAAATGGGGGGGGGCAGCCATGGTGATAGGGAGGCTGGCCACAATAAGGGGAAGAGGGAGAAACACATGAGAAATGGTGTAGAAACTTCTCCAAAATGTCATCATCTTAATGTCTTTTCATGCTTTATTCATTTTCTTTTAATTCTTTTCTAAAATAACTCAAGAAAGATCTAGAAACAAGGAAAAATTTGCAAATAAATTTTGCATGATACACACTAAATTCTAATATGCCATGGTTCATTTTTATAAATTAAAACCATTTAAATTTGTAATTTACACTAATTTAGTGTAAAAATAAAGCTTATGTTAATATTTAAAATAATTAATTTAGGAAAAATATTTTATTAAACCAAAAATTTATAAGTGGCTAAATAAACACTATTTACTAGTAATTTCATAATTAAAATAGATATTTTTAAATTTATAGTGAAAAACAATCACGGTTTGGTTTTACGAAAAATACATTTTACTTTACCGAAAATCCTAAAATTCACTTAAACACTTTTATTCATTTAATTATTTATTTAATTATTTTTAAAATGTTACAATCTTCCCCCCTTTAAGAAATTCGGTCCCCGAATTTAAATTAACACTCCCCTTCCAAATACTAAAACATTTAGCAAAATACTCAAATCGTCGGGGTTCCGAAATCATTAACACATAACGAAAATCAACTCCGTCAAGCATGACGCAATCATCGGAGTTATGGCGATAATGAAATATCATAACCCAATGTGAAAACCATCATAATATACATCAATCTATAACTTATATATAGTTCGCATCCTAGTAAAATCGCCGAATCATCATAATAAAGCAGTATACAAAAATCCCTTCTTGCAAATCGCCGTGCAATGCACGTGTCACGGTCTAAGTAGCGGACGTTTAATTTTAAAAAAAATAGCTATATATATATCTTTTATTTAACATACACGTCCCTCCTGGTCACTAACTCAAATAATAATGATCATGAAAATATACTGCTCAAACTAAAATCAATCCCAATCACATCAATAAAATGTCATGTGCGTCCAGTGCGCACTGAAATCGAAACCAAATGCAGAAACCATGAATACCCACAAAACAAAACTAAGTGCAACAGGTGTGCACCAAAAATATCTGTCAAGTGCAACGGGCGTGCACGACTCACTATCAGGTGCATCTAATCTGCACAAAACCCCGATTTAGTGCATCTAGTGTGCACAAAATCGCATCAAGTGCGCCAAGTATGCGCAAGAATCCTAATCAGGTGCACATGGAGCACGAAAACATACATCGGATATCAGACTCGAATCACAGTACGAAAATGGATAAAAACTAGGTCGAAGCATATATCAAATCATGTGTAACCCAAATGCACGAAATCAAATCAAAATCTCAAAATGTATAAAACCAAATCAAGTGTACTGGGTGCGTACTAAACCACATCAATACAACTGATATATGGAACACAGATAGAATGAAGGTACACACAGGAAATACCAATCGTAGAACAAAGTCCTCAAAATACAAAAATCCAATCAATAAAAATAGGAAATTCAAATCACTAAATCACAATCGTAAACACTATCGTCAATGTGCGCCTCTTTCCTCTGATGTCGACCGCTTCGAACTCGTTCTTTCATAGGTGTGCTGACTGCGCTACCAACGGCAATACTCATGTCTAGAGTCTCCCACATAGTCGATCCCTTCACTTGATATCCGGACTACATTAAACTTCTCGATCGATCCATCAAAATCCCATAATTCCCCGAGAGCTCAACACTCAAGTACAGTTTAAAAATATCCGGTACATACCCCAGCATCGATGATCCAGCTGTAGAAGGGCAAACCCAAGCCTCACTAATGGCACAGCGGAACTGCCGTAAACCCTAAGGTTCAAGGGCGTTCTCGTGGTCATTATGTCGAGTTAGGGTTTCATTCTTCTAGAGGGTCCATCGAAATACCTGCATGTTCTTCCAAATACTTTAAACTTAGGAAATGGTTTTCTGATAATCGTTCGAACCCTTTAACTTCATCCGGACAGCATGTGAATACCCTTCATCCGCACGCTAAGCAATGCTTCAGTCCTCAAGAATAACCAATACTCTAATGGTTACTGCATTCGAGCCGCAGCTCCCTCTGCCCGTGGTAACAGAAACCACCATCCGACATTGATGAAGATAGATCAAAGGAACGAATGAAATACGGTGCAAACAATGTAAATCCTAGGGCTCCTTAAGCAGAGTAGCGTATCGTAAGTATGCCGCGGACCATACCCACGGTACTTTACTCTACCTAACTCGCCTACTCCATCAACCAAGGGTCACCTAGACTTATACAAGGTTAAACCTGGCTCTGATACCAACTTTGTCACGACCCGAAAGTACGGAACGTGACCGGCACTTAGATTACGAAGCGTCTAGAGGCGCCACGTGACCTAAGTAAGCCGAAGCCCAGAAATCTAAACCATAAAAGAAGAAAAAGAAGAAAAGAAAAGAAAACAAGTATAAAAAAAACATCAGCAAATTTTACCAAAAATTTCGGCAGAGTCTCCTCTGTAAAAACTGGCCCCCAAACGGGTACAACAAGTATAATATGAATAAACAATAAAAAGCATCCCCAAACGGGTGCTAGCTCAACGCCAACAGGCGGAGACAACCACAACAATCACAATAATATACAACGCCAAAGGGCGAGGCTCAAATCTCAAAAGAAAACAAAAAAACCACCAGATCAGAATAACACATGCGCGACTCTAAGGTCGAAATAAACAACTGGTCCAATAAACTTATCAAGTAATACAAATATGGTTGATGGAGCTTACTAGATACAAATGAATGAATAAAAGTACAATGGTGGTTCGGATACAAGTGAACCAACCTACCGTGCCAATCACCCTGAAGAAAAGATGTGCCAACAAGCTGCCACGGGAAACCTGTACATCGAACCTGTAAAGAATTTGGCACAACGGGGGTGAGTTGCCAACTCGTGAGTAGAAGACATCTACGAAAGAAATTGAATGCACGACGCTATCCTAGGTCATAATAATACACTACTATATCCCAAACATCTAGTAATAGCAGGGTAATACTACGTATAAGTGCAAATACTCCGTGTCGTGTCCGTGCCTCATGTGATACTATGTCATATGAAATGAAATGCATGCACCATGAATGTAAAGTAACAAATCCTGAAATCCAGATATATATGTATAAGAACTCTTTAGCTGTTATCATAGTAAAGTGGGTATAAGCATCTGAAATCTCCACAATGAAATCCATGGAAATCCGTGTCAAGCATCGACACAATACATGTAATCTCAAGTCTCAATATGTCGGGCTCCGTCAGTCCGGATCGACCCATATCATCAAATCCCACGACAACGGTCGGTATCCTCCGGATATCCGCCGCGCCAGATATCACCGGTAGGTAGCCTTCCCCTGCCAGGCTCATCGTCTACAACTCGATCTTCTTGCCCCGGGGTACCATACCGGGCCCACCATGTACCCGAGACGGTTCATCCACTCCTCGAATCGGGTCTCGAAATCCATCAGAAAACATGAAATACTCATGGCGGACGACACGTACATCACGAGAAAACCGCATCTTATTTTAAAAAAAGAGAAGAGGAGAGAGAGAGAAGTTTTTATATATTTTTGCGGTTTTCCCCAAAAATCCAGAAATCTCATAGAAATCCAAATCTCAAAAATCATGAGTAACTATATGATAAGTGTCGGCATATGCCCATAATACTGCATGATAACACGAAAATATAAATGCATGAATGTCTAAGTAATGAATGTCATGTCTTATACTTAACATCAGAGAGTGATCACAATATTACATCGGTTTAGTTGTTAACTGATTCTATCAATAAAAGATAATATGATCTAAACTGTACGTGACATAGCAATTACCGATGATGATGTGTGTGAGCCGGCAAATAAGTGTGCGTGGAATATGCGCATCATCGGTAATGGTGCTGGTGTCCTAACAGGTAAAGTTTATACTGATTATAGCAACATATAAAAGAACATGCACCATGATGATTACAGTATGAATGTAAATACAGATGTGCATTATCCACTCCTCTGCGAGATACGAGTACAACTACCACTATGTGAGTCGAACCTAAACCAGTGTCCATCTAACATCCTAAGGAACTAAACCTAATAGACTAGTCAGTAAGAAACTAGAGTCTACCTAAGGTCTGAATCAATATCTCTAATAGTCGGCGATCCCGCCTCAATAGCGTCACGTACGTAGTACGGCTTCCTCGAATCAAGAGTGCGGATCAATCATCAAATCTAAGCCTCGCACGGTAAAATCCATCGTACGGCATCCCAATATCGGGGTACGGTCAAGTATCTCCTAGGTGTCTCCTCATTCGTATAATGTCATATGTATCATATTGTGATTAAGTCATACTTATATGATATCGGCATCAGGTCACATCAATATAGTGTCGTAATCAAGTTATACATATATCATATCGTAATCAGTCACAAGTTACAGTCCGGGTACTATTCTAGCGTCCCATGTACATCAATATCACCACCACTCTTTATAATTTATATATTCATGTTCATTATCTCATTCCCTAATGATCCGCTAACACTTTATTACGACTGTATAGTCAAAAATCACGGCATCAAGCCCAGTTATACTATTTCATCATACCTCGGATATCATATCACATCACTGAATCACCTATATGTGTTGTATACATATGTATATACCTATACCTAGTTCTATATATATACACATACACGTACCCCATGTCGATTTTCAGTGTGTGCGCGGGTGTGTTTCTATCTGAAACCTACGAACCTCTTCCAAGGTACTCATCCTCTGATATAGCTTTCCTAAATCGGTCTAGTCCAGCCTAGGGTCAATACTAGGGTCCTACTAGGGTCACGTCTGGTTTCCTAATATCAATAAGTACTAATCCTATTCTACGTTGCGGGGGTGCTAAACGCCATCCATACGACTTCCCCCCGTAGATATGCATCTACTCACCTGGTCCATGCCTGCCGAAGACAGTGTCGCCATCCTCTTCTTCATCGTCCGCAATCCACGTGAGGGGTACCTATATGTAAACATATAAATAGCATCGTAAACCGAATCACATACAAAAGTCAAACGATACGAAGAGCAAGCACAGGTTAAAACCTATGTCCCGTCCACGCAAAAGAACCAAATACCGCTCGATATCGGCGTACAAACTCCGATGGATCGAGATAACATCATCAAACAACTTGTAGTTTTAAAACACATTACTTATATTGTAAAACATGATCAAATTCATCGAAACACTAAAATCGATCAAATCGTCCGTTTTCGAAAAACCCGAAAATGCCAATTTACCGTTTTTCATCGAAACTTGACATTTAAATGAAACCAATGGTCATAAAACTCATTAAATAGCATTACTAGACTATACAAACCATTACTATATTTTTATTACACAATTTTGCATTTATTTGAAATTTCTAGTTTGCAACTTTTAACAATTTTAACATTTTCCAAGCAAAATACCACAATTCCACCTCAAAACATTATTTTGCATAAATTAATCACTTAAACCACAATTTATGATGATAATGATATAATGAAACTATAATTATATTTTTAATCACATTTATTTAGAAATTCCTAAAATCTAGTTTACAAAATAATAGCATTTTATTACTATTTTTCCAATTATCAAAATAATCTAGTGATCAAACTAAGTTTTTCATTCAATTAATATGCTAATATTCTCACTAAAATTACCATCTAATGATAACACCCTTAATAAGAATTTTATTTTACCCACAACACATTTTAGAAAAAATCTAGTTAGCTAAATAGTTTAAATTAAACAATTTCGATCAACAATTTATTATACCACCACCATGCAAGAATTTTCCACTCTAAAAGATGTTAAACTAGCTATTATAACCCTAATTAATTAACAAAAACCACCTCTTGAATTTTCAAACCCTAACTTGAATTTTAGAATTTGCAACAAGAATTAATCTAATTAATCTAATTATGCTTTAAAAGAAATATCTAATAGAAATAAAACAAAAGAGAAGGATTTATACCTCCACAACCTCATGTCCAAACTTGAAAATGAGCCTCAAAAATACATGCTTTCCCACTCCAAAATCCATGTAGAGAAGAGTAGAGAATAAAGGGTATGAAATAATTAGGTTTTTGTGGAATTTAAATTGGATTTTTGTAGTATTTTTGATGATTTTTGAATAAAAAATGAGGTGGAAAATGGGGGGGGCAGCCATGGTGATAGGGAGGCCGGCCACAATAAGGGGAAGAGGGAGAAACACATGAGAAATGGTGTAGAAACTTCTCCAAAATGTCATCATCTTAATGTCTTTTCATGCTTTATTCATTTTCTTTTAATTCTTTTCTAAAATAACTCAAGAAAGATCTAGAAACAAGGAAAAATTTGCAAATAAATTTTGCATGATACACACTAAATTCTAATATGCCATGGTTCATTTTTACAAATTAAAACCATTTAAATTTGTAATTTACACTAATTTAGTGTAAAAATAAAGCTTATGTTAATATTTAAAATAATTAATTTAGGAAAAATATTTTATTAAACCAAAAATTTATAAGTGGCTAAATAAACACTATTTACTAGTAATTTCATAATTAAAATAGATATTTTTAAATTTATAGTGAAAAACAATCACGGTTTGGTTTTACGAAAAATACATTTTACTTTACCGAAAATCCTAAAATTCACTTAAACACTTTTATTCATTTAATTATTTATTTAATTGTTTTTAAAATGTTACAATAACAATGTTAATGTCTTCTGTAGTTCTGGATGCTAATGATGAGGTTGAGGTCCTCGATGGGCCTGGGGATCTTCCAGACTCTTCTTGTATAAACATGGGTAAGTAAAGTTTCGATGCCTTTGCATCTGTCCTCTGTTTGCAACCTTCGCTAATCATTTGTCAATCTTTAACATCTCTGTCTACTTTTACCCCGTTGGGGACTCGCATTCTTATGCCGTCTGGCCCTTATACGCTGCGTGCATCCGAACGCATGGCCAAGTAAAGCCTTCACTCTTTGTTAGCATTGATCGAAGACCTTCGTGTTGGTAGCTCGCTCACGGCCGAAGAATTTGCTGCTGAGGCCAACGGTTCTCTTCCCTTTCTTGCCACTTATCACAGTGAAGCATTGGTGCAAGTCTGGGTCGAATTCTGTCGCCCAGTGGAGGCTTGCTTGTATAGTCTTGAATGCGCGTGCCTTCCTTCGGAGGTGGTGGCTGCGAAGACAAGTTTGCAGGGGCTGATTAAGCGATACGCCGCTAATAAGCTTTCCTATGAAAAGAGGCTCCGCCGAAAGTTCTCAGAGAGGAAGCTGGCTTCAACGGCGCTCGGGGAGCTTCAAGCCGAACTTACAGCTAAGACCACCCACGCATATGAACTTTGGCAGGAGCATCAAACCGCAATTAAGAACGTGGTGGCTGTTGATAAAGCTGTTATCTTTACCCGCACGATGGTTGATGCTCATAAAGCTACTGAGCAGGAGCTTGAAGGCCAGCTTGTCTCGCATCAGGCCCAACAGTCGGAAGCGGAGGCCCGTCTCGCAGCCATAGTCAATTTTGATGCAGAGACCCAAGAAAAGAATGATGAACTGATGAACCTTTGAATAATCCGCCAGCTTGAAAGATGTATTATATTATTATATTTTTTAATTCTTTCTTACACATGTTCTTAACTGAAAATATATTCTTGATTCTTTCATAAATTGTACTTTGTATTCATTTTGATTCGTGAATAAAAAGACATATATTTTTTTAATGGTGATGTGTTCATTTTAAGATATGCATTTCGTTGATAGTTTATTTAAATCTCTTTGCAAGACTGTGCCCTTCTTTTTCAAGTTGAGATATTTGTGATTTGATTTACCCCCGAAACGGAGCATTGCTTTATGATAGAGAAGTTATGAATTAATGTATATATATATATATATATATATATATATATATATATATATATATATTTAAGACGGAGCATTGCTCTGGTTGCGAAGGTTATGAGTTGATATTTTTCCGTGTCGGAACTTTGGTTGACGACAGGGAGGTGATATGTGTCCAAGTCGAAGCTTTGCTTAATGACGAGGAGGTGTCGGAGCTTTGCTCGATGACAGGGGTTGACATAAGGTCCAAGTCAAAGCTTTGCTTAACGACGAGGAAGTGTCGGAGCACTGCTCTACGACAAAGGTTGACATAAGCCATACGGGGTCAAGATTGACATTGGCCATATGGTGTTAGGGGTTGACTTTATCCGCATTTCACAGAGTCAAGGGTTGCTCTGGATGCTTCCCAAGGGGTCGGTTTGACATAGCCGTGTTCTGCGAGGACCAGGCTCCGCTCTGGACGTTTCCCACGGGGTCAGGATTGACATAGGCCGTGTTCCACGTGATTAGGAATTTGCTCTGGATGCTTTCCAGTGGGTTTGATTGACATAGAAGTGTTCTGCGAGGACCAAGATCCGCTCTGGACGTTTCCTACGGGGTCAGGATTGACATAGGACGCGTTCCATGAAACCAGGAAGTTGCTCTGGATGCTTCTCACGGGGTCTGATTGACATAGCCGCGTTCTGCGAGGACCAGGATCCACTCTGGACATTTTCCACGGGGTCAGGATTGACATAGGCCATGTTCTACGTGACCAAGAATTGTTCTGGATACTTTCCACGGGGTCAGGATTGACATAGGCCGTATTCCACGAAACCAGGATTTGTTGACTCCATTTGCATTTCATGGAGTCGGGGTTTGACTCTCGGTTGTCTGTGCAACGCCGAGTCATGGAACTGGGAATTGCCGCGGTTCCAATTTGCTGATGTTGCATCTGTTGTAATGAGACGAATGTTGAGATGATCTCCAAGCTGTCTGTGAACCGTCGAGATTTGGAACAGGGACTATTCCGTGGCTCTTTTTGCTGATGTCGTATATTCCTGCAGAGACACTGATCTCTCTGCGGGTCGACGCGAATCGAGATGCTCTCGTCAAGGACGTTGGTCTCCCTGAGGTTGAGACGAATCGAGGAGTTCTCGCAAGAATGTCCTAACGTTACAGTTAACCTTTGCTCTTTACGACAGAGGTCCGTTAAGGTCTGTGGTACTAGGGTTTTGCCCGTCGTACTGTCGCGTTGGCTGATGTATCCCTCGACAGGCAATCTTGTTGTTCGAGTAGCCTTGCGACTGTCGTGTCTCTGATCCCTTCGGGGGCTGGACAAGACTCTTCAAGCAATCTTCCTAGGCAGTTTTACCGTCGGAAGAGCAAGCGTTAGGAATTTTGCCATGCCGCTTTTTACTTGAGGTTAGGCTCAGTTTGGGGAGCCCCAATGAGTCATAACCACTCCGTGCTGGTGTGGGATGATCACCGATAGTCTTTCAGGTTTTATATGAGTTGCCGTTAAGACCCTGAAGCTTGGAATTTGGCCTTTGCTTCGTTTGCTGGCATTTCGTCTGCTGTATCGAGACGATTGTCGTGGTTGTCTCTAGGTTGTTGATGAACCGTTGAGGTTTGGAACTAGAGATTTTGCCGTAGCTCCGTTGTTGGATTGTCGCGTCTGAATCCTGCTGGAGGAAGAACGCTGTGGTGACATCTCGTCTGCTATATCGAGATGAATGTCGAGGTGGTGAGCATTCTATATGGGATGATCCCAGGTAGTCTTTCAGGTTTTATATGAGTTACCGTCAAGACCCTAAAGCTAGGAATTTGGCCTTCGCTTTGTTTGATGGCATTGCGTCTGCTGTATCGGAACGAACGTCGAGGTGGTGACCACTCCATATGGAATGATCTCCGGTAGTCTTTTAGGTTTTATATGAGTTACCACCAAGACCCTGAAGCTAGGAATTTGTCCTTTGCTTCGTTTGCTTTGGCGTGTCCGAATCCTGTTGGAGGAAGGACGCTGTAGTGACATTTTTTCTACTGTATCGAGACGAACGTCGATGTGTGACCAATCCATATGGGATGATCTCCGGTAGTCTTTCAGGTTTTATATGAGTTGCCGTCAAGACCCTGAAGCTAGGAAATTGGCCTTCGCTTCGTTTGCTTTGGCGTTTCCGAATCCTACTAAAAGAAGGACGCTGTAGTGACATTTTGTCTGCTGTATCGAGACGAACGTCGAGGTAGTGAACACTCCATGTGGGATGATCTCCGGTAGTCTTTTAGGTTTTATATGAGTTACCATCAAGACCCTGAAGCTAGGAATTTGGCCTTCGCTTCGTTTACTTTGGCGTGTCCGAATCCTATTGGAGGAAGGACACCGTAGTGACATCTTGTCTGCTGTATCGAGATGAACGTCGAGGTGGTGACCAGTCCATGTGGGATGATCTCCGGTAGTCTTTCAGATTTTATATGAGTTACCGTCAAGACCCTGAAGCTAAGAATTTGGCCTTCGCTTCGTTTCCTTTGGCGTGTCCGAATCCTGCTAGAGGAAGGACGCTGTAGTGACATTTTGTCTGCTGTATCGAGACGAACGTCAAGGTAGTGACCACTCCATGTGGGATGATCTCCAGTAGTCTTTTAGGTTTTATATGAGTTACCGCCAAGACCCTGAAGCTAGGAATTTGGCCTTCGTTTTGTTTGGTTTGGCGTGTCCGAATCCTGTTAGAGGAAGGACACTATAGTGACATCTCGTCTGCTGTATCGAGACGAACGTCGAGGTGGTGACCAGTCCATGTAGGATGATCTCCGGTAGTCTTTCAAGTTTTATATGAGTTACCGTCAAGACCCTGAAGCTAGGAATTTGGCCTTCGCTTCGTTTGCTTTGGCATGTCCGAATCCTGCTAGAGGAAGGACGCTGTAGTGACATTTTGTCTGCTGTATCGAGACGAACGTCGAGTTAGTTACCACTCCATATGGGATGATCTTCGGTAGTCTTTCAGGTTTTATATGAGTTACCGTCAAGACCCTGAAGCTAGGAATTTGGCCTTCGTTTCGTTTGCTTTGGCGTGTCCGAATCCTGTTGGAGGAAGGATGCTGTAGTGACATCTCGTCTGCTGTATCGAGACGAACGTCGAGGTGGTGACCACTCCATGTGGGATGATCTCCGGTAGTCTTTCAGGTTTTATCTGAGTTACCGTCAAGACCCTGAAGCTAAGAATTTGGCCTTCGTTTCATTTTGTTTCGACCGTAAGGTCTTTCGTTGATGTTGTATCTGCATCCTGCTGGATTGCGAAGGAACACCGTTGTTGACATTGCGTCTGGTGTAGCGAGATGAATGCTGAGGTGGAGCTGGGATTTTGCCGTCACTCCACTTTGTTTCGACCGTGAGTTCATTTGTTGACGTTGCATCTGCATCCTGCTGGACTACAAAGGAACGCCATTGTTGACATTGCGTCTGCTGTAACGAGACAAATGTCGAGGTGGTCTCTAGGTTGTCTTTGAACCGTTGAGATTTAGAATTAGGGACTATGCCGTGGCTCCGTTTGGTGATGTCGCTTCTGAATCCTGTTGGAATGAGGAGGATCACCGTTGCTAATTTTTAGGCTGTAAATGTTGCCGTTAAAATTTCGAACTGGTTACTATGCCGTGGCTCCGTTTCATTGTGTCGCTTCCGTGCCTTACTGGCATAAGGAGGAACGCTGTTGTTGGTCTTCTGGGATGCAGATGTGACTGTTGAGACTTGGCTCTATTTCTGATGGAGCCTGTGGGATGATATGGTTCCCTCTTTGTTTGCGCCCGTGGATTGTATACAGGGATCGATGTGATATCACCTGTAGGGCAAGAGTTTCATTTCATTTCATTTTTTTTATTTCTTCCCGTGATGCTCTATCATTTTAGCTTTTATATCGCGAAAGTCGCGATTGCCCAATCATTTCGGCTGTTTTTTCGCGGTGCCCAATCATTTCGGCCATTTGTTTTGTTTTTACTCACTGTTTTTTATTGCGAGTTGCCGAATCATTTCGGCTGTTTTTGGTATGCATACATTTTTACTTGCTGATTTCATTGCAAGTTGTCACATCATTTCGGCTGTTTCATATGTATTTTTGGCTTGCTGAATTTTTATCGCGAGTGTGGAACTTGGAATCTGGTGCCAATCTCTGCATCAGCATCGCTACGACTGGAATACTGCCAGTAGTGAATCATCATTTACCTTTGTCGATGTCGAACAAAGGTGGCTTAGTAAACAGGGTTAAGATCCTGTCGACTAAGGATTTTGACTTCATGAGCCGTAAGGGTCTCATAAAGGTATTTCTCCCTATGACTTGTGAGGTTCTCGTAGGTGCGTTTTCTCCTTAAGAATCATGAGGAGTCTTAAGTATATGGTCTCTTATAAGTCATAAGGATCTTACAAGAGTGTTTTCTCCTTATAAGTCGAGAGAACTTACAAGTGTCTTTTGCCATATGAGCATATCCTCAGTCTCCGGTGGGACTTTGTTAGGGAAATGCTTATTCGCGCCCGTGGATTGTATACAAAGGTCAGCGTTGAACCGCTTGTAGGGCCGTATTGGAGGTTGTGATGGCTGCTTAAGAACAGGTTCAGATCCCTGTAGCTTAAGGCTTTTGAATCCTATGAGCCGTGAGGGTTTCATAGGAGGGTTCTCCTTACGAGTCGTGAGGATCTCGCAAGTGTAGTTTTTCCTTAGGAATCTGGGGATCCCTAAGTGTGTTGTTCTCTTGTGAGTCGTAAGGATCTCATGCAAGTGGTTTCTCCTCACAAGGTCGAGAGGACCTTGCAAGTGTCTTTTAACGAGATTGCGCCCTTTCGGGTTTTCACAAAACTTGTCGGTAGCCCTGCTGTTTTTACTCATGGAGCCCTTTCGGGTTTTCATCCATGCCCATCTCGCTTGTAGATGTACCGTTTTTTTGCACCACGTCAGCCTGGGGACAGTACAAGTTGGTAGTAGTTTAACGACGTTTCGGTCATGGGTCAGAGATTTTTCGGGCAGCGTACGATTATGCAGCTAGATTTTCTCGCAAATCTTCGCATCTTTTGTGTCGAAGGTGGATTCCTTGAAGAGAAGGCTGAGGGCGATTTCTTCATCAGAGTCGCTTCCAAAGGTGATAACTTGCGATCCCTTAGTGTCGATTATGTGACAGTTGTCAGCGGCTCTTTTGCGCTCATCTGTCATACTTTTCTGTTCCCGATGAGCCTTGTGTTTCACTCGTTGAACGCGTTGTCGGTGAGCAACATATCCCTGCCACCAGTTTTTAAAGGCTATGCATTCCTCGGTAGGGTGTGCAATTCTCTGATGGTATAAGCAGAAGTTAGGATGTATGTTCGCTTCATCAAGATGTGTACTACAAGGAGAATTTCCTCTGAAAGAGGGCAACTTCATTCCCATTGATATGGCTTTGGCGAACCTTTTCCTTGTCTTGAACCTGCTTTTATCTGTCGCGGGCATGCCTCGGTCTGGTTGGGGTGTTTTAACCTTTTCGTCTTTCTCTGACGTTTGGCTTTTTCAAATATGGCCATTTCGCGCTCTCGATCAGCTTTGCTTTACAGAAGAGCTTCGTTCAGGAATGCATCAATCATTTCGTCTGATGGCCCTAGAAGTTTCGGCTCAGGATCTGCCCCCAATTTCTTTGCGTCAGGAGCCTCTTCACCGTTTATCAACGAATGAGAGATCATATGGCAGCTTGCCACATAATCCTCAGGTTCATCCAACGAGTCTTCTCCATTGTCATCATCTCCGTCCTCATGGACATGGCTGAGAAATTCTTGGAGTGTGATTGGGGTCCGCGCCTTCTGGTTATATTCTTCCAGCGCGTCAATCTGTTTTTGCAGGTCTGTGCGCTTGTCATCAAGCTTCATGGGCTTTTGGGTCTTCTTCTTCTTCTTCAAAGACTTTGACGGCTGGGTGCGAGCGCTTTGACTATCACCACCAATTTTTGTAGTTGGGCGCGATTTCAGCATTCCCTCGACGATCTCGGGTTCCAGTGGATTTTTCCACTTGATTGTCGGGCATGTTTGGAGATCCTTCAGCATTCTTTTCGTTCTTGCTGAAAGAACAACTTCCCATGGGGCTTCCCTTATGAATGAGCATGATGCCCCCGGCATGTCCACTTTATTAGGGGCGTGAGGTTGTGGCGGGTTCACCTTCCAGTTTTCGGATAATGCAAACTTGACTTGTTGGTATTGGTCCTCAATCCAGCCTTTGAAAATGAACCAATCTTCGATTGGATGGCTTACTGCTTGGTGGTAAGGGCAGTAATTAGGACTGTTGAATTGCCTAGCTGCAACAGACATTTTGGATCCGGCAGATTGATGAGTCTGTTGCGTACTGCCAGCTTGAACAGTCTCCTCGTTTTATCTTAGGGAAACGAGTAAGGATGTCCCTGTCTCTCCTCGAGGGATGGGCGTGGACGCATATTGTTTTGGCGAATAACCGGCTTTAAGTTGCTCGTCTGTTGTGCGACGAAAGTTGCTTTTCCTTTCCCTTTTTCATTCCGCGGCTCCGGCTTTGATGGAGACGGTCTATGACCCATCTGGTCCATTTGGGCCAGTTTGTCGATCAAGGCCTGGAATATGGTCGGGTTGAAGAACATCATAAATTGGGAAATATTTGCTTGAAGGTCAAGAGTACCCACAAACATGCCCACTGCAGACGCTTCTTCGATGCGCTGCTCGCACTTCGACCTTAAGTTCCGCCACCGTATTGCGTATCGAACCCATTTCTCACCAGGTTTCACCCTGGCATTGATCAATGCCATGATTGGGGTGCGTTCTCTAGCACTCGCGAAACGCTGGGTGAATAGCAGCTCCATCTCTGCAAAAGTTTTGACGGGGTCGTTAAGAAGCTCCGAATACCATTCGAACGCTGTCTCCTACAAGCTACCAACAAACTGGCGGAGCAGAAGTTTATCATCACCTCCAGTGTTGCTGCACAAGGCTCTGAATTGAGTGACGTGGTGGTGGGGATTGCCCGTCCCTTTATATACATGGAACTTAAGAATCGTGTATCCTGGCGGATACTTGATCTGATCATACCATCCTGGATATGGTCGCCCAGTTCTGACAACTTGGCCAGTTGCTTCATTTGCATGATGAGCCCGTATTTGCTGAGCTATATAATCATCCAGGGAAGCTTTTGAGATGGTCTCTTCTTTGGCTGCTGAACAACCTGGAAGGGGATTTGACGTCTCTGCTCGGTCATCTTCGAGGATAATCGGAGAATCTTGAGTTGGAGGGTCCGGCTGGATCATCATGCCCATCATATCTTGGAATAAAAACGCCATTCGTTTTATGTTGGCAGCTTGTTCCGCTGCCTCTTTGTCCTTCTTTTCGAGGATTCTGCGGAGGAACTCGGTATCAGTTTCTTTTTCTTGACGTTGCTCCGATGATGTTTCCGGGCTTTCTTTTGGCCCAGTGAGTGCGGCCATTTACGTTAGCATTTCCTGAAGCTTCTGTTGTTGCTCCTAGGCCTTTGTTACGGATCGTGTAAGCGGTCGATGACCCGTTGGGATACGGCTATCCTCTTTCCCGGATGCCATATAGACGGTATGCACCACCATGTCCCCAGCCTTAGGGCGTTTGGGCTCAGTGGTCTTGCGATTCATCGCAGACTCAGGGATTTTCTCCGGCCTTCTCCTCTTATGAGCAGTCGAGGTTGAGGGGGCCGTTGCAGTGGGCACCCAAACAGCTGTCACCTTCTGTGGCTTGACAGGGCGGTCGTCTTCTCGCTGAACTTTCACCTTTTTCTGTCGGCGAGAGTAATCTTCATCAATCACCGAGTCCTGGACCTATTGCCAAACTTTATAAATTTTAGAGGATAGCCGCTGAGAGGGCTGCTCTAGCTTTGCCTTAGTAGCATTCTCGATGGGTGGAGGAGATCTCTTCAGCACGGCAGTCAGAGATTTTTTGCGCACCCTCCTTAGCAGTTCAAAGCTGTTCTCAGTTGGAACAGCAGCATCAACTTCCACGGTTCGAGCCGGCGGAGTCAGTCCAGAAAGGGAATTGCCCCCAGCTTTCCTCACTTGGCGCCAGTGACGACGTCAAGCATGTCGTGCGGCTGGGATTACCTCCGCTGTTTGATCAGCTTTTCCATGCCTCCTGTTCTGATGAGAGTCTTTTGTTGGCGCCAGCCTGTCAAAGACAGATGCTCACTGAGAGGGAATGGCTAATCGTGAAAAGGCTGATTTTCGTGCAGGGGAAACAAACTTGGTTACTTCACCCGGAGTAAGAGCTGAAATGGTCAGTCTCGTGAAGACCAACCCTTTAGCCGGAGAAGCCACTTTGGTGACTTCGGGAGTAAGAACAGCTATCCACTTTGGGATAACGCCTTCTAGTATTGCGGGCTTCTTCACAGGCCCGTTGGAGTTTTGGCCCAGTCTGCTGAAAACTGAGACGCTTGGTTTGGGCGACCCGTTAAGAGGGGCCGCAGTAGTGGTAAGCCGATCAAAGACCGACTTCTTCGGAGCTTCTTATGATGGTACAGGAGCGTTGAAGCTTGTTGGCGGGATCATGGTCCCGAAAAACAATCCAGAGGTGGCCTGAGTCACCCGTTCCACCGGCATAGCGAAGATGGAGGTCACTTGGGACCCGTAAGTCACTCCTCCGGACGGGATAGAGCGAGAGTTGCAGTTGCAGTTAATGCAGTTTGAAGCCATCGATCTTCTTTTTTTTGCACGGGGCAAGACACCAAATCTTAGTAACTCGAATCAAGGGCAACCATGTGAAACCGCGACTTGTTCGCAAAACACGACACACGAAGTGTGGAGTGGAAAGAGAAAGAGGTCCCACCAGGCGTGCCAGAGTCTGTTCCCCACCGAAAACACGGAGACGCGACCGCGCAGGTCCGTCTTGCCTGAATTTCGGGTCAGATGCTAATAGGTTCTATCCGTCCACCTCTCCGAAGATGCCAAGTTGATTTATGGTACCGTATATCGAAGGTTTAAACGGATGCGGCCGATGTAGCAGACTTCATCAAATTCCCCCTCATAGTGAGGGGTTTTTGATTGTGGGGACGCTCTTCCCTGCAGGCGCAATCCCCTACAGTTAATTACGCTACCGCATCGCGGTAACCACTTTCTCCTTCTCCAGATGGTCACTTCGTGTCGTGGGTGTTTGTTTTGTTTTTAGTTACCCGTGGATTGTATACGGAGACTAATTTATGTTATCGCCCGTAGGGCTTGGATTAGTCCAAATCCATATCTTCTTAGATTTGGGTTTAGGGTTTGGGTTTAAGGATACGTTAGTCTCATTTGAGACTAAGATCAACTTAAATGTTTGTTAAGGATACGTTAGTCTAGTTTTAGACTAAGATCAACTTAACGGGATCGTTTAGATCCAACAAAAGAGCATTTGGGCTCTATTGTTTAGTTTAGGGACATTGCGGTCGATTACCAGTTTAAGAACAATGGTTGTTCATTACCAGTTTAAGGACATGGTGGTCCAATGTTAGTTTAAGGACATCTCGGTCCAAGGTTAAGGACATCATAGTCCATAGGTTTAAGGACCCTACAGTCCAGGTTAAGGACATCATAGTCCGTGAGTTTAAAGACCTCATAGTCAAGGTTAAGGATATCATATTTCATGAGTTTAAAGACCTCACAGTCAAAGTTAAGGACATCATAGTCCGTGAGTTTAAAGACCTCACAGTCAAGGTTAAGGACATCATAGTCCATGGGCTTAAGGACCCCACAATCCATGAAATGTATGGTTTTCGGGACCCGTCACCTCTCTGAAGACCTTGAACGATTACAACGACAAATATCAGAGGAGTTCAGAGATGTACCCTTAAACCGATGTGGTTTGAGAGACCTATAGTCTATTTGGGACTAAGATCTTTGATTTATAAGCATATGAACTCAATTAATCTAAATTGAGGACTTATGGCCAATTTGGGCTAAGTCCATTCAATTACAATATTCAACATTTGTTTTTGAGTTGTTAGATGTTTGTTTGAGCCCAATCCCTTTAAAAATGCTAAGCATTGGTTTGGTCTCTGACAATGTTTTTTCTTTAGTTGAATGCTGTGCAGTTATCATAGCTCCAGGCTCATTCAAAGAACAGTTTATGTTCTGTCCAAGCGCACATGAAAGCATATGGCACACTTGGCACTTGTGCCAGTCGATGAGCCCAGTGCGCTATAGTTAAAGCGCCAATGCACTTTGCGCCAGATATGAAGCGCTAATGTGCTTAGCGCTTTGCGCTAAATGTAGAGCGCTGATCCGCTTAGCGCTTTGCGCTAGATGTAGAGCACTGATGCGCTATAGTTGAAGCGTTGAGGCATTTGGCGCTGGTGCTATATAATGAGCGCGAAGCGCTTTTAGTAATGCAGCACACACGTGAGGAGCACGTGGCGCGCTTAGGGCTGAGCGCTAGCCAATGAGCGCAGTGCGCTGTGTTTGAAGCGCTATGGCACTGCAGCGCTTTGCGTTAGATGAAGAGCACTAAGGCACTTTTGAATTAGGAGCGCTAAGGCTCTTATTAGATTAAGAGCGCTAAGGCTCTTCTTAGGTTAACTTTGCACTCTGTAGATTATCTGTTCTTTGATAAGTGTCTTTGTCTCAAGATTCTAAGAACAAAGTTCTTAGTTCATAGGAGATATTTCAATCTCTTTTTTATGAAAGGCTTTGCCTTTATGGATCTGTGATCCTAAGAGAATTGAATAATTCTCCCCCCTTTATAATGAGATGTTCATAATCTCTTTTATGAAAGACAACTTTTTCTTATAGATCTATGATCTGTGAAAGAAGTAAATACTTCTGTTTATATTGAGATGATTTCGTCTGTATATATTCTTTTTACCTTGAAAAAAAATTGTCTTTTGCCGAGAGCTTCTTCTTCTTCTTGAGATTTTCTCAAAGTTTATGGGGGGGTTCCTCTTTTTTAAGACTTGAAGTCTTGGGGCCTTTATATAGGGCAAGCTGATCAGTTCGATCAGTTAAAGAGATCTTTTCTCTAATTGATTTGGGAATTTCCCCACCGTCGGATCTTTGATCCACGGGCTTCTGATTTACAGAAGATAATCTCCTTGTTTTTAACAAGATTGAGAAATCTTTGCCCCCTTACAAAATTTGTTCTGTATCTTTTAGTGATTTTTAATCACCATTGGATCATTGATCCAACGGTGTTCCAAATTCAGGGCATAATCTTTTCTGTTTGGAAAGTTTCAACAGAATTTCATTATTGTTAATTGATGATTTAATCGTATCCGTTGGATATTTAATTCAACGGTGAGGAACATTTAGTTCCAGTGCTAGCGCTTATGCGCTCTGTCCATGGTGCGCTACTTTGGAGTGCAACGCTCTTAGCGCTAGCGCAGACATGCTTTGCACATGGTGCGCTACTTGGAGTGCAGTGCATCTAGCGCTAGAGCCTATGCGCTTTGCACGGGGTGCGCTAGTTGTAGCACAGCGCTTTTATAAAAGTGCAGCTTTAATTCAAATTTCGAATTCTGAACAGAGCTTGCTCTAATTGGGGAAACAGGCGTATAGCACCCCCGCAAACTTTGATGGAAACCGATTTATATATAGAATATAATTAAGGAAACCTTTAATAGAAAGCTATGTATAGAGTTAAAGGATAGTTAGAGAACCATATTAGAAACTAAAGGATAGTTAGTAGTGATATAATACGATTAATACGTGATGACGAGGTTCGAGGATGATGTTCGATGATAGTGTTGTTTTGGATACTATATGACTAGATAACCGACGTAAATGTGTCATCCGAACCATACATATTTCCAAACTGAAGAATCGTATACATCTTTAAATGGATTCCTTGAGGGACGTTATGGATTTTCAATGATATATTTTTCTTAAAAACACCGTAGCCCCTACTTTCAAAACTACGATTTGCATCTTTTAAAAACCGATTGTATGGTTCGGGTGTGTATGTTAGATTAGATATGTATGCTTATAGTAAAGGTAGAATGTATTGGTAGAATTGACTTGATGTGGGAGATAAATGCGATGAAAGGAACATATGATGTAATATGATGATTTGATGATATGTTGGTATACGGATGCGAGTCGATTGAGATGATTGATACCTTCGCCGGTCCCCTGATATGAGATTGTTATGGATGTGACCTGGGACATAGGTATATAGATATATGTAATGTTGTGAATCTTGAATGATAAGCCGTGCGAAACATTAGATCCGTACCCTCATTGTCATAAAGGTTGATAGGATCCCTACTGGTTTTATGCCGCCGTACGATGATTTTCCGTACGTGATGAGTTTGACTTGATGATTGATTCATACCCTTGACTAGAGGATGTCGTACGATGGATTATACCGTACGTGATGTTATGAGGCTGGATGCCGATAGATAGATTCACCGACTCAGACATATGATAGATACGTATACCTAATAGCTTTTAGCTGATGATTTACCTTATGCAGCATTCATGTTATACTCATTGCATTGTATATACCTGTGCTAGTACACTTACACCATTATCGATGATGCGTATATTACATGTACACAGATTTGCCGGCTCACACACTTCATCGTCGATAATTGCCATGTCACTACACAGTAGAATTGCTGCATCATGATATGACTCCTTGCATGATCCACTTGCTATAGTTACATATGCACCCTTATATGATGTTGTATTTGACTTTGGAGAATTTGGGAACCGAAAGATATATGTTTAAACCGGATTCCTTTAAAAGAGCGGTTTTCCCTCGATATGTGCATGTTACTATTCCATATTGCATGATATACGGATATGCTTACATTTCTGTTATATGTCACATACATCATGCTTTACGATTAAACGCAATGAGATATGTCGTTTTCATAAGATTTCTGGATTTGAGAACCGTGGTCATTTTAAAAGAAAGTATGTATCATTTTAAAAACCCGGTTTCTATTGATATGATAGTTCAGTGCGTCCACCATGCGTTTTCTCAGTTCTGAGACATATGACGGTGATACCCGATCGAGGAGCTGGATGAGACCGATTGCGGGTACATGGTGGACCCGGTATGGTACCCTCGGGCAAGAAAGGGATGCTGTGCAGCAGACGGTGAGTCTGGCAGAGGGACTACTACCTACCGGTGATAGTATTTGGGCTCGGCAGATATCCGGAGGATACCGACCAGAGTCGAGAGATGATATGGGCCGATCCGGACTGACTGAGCCCGAGAGATATGAGGATTTACATGTCGATGCTGGACACGGTTTTCATGATGTTTTCGAGTATCGATGCTCGGCACTCAGGTTTCATGATTTTGATGTGTCGCGAGGGACACACGTTGATTTATATCCTCATATTTTCATGCATATGCTTTTATGATACATATATTGATGATATAGTTGGACGAGATCCACATGCATACATACATTGATGATATGGTTGGACGAGATCCGCATGCATACAGACATTGATCATACGATTGGATGATATTCGCATACATATAGGTGTTGATTACATTGTTGGCACACACACATATATGGTCACCCTAGATATCATAGTATTACCTTTATGATACAGTTGACCTAGGTGTCGTTGTTTATTCGATTTCTATCTGTTGATATCTTTCTATTCACGAGTTGGCAACTCACTCCTATTGTGCCACGTTCTTGCAAGTTGACCGCACGGATCAGTAGCGGCATCACTGGCACATAACTAATTTTGGGTGGTTTGCTTGGTAGGTGGGACATTTGTATCGTACCCACTCTTGTATTATATTTCATATTGTATCTAGTTAACTCCATCAATCAAAACTAGTGTTTGTATAAGTAATGAGACTTAGCAAGACTTGTAGTTGCGAGATTGAGCGATGGGGTTTATATTCGCTTTTTGAGTTGATATCTTGCTTATTTATTCTCTTTTGTGGTGAACTTCGCCGTTGGGCGTCGTATACTTATTTTTATGCTTTGCGTGGTTGTGATCCGCCGTCTGGCGAAGAGCTAGCTCCCGCTTGGGGATGCCTTTACTATATCTATGTATTTGTTGTTTTGGATCAAAATATACAAAGGAGGTGCTGCCCAAATTTTTAAAAGACGAAACATGTTTTCAAACTAATAAATTCTACTTGCATTTTTCATGATTCCTTTTCTATGCATTTAAGAAAACTGGATTTCATTATACCTTTATTTCAAAACCGCACCTCTTTTATTTTTCTTAAAGAGTTTTAGATTTCTGGGTTTCGGCTTACTTGAATTATGTTACGCCTTTAGACGTCGCGTGATTCAAGTGCCGGTCACGAGCTAATATTTCGGGTCGTGACAACCTTGTATTACCAAGTGGTAATATATTGATTCTGAATGAATGCTATTGCATATCGAACCTGATATGCAATATTATATCAGTTTCTTTATTAAGTAAAGAAGGATATAATTTTGTAGTACAGGATAATGTTATGAACATCTTCCTGAATCAAAAGTTGATTGGATCAGGCTCGTTAAATAATGGCATATACGTTCTAAATCAAAGTACAGTTCTTAATGTGCAGAACACACACAAGAGGAAGAGTTCAAAAATGAATGAATTCTTCTTGTGGCATTGTAGAATAGGTCATATCAATGCGACACGACTAGCTAAGTTACATAAAGATGGATATTTGAATCCGTTCGAATTTTCATCTTATGACACTTGCCAGTCATGTCTCAAAGGTAAGATGACCAAAACTCCATTTAGTGGACATAGAGAAAGAGTTACGGAACTTTTGGGACTGATACATAGTGATGTATGCGGTCCCATGTCTACACATGCTAGGAATGGTATCTCATACTTCATTACATTCACTGATGATCTCTCAAGATACGGACATGTGTTCCTGTTGAAATACAAGTCTGAAGGTTTTGAGAAATTCAAAGAATATAAGCATGAAGTCGAGAATCAAACGGGTAAAAGTATCAAGATTTTTCGATCTAATCGAGGAGGGGAATTGATCAGTCGAAAATATTGCATTTTTAACACATCAATTTCCCTATTCTTTGCAATCATCTAAAGGTGTTTGGTATAAATATAGCACATATTAGCAATTTGTCTGTAAAATATCAAATAACATGTGTTATACATTATAACCCGCATTTTGAGGGAAATTGAGTGTTTATTACTACACGCATGATTTTTGTATATCGCAACACTTGTCTCGAGATTGTGTGTAGGAAATTCTCCAGGTAAAGAGCCGGAACTGCTAAAAGTTCTGATAAAATACGTCAAGTCCAAGACTTGTGATCTGGCAGTAAATAAGAAAGTATAAAAAGATTCCAGACATCAGGAAACAGCCCTAAAGCCAACACAGGAGTACACTGGAATTTTCATGCACCAAGCCCACCAAACGGCCGTGGATCCGCGGCCGAGTTGACTCGTCGGCGGCAGCATTCTTCCCGAGGCTTATCTTTTTATGACCAAGCTTATTCGAAGTCCCTAGAAATCTCCAGAAGTTTTCCTCCAACAGCAAGTCTTCTCATGCAAGGTAGCTAACTACCTTAATCTAGAAGTTTCTTATAACTACCTTGCTTTCTATGCAAGCTTCATAACAACCTAGCTTACAAGGTAAGCAATACCTAGCTTATAAGGGAAGCTATACCTAGCTTCTAGGGGAAGCTAAAGAAAAGACTATAAAAAGGCACCTAGGGCATCATGAAAAGGTTGTTCATCATTTGAGTGGTAAAAGAATTGTAGTGAGATCCAAATCATTTCTAAAACAAATTAAGTGACACAATTTGATCCAAATCAAGTTTCATCGAGTACTGATTCAAGTAAGCATTCCACGAGTCTTTTTGAAGCAACGCCGATCTTCATCCGAGCAAGTGATCCATGACGATCCGTGAATCAAGAAGACGATGCAAAGCTAGTTCGATGATTTAGTTCCACCTCAATTCTTGTAGTCTTTGAGTGTATTGTAACGAAACATCAAATAATAAAAGGTGAAAATTCTTGATCTTGCTTTTCTTTACATTTGAGTATTATGAAGAGTTATCAATTCTTGATTGTTATCTTTTTCATGATGTTTGAGTGAAAACTCCGTTCGTGGAGGAATCGAGAAAATAGGTAGATGATGATGACTAAATTCTTGAACGATTCATAAGTATTATGAGTTTTGTAAACTTTAGAAAATTGAATCATCGACAACCTAATTTGAGCGAGATGCTTTCCTAAATGTTTTCGCTCCAAATTAGACATCAACGATCGATGATTGAATTTCTTAGAGGCTAGAATTTGAATGCCAATTAACGAAAGGACAAGAGATGATGATGAAGAAACCCTAGTTTCTTTGATAGATCCCTAAACCTCGTTGATTGCCATCGATCTAGCAACAAATCTTCAATAGATAAGAATTTGTAATCATTATTCTTCATCATCACTATCGATTAGATCGATTCCTACAAGCCTCTTTACAAATCTTGATAATTCATTCGATTTGGACATCTTCTTGAACTTTAGTATTTCTTGATTTTAAATCTGTCTCTTGATTCTTGAAACTAAATTTCACAATTATTGAATCATTTTCTTTTATCCTTTAATTTTCAACTCAACTAAAACAAGATCGATCAAATCACACTTTCCCTGTGGACGATCCGCATTCACCGATGAACCTACAAAAGACAGCGTTATTGATTGCGGTTTACAAATTTCTTTGGTTGTGATCTTTACACTTTTCAAAACACGACACGGAAATCGATTATCAATCAGGAATACTTGAGCAATAAGTTCCTTGACTATCTAAAAGAGAATGAGATTCTCTCTTGGCTTACTCCTCCATATACACCATAGCACAACGGTGTATCAGAGCGGAGGAATCGCACCCTATTAGATATGGTGTGCTTTATGATGAACACCGCTGAGTTACTGTCACGACCCGAAGGTACAGAACGTGACCAGCACTTACATTACGAAACGTCTAAAGGCGTAATGTAATCTAAGCAAACCGAAGCCCAGAAATCTAGACCATTTAAAAGAAGAAGTGTAGGAAAACAAGTTTTAAAAGCAGCATCAAATTTTCTCAAAAATTTCGGCAGAGTCTCCTTTGTAAAAACTGGCCCCAAACGGATACAAACAAGAATATATACAAAAGCAATAATAAAGGCATCCCAAAGTAGGAGCTAGCATTTTGCCAATTGGCAGTCACAACCACAAGCAAAATAATATACAATGCCGAAGGGCGAGGAACAAAACTCAGAAGAAAACCAAAATCCACCAGAAAACCATAATAATACAAGCGCGACTCTAAGGTCGAAATAAAAACAACCGGTCTTCTAAATCTACCAATAATACAAGTCTGGTTGTTGGAGCTTACTAGATACAACTGAAATAAATAGTAGTACAACGGTAGTCACGATACAAGTGAACCAACCTACCAAGCAATCACCCTGAATGAAATGGTGTGCCAGCAAGCCGCTAAGGAAACCTGTACATCTGAACCTGAAAGAAAACTTGGCACAACGGGGGTGAGTAGCCAACTCGTGAGTAGAAGACATCTGCGAGTAGAAATCACATGCACGACGATCTCCTAGATCATAATAATATACCTAACATAACACTAGACAACTAGTAGCGATAGGGTAATACGCTATGCATAAGTGTAATACGCAGTGCTCGTGTCAGTGTCACTAAGTGGCAACATATCATGTATGTATGTGATGTATGAATGCATCATGAATGAAACAATCAACCATGAAATCTGGACATATCTGTATAAGAAAATCTTTAACTTTTATCATAGTAAAATTTGTATGGTAATCTGAAACATCATCAATGAAATCCATGGAAATCTGTGTCAAGCATCGACACAAAACATATATATCTCAATGTCTCAATATCTCAAAGTCTCAATATCTCGAAATCTCAATATCTCGGGCTCCGTTAGTCCGGATCGGCCCATATCATCAAATCTCATGACAACGGTCGGTATCCTCCGGATATCCGCCGCGTCAGACATCACCAGTAGGTAGTCTTCCCCTGCTAGGCTCATCGTCTGCAACTCGAGCTTCTTGCCCCGGGGTACCATATCGGGCCCACCATGTACCCGAGACGGTTCATCCACTCTTCGAATCGGGTCTCGAAATCCAACAGAAAACACGAAATCTCATGGTGGACGACACATACATCACGAGAAAACCGCCACTTGCATTTTAAAAATGATGATACTAGGCTTTTATTAAATTCTTGCGGTTTTCCCCCAAAATCCAGAAATCTCATAGAAATCCAAATCCCAAAATCATGAGTATGTAAATAATGAGTATCGGCATAATCCCCACAATACTGCATGATAATATGAATATGTGAATGCATGAAGTGTCTAAGTAATAAATACAATATCTAAACTAGCACATTAGAGTAATCACACAATATTATATTGGACTAGCATTTAGCTGATTATATCAATAAAAATATAATATGTTTTAAAATGTACGTGACATGGCAATTACCGATGATGATGTGTGTGAGCCAGCAAATAAGTGTACGTGGAACATGCGCATCATCGGTAATGGTGCCGCTGTCCTAACAAACAGAGTTTCATATTAGCTAAAGAAACATATGTATGAATATACAATGCGATGAATACAACATGAATATAATGGTGAATGTGTAGTAAACGCACAACTATAGAATACATACTAATTACGAGTCATACATTTGTTGTTTGAAAAAGCACGAATCGTGGTTTTTAGAAAATTAGGGGCTACGGGGTTTTTTTTAAGAAAAGATATGTCCTTTGAAAAATCCGTAGTATCCCTCAGGCTATCTTTAAAAATGCGTACAATTCGTTAGTTTTGAAAATAAGTATGACTCGAGCCTAAACTAACATTTACCTAACCAACTAATGGACTAAACTAAAGAGACTAGTCGAAAGGTAAGAAGAATCCTCCTAAAATCTGAGTCGATATCCCTAGTAGTCGGCGATCCAGCCTCAATAGCATCACGTACATAGTACGATTTCCTGGAGTCAATAGTGCGGATGAATCATCACATCTATACTTCATACGGTAAAATCCATCGTACGACATCCCAAAATCGGAGTACAAGTCAACTATCACATATACATCATCGTTCGTATAGTATCATCATCAAACAATATCATGATCAAGGGTACTGTACCATAATCGCATACATTCCAATATCATCAAACATATATCATTTTCTGTGTAAATATACATCGTCAAATGATCCACTAAAATATCATGTCATATATCATATCGTGATTAAGTCATATATTATGATCTGGGTTTTATTCTAGAGTCTCGTGCATTTCAATGCCATCTATACATATCATCGTTTATATATTTCCTCATTACCCAACGATCCGCTAATATCGTAACACAGTTCATATCATTTCTCCAATATCTCACGGCATCATGCCCGATCATATCGACTCATCCCCAAGTATCATATAATACCCTCATATCACATGTATATGTTGTGTGTGTGTGTGTGTATACACACACACACACACACACACACCAAGTCAAGTTTATGTGTGTGCGTGTGTGTGTCTACATGAAACCTACGAATTCCCTCCAAAGCAATCATCCTCTTGTTAAGTCTTTCTAAATCGGTCTAATCCAACTTAAAGTCTTCAATAGTACCTTACTCGCCAAGAATCTAAGGCCACATCTGACTTCCTAATAATAGTACATAATATCCTTACTTTACGCTTGCGGAGGTGCTATACGCCATCCACCCGACTTCCCTCGTAGATATACATCTACTCACCTGGTCTTTATCTGCCGAAGTCGATGCCGCCATGCTCTTCTTCATCGTTCGAAGTCCACATGAGAGGTACCTATACGCAAACGTATATAATATCGTAAACCGAAATCGCGGACAAAACCAAAATGGCGCATGAAACGTGCATAGGTTAAAACCTATGACCCGCTCATGCAAAAGAACCAAATAACCCTCGACATCGGCGTACAAACGCCAATTGATCGAGATAAAACACAAACGTACAAATCGTAGTTCCAAAACTCACTAATTATAATATAAAATAGGGTTTAAATCATCAAAACCTTAAAATTAAATCAAATCGTTTTATTTCACAAAAACCTAGAAAGCATCAAATAACCGTTTTGGTTTTAAACTTGATATTTAAAAAAATCTAGTGGGCACAATTTTCACTAAATATCACAACTAGGTCATATAAACCATTTCTATAATTTAATCTCATCAATTTGTATTAAATCCAAAACCTAGTTTGCAAAATTATGCAATTTAGACAAATTAATTGTAACAATTTACCATTTAGCTTCTAGATTAGGTTTAGCATTACCTAACATGTTAAACTACACATTAAGACCATAATCTAATGATAAAAACCCTCACTTGAATTTTATCTCACCTACTTATATGATTTATAAAAATCTAGTTTGTATAAATATATGATTTAGATAATTTAAAAGTATCAATTTGCAAGCTAGCAACTAGTTTAGATTTTTTATTTCCTTAAGATGATAATCTACACCTTGTAACCATGATTACATGATAAGAACCCTAATTTGCATTCAAAATCCTTCCTTGAAATTTTAAATCTTGAAATTAAAACCACAATTAATTTTCCAATTAAGCTAGATTAAAAAAACAACCAATAATTCAACTATGGGTTAGGGTTTTATACCTCAAAGATTGTGGATTAACATGAGAACTTGCCTCCCAAAATGCTAACTTTGCTCCAAGATCCTTGCTTGTTTGGCCAAAGAATAAAGGGTATGAGTTAAATGATGAATTAGTGGAGTTTTAATTTGATTTTTGATGGAATTTTTGATGATTTTTGATAGGAAATGAACTTGGGAAAAATGAGGGCTGCCTCATGAAGGGCTCGGCCATGGAGAGGGAGGGGAGTGGAGAGAGTGTGAGGTGTGAGGAAATGTGTAGAAACATCTTAAATTATTACATCCTTTTTAGTCTTTTCAATAATTATTAAATTTTATTTATTTTCTTTATTCAATTTATCCTAGAAAATTCTAGAACCATGGAAAAGTTTGAGAAGGAATTTTGCATGTTACACACTTGATTCCAATATGTCATGGTTCACTTTTGTAAAATTAACCCATTCCAATTTGTAATTTACACTAATTTAAGGTATAATTAAAAGCTTATATTAATATTTAAAATAATTAATTAAGGAAAAATATTTGAGTAAACTAGAAATTTACAAGTGACCAAATAAATACCAAATACTAGCAATTACATAGTTAAAATAAACGTATTTTAGTTTATATTGAAAAATAATTGTAGTTGAGTTTTACGGAAAATACGGTTTATTTTACTGATTATCAGAAAATTCACCTAAAGGGTTTTATTTATTTATTTATTTTTAAAACGTTACAGTTACCTATTTCCTTTTGGAGTTATGCGCTGAAAACAACCGCATACCTATTGAATAGAGTTTCAACCAAATCGGTGCCTACCACTCCATATGAGATATGGAATGGGAAGAGACCATCTCTTAAACGAGTTAAGATATGGGGTTGTCCGGCTTATGTTAAAACGCAAAATCCGCACAAGCTCGAGACAAGATCAGTTCTTTCCAAGTTTGTGGGATATCCAAGCAATTTATATGAATATCATTTATACCTCAGTGAAGAGCAAGAAGTGTTTGTTGCTCAACATGCCACCTTTTTAGAAAAGGAATTTCTTGCAAAAGAGATCAGTAGCAATGAGGTAGAACTGGAAGAAGTTCCAGCAGCACATGCTACAACTGACGATTAGGTGGAACCAGAGGATTCGATAGTTCTCAACGAACCTCAGCCGCTCCGCCGATCTAGTAGGGTTCCTCATTCACCTGAGAGATACTACGGTTTTCTCATTGATGGTGGAAGCGAGGACTGCATCATGGAAGATGATGACCCAACTAGTTTCGAGCAGGCCATCATGAGTGGGGACTCTATGAAATGGCTCGATGCAATGCGATCTGAGATGGAATCCATGTACACCAACAAAGTATGGACTTTGGAAGTTGCTCCTGAAGGGGTAAAATCCATTGGGAGCAAATGGATCTTTAAGAAGAATCTTGGTGTAGATGGAAAAGTCGAGACTTTCAAAGCTAGACTTGTTGCAAAGGGTTTTCGTCAACGATCAGGTGTGGATTATGACGAAACCTTTTCTCCAGTGGCTATGCTTAAGTCCATCCGGATCTTACTTGCCATTGTTGCATATCATGACTACGAAATCTGACAAATGGATATTAAGACTGCCTTTCTAAATGGTTATTTAGAAGAGTGTGTGTACATGACTCAGCCAGAGGGCTTCGTAGACAGTGGGAGTAGCGGAAAGGTGTGCAAGCTGCATAAATCCATCTACGGGTTAAAGTAGGCATCGCGGAATTGGAACATCTGTTTTGATGTGGTAGTCAAAGAGTTTGACTTCATCAAGAACGTAGATGAACCTTGTATATACAAGAAGGTGACAGAGAGTAAGGTTGTCTTCCTCGTATTGTACGTGGATGACATATTCTTGATAGGAAATGATGTTCCTATGCTGCACTCGGTCAAGCATTTCTTATCACAAAGATTCTCAATGAAAGATTTAGGTGATGCCTCCTGCATCTTGGGAATTAAGATCTATAGAGATAGATCTAAACAGATACTGAGATTTTCCCAATCCAGGTATATTGACACCATACTAAAGAGGTTTAGTATGGAAGAATCGAAGTGTGGGAATTTACCCACGATCTATAAACTCACTCTCTCCAAAGAGATGTCTCCTAAGACTGATTTGGAGAGAGTTCGCATGCAAGGGATACCCTATGCTTCGGCAGTAGGCTCTATCATGTACGCGATGCTATGTACCAGACACGATGTTGAATACTCACTAAGTATAGTGAGTAGGTATCAAGCAGATCCAGGAGAGAGTCACTGGACAGCAGTGAAGAACATTCTCAAGTACTTAAGAAGGACTAAAGAGATGTTCTTGGTGTATGGTAACGGAGAATTCCAAGTGGAGTCCTTTACCGATTCGAGCTTCCAAAGTGATAAGGACAACTTTAAGTCGCACTCGAGATTTGTCTTTACCCTCAATTGAGGGGCGGTTTGTTGGAAGAGTTCCAAACAGGAAACCGTTGCAGACTCGACGATGGAGGCTGAATACATCGCTGCCAACGATGCTGTCAAAGAGGCTGTCTGGATGAAGAGGTTCATAAATGAACTTGGAGTGGTTCTATCCATTGAGCATCTAATACTTTTGTATTATGATAACAATGGAGCTATGTCTTTGGCAAAGGAACCCAGGTCTCATCAGAGATCCAAGCATATTCTGAGGCGGTATCACCTGATCAGGGAGATAGTTGATCGCCGGGAGATCGAGGTCAGGAGAGTAGACACGAAGGATAACACTGCGGATCCATTCACAAAGGTCATTCCCCAGATACAATTTGAGAGACTCTTCGGGATGTTGGTTATGAGATACTACAACAGCTGGCCTTAGTGCAAGTGGGAGATTGTTAGTTATGCATATGCCCTAGAGGTCATTGTTGTACATATGATTTATATTATAGTGGATGCTTGGATATATATAGAGAGGACTTTCTTGCTCGTATGATAGATTGCTATCTGGTTGTTCTTTGTCTTAACATGTTGACTTGTATTGTGTTACTGTCTTGCTTTCAAATGTTGATAAAGCCCTTAGGATATGTACTTGACTACTAGGACTATGATGCAGATCATACTAGTGGGGCCAAGGTAGTCCACAAGTACATCTTATAACTGTTCCTAGTCGAGGGTGTATCGAGATAGGGCATCGATACTCCAGAGTATACTAGCGTATACACATCATGACCCATATGATGGATGATGGATGATCCCGCATCCATTGGTGTTTGACATCAAAGATGGTATACGGATGGTCAGTGGAGATTGGGTACACTGAACGGACTCGCCGAGAACTCCTTGGCTGTATTATACATATCGTCAGATAGCAGTTCTCTGGTGATACTGGTACAGGTTAGTCTGTAGACCCGAGATCGTCATAGAGTCTTGTGTGATTCCCACTGTGCTTTGATTTCCACCTTACCATGTTCAAGAAAACGTGCAAAACAGTGGCTTTTGGGTACAGTCCCGAATCACATGGAGGTAATGAGAGATAGGAGGGGTTTAGTCTCTCATGGTATTGGGGGTTGATGTTGCGCTGTGTTCGATTGGCTATAACTGGAAGTCTCTGGCCAGTGCTGATATGGAGATCTACTGGTAAGTGTTATCAGTAGTTTCTCGACATGTTATGAGCCTCACATTGACACGACTTATCGGTTACTGGGGTCTGACGTTAACCACCCTAGACTGGATATGCGACATATCAGATGAAGAGACCGGACTGTACGGTAGTGTTTACTGATTGGATTCGCAGGAGTATGTATAGGCTTGCTTGTTGATTTTCTGGTTGCTCAATACCCGGGTAGCTGTTAGGTTTAGCTTACCGCTTACAGCTTGTGGGTGTTTGATATGATCATCACCAATTGCCAACGTATTAACGAGTCTTTAGAGCACATATGTGATATGTGCGGGACCGAGATTGATACGTGTATGTGATACCGTATTCTATTCTCGCTATATATGATATCGGCCGGGTATGTGTGATATAGCGGGGTTATCGGATCAAGTGTTGATTCGATAAAATGATACATATTATATGCTCACTTAAGTATTTATTGTTCTCACTTATTACACATTTAACATATATGTGATATATGTTTATTGTATTATTTTCTTTTGTTCACAAATGATATATATATGATATATATTATTAATGTGACATGTTTGGTTATACATGCAACATGGGTGTATGAGACTTACACCTTGCTATTAATAATGTTTAGGTTTCTATTTATATCAAGTAATTCAAAATTAAGTGGAAATGACTCATGGTTACAAGCTTGGAGAAGCTTGTTGGTAACCATTGACTTAGTCCACCCTTTTTGTTTCACTTGAGATATTTTGTTAACCTAACCATTACACATAGTCATGGTTAACTCTCTATATGAGTTAGTGGATGACATACACTCATCCTTGGTTGCATTTCTAACCTCACTCTCATTCTCTCTTGATTGATCATCTCCTTCATCTCCTTCAAGCTTCTAGGTTTTGAGGAGACAAAGAAAAATAGTGAGAAATTAAATAATAAAGTGAGCAAAATTCCTACTTCATCATCCTCTTCTATACTAGCCATATAGTTTAGTGTGTTGGCTTCACTAATTCATAATTAGTGAAGAGATAGCTTGAGTTTGTGTTTCCTCGAAGTAGATCATCTTGGATTTCGAAGTCTTCAAGCAAGCATGGATCATTTGACTTGTGGAGCCTCTCAAGAGTCCGGGAGTTCTTGGATCGCAGTGAAGGGACCACTACTCGGAGCTTATGAAGCGAAGGAACGGACTACAAAGGTTGTAATCCCAAATCACTTAGTTGTAAAGTTGATTAGATGCAAAGTTAACTCTAATTCTCTAGTTCGATTACTTGGTTTGTTTGTTTAGCACCCCAAAATTTTAAAATAGCATGATTGATGCTTGCCAAAACCTTGCTAAGGTGCTAAGACAACCCTACATCATCTACATCTGATCTGGTACATAACATCGCATACATGATAGAGCCTACTGCAGAGGCATAGGGTATCCCTTGCACGCAAGCTCTCTCCAAAACAATCTCGGGAGACATCTTTTTGGAGAGAATGATCCATGAGTAAGTAGGTGAACCACCATGCTTAGAATCTTCCATACTAAACTCTTTTAGTATGGTGTTAATGTACTTGGATTTGGGACAATCCCAACATCCACTTAGATCTATCACCATAGATCATAATCTTCAAGATGTAGTAGGTATCATCCAGATCATCTATTGAGAATCTTCGTGATAAGAGGAGCTTGACCGAGTGTATCATAGAAAACCATTTCCTATCAAGAGTATGTCATCTACATACAATACGTGTAAGACAACCTCATTCTCTACATCCTTCTTGTATATACAAGGTTCATCTACCATTTTGATGAAGTCAAACTCTTTAACTGTCACATCAAAACAGATGTTCCAACTCCGTGATGCTTGCATTGATCCTGATGGACTTAAGCATAGCTTTGAAAGTCTCAACTTTTCCATTTACACTAATAATCTTCTCAAGATCCATTTGCTCCCAATGGGTTTTACCCCTTCAGTCACAACATACAAAGTCATACTTTGTTAGTGTACATAGATTCCATCTTTGATCGCATAGCATCCAGCAATTTCACAAAGTCTCCACTTGTGATAGCCTGGCTGAACCTAGTTGGGCCATCATCTACCATGATGCAATCCTCGCTCCCACTGTCACCGAGAAGACCGTAGTATCTCTCAAGTGGATGAGGAACCCTACCAGATTCGCGGAGAGGCTGAGGCTCGTTGGAGACTATTGAATCCTTTGGTTTCACCAAATCATCAGCTGTTAGTTTGTCAAGCTGGAACAACTTCAAGTTCTACCTTATAACCACTAATTTCTTCATAAGAAATTCTTTTTCTAAAAAGGTGGCATGCTGAGAAACAAAACACCTTTAGCTCCTCAGTGTGATAGAAGATATTCCCTCGCAAATGTTTGTGATATCCTAACAAACTTATACAGAACTGACCCTGTCTCGAGCTTGTCCGGACTCTACTTTTCAACATAGGCCAGAGAACCCCATATCTTAACTCATTTAAGACATGGTCTTTCCCATACCATATCTCATATGGAGTGGTAGGCACTGATTCGGATGGAACCCCATTCAATAGGTGTGCAGCTTCTCAAGTGCATAACTCCAAAAGGAAACAGGTAATTCAGCAATACTCATCATAGGGCGCGCCATATCTCATAGGGTGCGATGCCTCCGTCCCGATTGTTGGATATATGTATGCCCTAGAGGCCATTATTTGATAGTTGATGTATTTATACATGTGTGTCTGTGTGTGTGTGTGTGTGTCTTCAGAGGTCATTCTTGCTCGACATGATAGTATGCTATCTGACTGATTACTCTTTATCTGACATGTTCACTTGATTATGCTTTTATTCATTTCTACATGTTGATAAAGCCCTCAGGATATTTGCTTGACTATTGTGATTGCGATGCAGATCATACTAGTGGGACATATGTAGTTTATAAGCATATCCTGAAATGTTCCTAGTCGTTGTTGTATCGAGATGGGGCATCGATATTCCAGAGTAGACTAGCGTATATAATACTGGACCCATGAGATGGGCGGTGGATGATCCCACATCCATTGGTGTTTGACACCAAGATTGTATACGGGTGCTCAGTGGAGACTGGGTACACTGAACGAACTCGCCGAGAACTTCTTTATGGTATTTTATTTATCGTCGGATAGCAGTTCTCAGGTGACACTGGTACAGGTTAGTCTGTAGACCCAAGATCGTCATAGAGTCTCATGTGTTCTCCCACTGTGCTTTGACTACCCTACCACGGCTCTACTGAGTCGTGCAAACATGTGGCTTTTGGGTACAGTCCCGAGACATGTGGAGGCAATGAGCGATAAGAGAGGTTTCGTCTCTCCTGGTATTCGGGGTTGATGTTGCGCTGTGCTCTATTGGCTATATCAGCAAGTCTCTGGGCAGGGATGATGAGATTTACTGATAAGTGTTATCGGTAGTTTCTCGAACTATTATAGGCCATACACCGGTATAACTTATATTAGAGTCGACGATGCCATCCCTAGACTGGATATGCAACATATCTGACGGAGAGACCCGACTGTACGGTAAGTGTTACCGGTTGGCTCGACAGGAGTTTTGACAGGTTCGCTTGTTTTTCTTCTGCTCGCTCAATACCCGGGTATCCGTTACGTTTAGCTGACCGCTTGCGACTTATGGGTGTTTGAAATGATCTTCGCCTACTGCCGGCGTATTGATAAGTCTTAGAGTCCCATAAAGGGGTTACCTAGCTCAGGCGAATTGATGTGGGGGTGCATATGGTGATATGCGCGGTTGCCTGATTAAATGCGTGTATGAGATACCGCATTATAATCTGGCCTAATCTTTTGGTCGGGTCGTATGTGATATGACCGGTATATTAAATCAATTGTTGATTTAATATTAATGACCATTAGTCTTTTCACTTATAATTTTTTTTCTTTATTGTATGCATGAATGTTTATGTGTACATATGTTGATATGAATGCACACATGCATGCATGCATGTGTCATGGTGATGATACATTGGAATTGGCTATGCAAGACACACAAGGTTTGGATATTTAATTATTTTGATTATTGATTAAAGAATTAATTAGGATTATATCATGGTTGCTTTGTTTTTCTACACACTTCCATTGTTGACTTTGACTTGAACCATGGTTTGATTACTATACTTAAACCATGGTTTAGTCTCTACACTTAACCATGATTTAATCCCTACACTTATTGTTTAACCAAATAACAAAATATCTAGATATTTCCTAACCTTGGTTATGAATGAGTGTGACCCTCTCTCATATATTCATTTTCATTTTATTATTTGGCATAAGAATTATCTTGAGCTTGCTTAGCCTCTTCCTTCTTCTTCTTCCTCAAACCTTACTACCTCTTCATAAGTGAGTGAAGGAGAAAAAAAGTAAAGATTTTTAAGTGAGATCTAAACCCACATCACCAATATACACTAGTTTAGCCCAATAGTTTAGGTTGTTTTGCATCACTTCTATTTGTTCTTGTGAAGTAAGGAGCTTGAGCCAAGGTACTCCGCGGTGGATCATCGTGGACAAAGAAGGACTCAAGCGGACCCGTCCAAACACCGAGTTGAACCAAGGAGTCTAGCAAGGAGGTCTACAAAGGTTGTATTTACTTCCACTTAGTGTTAGACTCTTGTTTTAGTATGAGATACTATGTTGTTACTCTAAACTTCTAGTTTGATCCTAGATTAAGATTACATAGCACCCAGAAATTTATTTGTAGCATGTGTGTTGCTAGCAAACCCTACTCAAGGTGCTAAGGAATCCCAACGCCGATACACCATTGTGATGTGGTGTACTTGAAGGAGTAAGCTGAGAGAGAGTTACATTCTCCTTTTAGAAACTCCAGGAACTCCATGCGCAAGTATTCTCCTCCTCGATCACATCGAAGGACTTTAATACTTCTACCCGTCAGGTTCTTAACTTCAGCTTATATTCCTTGAATTTCTCAAAAGTTTCAGACTCGTGTTTCAACAGGAACACATGTCCGAATCTTGAGAGATCGTCGATGAATATAATGGAGTACAAAAAACCAACCCTTGTATTTTTAGACAAAGGACCGAATACATCATCATGTATCTGTCTTAAGAGTTCAGTTACTCTCTCTCTGTTTTCAGCAAATGGAGTATTGGGCATTTTACCTTTGAGACAAGACTGGCAAGTATCATAAGATGAAAATATGAACAGATTCTTATATTCATTCTTATGTAACTTAGCTGGTCGTGTCGCATTGATATGACCTAGTCTATAATGTCACAAGAAGGATTCGTTCATTTCTGAACTAGTCCTCTTGTGTGTGTTCTATATATTTTGAACTGTGGTTTGATTTAGTATGTATATGCTATTATATAACGTGTCTGATCGAATCAAGTTTTGATTCAAGAAAATGTTCAGAAAATTATCCTCCCATACAAAATTATATCCTTCTTTAACTCATTAAGGAAACCGATGTAATATTTTATATCAGGTTTGGTATGTAATAACATTCGTTCAGAATCAATGTATTAATACAAGATGATATTTTCCAACTGATTTGGCTGCAACACTTGCACCATTCTCTACACTTAGAGATATATCACCCATTCTACGTTCTCAACCTTTCTGTAGCCCATGTAACATATACATATGCGGGATCCTGATCTGGTATCACATACCAAGGAAGTAGAGGATACTGAGAAACAGTTCTCGGTAATGAACACACCCGATGAAGATGCATCAATATGCACTTTTTTCGATTGGGTGGCATGGGAATCCGTATATTCCCCTGTTTTCTGCTCGGACTTATAACAATTATAAGATAGAGCGGAACCAACGTTCCCTAGCTCAGTTTAATAAGCAGGTTCGGTCAATGCATCCATATTATTATCTTGATTAAGGCGTGACATGGTCGCTATCAGGAGAGAGAGAAGAAAACACTCTGTGTGCACTCTTGTAAAATCAGATTGGTTATTATTTTATCTAATCAGGATGTCTCCCACTGTTTTTATCAAATCTTCCTTCAAACCCTAAAAGGTAAGACTAGTCGGGATTAATTACACCCTACAAGTTCGCCAATCCTTCGGCCAGGCCAGTGTCGGTACTTTGAGGGAGGTTTCCCGTACTTTCGCACGAACTTAATTAAAGTAAACCTTTGTTTTCCCAGGGGCATAACCCTATTAACACCTTTCTAGAAACCTACTTGATCGGCTAATTGTAATGTGCAAAACTCTCCCAGGAGTAACTCTTACTCGCAGTGGGTATTGGGATCCAACTATCTCATAGAAGGTATGCAATCTCATTGCAAATTTCCACTCTTGAAATTCCCGATAATATTCTTCCCCTAACCTCCTATGACCTTGACAAATGCCAACAAACCATAGGATGCTAGTCAAGTTCAACCCGTCATTTCCTGATTGAATTAAACCCACCCCTGCGACCCTTGACAAAGGCCAATAAGGTCGCACGACTACCCTAATCCAATCGCATCATATGCTTAAGCAGATAAGCACTATTCAGATACCGCCCACTACGCCTTGACAAAGGTCAACAAACGCAGCACCAATACTAATTACTACTTATTTGAAATGACGGAGGGCTACAACAGGATTTTAAGAAAACCCCTTTGCGTAATGAACTTGATATCGTTATAAAATCGAGTGATTTTGGAAAGGAGTGTTTTTGAGGCTTTTACTAGTTTCGCTAAAGAGGTCACTCCTAGTGAAGGGATCTCGGCTATTTCCTCATCGAATGAGGTGCAGGATATTTCACAAATACCAATATGCAAAGCAAAAACTATAGAAGCAATCAAAAGAAAAACCGAGTGGGTTGTAGCATCTGCTAGTTTCTCTAAGGATGTCACTCCCGGTGAAGGGATCTTGGCTCTTTCCTTATCGAATAAGGTTCTGGATATTCTAAAAGGAATACAGCTATGCAAAGCAAAAACTAGAGCTACTAGTTTTCGAAACAAGTTTCTACAACATCTTTAGGTTTCTTTTATTTCATTAATCTCATTAATGAAGTCCCATCAAATTATGCTTCCTAAGCATCACAGAAGAAACGAAAGCAGCAATAGTAATTATATATCATATATATAATATAGGCATTCGTCTCAGAACATATCAAGTGGTCACATCACAGAATATCAGCAGCAGATGATAATCATATGAAATATTGGATATACTAGGATTTCCGTGTTAATATCAAGCCAGTAATAAACACGGATTCTACGGTCACGATGAATAGCCAAACCCACATCCCTAGACCCCTACGAGAGCGGCAAGTAACCCTCCCAATTCTAGGGTTAGGAGACCCGGTCTCGACTCCTCGAGATGGCCTCCCACTGGACCCTAGAACCCGGTTACTTGTGCTCTCCTCCTTGGGTCAATCCTAATGCGGAAAAGTAAATAATATACAATGGTGACATCATCCTCAACCCGGAAGTGTCTCAATAAAAGAATATTACATACAAGCTTTTACATGAATGAAAATTAAAAACTCTTATCTCACATAAAAAAACCGGCTATTCAAAATCGACGATACAATGTAACATATCACAGCAATATATAATATCACATGTCATCAACGTAAGTAAATATGCGTATCCCAATTGTCGTTGACATATAGCAACAAATCCGGCGATACACCACATATTACACTTACGGTCGTAGAAAAGAAAGTGAAAAACTACAACAATTGGAATCCGCAACCACCTTAGACATCATAAACCCAATGTATCACATAATTTGGATTTCATGCCAAACCAAATGAATTCCATAGACATCACATGCCTAACAATTATAAACCCCGCATTTTAGTATCGATATTGAAAACACTTTCCAATAACTTGTCGAGTAATTCAACAAGATTCCTAATAACCTGATCGAATACTCGTCAGAAACTTTAGTAGACGGCCGCACCCCCGATGCCGTCGATGAAGTGCACTAAGGCGGCACACCGTGGCCAAGAACACCCGAATGGATGCTTTTGGCGAAGGGTTCTCCTATAGTCACTTGGTTGGGGCTATGGGGCGTGGCTATCTAGTAAGATTACCCGGCGAGTATCCGCGTACACTACGTAATTGCGACAGACTTTTGATCCACATCAAAATTCCGTAGCAACCGATCAAATGAGACTAAACTGCAAGATTTATAAAATTCAAACTAGTTATCTCATAACTAATTATGTGGACTCCAAATATTGTATCACAATCACAGATAGCTAGATGAAGTTAAACTTTTCGATTGAATAAACAAACACCCAATCTTTCCCAAAGAGCTCAACACTTGTGCGGAGTTCAAAAAGTACCCAGAACATGCCACAGCACCTATGAACCAGCCGTAAAAGGGTCAACCAATGCCTCACCTGTGGCACCGCTGAACTACCACAAACCCTAGGATTTGATGGCAGTTCTGACGGTCACAGAATCGAGTTAGGGTTTCGTTCTTCTAGAGGGTCCACAGAATAACCTGCAAGATTTTCTGAATATTTTAAACTAAGAAAAATTCAACACTTGGAAAATTTCCAGCAAGGGAAAATATGAGTTATTGATATCCGTTCGAACTTTTTATCACCGTCTAATATACCCGAAACAAAGTTAGATTTACGAATAAGAAACAGTCCGAGTTTCCTATGCAGAAAATTAACATCAAATGCAAATTTTAGCAAAAACAAAAAAACACCTGAAACCCCAAAATCCAGAGACTGGAACACTACAAAAATATGAAGCCAAAAGTCCAAAATTCACCCGAGGAGCTCGGAATTTTGCCTCATGTGGCCGGCCAGATCAGGGTAAAAATGCTCCAAATTTTGGTGGTGTTCATGTTATATCACATATAACATTCTGCAGTTGTTTAAAAAAATTTTAGAGCACTTTTCAAATTCGATAGAAACTAGGTTAAAGGGTTTCAAGTTTTGGATTCGTTTCTGTTTCGTAATCTACCAAACATCGTGTAATTATCTAGCTAGGCTCTGATACCACAGTAGGGTTATTTAGGACGTTAGCAAGGTTTCTGGAGGCATTGTCCATGCCGTTTTTAAATTTTTACCGTTTTAAAGAACCCTAACCCAAGGATCTTTAACAAGAGAATCATACGAAATAACAATGTTAACAACTTAACAACTAAGTGAATGCAGAATACAACCTTTGTAGACCGGTCCTTCACTTCAAATGCTCCATGTAGAAGTCCCTTCGCCGCGAGTAATGATCTCCCAAACTCTTAAGAGTATCCACAAGGTAAAAGATGCAAACTTGCTCGAAGTCTTCGAGGCCGAAGATGATCTACGTCGAGGAGACTCAAGCTCATGCTACCTCTTCACTAAATTAGGGTCTAGTGAAGCAAACACCCTAAACTAAATGGCTAATAGTAGAGGATGATGAAGTAGGAAATGGGCTCTCTTTAGTTTTCTTTTTCTCACAATATTTCATCACTTAGAAAAACTAGCTAGCTTTTTCACAAATGAGGAAGAAGATGATGAATGAAAAACTCTTGAGGTTAGAAATGCAACCATGGTGAATATATCACATACACTAACCATTGTAGAGAATAAACCATGGTGTATGGTTAATGGTTGGGTTAATAAATATCTTAAGTAAGACAAAAGAGTGGACTAAGTCAATGAAACCTACAAGCTTCTACAAGCTTTGAGCCATGACAAAATCTCCACTTAATTTGAATTTTCTTAATGATAATAAAACCATAACATAAACCCTTGCATGGTACAAGTCCCATACATACATTTTGCATGTGTAACCTAGCATGGCACACTAATATATATCACATATATATTTTGTGTGAAAAAGAAAATAATACAATTAACATATATCACATATATGTTAAGTGTATCATTAAGTGAGAAAAATAAATACTTAAGTGAGCTAATATTAGTTAATGTAATGTAATATATCAAATATATAATTATACATTAAATTATTAAATCAACACTTGATTTAATAATCCGGCTATATCACATATAACCGACAAATATCAAATGTAACAACTTATCGAATCAACTCTTGATCTGATAATCCGGCTATATCACATAAATCCGACCAATGTCACAAATCGCGAGAATAGAATACGGTATCACATACACGTATTAATCTCGGTCCCGCACATATCACATATGTGCTCTTACTCCGTTTCGCATGAACCAGGAAACCTCTGTGTAAGACTCTAAAGACTCTTCAATACGCCAGCAGTAGGTGATGATCATATCAAACACCCACAAGCCACAAGCGGTCTGCCAAACGTAACGGCCACCGGGCTATTGAGAGATTAGAAGATCAATAAGCAAGCATGTTCATACTTTTGCGAATCCAATCAGTAACACTACCGTACAGTCCAGTCTTTTCGTAAGATATGTCGCATATCACAGCCTGAGGGTGGTATAACGTCAGACCGTAATAGCCCGATAAGTCATGCCGATGCAAGGTCCATAACAGTTCGTGAAACTACCGTTAATACTTACCAGTAGATCTCAGCAACCCTGGTTAGGGATTTCATGTTATGGCCAATCGAGCATAGCGCAACATCAACTCCCAATACTGGGAGAGACGAATCCCCTCCTATCGCTCATTGCCTCCATGTGACTCGAGACTGTACCCAAAAACCACCTTTTTGCACGATCTCTTGACTGTGGTATGGTGGAAATCAAAGCACACTGGGTATCACACAAGACTCTATGACGATCTCGGTTCTACAGACTAACATGTACCAGTGTCACCAGAGAATTGCTATCTGACGATAGGTATAATACCATCTAGGAGTTCTCGGCGAGTCCGTTCAGTATACCCAGTCTCCACTAAGCACCCGTATACCCTCTCTGATGTCAAACACCAATGGATATGAGATCATCCATCGCCCATCACATGGGTCGAGAAGTGCATACGCTAGTCTACTATGGAGTATCGATTGTTAGTTATGTATATACCCTAGAGGCCATTGTTGTACATATGATGTATATTATCGTGGATGCTTGGATATATATAGAGAGGACTTTCTTGCTCGATATGATAGTATGATATCTGGTAACTCTTTGTCTTAACATGTTGACTTGTATTGTTTACTGTCTTGCTCTCACATGTTGATAAAGCCCTTCGGATGTGTACTTGACTACTTGGACTATGACGGAGATTTTACTAGTGGGGCCAGGATAGCCTATAAGTATATCCTATAACTATTCCTAGTCGAGGGTGTATCAAGACAGAGCATTGATACTCCAGAGTAGACTAGCGTATACACATCTTGACCCATATGATGGGCGATGGATGATCTCACATCTATTGGTGTTTGATATCAAAGATGGTATATGGGTGCTCAGTGGAGAATGGGTACACTAAACGGACTCGCCGAGAACTCCTAGATGGTATTATACCTATCGTCAGATAGCAGTTCTCTGGTGACACTGGTACAAGTTAGTCTGTAGACCCGAGATTGTCATAGAGTCTTGTGTGATTCCCACCGTGCTTTGATTTCCACCTTACTACGTTCATGAGAACGTGCAAAACGGTGGATTTTGGGTACAGTCCCGAATCACATGGAGGCAATGAGCGATAGGAGGGGTTTCGTCTCTCCCGGTATTGGGGGTTGATGTAGCGCTGTGCTCGATTGGCTATAACTGGAAGTCCCTGGCCAGGGCTGCTATGGAGATCTCCCGGTAAGGGTTATCACTAGTTTCTCAACCCATTATGAGCCTCACATAGACACGACTAATCGGTTACTGGGGTCTGACGTTTAACACCCCTAGACTGGATATGCGATATATCAGACGATGAGACTGGACTGTACGGTAGTGTTACTGATTGGATTCACAGGAGTATGTACATGCTTGCTTGTTGATCTTCTAATCGCTCAATACCCAGGTGGCTGTTATGTTTAGCTGACCGCTTGCAGCTTATGAGTGTTTGATATGATCATCACCCACTGCCAGCGTATTGACGAGTCTTTAGAGTCCTATACAGAGGTTTCCTGGCTCAGGAGAAACGGAGTAGGAGCACATATGTGATATGTGCGGGACCGAGACTAATACGTGTATGTGATACCGTATTCTATCCTCGCAATATGTGATATTGGCCGGTTATATGTGATATAGCCGGGTCATCGGATCAAGTGTTGATTCGATGAAATGATACCTTTTATATTAGTCGGTTATATGTGATATAGCCGGATTATCGGATCAAGTTTTGATTCGATAATTTAATGTATAATTATATATTTGATATATTAAATTACATTAACTAATATATATGCACACTTAAGTATTTCATTTTCTTACTTTGGATACATTTAACATATATGTGATATATGTTTATTGTATTCTTTTCTTTTGTTACAAAATTATATATATGTGATATGTAAAATTGTAACATGCTAGCTTATACATGCAACTAGGGTTTATGAGATTCACACCATGGCTAGAGATTAGGGTTAGATTTTAATTATATTTTAGTTAATTCAAAATTGTGGATTTATGCTAAGATATTTTTCATAGTTGACTAAGTCCACCTTGTTGATATTTACTAAGATATTTGTTAACCTAAATTTAACCCTAGCCTATGCTTTATTCTCTATATGAGTTAGCCATGACATATACTAACTCACCATGGTTGCATTTCTAAACTAAGATCATTATTCTTTCATCACTTCATCTTCTTCTTCCTAAAAAAGCTTGCTGGCTTTTTCCTTTGTGATGAAAGATTGTGAGAAAAAGAAAACTAAAGAGAGCAAAATTCTTACTTCATCATCCTCTTTTATACTATCTATATAGATTAGTGTAGCTTCACTAATTCAATATTAGTGAAGTCATAGCTTGAGTTCGTGTTTCCTCGAAGTAGATCATCTTGGATTTCGAAGTCTTCAAGCAAGCATGGGTCATTCACCTTGCGGAGCTTCTCAAGAGTCCGAGAATTCTGGGATCGCAGCGAAGGAACCACTACTTGGAGCTTGTGAAGTGAAGGAGAGGACTACAAAGGTTGTAATCCCTAATCACTTAGAAGTAAAATTCATTTGCTTTAAATTTCCGCATGATTCTCTAGTTAAAGATCTTATTTAGGGTTGTTTAAACAAGCCAAAATTTTAATTTGGTATGGATGATGCCACCCGAATCCTTGTGCTTAGGAACCCTACAAAGGTATCAGAGCCTAGCTAGAGAATTAGACAGATTGTGTAAGATTATGAAACCGAAACAACTCCGAAACACCCGTTTCAAAACCCTTGTTTCTGTTGAATTTTTTCAGGTGTCAAATTTTTTTTTAAACAACTCCAGAATGTTATATGTGATACAATATGAACACCGTAGAAATTTTAACCATTCCCCTCGGAATTAGGACGGCCACATGAGCAATAAATCCGGCCAGATCGGCCAACTGCATAGTTCTGGGGTTGAAATTTTTACAATGTTGCAGCCCCTGGGGTTTGGTGTTTCAGGTATTGTTTGTTTTTGCTAAATTATCATGTGATGTTAACTTTGTGCAAATGCAACTCGGAGTGTTTCGTATTCGTAATTCTAGTTTTGTTTCGGGTTATTTAGACGGTGTTAAAAAGTTCGACCAGATATCAAATACCTGCTTTAACCCTTGCCTGAAAATTTTTCAAGAGTTGGATTTTTTTTCAGGTTAAAGAACATTCTAAGATCATGCAAGTAATGGGGTGGACCATCTATCACCATAGACCATAATCTTCAAGATGTAGTAGGTATCATCCAGATCATCTATTGAGAATCTTCGTGATAAGAGGAGCTTGACCGAGTGTAGCATAGAAAACCATTTCCTATCAAGAGTATGTCATCTACATATAATACGTGTAAGACAACCTCACTCTCTACATCCTTCTTGTATATACAAGGTTCATATACCATTTTGATGAAGTCAAACTCTTTAACTGTCACATCAAAACAGATGTTCCAACTCCGTGATGCTTGCATTGATCCTGATGGACTTAAGCATAGCTTTGAAAGTCTCAACTTTTCCATTTACACCAATAATCTTCTCAAGATCCATTTGCTCCCAATGGGTTTTACCCCTTCAGGTGCAACATACAAAGTCATACTTTGTTGGTGTACATGGATTCCATCTTTGATCGCATAGCATCCAGCAATTTCACAGAGTCTCCACTTGTGATGGCCTGGCTGAACCAAGTTGGGCCATCATCTACCATGATGCAATCCTCGCTTCCACTGTCACCGAGAAGACCGTAGTATCTCTCAAGTGGATGAGGAACCCTACCAGATTCGCGGAGAGGCTGAGGCTCGTTGGAGACTATTGAATCCTTTGGTTTCACCAAATCATCAGCTGTTAGTTTGTCAAGCAGGAACAACTTCCAGTTCTACCTTATGACCACTAATTTCTTCACAAGAAATTCTTTTTCTAAAAAGGTGGCATGCTAAGAAACAAAACACCTTTAGCTCCTCAGTATGGTAGAAGATATTCCCTCGCAAATGTTTGTGATATCCTAACAAACTTATACAGAACCGACCTTGTCTCGAGCTTGTCCGGACTCTACTTTTCAACATAGGCCAGAGAACCCCATATCTTAACTCGTTTAAGACATGGTCTCTTCCCATACCATATCTCATATGGAGTGGTAGGCACTGATTCGGATGGAACCCCATTCAATAGGTGTGCAGCTTCTCAAGTGCATAACTCCAAAAGGAAACAGGTAATTCAGCAATACTCATCATATAGCGCGCCATATCTCATAGGGTGCGATACCTCCGTCCCGATTGCTGGATATATGTATGCCCTAGAGGCCATTATTTGATAGTTGATGTATTTATACATGTGTGTGTGTGTGTGTGTGTATTCAGAGGTCATTCTTGCTCGACATGATAGTATGCTATCTGATTACTCTTTATCTGACATGTTCACTTGATCATGCTTTTATTCATTTGTACATGCTGATAAAGCCCTCAGGATATTTGCTTGACTACTGTGATTGCGATGCAGATCATACTAGTGGGACATATGTAGTTTATAAGCATATCCTGAAATGTTCCTAGTCATTGTTGTATCGAGATGGGGCATCGATATTCCAGAGTAGACTAGCATATATAATACTGGACCCATGAGATGGGCGGTGGATGATCCCACATCCATTGGTGTTTGACACCAAGATTGTATACGGGTACTCAGTGAAGACTGGATACACTGGACAAACTCGCCGAGAACTCCTATATGGTATTATATCTATCGTCGGATAGCAGTTCTCAGGTGACACTGGTACAGGTTAGTCTGTAGACCCGAAATCGTCATAGAGTCTCATGTGTTCTCCCACTGTGCTTTGATTTTTACCCTACCACGGCTCTACTGAGCCGTGCAAACATGTGGCTTTTGGGTACAGTCCCGAGACATGTGGAGGCAATGAGCGATAAGAGGGGTTTCGTCTCTCCTGGTATTCGGGGTTGATGTTGCGCTGTGCTCGATTGGCTATATCAGCAAGTCCCTGGGCAGGGATGATGAGATTTACTGATAAGTGTTATAGGTAGTTTCTCAAACTTTTATAGGCCATACACCGGCATAACTTATTGAGTTATTAGAGTCGACGATGCCATCCCTAGACTCGATATGCAACATATCTGACGGAGAGACCCGACTGTACGGTAAGTGTTACCGGTTGGCTCGACACGAGTTCTGACAGGTTCGCTTGTTTTTCTTCTGCTCGCTCAATACCCAGGTGGCCGTTACGTTTAGCTGACCGCTTGCGACTTGTGAGTGTTTGATATGATCATCGCCTACTGCCGGCGTATTGATAAATCTTAGAGTCCCATAAAGGGGTTACCTAGCCCAGGCGAAATGATGTGGGGTGCATATGGTGATATGCGCGGATGCCTGATTAAATGCGTGTATGAGATACCGCATTATAATCTGGCGTTATCTTTTGGTCGGGTCGTATGTGATTTGACCGGTATATTAAATCAATTGTTGATTTAATATTAATGACCATTAGTCTTTTCACTTATAATTTTTTTCTTTATTGTATGCATGAATGTATGTGTGTACATATGTTGATATGAATGCACACATGCATGCATGCATGTGTCATGGTGATGATACATTGAAACTGGCTATGCAAGACACACAAGGTTTGGATATTTAATTATTTTGATTATTGATTAAAGAATTAATTAGGATTATATCATGGTTGCTTTTTTTCTACACACTTCCATTGTTGACTTTGACTTAAACCATGGTTTGATTACTACACTTAAACCATGGTTTAGTCTTTACACTTAACCATGATTTAATCCCTACACTTATTGTTTAACCAAATAACAAAATATCTAGATGTTTTCTAACCTTGGTTATGAATGAGTGTGACCCTCTCTCATATATTCATTTTCATTTTATTATTTGGCATAAGAATTATCTTGAGCTTGCTTAGCCTCTTCCTTCTTCTTCTTCCTCAAACCTTACTATCTCTTCATAAGTGAGTGAAGGAGATAAAAAGAAAAGATTTTTAAGTGAGATCCAAGCCCACATCACCAATATACACTAGTTTAGCCAACTAGTTTAGGTTGTTTTGCATCACTTCTACTTGTTCTAGTGAAGCAAGGAGCTTGAGCCAAGCTACTCCGCGGTGGATCATCATGGATAAAGAAGGACTCAAGCGGACCCGTCCAAACACCGAGTTGAACCAAGGAGTCTAGCAAGGAAGTCTACAAAGGTTGTATTTATTTTCACTTAGTGTTAGACTCTTGTTTTAGTATGAGATACTATGTTGTTAATCTAAACTTCTAATTTGATCCTAGATTAAGATTACATAGCACCCAAATATTTAATTGTAGCATGTGTGTTGCTAGCAAACCCTACTCAAGGTGATAAGGAATCCCAACATGGTATCAGAGCCAAGCTAGGACATTAGAGTAACCTAGACGACGTTAAAACACTTCGAACGAACATCGATTGCCCGAAAAAATCATTCTCTTGAAATTTTTCAAAATGTTGGAATTTTTCACATTAAAAATATTCAGAAAATTATGCAGGTAATTCTATGGACCCTCTAGAAGTACGATACCCTAACTCGATTAAATGTCTGCGGAACCGCGGCAGAAACCTGGTTTTGGCGTCGGTTCCACGGCGCCGTTTGTGAGGCTCGAGTCGGCCCTTCTACGGTTGGTCCATAGGTACTGCGGCATACTTCTGGGTAATTTTAATACTGCTCAGGTGTTTAGCTTCTCTGTGGATTTTTTGGTCATTGATCGATCGATCAAATGGTTTAACGTCGCCTAGTTTATTTGCATGTATTGACATGAGATGTTATATGTTGCTGTGAAATGAAGTATAGGATCATTGTGATGAATGGCCGGGGGTTCTATGTGAGATGGGAGTTTTCTTTTCATTCATGTAAAATTCATTTGTATGTAATATTCTTTTATTGGGGCACATCTGGGTTGAGGATGATGTTTCCTTCGATGTATATTATTTATTTTTCCGCATTAATATAGACCCAAGGTGGGGAGCACAAGTGACCGGGTTCTAGAGTCCAGTGGGAGACCATCTCGAGGAGTCGAGACCGGGTCTCCTAACTCTAGAGTTGGTAGGGTCGCTTGCCACTCTCATAGGGGTCTAGGGTATGGGATTAGCTATTCATCACAACCGTGGAACCCGTATTTTCTATCGTTGGCTAAATACAAAATATGGAATTCCTAGTATATTCTATATTTTCATATATGTGCTTCTGCTGTTTATATTCTGTGATGTGATCGCTTGATATATCTAAGACGAATGAAATATTATATATGAGATATATAGTAGACGTTGCTTAGGTTTCTCACCCGCGCTAGTCCCGTCCCGGTATGCCGTTAGTTAAGTAACCTAACGGTGTATAACGGAACATTGTGGCGAATGCGGATGGCATAAGCGTACGTTGTATTTTCGTTTCTTTTCTGTGTTTGGCATAAGGACTTAAATGATGGGACTACATTAATATGATTAATGTAAGGAAAAATAAACCTAAAAAGATGTTGTAGAATCGAATTTAAAAACCACTCGGCTTTTTGTAAAAAAGCTACATTTCAAAATTGCGGAGAATAAGCCACTCCTTTTGAAAATTGTTTGATTCTACAGCGATATCAAGTTCAAAGCATTAAAAGTTTTCTTAAAAATTATACGCAACCTTCCGTCATTTTGGGAAGTAGAGTACTTAGTATTCGTCCTACGTTTGTTGAGCTTAGCCAAGGCGTAATGTACGGTAGCTAAGTGATGTCTTCCTACACAGTATATGTTGTGATTAATTAGGACAGGCATGTGACTTTGTTGACCTTAGCCAAGGGTCATGTGAATGGGTCTAATTAATCAAGAAATGACGGGTTGAACTTGACTAGTGCTTGTGATTTGTTGACCATAGCCAAGGTCATGAGCGGTAGGGGTAAAAACCATATCGGGAGTTTCAAGAGTTGAAATTTGCAATGAGATTGCATACCTTCCATATGATGGTTGGATCCCGATCCCACTGTGAGCAAGAGTTGCTCCCAGGAGAGTTTTGCACTTTACAATTAGCTAACCCATTAGGTTTCTAGAAAGGTGTTAACGAGGCTACGCCTCTAGGAAAATGAGGTTTACTTTAATTAGGTATGTGCGAAAGCACGGAGAACCTCCCTCAAGTACCGAAACTGGCCTGACTGAACGGTTAGCGAAGTTGTAGAATGTAATTAATCCTGACTAGTTTTCCTTTTAAGGTTTGAAGGGAAATTTGATAAAAGCAGTGGGAGGCATCGATTACATAAGATAATAACCAATCTGATATTTGCAAGAGCTTTCGCTAAGTGTGTTCTTTTCTCTCTCTTAATGGCAGATAGCAATGACAGGACTCAAGTTTCTACTAGATAAAAATAAATTGAATGAGACCAATTATAAAGACTGGCTGAGGAACATGAACATTGCCTTGACTTATGATAATGTATCATATGTCCTCACGGCTCAAGCCCCGCCCGTCTCAGGTCCTAAATCTTCAGTTGCGGATAGGGAAGTCCGCAAGACATAGGACGCTGACTATGCCACAGCTAAATACCTCACGCTTACATCGATGGATAACACACATCAAAAGCAGCACGAGAAGATGGATGTTCAATCCATCTTTCTCCATACAAAAGAGTTGTATGGGGAGCAATCTCGTGTCCTACGATACGAAGCATCTAGAAAGCTGTTTCAGATGCGGATGGCTCCTGGCACACCAGTAGGTGACCATGTTCTGAAGATGATAGCTCTTATAGAAGATCTAGAGGACCTCGGATGGACAATGGAGAACGAACAATATATTGATATTATTCTACAGTCTCTCCCCCAGCCTTTGCTCAATTTGTAGTTAACTTCAACATGCACAACATGGAGAAGTCACTATCTGAACTTCTCAATATGTTGAGAAGTGCAGAGAGCATGCTCAAGTCAGTGAAGACTCCTGCTTTCATTGCTGGGCCATCTTCCTCCTCTCGCCCGAAAGCCAAGGCCAAGGGAAAGATGAAGAAGAAACCCACCAAATCTAAAGGTGGAGTTAAAAAGGTTAAGGGGAAAGACAAGTCTACGGCTGGGGAATCGGGGAAAGAGGAATGTTATCACTGCCACAAATCGGGACACTGGAAGCGCAACTGTGCTGAGTACCTGGATCTCAAGAAGAAGAAGTATGGTGATACTTCCGCTTCATGTGTGTTTGTGACAGAAAACTGTTTTTCTATAGACTCTGCTTTCTGGGTATTAGATACCGGTTCAGGTTCTTACATTTGAAATTCCATGCAGGGGCTGAGAAATAGCAAAGTTTTGAAGACAGGTGACCATACTCTCAGAGTTGGAAATGGTTCCAATGTACATGCAGTTTCAGTAAGAGATTATCACTTGGGGTTGCCGTCACGGTGTATATTGGTTTTGAACCCATGTTATTATGTACCTAGTATTCTTTGTAATATAATATCTGTTTCTTTGTTAGACAATGATGGATATAATTTTGTATTGCAGAACAATGTTATGAACATTAACCTGAATCAAATGTTGGTTGGGTATGGTACACTTAATAACGGGATATACGTCCTAAATCAACACACGGTTTTCAGCATACAACACACTAATAAAAGAAAATTTTCAGAAATAAATGAAGCTTTTCATTGGCACTGTAGACTTGGTCATATTAACGAAACAAGCTACATAATGATGGATATTTAAAACCCTTTGAATATAAATCTTATGCGACTTGCCAGTCTTCTATCATGGGTAAAATGACCAAAACTCCATTTATAAGACACGGAGAAAGAGCTACTGAGCTCTCAGGCCTCATACATAGTGATGTATGCGGGCCAATGTCTACACAGGCTGTAGGCGGTTTTTATTACTTCATAACTTTTACTGAGGATTTCTCAAGGTCCGGTCATGTGTTTTTACTAAAGCATAAATTTGAAGCTTTCGAAAAATTCACTGAGTACAAACTTGAAGTTGAAAAACAAACCAGATTGAGTATCAAGATGCTTCGATCGGATCGAGGTGGGGAGTATATCAGTACAGAATTTGCAGACTTTCTAAAAGAGAATGTGATTCTCTCTCAGCTCACTCCTCCTTACACACCACAGTACAACGGTGTGTCAGAGCGAAGGAATCAGACCCTATTGGATATGGTTCGTTCTATGATGAGTGATGCTGAGTTACTTTTGGGGGCGTGCATTGGAGACTGCAGCGTTTCTAAGCAAAACCGTGTCTACCACGCCATATAAGATATGGCATGAAAAAAGACCATATCCTAAACGAGTTAAGATTTGGAGTTGTCCGGTCTATATCAAAAAGCAAAATCCTGACAAACTCGAGACACGGTCAGTCATGTGTAATTTTGTAGGGTATCCAAAGAATTCCTATGGATATCTATTCTACCATAAGGAGGAACAAAAGGTGTTTGTTTCTCAGCACGCCACATTTTCAGAAAAATATTTTTTTACAAATGATACAGATGGCAGTGTGGCAAACCTAGAAGAAGTTTTAGAAACACAAATTACAAATGACGACTTGGTTGAACCGGCTGTTGCAACAGAGACAAATGAACCTCAACCACTCCGTAGATCTGGTAGGTCTTCTCGCCCACCGGAGAGGTACTACGGTTTCCTCATTGATGGTGATAGAGAAGATTGCATCATGGAGGATGATGATCCTACCAGTTTTCAACAAGCTATCACGAGTAGAGACTCTGTGAAGTGGCCAGATGCCATGAGGTCTGAAATGGAGTCTATGTACACCAACAATGTATGGACTTTGGACGTTGTACCCCCTGGGGTGCAAGTGGATCTGTAAAAGAAAGATTGGTGTAGATGGGCAGGTGGAGACCTATAAGGAAAGACTTGTGGCGAAAGGATTTCGTCAAAGACCAGGTCTGGACTATGACGAAACCCTTTCTCCTGTAGCCATGATTAAATCCATTTGGATCCTACTTTCTATTGCTGCTCACCACGACTATGAAATCTGGCAGATGGACGTTAAAACTGCATTTCCAAATGGTGATTTAGAGGAATGCGTTTATATGGATCAGCCAGAGGGATTCGTTGATAGTAGGAGCAGCGGGAAAGCATGTAGATTTCTCAAATCTATTTATGGATTAAAGCAGGCATCAAAGAGTTGGAACATTTGTTTTGATGATGTTATCAAAGAGTTTGATTTCATCAAAAATCCAGATGAACCTTATGTTTATAAGAAGGCTGTAGGGAGAGCTGTCACATTCCTCGTGTTGTACGTGGATGACATTCTTCTGATAGGAAATGATATTCCTATGCTACAGTCGGTCAAATCATTCTTATCACAAAGGTTCTCCATGAAGGACCTGGGTGATGCCACGTACATATTGGGCATTCGGATCTATAGGGATAGATCCAAATGGTTATTGGAATTATCCCAAAGCAGGTACATCAACACCATCCTAAAGAGGTTTAGTTTGGAAGACTCTAAGCGGGGTTCCTTACCCGCTTGCCATGGAGTCACTCTCTCCAAGGAATTTTGCCCAAAGACCGATGAAGATAGAGCTTGCATGAGCATTATACCCTATGCTTCAGCCGTAGGATCTATAATGTATTCGATGTTGTGTACACGCCCTGATGTAGTTTATGCACTAGGTGTAGTAAGCATGTATCAGTCCAACCCAGGGGAGAATCACTGGATTGCTGTGAAGAACATTCTTAAGTACTTGCGAAGGACTAAAGAATTGTTCTTGGTGTATGGTAACGGAGATCTCCAAATGGAGGCCTTTACCGATTCGAGCTTCTAGAGTGATAAGGAAGACAACAAATCTATCTTTGTGCTTGTATTTACCCTCAATAGAGGGGCGGTGAGTTGGAAGAGTTCCAAACAGGACACCGTTGCAGACTCTACGACAGAAGCTGAGTACATTGCTGCAAATAATGCCGCAAAGGAAGCAATCTAGATGAGGAAGTTCGTCTCGGAGCTAGGAGTGGTTCCAACCATTATTGATCCAATATAATTGTATTGTGATAATAATGGGGCTATGGCATTAGCCAAGGAGCCTAGGTCCTATCAGCGGTCCAGACACATCCTGAGACGATATCATTTGATCCGGGAGATAGTTGATCGCCACGAGATCGAGATTCAGAGAGTAGATACAAAGAATAACACCGTGAATCGACTCACCAAGGCCCTCCCTCAGCCGCAGCATGAGCGACTTTTTGAGATGGTGGGTATGAGATATGCCAATAACTGGCCTTAGTGCAAGTGGGAGATTGTTGGATATATGTATGCCTTAGAGGCCATTATTTGATAGTGGATGTATTTATACATGAATATATATATATATATATATATATATATCTATATATATATATATATATATATATATATTTAGAGGACTTTCTTGCTCGACATGATAGTATGCTATCTGGTTACTCTTTATCTGACATGTTCACTTGATCATGCTTTTATTCATTTGTACATGTTGATAAAGCCCTCAGGATATTTGATTGACTACTGTGATTGCGATGCAGATCATACTAGTGGGACATGTGTAGTTTATAAGCATATCCTGAAATGTCCCTAGTCGTTGGCGTATCGAGATGGGGTATCGATATTCCAGAGTAGACTAGCATATATAATACTGGACCCATGAGATGGGCAGTTGATGATCCCACATCCATTGGTGTTTGACACCGAGATTGTATACGGATGCTCAGTGGAGACTGGGTATACTGGACGGACTCACGGAGAACTCTTATATGGTATTATATCTATCGTTAGATAGCAGTTCTCAGGTAACAATAGTACAGGTTAGTCTGTAGACCCGAGATCGTCATAGTGTCTCATGTGTTCTCCCACTGTGCTTTGATTTCCACCCTACCACGGCTCTACTGAGTCATGCAAACAGGTGGCTTTTGGGTACAGTCCCGAGACATGTGGAGGCAATAAGCGATAGGAGGGGTTTCGTCTCTCCCGGTATTTGGGGTTGATATTGCGCTGTGCTTGATTGGCTATATCAGCAAGTCCCTGGCCAGGGGTGATGAGATTTACTGATAAGTGTTATCGGTAGTTTCTCGAACTGTTATAAGCCATACATCGGCATAACTTATTGAGTTATTGGGGTCGACGATGCCATCCCTAGACTCGATATGCAGCATATCTTACGGAGAGACCCGACTGTACGGTTAGTGTTACCGGTTGGCTCGATAGGAGTATTGACAGGTTCGCTTGTTTTTCTTCTCCTCACTCAATACCCGGGTGGCCGTTACGTTTAGCTGACAGCTTGCAGTTTGTGGGTATTTGATGTGATCATCGTCTACTGCTGGAGTATTGACGAGTCTTAGAGTCCCACAAAGGGGTTACCTAGCTCAGGTGAAATGATGTGAGGTGTATATGGTGATATGCACGGATGCCTGATTAAATGCGTGTATGAGATACCGCAATATAATATGGCGTTATCTTTTGGTCGGGTCATATGTGATATGACCGGTATATTAAATCAATTGTTGATTTAATATTAATGACCAATAGTCTTTTCACTTATAATTTTTTATCTTTATTGTATGCATGAATGTATGTGTGTACATATGTTGATATGAATGCATACATGCATGCATGCATGTGTCATGGTGATGATACATTGGAATTGGCTATGCAAGACTCACAAGGTTTGGATATTTAATTATTTTGATTATTGATTAAAGAATTAATTAGGATTATATCATGGTTTCTTTGTTTCTACACACTTCCATTGTTGACTTTGACTTGAACCATGGTTTGATTACTATACTTAAACCATGGTTTAGTTTTTACACTTAACCATGATTTAATCCCTACACTTATTGTTTAACTAAATAACAAAATATCTAGATATTTTCTAACCTTAGTTATGAGTGAGTGTGACCCTCTCTCATATATTCATTTTCATTTTATTATTTGGCATAAGAATTATCTTGAGCTTGCTTAGCCTCTTCCTTCTTCTTCTTCCTCAAACCTTACTACCTCTTCATAAGTGAGTGAGGGAGAAAAAAAGAAAAGATTTTTAAGTGAGATCCAAACCCAAATCACCAATCTACACTAGTTTAGGTTATTTTGCATCACTTCTACTTGTTCTTGTGAAGCAAGGAGCTTGAGCCAAGGTACTCCGCGGTGGATCATCGTGAACAAAGAAGGAGTCTAGCGTACCCGTCCAAACACCGAGTTGAACCAAGGAGTCTAGCAAAGAGGTCTACAAAGGTTGTATTTACTTCCACTTAGTGTTAGACTCTTGTTTTAGTATGCGATACTATGTTGTTACTTTAAACTTCTAGTTTGATCCTAGATTAAGATTACATAGCACCCAGAAATTTATTTGTAGCATGTGTGTTGCTAGCAAACCCTACTCAAGGTGCTAAGGAATCCCAACGCCGATACACCATTGTGATGTGGTGTACTCGAAGGAGTAAGCTGAGAGAGAATTACATTCTCCTTTTAGAAACTCCAGGAACTCCATGCGCAAGTATTCTCCTCCTCGATCACATCGAAGGACTTTAATACTTCTACCCGTCAGGTTCTTAACTTCAGCTTATATTCCTTGAATTTCTCAAAAGTTTCAGACTCGTATTTCAACAGGAACACATGTCCGAATCTTGAGAGATCGTCGATGAATATAATGAAGTACAAAGAACCAACCCTAGTATTTTTAGACATAGGACCGAATACATCATCATGTATCTGTCCTAAGAGTTCAGTTACTCTCTCTGTTTTCAGCAAACGGAGTATTGGTCATTTTACCTTTGAGACAAGACTGGCAAGTATCATAAGATGAAAATATGAACAGATTCTTATATTCATTCTTATGTTACTTAGCTGGTCGTGTCGCATTGATATGACCTAGTCTATAATGCCACAAGAAGGATTCGTTCATTTCTGTACTAGTCCTCTTGTGTGTGTTCTATATACTTTGAACTGTGGTTTGATTTAGTATGTATATGCTATTATATAACGTGTCTGATCCAATCAACTTTTGATTCAGGAAAATGTTCAGAACGTTATCCTCCAATACAAAATTATATCCTTCTTTAACTCATTAAGGAAACCGATGTAATATTTTATATCAGGTTCGATATGTAATAACATTCGTTCAGAATCAATGTATTAATACAAGGTGATATTTTCCAACTGATTTGGCTGCAACACTTGCACCATTCTCTACACTTAGAGATATATCACCCATTCTAAGTTCTCTACCTTTCTGTAGCACATGTAACATATACATATACGGGATCCTGATCCGGTATCATATACCAAGGAAGTAGAGGATACTGAGAAACAGTTCTTGGTAATGAACACACCCAAAGAAGATGCATCAACAAGCACTTTTTTCGATTGGGTGGCATAGGAATCCGGATATTCCCTTGTTTCCTGCTCGGACTTATAACAATTATAAGATAGAGCAGAACCAACGTTCCCTAGCTTAGTTTAAAAAGCAGGTTCGGTCAATGCATCCATATTATTATCTTGATTAAGGCGTGACATGGTCGCTATCAGGAGAGAGAGAAGAAAACACTCTGTGTGCACTCTTATAAGATCAGATTGGTTATTATTTTATCTAATTTGGATGACTCCCACTGTTTTTATCAAATCTTCCTTCAAACCCTAAAAGGTAAGACTAGCCGGGATTAATTACACCCTAAAAGTTCGTCAATCCTTCGACCAGGCCAGTGTCGGTACTTTGAGGGAGGTTCCCCGTGATTTCGCACGGACTTAATTAAAATAAACCTTTCTTTTCCCAGGGGCATAACCCCATTAACACCTTTCTAGAAACCTACTTGATCGGCTAATTGTAATGTGCAAAACTCTCCCAAGAGTAACTCTAACTCACAGTGGGTATTAGGATCCAACTATCTCATAGAAGGTATGCAATCTCATTGCAAATTTCCACTCTTGAAATTCCCGATAATATTCTTCCCCTAACCTCCTATGACCTTGACAAAGGCCAACAAACCATAGGATGCTAGTCAAGTTCAACCCATCATTTCCTGATTGAATTAAACCCACCCCCACGACCTTTGACAAAGGCCAATAAGGTTGCACGACTACCCTAATCCAATCGCATCATATGCTTAAGCAGATAAGCACTATTCAGATACCGCACACTACGCCTTGACAAAGGTCAACAAACGCAGCACTAATACTAATTACTACTTATTTGAAATGACGGAGGGCTACGACAGGTTTTTAAGAAAACCCTTTGCCTAATGAATTTGATATCGTTATAAAATCGAGTGATTTTGAAAAGGAGTGTTTTTGAGGCTTTTACTAGTTTCGCTAGAGAGGTCACTCCTGGTGAAGAGATCTCGGCTCTTTCCTCATCGAATGAGGTGCAGGATATTTCATAAATACCACTATGCAAAGCAAAAACTATAGAAGCAATCAAAAGACAAACCGAGTGGGTTGTAGCATTTGCTAGTTTCTCTAAAGAGGTAACTCCCGGTAAAAGGATCTCGGCTCTTTCCTTATCGAATAAGGTGCTGGATATTCTACAAGGAATACTGCTATGCAAAGCAAAAACTAGAGCTACTAGTTTTCGAAATAAGTTTCTACAACATTTTTAGGTTTCTTTTATTTCATTAATCTCATTAATGAAGTCCCATCAAATTATGCTTCCTAAGCATCACAGAAGAAGCGAAAGCAGCAATAGTAATTATATATCATATATATAATATAGGCATTCATCTCAGAACATATCAAGTGGTCACATCACAGAATATCAGCAGCAGAAGATAATCATATGAAATATTGGATATACTAGGATTTCCGCGTTAATATCAAGCCAGTAATAAACACGGATTCTACAGTCGCGATGAATAGCCAAACCCACATCCCTAGACCCCTACAAGAGCGGCAAGTAACCCTTCCAATTCTAGGGTTAGGAGACCCGGTCTCGACTTCTCGAGATGGCCTCCCACTGGACCCTAGAACCCGGTTACTTGTGCTCTCCTCTTTGGGTCAATCCTAATGCGGAAAAGTAAATAATATACAATGGTGACATCATCCTCAACCCGGAAGTGTCTCAATAAAAGAATATTACATACAAGCTTTTACATGAATGAAAATTAAAAACTCTTATCTCACATAAAAACCCCCGGCTATTCAAAAGCGACGATACAATGTAACATATCACAGCAACATATAACATCACATGTCATCAACGTAAGTAAATATGCGTATCCCAATTGTCGTTGACATATAGCAACAAAACCGGCGATACACCACATATTACACTTACTGTCGCAGAAAAGAAACTGAAAAACTACAACAATTGGAATCCGCAACCACCTTAGACATCATAAACCCAATGTATTACATACTTTGGATTTCATGCCAAACCAAATGAATTCCTCAGACATCACATGCCTAACAATTATAAACCCCGCATTTTAGTATCGATATTGAAAACACTTTCCAATAACTTGTCGAGTAATTCAACAAGATTCCTGATAACCTGATCAAATACTCGTCGGAAACTTTAGTAGACGGCTGCACCCCCGATGCCGTCGATGAAGTGCACTAAGGCGGCACACCGCGGCCGCGAACACCCGAATGGATGCTTTTGGCGATGGGTTCTCCTACAGTCACTTGGTTGGGGCTATGGGGCGTGGCTATCTAGTAAGGTTACCCGGCGATTATCCGCGTACACTACGTAATTGCGACAGACTTTTGATCCACATCAAAATTCTGTAGCAACCGATCAAATGAGACTAAACTGCTAGATTTATAAAATTCAAACTAGTTATCTCATAACTAATTATGTGGACTCCAAATATTGTATCACAATCATAGATAGCTAGATGAAGTTAAACTTTTTGATTGAATAAACAAACACCCAATCTTTCCCAAAGAGCTCAACACTTGTGCGGAGTTCAAAAAGTACCCAGAATATGCCACAGCACCTATGAACCAGCCGTAAAAGGGTCAACCAATGCCTCACCTGTGACACCGCTGAACTACCACAAACCCTAGGATTTGATGGCGGTTCTGACGGTCACAGAATCGAGTTAGGGTTTCGTTCTTCTAGAGGGTCCACAGAATAACCTGCATGATTTTCTGAATATTTTAAACTAAGAAAAATTCAACACTTGGAAAATTTCCAGCAAGGGAAAATATGAGTTATTGATATCTGTTCGAACTTTTTATCACCGTCTAATATACCCGAAACAAAGTTAGATTTACGAATAAGAAACAGTCCGAGTTGCCTATGCAGAAAATTAACATCAAATGCAAATTTTAGCAAAAACTAAAAAACACCTGAAACCCCAAAATCCAGAGACTGGAACACTACCAAAATTTGAAGCCAACTGTCCAAAATTCACCCGAGGAGCTCGGAATTTTGCCTCATGTGGCCGGCCAGATCAGGGTAAAAATGCTCCAAATTTTGGTGGTGTTCATGTTATATCACATATAACATTCTGCAGTTGTTTAAAAAAATTTTAGAGCACTTTTCAAATTGGATAGAAACTAGGTTAAAGGGTTTCAAGTTTTGGATTCGTTTCTGTTTCGTAATCTACCAAACATCGTGTAATTATCTAGCTAGGCTCTGATACCACCGTAGGGTTACTTAGGACGGAAGCAAGGTTTCCGGAGGCATTGTCCATGCCGTTTTTAAATTTTTGCCGTTTTAAAGAACCCTAGCCCTAGGATCTTTAACTAGAGAATCATACGAAATAACAATGTTAACAACTTAACAACTAAGTGAATGCAGAATATAACCTTTGTAGACCGGTCCTTCACTTCAAATGCTCCGTGTAGAAGTCCCTTTGCCGCGAGTAATGATCTCCCGAACTCTTGAGAGGATCCACAAGGTAAAAGATGCAAACTTGCTCGAAGTCTTCGAGGCCAAAGATGATCTACGTCGAGGAGACTCAAGCTCATGCTAGCACTTCACTAAATTAGGGTCTAGTGAAGCAAACACCCTAAACTAAATGGCTAATAGTAGAGGATGATGAAGTAGGAAATGAGCTCTCTTTAGTTTTCTTTTTCTCACAATATTTCATCACTTAGAAAAACTAGCAAGCTTTTTCACAAATGAGGAAGAAGATGATGAATGAAAAACTCTTGAGGTTAGAAATGCAACCATGGTGAATATATCACATACACTAACCATTGTAGAGAATAAACCATGGTGTATGGTTAATGGTTGGGTTAATAAATATCTTAAGTAAGACAAAAGAGTGGACTAAGTCAATGAAACCTACAAGCTTCTACAAGCTTTGAGCCATGACAAAATCTCCACTTAATTTGAATTTTCTTAATGATAATAAAACCATAACATAAACCCTTGCATGGTACAAGTCCCATACATACATTTTGCATGTGTAACCTAGCATGACACACTGATATATATCACATATATATTTTGTGTGAAAAAGAAAATAATACAATTAACATATATCATATATATGTTAAGTGTATCATTAAGTGAGAAAAATAAATACTTAAGTGAGCTAATATTAGTTAATTTAATGTAATATATCAAATATTTAATTATACTTTAAATTATTAAATTAACACTTGATTTAATAATCCGGCTATATCACATATAACCGACAAATATCAAATGTAACAACTTATCGAATCAACACTTGATCTGATAATCCGGCTATATCACATATAACCGACCGATGTCACAAATCGTAAGAATAGAATACGGTATCACATACACGTATTAATCTTGGTCCCGCACATATCACATATGTGCTCCTACTCCGTTTCCCATGAACCAGGAAACCTCTGTGTAGGACTCTAAAGACTCGTCAATACGCCGGCAGTAGGTGATGATCATATCAAACACCCACAAGCCGCAAGCGGTCTTCCAAATGTAACGGCCACCCGGGTATTGAGAGATTAGAAGATCAACAAGCAAGTCTGTTCATACTCTTGAGAATCCAATCAGTAACACTACCGTACAGTCCGGTCTTTTCGTAAGATATGTCGCATATCACAGCCTGAGGGTGGTATAACGTCAAACCGCAATAGCCTGATAAGTCATGCCGATGCAAGGTCCATAACAGTTCACGAAACTACTGTTAATACTTACCAGTAGATCTCAGCAACCCTGGCCAGGGATTTCATGTTATGGCCAATCGAGCATAGCGCAACATCAACTCCCAATACTGGGAGAGATGAATCCCCTCCTATCGCTCATTGCCTCCATGTGACTCGAGACTGTACCCAAAAACCACCTTTTTGTACGATCTCTTGACCATGGTATGGTGGAAATCAAAGCACACTGGGTATCACACAAGACTCTATGACGATCTCGGTTCTACAGACTAACATGTACCTGTGTCACCAGAGAACTGCTATCTGACGATAGGTATAATACCATCTAGGAGTTCTCGACGAGTCCGTTCAGTATACCCAGTCTCCACTAAGCACCCGTATACCCTCTCTGATGTCAAACACCAATGGATATGAGATCATCCATCGGCCATCACATGGGTCGAGAAGTGCATACGCTAGTCTACTATGGAGTATCGATTGTTAGTTATGTATATACCCTAGAGGCCATTGTTGTACATATGATGTATATTATCGTGGATGCTTGGATATATATAGAGAGGACTTTCCTGCTCGATATGATAGTATGATATCTGTTTACTCTTTGTCTTAACATGTTGACTTGTATTGTGTTACTGTCTTGCTCTCACATGTTGATAAAGCCCTTAGGATGTGTACTTGACTACTTAGACTATGATGGAGATCTTATTAGTGGGGCCAGGGTAGTCCATAAGTACATCCTATAACTGTTCCTAGTCGAGGATGTATCAAGACAAAGCATCGATACTCCAGAGTAGACTAGCATATACGCATCTTGACCCATATGGTGGGCGATGGATGATCCCACATCCATTGGTGTTTGATATCAAAGATGGTATACGGGTGATCAGTGGAGACTGGGTACACTGAACGGACTCGCCGAGAACTCCTAGATGGTATTATACATATCGTCAGATAGCAGTTCTCTAGTGACACTGGTACAGGTTAGTCTGTAGACCTGAGATCGTCATAGAGTCTTGTGTGATTCCCACTGTGCTTTGATTTCCACCTTACTACGTTCATGAGAATGTGCAAAACGGTGGCTTTTGGGTACAGTCCTGAATCACATGGAGGCAATGAGCGATAGGAGGGGTTTCGTCTCTCCCGGTATTGGGGTTTGATGTTGCGCTGTGCTCGATTGGCTATAACTGGAAGTCCCTGGCCAGGGCTGCTATGGAGATCTCCCGGTAAGGGTTATCACTAGTTTCTCAACCCTTTATGAGCCTCACATAGACACGACTTATCGGTTACTGGGGTCTGACGTTTACCACTCCTAAACTGGATATGCGACATATCAGACGATGAGACTGGACTGTACGGTAGTGTTACTGATTGGATTCGCAGGAGTATGTACATGCTTGCTTGTTGATCTTCTAATCGCTCAATAGCCGGGTGGCTGTTATGTTTAGCTTACCGCTTGCAGCTTGTGAGTGTTTGATATGATCATCACCCACTGCCAGCGTATTGACCAGTCTTTAGAGTCCTATACAGAGGTTTTCTGGCTCAGGAGAAACGGAGTAGGAGCACATATGTGATATGTGCGGGACCGAGAATAATACGTGTATATGATACCGTATTCTATCCTCGCGATATGTGATATTGGCCGGTTATATGTGATATAGCCGGGTCATCGGATCAAGTGTTGATTCGATGAAATGATACATTTTATATTAGTCGGTTATATATGATATAGCCGGATTATCGGATCAAGTTTTGATTCGATAATTTAATGTATAATTATATATTTGATATATTAAATTACATTAACTAATATATATGCACACTTAAGTATTTCATTTTCTTACTTTGGATACATTTAACATATATGTGATATATGTTTATTGTATTCTTTTCTTTTGTTACAAAATTATATATATGTGATATGTATAATTGTAACATGCTAGGTTATACATGCAACTAGGGTTTATGAGATTCACACCATGGCTAGAGATTAGGGTTAGATTTTAATTATATTTTAGTTAATTCAAAATTGTGGATTTATGCTAAGATATTTTTCATAGTTGACTAAGTCCACCTTGTTGATATTTACTAAGATATTTGTTAACCTAAGTTTAACCCTAGCCTATGCTTTATTCTCTATATGAGTTAGGTATGACATATACTAACTCACTATGGTTGCATTTCTAACCTAAGATCATTATTCTTTCATCACTTCATCTTCTTCTTCCTCAAAAAGCTTGCTGGCTTTTTCCTTTGTGATGAAAGGTTGTGAGAAAAAGAAAACTAAAGAGAGCAAAATTCCTACTTCATCATCATCTTCTATACTATCTATATATATTAGTGTAGCTTCACTAATTCCATATTAGTGAAGTCATAGCTTGAGTTCGTGTTTCCTCGAAGTAGATCATCTTGGATTTCGAAGTCTTCAAGCAAGCATGGATCATTCACCTTGCGGAGCCTCTCAAGAGTCTGGGAATTCTGGGATCCCAGCGAAGGGACCATTACTTGGAGCTTGTGAAGTGAAGGAGAGGACTACAAAGGTTGTAATCCCTAATCACTTAGAAGTAAAATTCGTTTGCTTTAAGTTTCCGTATGATTCTCTAGTTAAAGATCTTGTTTAGGGTTGTTTAAACAAGGCAAATTTTTATTTGGTATGGATGATGCCACCCGAATCCTTGTGCTTAAGAACCTTACAATGGTATCAGAGCCTAGCTAGAGAATTAGACGGATTGTGTAAGATTATGAAACCGAAACAACTCCGGAACACCCATTTCAAAACCCTTGTTTCTGTTGAATTTTTTCAGGTGTAAAAATTTTATTTAAACAACTGCAGAATGTTATATGTGATACAATATGAACACCGTAGAAATTTTAACCATTCCCCTCGGAATTAGGACGGCCACATGAGCAATAAATCCGGCCAGATCGGCCATACTGCATAGTTCTGGGGTTGAAATTTTTATAATGTTGCAGCCCCTGGGGTTTGGCGTTTCAGGTGTTGTTTGTTTTTGCTAAATTATCATGTGATGTTAACTTTGTGCAAATGCAACTCGGAGTGTTTCGTATTCGTAATTCTAGTTTTGTTTCGGGTTATTTAGACGGTGTTAAAAAGTTTGACCGGATATTAAATACCCGCTTTAACCCTTGCCTGAAAATTTTCCAAGAGTTGGATTTTTTTTTCAAGTTAAAGAACATTCTAAGATCATGCAAGTAATGCGGTGGACCATCTAAAAGAACGAAACCCTAACTCAATTCTGTGACTGTAAGAACCGCCGCCAAACCCTAGGGTTTGCGGTAGTTCCGCGGTGCCACAGGTGAGGCATTGGTTGACCCTTCTACAGCTGGTTCATTGGTACTGTAGCATGCACTGAATCTTTTTAAATTGCGCTCAAGTGTTGAGCTTTTTGGGAAATTTTGGGTGTTTGTTGATTCGATCGGAATGTTTAACATCATCTACCATTTTCTGGAATGTGATACAATATGTGGAATTCATATAGTTAGGCATGAAATGCGAAGTATGTGATATTTCGGGTTTATGATGTCTAAGGTGATTGTGGATTCCAAATGTTGTAGTTTGACATTTTATTTTCTGCGATTGTAAGTGTAATATATGGTGTATCACCATTTTCGTTGCTATATGTCAACGAAAATTGTGATACGTATATTTAGTTACATTGATGGCATGTGATGTTATATGTTGCTGTGATATGTTACATTAGATCGTCGTGTTTTGAATAGCCGGGGTTTTTATGTGAAATGAGAGTTTTTATTTTCATTCATGTAAAATTCATTGTTTGTAATATTCTTTTATTGGGGCACTTTCGGGTTGAGGATGATGTCACCATTGTTATATATTATTTACTTTTCCGCATTAGGATAGACCCAAGGTGGGGAGCACAAGTAACCGGGTTCTAGAGTCCAGTGGGAGACCAACTCGAGTAGTCAAGTCCGGGTCTCCTAAATCTAGAATTGGTAGGGTTTCTTGCCACTCTCGTAGGGGTCTAGGGATGTGGGTTTGGCTATTCATCACGACCGTAGAATCCGTATTTTATACAAGCTCAAAATAAAACACGGACCTCCTACTATATCCAATATTTCATATGTTATTTTCTGCTGCTGATATTCTGTGATGTTATCATTTTATATGCATGAGACGTATGCTTTATTATTGTATATATGATATATAATAAACGTTGCTTATGTTTTGCACCCACGCTAGTCCCGCCCCGGTATGCCGTTAGTTAAGTAACCCAACGGTGCATAACGGGACACTGTGACGAATGCGGATGGCATAAGCGTACGTTGTACTTTCGTTTCTTCTATGATGCTTAGGAAGCATAAATGATGGGACATCATTAATGAGATTAATGAAAGAAAAAGAAACCTAAAAGACATTGTAGAATCAAATTTTCAAAAAGGGTAGCTCTAGTTTTTCTTTGCATAGCGGTATTCCTTGTAGAATATCCAGCACCTTATTCGATAAGGAACGAGCCAAGATCCCTTCACCGGGAGTGACCTCTTTAGCGAAACTAGAAGATGCTACAACTCACTCGGTTTAATTTTTGATTTCTTCTATAGTTCTTGCTTTGCATAGAGGTATTTGTGAAATATCCTGCACCTTATTCGATAAGGAAAGAGCCGATATACCTTCACCGGGAGTGAGCTCTTTAGAGAAACTACTAAAACCCTCAAAAACACTACTTTTCAAAAATCACTTGTTTCTACAACGATATCAAGTTCATTACGCAAAAGGTTTTCATAAAAACCTGTCATAGCCCTCCGACATTTTAAACAAGTAATATTTAGTATTCGTGCTACGTTTGTTGGCTTTCGTCAAAGCGTAGTGTGCGGTAACTAGTTACTGCTTATCTGCAGCATATGATGTGATTAGATTAGGGTAGTCGTACGACTTTGTTGGCTTTCGTCACGGGTCGTGCCGGTGGATTTAATTCAATCATGAAATGTACGGGTTGAACTTGACTAGCGGACTATGGTTTGTTGGATTTCGTCAAGGTTATACCACGTTAGGGGCAAAAGTATTATCGGGAATTTCAAGTGTTGAAATTTGCAATGAGATTGCATACCTTCTATAAAATAGTTGGATCCCGATACCTACTGCGAGTAAGAGTTACTCCTAGGAGAGTTTTACACATGACAATTAGCCGATCAAGTAGGTGTCTAGAAAGGTGTTAACGGGGTTACGACCCAAGGAAAACGAGGTTTTTTCTAATTAAGTCCGTGCGAAAGCACGGGGAACCTCTCTCAAAGTACCAGCGCTGGCCTGGCTGAAAGATTGGAGAACTTGTAAGGTGTAATTAATCCCGGCTAGTCTTACCTTTAGGGTTTTAAGGAAGATTTGATAAAACTAGTAGGAGCCATCGTGATTAGATAAGATAATAACCAATCTAATCTTGCAAGAGCATTCTCTAAAGTGTTTTCTTCTCTCTCTCTCCAGGTAGCGACCATGTCAGGTCTTAATCAAGATAATAATATGGACGTATTGACTAAACCCGCTTATTATACAGAGCAGGAGAATGTTGGTTCCGTTCTTTCATATAATTGTTATAAGACTAAACGGGAAATAGGGAAATATCCGGATTCCCACGCCGCCCAAACGAAGAACAAACATGTTGATGCATCTTCTTCGGGTGTGTTTGTTATCGAGAACTGTTTCGCAGTTCACTCTACGTCCTGGGTATTAGATACCGGATTGGGATCCCACATATGTAATATTTTACATGGGTTACGGAAAGGTAGAGAACTGGGAGAGGGTGATCATTCTATAAGAGTAGGGAATGGTGCAAATGTTGCAGCTAAATGGTGATCATTCCATAAGAGTAGGGAATGGTGCAAATGGTGCAAAAGTTGGCGAATATCACCTTATGTTACTAAATGGTAATACATTGATTCTGAACGAATGCTATTACATACCGACCCTGATATGCAATCTTATATCAGTTTCTTTATTAAGTAAAGAAGGATATAATTTTGTAGTACAGGATGATTTTATGAGCATCATTCTGAATCAAAATTTGATTGGATCAGGCTCGTTAAATAAAAGTATATACGTTCTAAATCAAACTACAGTTCTTAATGTACAAAACACATACAAGAGGAAGAGTTCAGAAATGAACGAATCCTTCTTATAGTATTGTAGACTAGGTCATATCAATGCGACACGACTAGCTAAGTTACATAAAGATGGATATTTGAATCCGTTCGAATTATCATCTTATGAAACTTGTCATTCATGTCTCGAAGGCAAGATGACCAAAACTCCGTTTAGTAGACAAGGAGAATGAGTTACGGAACTTTTAGGAATGATACATAGTGATGTATGTGGTCCAATGTCTACACATGCCAGGAATGGTTCCTCATACTTCATTACATTCACTGACGATCTCTCAAGTTACAGACATGTGTTCCTGTTGAAACACAAGTCTGAAACTTTTGAGAAATTCAAAGATTATAAGCATGAAGTCGAGAACCAAACGGGTAAAAGTATTAAGATCCTTCGATTAGATCGAGGAGGAGAATACTTGAGCAATAAGTTCCTGAACTATCTAAAAGTGAATGGGATTCTCTCTCAGCTTACTCCCCCATATACACCACAGCACAACGGTGTATCGGAGCGGAGAAATCGCACCCTGTTAGATATGGTGCGCTCTATGATGAGCACTGCTGGGTTACCTATTTCCTTTTGGGGGTATGCGCTTGAGACAGCCATACGCCTATTGAATATGGTCCCTACCAAATCAGTGCCTACCACTCCAAATGAAATATGGAAAGGGAAGAGACCATGTCTTAATTATGTTAAGATATGGGGTTGTCCGGCCTATGTCAAAAGGCACAATTCGGACAAACTCGAGGAAAGATCTGTTTTGGGCAAGTTTGTAGGATATCCCAAAAACTCACAAGGGTATATCTTCTACCACACCGAGGAACAAAAGGATTTTGTTTCTCGGCATGCCACATTTTTAGAAAAGGAATTTCTTGCAAAGGAAATTAGCGGCGAAGAGGTAGAACTGGAAGAAGTTCCAGCTATACAAACTACGACAGAAAATTTGGTGGAACCAGAGGATTCAGTAGTTCCCGACTAAGCTCAGCCGCTCCGCCGATCTAGTAGGGTTTCTCATCCACCTGAGAGATACTACAGTTTTCTCATTGATTGTGGGAGCGGGGACTGCATCATGGAAGATGATGACCCGACTAGCTTCGAGCAGGCCATCACGAGTGGGGACTCTATGAAATGGCTGGATGCAATGAGATATGAGATGGAATCCATGTACACCAACAAAGTATGGACTTTGGAAGTTGCTCCTGAAGGGGTGAAACCTATTGGGAGCAAATGGATCTTTAAGAAGAAATTTGGTGTAGATGGAAAAGTTGAGACTTTCAAAGCTAAACTTGTTGCAAAGGGTTTTCGTCAACTACCAGGTGTGGATTATGATGAAACCTTTTCACCAGTGGCTATGCTTAAGTCCATCCGGATCCTACTTGCCATTGCTACATACCATGATTACAAAATCTGGAAAATGGATGTTATGACCGCCTTTCTAAATGGTGATTTGGAAGAGTGCGTGTCCATGACTCAGCCAGAGGGCTTCATAGACAGTGGGAGCAGCGGGAAGGTGTGCAAGCTACTTAAATCCATTTACGGGTTAAAGCAAGTATCGCAAAGTTAGAACATCTGTTTTGATGTTGTAGTCAAAGAGTTTGACTCATCAAGAACGTAGATGAACAATGTATATACAAGAAGGTGGCAGAGAGTAAGGATGTCTTTCTCGTATTGTACATGGATGACATACTCTTGATAGGAAATGATGTTCCTATACTGCACTCGGTCAAGCTCTTCTTATCACAAAGATTCTCAATGAAAGATTTAGGTGATGCCTCTTGCATCTTAGGGAATAAGATCTATAGAGATAGATCTAAATGGATACTGGGATTGTCCCAATCCAGGTACATTGTGTAACATAATGAAAATTTAGAAATAAATAAAAATTAATTAATTAAATAATAAAATGCCAATTTTAAAAAGTTATTAAAACAAAATAGGACATTTTCATAAGCAGTATGTGAAACAAATTAAATTGAAATATTAGTATGTAATATTAATCTATTACAAGGGTTTTAGTGATAAATTTAGCTTCAATTTAATAAAATAGTGTTTATATAATAACATAGGTAGTGAAGGGTCTTTTTGTAAAAATTAGGAAAAATGTGCAAACTTGGAAATGTTGAGGGTGTATTTGTAAAAGGGTTAGGAAATGTTTTGGCTCAGAAATTTCTCAAAATACCACAAATTAGGATTAATCTTACACATCCATCTCATCCTTGCATGAAAATCCCACCGTTTCTCCTTCTACACCTCACTCATTCTCTTTATCCTATACCTTTTGTTCAGATCACTTAACCAAATAAAAATCAGAAAAGATCAAAAAAAGAAAGAAAACACTTGAACTCACAAAAGAAAAATAAAGAGAAGAGAAAAGAAAAGAAGAACTAGGAGCTAAGGAGTTCACCATCAAGTTAGGAGTGAAGGACTTGGGTATCTTGGAGGAAGTCTTTCAACCATTCTCAGTAGGTATAATTCTTAATTCAGTAGGTTTTAGTTCTGTAATATGTAAAATTTTAGAAATCGGATATCGGAAAAGTTGGTATTTTAGGGAAATATAGTCCCTGTGAAGATCTGCTATCATGTAGATAATAACTAACTTGATCAAAAGTACCTTAATATTATACACAAGACATAGAAGTTACCATAAGAATACGAGCAAGGGGGCTCGGATTTTGGCCAGCGACCAATACTAGAATTCCGGCGTCGCCGGATTTTTGGAGGAGTTGGGAGTTTTGGGGTTTTGGGGTAGCTCTCTGTGTAAGTGTTATGATAATTGGTATTGTTTATTTAAGTTAAATTAACTGTATATGGAATCTAGAAACTAATATCAGAAAAAGGGTATCAAAAATCTAAAATACGACATGGTTAATTCGTAGCATGTTAAGCTTTCTGTTTTAAACAGCGAGAGGTTAAAACTCAGTTAGTATAGGTGTTATATATTTTAAAATAGTCGAACATGGTACCGTTAATACGTACAATTTGTGTATTTCGCCGTATCGAAGTTAGTCGTTTCTTATTCAAAATAATTTCGATGTTAGATTCAAATACAGGAACTTCGGAGGCCGTAAGGAAAGGAAAGCGATTGGCGATTTTTGAATAGATTATGACATATTCCGGTGAGTAGACTAAATATCTACCTGGGGATCTTGTAAAGATGGCGTGATACGCCCGTATTTATATTTATATTCTAGTTTTTCTTTTGTATGTTAACTTTATCATATGCATTCTTAAATCTACATATATACCTCCAGGATTAATATTTGTTAGAACACTGCACTATTATCGACGAGTTATGCCGCACATGCACATATCTATATGTTACACTACACCTCGTTGATTTTAACATGTCACTTTTACACTTAGTAATTATCCTGTTAAATATGATTCTATCATGTCTTAAACATCATTAACAGTAGTACTTTGCATAAATGCCATCATATTTCGTATTTAAATGTTCGAAGTTGATATAAGAGGAAATTGTGATATTGAGGATTTATGGTTTTGAGTTTTCCTATACTATTGCATGAATTCAGTGATTCTTCAAATTGATATGAGATGTCCACCATGAGATGTTATTTTTATGATTTGATTTTATTCCGGGCCGAGTGGGGGAGCTATACGGTCGCGGATTTTTACGTTATCCAGACTGAGTGGGGGAGATATACAGTTGAATATATGGTGGACCCGGTTGAGACCGAGGGGCAGGAAAGCCGCATTTGAGGCGGGAGCCTAGCGAAAATACTCGATACCGGAGATAGTAGTGAAACACGGCGGACATCTGGATGATACCGACCGGTGTTATTGATCACAGGATCGTTCGAGGAACGATGCCTGAGGAAAACAGAAGATTTGTGTCGATGTTATGAACTTGATTTGGAAATAAATGATGAGATTTCACTCTTGATTTATATGATTATCAGTATAATTTCATATTTTCACATGCTATCATGCATCATACTCATCCTTATCGCAATTAGTTATAATTGTCATATTTACATTATCAGTCGTTATATGTTAGTCTTATTCACTGAGTTGGCAACTCACCCCCGTTGTGCCACAGTTCTTTGCAGGGGCAGAGTGGACGGTTAGCAGCAGTGCAGATCCATTTATCAGCTTTTATCGCATCTTTTGCTAGGTGGGTTACCTATGTAGTAACCTCCTCTTTTGGTATTGTATATTGAATCTAGAATATCTCCATCAAATCGTGTATTATGACTTAGAATTGAAAAGTGGTTGTATGTACATTATTTGACAGATGAGATCGTTTGGTTATATGGAGTGATATCTCTTTTACTTATGTCTGAGATTCTTACTGATGTCGTGTAAAGTTGTATATTTATATTCCGCTGTTGGCATTGTTGATCCCAACTAGGGATGCAACCAAATTTAACACTTTATAACTGTTTTTGTTATGAATTCAATAGGAAGTTACTGCTAAGATCTTAATTACTTAAAACTGTGATTTTTACTTAAAAACTAATTTTTTTTCTAAAGTTCCGAAAAAGTGGTTTTGATCTTGGTTTTTGGCTTACTCGGGTTGTGTAGATATCTTTAGATGTTATACAATCTAGGTGCCGGTCACATCCAAACTTTAGGTCGTAACAAAGTTGGTATCAGAGCTTAGGATTAACCTTACGGAACCGAGTAGTGAAGTGAATATAGTAGGCTTTAATTTCGTGACGTAGGTTGACCCTTGACAGCCTAAGTGACCTTAGGAAATATTTGTTCGTACGTCCTTTCTTGATTCCATGTATCCTATAATTCTATCGCAATGACCTTATCAATCCTGTTTCTTACAACAACCACTATGTCATTAACAACTACGGGGACTCAGGGTACCGCTGTTCGAGATGAGATAGGAGCAGGCTCGTCTGAAACGGGGACAGACCTGGGCAGTACGCCTGCCTTTCATGAACCGATTGATTTACTCTGTATTGATCGTATAGCTAGGATGGAGGCAAGTGTTCAAGAGATGCGCCGAACGATCGGATCCTTGTTAGAGATTAGTCGAGCATGGAAATCGACCACTACTCTACGTATGGTTGTTCAGAGACCAAGGCAAATTCATAATAATACATCAGCACCAAGACGTGTTCGTAGAGGCAGTGTCAGATTCAATATGGCTCAGTTCTATCACTTATATGTTGGATATAGTGCCCTCAGAGTCAATTATTGGATCACAGGTACGTGATTGCAATGATTGAGGGAGGACCTATGCCGGTAGGACAATATTACTCAAGATGATTGTATACTATCTGGTTTGTCTCTATCTGTAAGGTTTGCCTAGCACCCTATAATGAGTTTTGAAGCATCACATGTCTCAAAGTTTGGATTTTGATGGTGCTAAACAAGCATGCAAAGGAATCGATCCTAGAAAATTAGGGTTACAAAACTTAAAGCTAATAAAATAAGGGTTTCGAGACTACAACCTTTGTAGCTCTCTTTTGCTGGACTCCTTGGTCTCTTGGGTGTTGGAAGAAGGTCCTCTTGAAGTCCTCTCACGTCCACGACGATCCACCCGGAGTTCCCCGTCCAAGCTCGCAACTTCGAGAATCGAAGAGAACACTCTAAACAAGTTGGCTAAACTTGTGTAGAATGATGTTGTGGCTAAGGTTCTCACTTCAAAATCCTATTTTTATGAGTATTTTGCTCTCTTGAAAGAACTAGAAAGCAAAGGATTAAGGTTGATGAAGATGATGGCCTTTTTTGTGAAGAAGAGAAAAAGAACCTTCTTGAAGAAAAATGAAAGATAAGCATATATATTTTTCATCTCTCATATCTAACCATGGTTAATTCTAAAGATATTATTGAATTGAAGTTTAAAACACAAAAAGAAAATAAACCATGGGTTAAATGGTAGGTGAGCATGGTAAGGTTAAGAAGAGTGTAGAAACCTTTTATGATTTAACCCATTTTCATTTTCTTTTTGTTTTAATTCAAAAGCAATAATAATCCATACAAATAACCATGGTGTGATTCTTATATTGCCACCATTATCAATGTATAAGCAACCATGATAAAGTGATGTATGTATGCATGTGTGCATGCACATCCATATGTGCATGAACAAGAATGAATGCATACATGCATGCATACATCCAAAATAAACAAGATAGGATTTGTAGTGAGAAGCTAATGATAAATCAACACTTGATTTACTAATCCGGTCATATCACATACGACCCGACCATAAGCAAGCCGCCCAATTAATATACGGTATCCCATACGTGCATTTTAATCGGGTCCAAGCGCATATCGCATACGCGCACCACAACGTTTTGCCTGGACTAGGTAACTCCTTTGTGGGACTCTAAGACTCGTCAATACGCCGGCAGTGGGTGATGATCATATCAAACACCCCCAAGCCGCAAGCGGTCAGCTAAACGTAACGGCCACCCGGGTATTGAGCGATCAGAAAAAAATAAGCGAACCTGCTACAACTCCCGTCGAGCCAACCGACAACACTACCGTACAGTCCGGTCTCTTCGTCAGATATGCCGCATATTGAGCCTAGGGATGGTCACGTTGACCCCAATAACTCAATAAGACGTGCCTGTGAATGGTCTATAACAGATCGAAAAACTACTGATAACACTTATCAGCAAATCTCAGCAGCCCTGGCCAGGGACTTACTGATATAACCAGTCGGGCACAGCACAGCATCAACTCCCAATACCGGGAGAGACGAAACCCCTCCTATCGCTCATTGTCTTCGTGTGTCTCGGGATTGTACCCAACGGCCACCTGTTTGCACGACTCAGTAGAGCCGTGGTAGGGTGGCAATCAAAGTACAGTGGGAGAACACACAAGACTCTATGACGATCTCGGGTCTACAGACTAACCTGTACCAGTGTCACCTGAGAACTGCTATCCGACGATAGATATAATTCCATATAGGAGTTCTCGGTGAGTCCGTCCAGTGTACCCAGTCACCACTGAGCACCCGTATATGATCTTGATGTCAAACATCGATGAATGCGGGAACATTCATCGCCCATCGTATGGGTCTAGTATCATATACGCTAGTCTACTCTGGTATATCAATGCCTCATCTCGATATACCTACGACTAGGGACTTTCCAGGATATGCTTATAGACTACAGATGTCCCACTAGTATGATCTCCATCATAATCAGAGTAGTCAAGCCGATATCCTCAGGGCTTTATCAGCATGTATGAATGAATAAAAGTATGATCAAATCAACATGGCAGATAAAGAAGAACCAGATAGCATACTATCATGTCGAGCAAGAATGCATACTGAATATATATACATGTACAAATACATCCACTATCATATAATGGCCTCTAGGGCATACATATATCCAACAATCTCCTACTTGCACTAAGGCCAGTTATTGGCGTATCTCATACCCAACATCTCAAAAAGTCGCTCATGCTGCGGCTGAGGGAGGGCCTTGGTGAATGGATCTGCGGCGTTATTCTTTGTGTCTACTCTCCTAATCTCGATCTCGCGGCGATCTACAATCTCCCGGATCAAATGAAAACGCCTCAGGATGTGTCTGGACCGCTGATGGGATCTGGGCTCCTTGGCTAACGCCATAGCCCCATTATTATCACAATACAAAGGTATTGGATCAATAATGGTTGGAACTACTCCTAGCTCCGAGACGAACTTCTTCATCCAGACGGCTTCCTTGGCAGCATCATTTGCAGCAATGTACTCAGCTTCCATCGTAGAGTCTGCAACGGTATCTTGTTTGGAACTCTTCCAACTCACCGCCCCTCCATTGAGGGTAAATACAAACCCAGAGATAGATTTGCTGTCGTCCTTATCGCTCTGGAAGCTCGAATCAGTAAAGGCCTCCATTTGGAGATCTCCATTACCATACACCAAAAACAATTCTTTAGTCCTTCGCAAGTACTTAAGAATGTTCTTCACAGCTGTCCAGTGGTTCTCCCCTGGGTTGGATTGATACCTGCTTACAATACTAAGTGCATAAGCTACATCTGGACGTGTACATAACATCGCATACATTATAGATCCTACTGCCGAAGCATAGGGTATAACGCTCATGCGAGCTCTCTCTTCATCGGTCTTTGGACAAGAATACTTAGAGAGAGTGACCCCATGGCAAGCGGGTAAGGCACCCCGCTTGGAGTCTTCCATACTAAACCTTTTTAGGATGGTGTCAATGTACCTGGTTTGGGACAATCCCAATAACTTTTTGGATCTATCCCTATAGATCCTTATGCCCAGGATGTATGTGGCATCACCCAGGTCCTTCATGGAGAACCTTAGTGATAAGAAAGATTTGACCGACTGTAGCATAGGAATATCATTTCCTATCAGAATAATGTCATCCACGTACAATACGAGGAATGTGACAGCTCTTCCTACAGCCTTCTTATAAACACAAGGTTCATCTGGATTTTTGATGAAATCAAACTCTTTGATGACATCATCGAAACAGATGTTCCAACTCCGAGATGCCTGCTTTAACCCATATATGGATTTAAGCAATCTACATGCTTTCCCGCTGCTCCCACTGTCAATGAAGCCCTCTGGCTGATCCATATAAACGCATTCTTCTAAATCTCCATTTAAAAATGTTGTTTTAACGTCCATCTGCCAGATTTCATAGTCGTAGTGAGCAGCAATAGCAAGTAGGATCCGAATGGATTTAAGCATGGCTACGGGCGAAAAAGTTTCGTCATAGTCCAAACCTGGTCTTTGATGAAAACCTTTCGCCACAAGTCTTGCCTTATAGGTCTCTACCTGTCCATCTACACCAATCTTTCTTTTAAAGATCCATTTGCACCCTACAGGTTTTACCCCAGGAGGTACAACGTCCAAAGTCCATACTTTGTTGGTGTACATAGACTCCATTTCGGATCTCATGGCATCTAACCACTTCACAGAGTCTCTACTCGTGATTGCTTGCTGAAAACTGGTAGGATCATCATCATCCATGATACAGTCTTCTCTGTCACCATCAATGAGGAAACCGTAGTACCTCTCCGGTGGGCGAGAAGTCCTACCAGACCTACGGAGTGGCCGAGGTTCTTCAGTTTCTGTTGCAACAGCCGGTTCAACCAAATCGTCATTTGTAGTTTGTGTCTCTAGAACCTCTTCTAGATCCACCACCTTGCCATCATCTTTATCTATGAAAAACTCTTTTTCCAAGAATGTGGCATATTGAGAAACAAAAACCTTTTGTTCCTCTTTGTGGTAGAATAGATATCCATAAGAATTCTTTGGATATCCGATAAAGTTACACATGATTGACCGTGTCTCGAGTATGTCCGGATTCTGCTTTTTAACATAGGCCGGGCAACCCCAAATCTTAATTCTCTTAAGAGATGGTCTCTTCCCATGCCATATCTCATGTGGCGTGGTAGACGCGGCTTTGGTTGGAACCCTGTTTAGCAGAAACGTTGCAGTCTCCAATGCATGCCCCCAAAACGAGACCGGTAACTCAGCGTCACTCATCATGGACCGGACCATATCTAATAGGGTCCTATTCCGTCGTTCTGACACACCGTTGTGCTGTGGTGTGTAAGGGGGAGTGAGCTGAGAGAGAATCCCATTCTCTTTTAGGAAGTTTGCAAATTCTGTACTGAGATACTCACCACCTCGATCTGATCGAAGCATCTTGATACTCAAGCTGGTTTGTTTTTCTACTTCTTGTTTATATTCAATGAATTTCTCGAAAGCTTCGGACTTGTGCTTTAATAAAAATACATGACCGAATCTTGAGAAATCGTCAGTGAATATAATGAAGTATGAAAAACCGCCTCTAGCCTGTGTAGACATTGGCCCACATACATCACTATGTATGAGGCCTAGGAGCTGAGTAGCTCTTTCTCCGTGTCCGGTGAACGGAGTTTTGGTCATTTTACCCTTGATACAAGACTGGCAAGTCGCATAAGATTTATATTCAAAAGAGTTTAAATATCCATCTTTGTGTAACTTGTTTAGTCTTGTTTCGTTAATATGACCAAGTCTATAGTGCCAAAGAAAAGCTTCATTAAATTCTGAGAGTTTTCTTTTATTAGTGTGTTGTATACTGAAAACTGTGTGTTGATTTAGGACATATATTCCGTTATTAAGCGTACCACACCCAACCATCATTTGATTCAGGTGAATGTTCATAATATTGTTCTGCAATACAAAATTATATACTTCATTGTCCAACAAAGAAACGGATATTATATTACATAGCATACTTGGTACAAAATAACATAGATTCAAAACCAAAATACATCCAGATGGCAACCCCAAGTGATACTCTCCCACTGCGACTGTATGTACATTGGAACCATTTCCAATGCGGAGAGTATGGTCACCTGTCTTCAAAACCTTGCTATTTCTCAGCCCCTGCATAGAATTGCAAATGTGAGAACCTGAACCGGTATCTAATACCGAGGAAGCAGAGTTTATTGAAAAACAGTTTTCTGTCACAAACGCACCTGAAGCAGAAGCATCACCATGCTTCTTCTTGAGACTTAAGTACTCCGTGCAGTTGCACTTCCAATGTCCTGTCTTGTGGCAATGAAAACATTCGCCCTTTCCCGAGTCTCCAGTCTTGGACTTTCCATTTCCCTTCACCTTTTTAACTCCACCTTTAGGATTGGTGGGCTTCTTCTTTTTCTTTCCCTTGGTCTTATCTTTCGGGCGAGAAGAAGAAGATTGTCCAATAGTCATAACGGGAGTTCTTGCTGACTTCATAGTGCTCTCTGCACTCCTTAGCATATTAAGGAGTTCAGGGAGTTCCTTCTCCATGCCATGCATGTTGAAGTTCACTATGAACTGAGCAAAGGTGGAGGGAAGGGACTGCAGAATAATATCTATATATTGTTCATTGTCCATCGTCCATCCAAGGTCCTCAAGCTCTTCTATAAGAGCTATCATCTTCAGAACATGGTCTCCTACTGGTGTGCCAGGGGCCATTCGCATCTGAAACAATTTCTTTGATGCTTCGTATCGTAATACGTGGGATTGCTCTCCATACAACTCCTTTGTATGAAGCAATATACCATGAATGTCCATGTCCTCGTGCTGCTTTTGATGTGTGTTGTCCATCGATGCAAGCGCGAGGCATTTGGCCGTGGCACAGTCAGCGTCCCATGTCTTGTGGACTTCAATGTCCGCAACAGAAGATTTTGGACCTGGGACGGGCGGGGCTGAAGCCGTGAGGACATATGATACTTTATCATAAGTCAAGGCGATTTTCAGATTCCTCAGCCAGCCTTTATAGTTGGTCCCATTCAGTTTGTTTTTATCTAGTAAAAGCTTGAGTCCAGTCATGGGTATCTGCCATTAAGAGAGAGAAAAGAATACACTCAGCGAAAGCTCTTGCAAAGATCAGATTGGTTATTATTATCTTGTCTAATCGATCTTTCCCACTGCTTTTATCGAGTTTTTCTTTCAAACCTTAAAAAGAAAAACTAGCCAGGATTAATTACAGTCTACAACTTCGCTAACCGTTCAGCCAGGCCAGTGTCGGTACTTTGAGGGAGGTTCCCCGTACTTTCGCACGGACCTAATTAGAGTAAACCTCGTTTTCCCAGCGGCGGAGCCCCGTTAAAACCTTTCTAGACACCTAATGAGTTAGCTGATTGTAAACTGTAAAACTCTCCTAGGAGCAACTATTGCCCACAGTGGGATCGGGATCCAACCATCATATGGAAGGTATGCAATCTCATTGCAGATTTCAACTATTGAAATTCCCGATGTTGTTTTTACCCCTAGCACTTATGACCTTAACTAAGGTCAACAAATCATAAGTACCAGTCAAGTTCTACCCGTCATTTCTTGATTAATTAGACCCACTTATATAACCTTTAACTATGGTCAACAAAGTCATAAGAATGTCCTAATTAATCTGCATCATATGCAATGTAGGAAGACATCACTTAGCTACCGTACACTACGCCTTAACTATAGTCAACAAACGTAGCACGAATACTAAGTACTCTACTTCCTAAAATGACGGAGGGTTGCGGATGATTTTTAAGAAAATCTTTAACGCTTTGAACTTGATATCGTTGTAGAATCAAATGGTTTTCAAAAGGAGTGGCTTAAGCTCCGCAGTTTTGAAATATAGCTTTTTCATAAATAGCCGAGAGGTTTTTGAATCCGATTCTACAACATCTTTTTAGGTTTATTTTCTCTACATTAATCACATTAATGTAATCCCATCATTTAAGTCCTTAAGCCAATCACTAAAAAGAAACTAAAATAACACGTACGCTAATGCCATCCGCATTCGCCGCAATGTTCCGTTATGCACCGTTAGGTTACTTAACTAACGGCATACCGGGACGGGACTAGCGCGGATGTAAAACATAAGCAACGTCTACTATATATTATATATATAATATGCCATTCGTCTCAGATATCACAGAACACAGGCAGCAGAAACATAGATATAAAGCGGGATATACTAGGACGTCCGTATTTAGTATTTAGCCAGAATAGAAAATACGGATTCCACAGTCGCGATGAATAGCCAAGCCCACACCCTGGACCCCTACGAGAGCGGCAAGTGACCCTACCAATTTTGGAGTTTAGGAGACCCGGTCTCGACTCCTCGAGATGGCCTCCCACTGAACCCCAAAACCCGGTCACCTGTGCTCCCCTCCTTGGGTCCATCCTAATGCGGAAAAGTAAATAATATACAACACTGGTGACACAATCTCAACCCGGAAGTGCCCCAAATAAAAGAATATTACATTACATTTGAATTTACATGAATGAAAATATAAAACTCTCATCTCACATAAAAAAACCCCGGCTATTCAATCGCGACAATCCTGCACATCATATCTCAGCAACACATAATATCTCATATCATCAACGTAAGTAAGTATGCATACCCCAATTGTCGTTGATGTATAGCAACGAAACCGGCGATATCGTACATACTACACTTACGGTCACAGAAAAGAAATTGTAAAACTACAATATTTAGAATCCACATTCTCTTTAGACATCATAAATGCGAAATATCACATATTTCGTATTTCATGCCTAAACTATATGAATTCCACATATTGTATCACATTCCAGATAAACAGACAACATTAAAGTTTTCGAACGAACGATCAAGTACCCAAGATTCACTAAAGCTCAACACTTGAGCAGGGTTCAAAAGTCCAGAGTGTGACACAGTAGTAGCGGTCCAGCCGTAGAAGGGTCAAGCCAACGCCTCACATGTGGCACGCCGTACTGCCCCAAACCCTAAGGTTCAAAGGGCAGTTCAAGACGGTCACATAATCGAGTTAATGTTTGTTGTCTTCTAGAGGGTCCACCACAAAAAAAACTTGCACGTATCTCCAAAGTATTTAAACCCCGTGAATAGTAAGCAAATGACACTCGTTCAAACACTTTAATACTTTCTAATTTACCCGGATAAACAACGA